>OX465581.1:103353501-104080924 GCA_950022655.1 Alentia gelatinosa
GTATGCAAGCGGCACCCGGAGCATACAACATATCCGTATACCCTGGGTATGTGCATACTCACTCCCTATGTGTTTTCTATGGACACTTTTTATCAGGTGGATAATCTTTCTTTTTTTATTTTTTTTTATTTAGGGAATGCGTTATTACATATACACCGGGTTCGGCAGTACTGCCCGTCTTCCACCCGGGCCTTCTTACATATGAGGTACATTCGGGTTGTCAATAGTATAAGTATAGTACAGTCAAGTATACAATATAACAAAGTGGTTACATCCCAAATTGAATGGTCTGGAATGAAAATGATGTGTATAGTTTTACATCCAAACAGTTTACGTGTGGTACAAGATCTCATACATATATATTACATATATATACACACATGTATACATAGAAGAAGATGGCCAATACACTGTTTTGGTAGTATATATGGTATTTCGATGTACGAAGTAAACTTTCTACTTCTTGAAGTAATGAATAGATCTCTCCAATGCTTTGGCTCATTAACTGTCTGGCAGTCGGAGCATGCAGATCACTGTGAATTGTGAGGCTGATTTACAAAACAACACTACATTGCATATATCAAATGTAAGTACATCAACATTTACATGGGATGACTTTGTGTTGAATGCTTCTTTATATGTATACAAATTGATAGGTAGATACACATAGACAGAGAGAGAGATAGAGAGATCTATGTGTATTTATACAGGTCTGTGTCTGTATATAAGCATGCCTGCCAGTGTGACTGTCTGTGGTTGTAGCTATTACGCTGTGAGCACATGTGTGTCTGTGACACAGAAGTCGACCTGTGTGATTTTATGGGTGTATACTGTGGGACTGTGTATCTTCCTATCTGTGTCTGTGTATCTGTGTTTGTTGTTTTATGAATCCACCCTCCCACCTGGTTTATATACCCCCTGACTGGCCTTGCCAACCTGACTGGTCGTGATTGCTGCTATGCACACAGGCTCGTTCTCTCAATGTGTAAGGGATAGGTCTATATTCTTAATGAAATTGGTAACCCATGGCCGTTGGTCAGGGGTGGTCATTGCTCCACCTGACACGCCCCCTCGCGCACCCTGCGCACTCCCCCCTGGTGTCGGTCACGTGAACCCCGCGGTCACGTGGCCCACCGCGTCTCTGACCTCCGCCTCATTCTGCTCCTGTACTCCACTACGTTCACACGTATTTTCTTTTCCCTCACTTTTGGCCTACTCTCCACGCCGTCTTCGATACTCCCCGAGTATCTGACCGTGCAGAGACAGTGTCTGAATACGGGTAAAGTTCACGTGAATTACAGGAAAGCTAGGATGGCACCACCAACGACACGCGCTCAAGCGAGCGCCTCCACGACCACGGACCAGGCCTCGGAGTCAACCGTGAGGGAGAGCGACCACGTGGACTCCGCGTCTCAGGCCGGAAGCCTCCGGTCGGCCCGCCTCGTGGCCGTAGAGACCGGACTCTCGGACATGAGTAGGAAACTCGACGCTTTAATTCAGCTGCAGACCCAACGGTCGACGGGACAAGCATCGGCACCTACGGTTCGCTCAGTCGCCGAAGTAAGGACTCGGGACTGGGCCGAGGATCAAGCCGGCCGCGCCATGCCTCCACCCCGCCAGCTACGAGACCGCTACGCAGGGGACCCGTATATACAACGTGAGCTCGACCGTGAGGCCATCCGCCACGACAAGACGGCTGGTAAGCTGCAGTCAGATATTCATGTTACCCGTTTAATAAGTAAACCGTACATGTTTGTGGATAGGGAGGGGGTTTACACGTTGTCCCAGAAGCTGGAACTGAGGGGAACCCTGGGCCCCCTCGAGTATCTGAGTGCCTTTATTGGATTGCTCGGGGACGACCGTGCGGTCGACCCCGTGGACCGTGAGGCCATGTTCCGGCACTTACACCAAGTGTCAATCGACGCCCAGAGCCGGCCGTGGGCCGGAGTCAGGAGATGGTCTAACCACGTGTTCGACCAGATCGAGGCCGGGAGGCTCTCGTGGTGCGACTATTCGAGGATCCAGGAGGAGCGAGTCCGACTCGCGATGACGACCGGGACCCTCACCAGCGGCGCCGACACCGGGAAGGCCCGAGGACGGGAGTTGCCATGCCGGCAATATAATTCGGAGAGGGGGTGCCGCCATAGGAGCGGTCACGATGACGGGCCCGTGAGATGGCTTCACGTGTGCTCGTATTGCGACTCCGTGGGGAGACAATGCGGGCACTCGTTACACGCGTGCAACCGGAAACTCGGTTACACAATGGGCTATGACAACGGCCAGGCTGCACCCACACCGGCTCCCCGGCGAGCACCCCAGGCCGGACACGCACCCCAGGCCGGACACACGCCCCGGGCGGTCGACCCCAGAGCGGATGTGCTCCCCCAACACGGACACGGGGCAAAAAACGGCTACGGTGCGCCCCGCGAGTGAGCGGAGCGCACCCCCACACAGTCACAACACGTGCCTCCGCCCCCGGGCCCGGGGTCGTGGGGTGCAACCCACGTGATGCAACACCAGCGGGCCCTGTGATCTCGACCACCCCCAACAGGATTTCCGGTGACCGGACGTGGGCGGGGGTCGTAAAAGGAAGCGGCCCTGTGACCACTCCGGGCCCCCACCCCCTCACGTGGAGGGGGGACCACACGGGGGGTCCACGTGACCACAACACGAAGGCCGCCGGCCCACGTGGCCGGGCTCCGAACATAAACAACAACAACGAAGGGGGCGGGACCCGCCACGTGGAAGACAGGTTCACCGCGCGGCCACCGCCAACCCACAGCGGTAGCAGGAGTGTTAGTGTTACCGCGCCGGCTGAGGATCCAACTAACACTCCGGATTTCGGCGGACTAAAGGAAGTCTGCCGGACCGGAATTCCGTCGCCCGGACTCCGGACGGACCCGGAGGCCTTCATGGAGCACAGGCGGGCCGAGTGGCCCCGCTTCACCGAGGCCGGCCCCCCGGCGCACGGTCACATCTACGAGGCGGTCCGGGCCTCGGGCCTGCCCAACGCCCTGTGCACAAAGATCACACTGCCGACGGACCTCAAACTACGGGCCTGGGAGCGGTACCTGACGGGAATGGAGGGCAAGGGGGAACTCCTCGGTTTCATAAGATACGGGTTCCCCCTCGGCTACCTCGGGCCGGCCAGCGACACTCGGGACGTCCCCAACCATCCGAGCGCCACCGGATTCCCGAAGCAAGTCGGGGATTTTATCAGAAAGGAGAGTGGATTCTCAAACCTGATGGGGCCGTTCACGGAGGCTCCCTTCGAGCCGTGGTGCCACGTTTCGCCGTTGATGTCCCGGGAGAAGCGCGGGTCCGAGGCCCGCCGCGTCATAACGGATATGACCTTCCCCCGGGACCGTAGCGTCAACGCGTACGTAATGAAGAACGCGGTCTACGGAGAAGAGCGTGAGCACAGCCTCCCTACGGTCGACGGTTTCGTCACCCGCCTGGTGGCCTCGGGGCCAGGGAGCTACATGGCGACCATCGACATCTCGCGCGCCTATAAGAACTTTAGGTGCGACCCCCTCGACTGGCCTCTGCTGTGCTTCATGTGGGACGGCGGGTATTATTGTGATACGGCCATGCCGTTCGGCGCCCGCGCGTCCTCGTATCACATGCAGTGTGTGGCCGAGGCCATCGTGGGGATACTCGCCGGTAAGGGTGTCGAGGCCGCCATGTATCTGGACGACCTCATCATACTGTCGCCCTCACGGGAGAAAGCTGCCTCGGACTTTGCCATAGCCCGAGACCTATTCGCCGAGCTCGGCCTCCCCGAGGCCCGGGAAAAGGCGCAGGCCCCTAGTCAGACCGTGCGCTGGCTGGGCATCGACATCAATGCCGCCGAGATGTCCCTCACCATCCCCCGGGACAAGTTGGAGGACGTGCGGGAGCACGTCGGGGCGGTCGCCAGGAAGCGGTCGCTCACCAAGCGACAGCTTCAATCCGTCCTCGGCAAAATCCTGCACGTCGCGAAATGCATCCGCCCGGCGAGGCCGTTCGTCAGCAAACTACTGGAGGCCCTACGGTCGATGGACGGGTTCTACATCAACGTGAGCTCGGACATGCGGCAGGACCTCCAGTGGTTCCTACGGTTTGCCGTCGGGTGGAATGGACACGCCCTCATCCCTCGAGGGCCGACGACAAAGTGCATCACGGTCGACGCCTGCCTCTCGGGCGTGGGGGGCACAGACGGCCGTGCGGCCTACGCGTGCCAGGTTTGCCCCATCAATGACCCCGTGGACTGCATTTCTGAGCTCGAGGCCCTGAACACAATATATGCTCTCCACACGTTCCTCGGGGACCGTGATCGTGGGACCAGGATCGAAGTCTTCTGTGACAACATGGGGACCGTCCAGGCACTCACGTCGGGGCGGGCACGCAACCGCGTCCTCGCCGAGTGTGCCCGACAGGCCTGGATGGTCCAGGCCAAGTTGCAAGTCGACCTGGTCTACACACACGTCCCCGGGGTCCTCAACACGGTCGCCGACGCACTCAGTAGGGCCCACCTGTCCTCGAGGGATTTTAACAATTCTGCATGCCTGATGACATATCATGATCTGTGGTCCGTGGTGCCTTGTACTCATGCTTCATTCGTGCCTGTGCTTCGCCTGTCCTGCAGATCCGGCGCTACGCTCTCTCCAACGGAAGGCATCTGCGCGGCAGGCCGAGGCACGTGCCCCAGGCACGGTCGCGAACCAGAAGAGCGCCGTGTCCACCTACCTCGCCTTCTGCCGACGGACGAGGACCGACCCGCAGGCACCGTCCGTGAGTTTCATCACGGCCTTCCTCGAGTACCTCGCGGACCACGCCCCCTCGCCGGCGACCGTGGCCAACCAGCTCTCGCACGTGAGGACACACCTACGGCTCTCGGGCGGAGACGTAACGGCCACAGAGGACGTGAGGGTCAGGAGGGCCCTCGACGCCATGAGGAGGAACAAGGCATACACACCAAACGTCAAGCCTCCGATCCCCATGGCCGCCCTCCAGGGGATCCTCGAGCTACTGTCGGACACGCCCCTCGACCTGACCCTACGGGCCGCGTTCCTCCTCCTGTACTACGCCGCACTGCGGCAGAGCGAGGTCGCCCCCCCTACGGCCAGGGCATTCGACCCGGTGCGACACCTCTCACGTGGGGACGTGGTCCTCACGGGAAATCACGTGGAGGTACGCATCAAGGCCGCCAAGAACCTCCAGTGCGTGGGGGAGGAAAAACACGTGAGGCTCCAATCCTCCCCGGACCCGAGGTCGTGCCCGGTGACGGCCGTGAGGAATATGATCGCCGCGGTCCCCACGCTGACACCAACGGATCCGTTCCTGCTCAACGCTGACAGGTCGCTAATAACGACGCGGTCGCTGTCAAAGGAGTGGGAGCGGCTCAACACCACAGCAGGCCACCCCCCTAAGACCTACACCCTACACAGCCTGAGAAAGGCCGCCGCCACTCAGGCCTTCCAGGCCGGGGTCGCTGAACTCTCCATTCAACGATACGGGGGGTGGCGTTCTAATGCACACAGGGGATACATTAGGGACTCCAACTCACAAGAGGTGAATGCGTCCCTCATACAGTCCCTCAACCAGTGACTCTCATCCCTCACAAACTTTTATCCCCCCCACCTCGCCTCATTTTTATGGTCTTGGCGTTTTTTATACATCATATTGTATAACCATTATACCTCATATTGTATAACCATACTATCTGTTATACAACCATATACATAATTGACATACCATTATACATGTCAATTACAACTATGTATATTATACGTAATTGACCTCTTTATACATCTGTCAATTACTTTATCTACCTTATGTCATATTCATATTTACATATTAATATTCATGTCGGTATAGGTATATAAAATTAAAATAAATTTTATTATTCCCAACTATCGACTCCTTCTTTGTGTTCAGGGATAGGGGTAATGGGTAACCCATGGCCGTTGGTCAGGGGTGGTCATTGCTCCACCTGACACGCCCCCTCGCGCACCCTGCGCACTCCCCCCTGGTGTCGGTCACGTGAACCCCGCGGTCACGTGGCCCACCGCGTCTCTGACCTCCGCCTCATTCTGCTCCTGTACTCCACTACGTTCACACGTATTTTCTTTTCCCACCCACCCTCACCTCTTTCTTATCTCCTACTCCGTAGGGCGTTTTTTATACATCATATTGTATAACCATTATACCTCATATTGTATAACCATACTATCTGTTATACAACCATATACATAATTGACATACCATTATACATGTCAATTACAACTATGTATATTATACGTAATTGACCTCTTTATACATCTGTCAATTACTTTATCTACCTTATGTCATATTCATATTTACATATTAATATTCATGTCGGTATAGGTATATAAAATTAAAATAAATTTTATTATTCCCTTTATCATCAGGACTTATTTCCATAGCTCATCTTTAAATAGCATCACAATGTCAGAATAATTCGGGAATTGATAAATCTCCATGTTGATGTCTTGCCTACTTTCTCAAATCCTGGCCTCTGATTTGCCAGTTGATCATGCTGTCATCTCCAATCACTCTGCCACAACCATGGTGTAGTATTGTTACTTTACATGGGTTGCATATGTATGAGTCGCCACATCTGGCCTAGGTATCTAACCCATCAGTCGATTGTGGTGCTACCCTATATGCTATTACATAGGTCAGTTCGTATTCTCGGATTGAGTGTAACCCCTAGTCAGACAATACCAGAGACAGCCAACTTCACTAAATATCTTTTTATTGAAAGCTCTCAGCGCTTTAGGGGAGCTGAGCTCACACCCCAAAATTGCAGTCAGTTCAGTTCCTTCAACACCAGAGTGTCAAGTAATGCCGAGGAAGGAGGATTAACAGCCAAAGTAAATAATCTTGCCCCACCACCAAAAGGGTTTGGAAAAACCTACTACCTTTGTGAGGCCCCAAGGATTCACTCACAGAGTGAACACAGGGAGTGACCTGCTGACTGCTGCATTTTCAACCCTCTATTAAGCCGAGTTATGTAATCCGGGCAGAATCGTGGCACTTACGTGCACAGGCTCTTTCAAACCACTACACAGCAGGGACTGATGCCCCACGTCTTCTACTAAACACAACACCACTCGCCTGACCCAACCCCTACACAAATAAGTTTTTGATGTTATTTCTATGACCAAACTTGTGCCAGTTGTGGGATAAACATGGTATCGGGAGTAGCGCCGCGTGACCATTGTAAGTACGTTCACAGGTATAATTAATAACGTCGAAGCATGTTTTCCTCGACGTTTTGGGTAGTATAATCAACATCGTAATCTGCTTATAATTTAAAAATCAGGCGTATCAAATAAAAGACTATTTATTCGACGACAGGATTTCTATGTGTGGTTAGAGGTCATCCCATTTGTATTATTGTCTTTGATGTGTAGCTGTACAAGTCTCTGTTGCAGATGTCTCTGCCCTTACCATCGACGGCGAGGTGTGGTGGACGTGCCTCTCAGGAACAACTTGTTGCTATGTCACACCATGATTCTTCTCCCACTACGAACGCTATGGTTCTTAAAATGGCTACGTCCTCTTCAATGGCTCATGCCAATTTGTTGAATATCGATATCATCAACCTTGGCACGTATCACCCGTGCTTCAGATCCTGTGTTGTCACAGGCGCTGGTATAAAGTAGAATTCAATACAGCTTAGATGCCACCCTAAATGCAATTGACTTCCTGTAGGGAGAAGGATTTTAATTGAGAATGATGTGAGTGCACACTTATTCCGATGTCTAACTTTATTTCAAAATTTACCATCTATATTCCAAATTTAATGACATCATAGATGGCAGTATCAAAACGGAACATCGACCCACACAGCTGACCCAGCGCACCAGGAAGGACTACACTGCGACTTGTCAGAATCTAATGACTTCAAGGAGACCAAAATCAGTGATCAGGTAATGAGATTTCACATGTATACCATAATTTGAATACAATCTCCTCGATTCCCCTCCACTAAAGATTATGTGAGATTATCTGTACCCTTTTGGACATGGATTTTTATATAATTCCCTCACAATACACGTATACAACGAGGGCCCGAACTGTGGAAAGTGAACTTGTACATGTACTACATTTCTAAATTGGACAAGCGCGGCCTCCACGTTAGATTATATACCTGTAGCGAAACATAACGCATCGATAACTACGACCAAATGCAGTGTCGCCTTGAGGCATACTGTAAAATCAATCAAGGATCCTGTATTTACGGTAGATCCTCTACAGCTCTTTGGAAGTTGAAGAATACATATGTAAGTTAGAAAAGAAGCCTGAGAAATTCAAAGATTGGAACATACTATTGAAACGGATGTAATCCGAGTGGGTCGCCCTCACCCTTTTTTGTTTGTTTATTTTGTTTGTGTTTTTTTAGGTTTTTTTTATACACAAATGTTTACTCTTTCCCTCTAACCCCTTTTCTCCCCCCCCCTCCCCTCCATGTCTGTTTTTGATTGGTTGAGAACAGACTTCTCCGCCATTGTCTCCCATATATCTTGTCCCCCCGCTGTGTCTGTCCTCCTAGATATCCTGAAGATTAGCACTTACCTGATATAAAGTAGTTCTGTAGCACCTGTGTTTATACTGTATTTTGTTGGATGAAGGATATCAGTATCCATAAAAAATAAGCAGCAATAATTTTATCATTGTATTACTCTTTATTGTTTGAATTGGTATGTAGTAGGTGTTTCTTCGTTTAACATCTTACTGAAATGTTATTATGATATCTCATTGTAATTGGATTTTCATGATGTCAATACATGCTGCTATTTTAAAAAAAAAATCTTTGGAAATTGATGAAAGATTGTGTGACTTCCAAAGAACTGTTGGAATGTATATCTGAAGCCTGCAATGGCTTTAATCATCTCCGATTGTCAATAATAAAACAGTTCGTTTTTCACTAAAGCCTGGCCTCTACCTTATACGATAGAAATTTAGACCTACCGATATTTTTTTTTATTTCCGTCTTTATTTTTAGATATACGATACACTATAATTCAGGAAATAGAGAACATAGAACAATGTATTCTTTCCAGGCACTAAAAACTCTTTTTTAAGTCAAACCAAGAACATATTGATTTGAGATACATTGACAAAATAAAAAATGTTCAAATTTGCAGGGAATACGGGCATATGTATCTCTTATTTAATTCCAAACTTAAATAATTGTCCAATCAGTATCTCTCAGGTGAGAGCAATTTCCCCGACAGAATACTCTTCGGTGCTTCCGATTAGCCACCGCCATTTCAAAATGTCGTAGAGGCCCTATGATATAGCTTTTACATCAGTACCAAAGCGTAGACGCCTGTTTTGCATCGGTGCCTAATCCCAGAGACGTGGTCAACTGCCCCATGAGAGGTCACCTTTCGACGCGATTTCGTTTTTTTATTGGAAGGTACATCGCAGTGCATATCGGAGTGTATTGGGAGTCCAGTGGACGCAGGCCCTCATGTGTTAAGTTTCGGGACTCATCCTGGGAGCAGCATACAATTGAGCCTTCTTATGATTTGAGTGAGACGGCGCTGTTACGTATCTCAGTGATGGAAGTGTATTGTTTTGTGAATATCCAAATGACCTTTGTTATCGATAATAACATACAATATCCAATGTACTGTCCTATGATATTAGTAAGAGGGATCTCCATAACAATTCATACAAATTATGAGATCATGTTGTGTATTATGTAAACATTTTCTACTGGCCGACTATTCGCCACCGATCTGCAGTGGGGAACTACCAGCCAGATCGATGGATGGAAACGGGCATTCAGAGTAGTGTTCATTGATTAATTGTGCATAGATCATACAATAAGGCCACCATCAAACAACTTCAGTAAGAGTCCACCAACCACGACAAGGCTGCGACACGCGCCGACAAGAAAGTTCCTATCAGCTCCTTGTCGCAGCCTTGTCGTGAGGAGGGGAGCTGCCGTGAGCCCTTGTCGCAGCCTGTCGGGAAGTGCACGCTCCACCTAAATATTCTATCGTAGACCTCTGCGACACGCCACGACACGGCTCCAAAATCGAACATGTTCGATTTTGTCGTAACCTTGTCGGAAGGCCCCCTACAGACCCCGACAAGCTTCATGTCGCAGCCTGTCGTGGCCTTGTCGTAGCCTCTTGTCGGGAACTGTGGTCCACCAACCATGACAAGGCTACGACAAGGATTCCAATCGTAGAGCTGTCGTGGACCTTGTCGGAAAGCCGTTGTCGCAGCCTTGTCGTGGTTGGTGGACGCACCCCCCTTAGTATGGACCTGTCAAATACAGCAGAAACGAGGAGTACAAAGCGCCCTCACTAACCTTTAGACACCGACGTGTAGTGGTTGGCCACCACCGACTGACTTTTATGAGAACTCAATTAATCAGTGTCATTTTCGTCGCCCAGTAGAAAATGGCTTTTAAATGTATTATCTGGATGTTATTTCTAGGATATAATCTGTTGATATGTTGTATACGGTAAATCCAAATATGGTATTAAAAGTTGTTTCAGAAAAGGTGTTTTACTAAACTGAAGCCTTTGAACATTTTCAGACAAAGTAAGCCGATACTCACACACCCTGCCGATCCCAGTCGACTTTCACGTGTGTGTACCAGGATAACATTAAGGTTCACATTACAAAATTCAACGCCAGTCCGTATCCAATCTGTCCTACTCTCAACGGTTGCGTGAATGGCACGCTATAAATGAGAAGGTCAAAAGTACACAACCAGTGAGTAGCTCGCTAAGCTGGCCATCTACCCTCAATTATCGGCCACTGTACACCCTGGGGCCGTCAGCGGCGCCGTTACCCCACCTAGCGGCCAAATGTCACTGGCCCCTCCCTACCCTGTCTAGAGGAGACCCCATCGCTTCGGGTGCAATCGCCGATCATTACTCTGCCGCCTGGGTACTTGGGACCGAGCCGTTCATGTGTCAGTGAATTGTTCCCAATACCCTTTGACTTATGGTAGGAAAAAAATATAGTGAGATAATTTGTTCAACCTTGCGTTGGATATTACGAGGGAAGGGTACTATGTCTGCATTATTGGGTATTTATCCGAAACACAAGACACCAATAGCTACAGAGTGTTTTTACCCGTGGATGTGAGTGCTGGATAGATTGATAAACCAAGTCCATATAAAACACGAAATAAAGCGGAAAGTGTGTTAGTAGCAATTAGATGCCGATAGGTAGGGGGAGGATACAGGAAGGTTAATGGCAAGAGCATCAATTAGGATAGCATATGTGTATACACTAGGAATAAATGGTATGTTTTGTTTTTTAAGATTTTTATTTGTACTGGAGTAAACAGCTTGGCAATGCAATGCCTATCCTCCGCTGGATCCAGTCTGAAAATATCCAAACTTGTAATGCCCTATGCCCTGGTTATGGACTTACATAGCCTTAAATTAAGTTTTGATCAAATTTATCAACAAGAAATGTTTAACAATCAGTGAATATAAATGCGTACAAAGATACTGTGAATCATTGATGGATGACCGTGGGGTTATGAAATAATGAATCTCCAATGAAAAGGTTTTGGTTTTATTCCGTCTGTGAGTTGTTTGCTGTAACCCAATACAGCTAATTTTATAACTGCCTTTGGAGGGTCCAAATGTGTGTAGCACTAGTGGGTTACTGAGGTAATCTAGTCTGTAGTGAACCGCCATAGTCGGCTGGGTACACTGAGACACCGGTCATGCACCCTACAATGTCATAATGTTGGCATGCAGATAGTGCAGGGAACCGGGAACGAGCACGTGGCCTTAGTCTTGGAGCTTGTTGACACCATCAGGGACCTGTTTCACTAGTTTCGTGGCATGTCTGTGACACCATACAGACATTGGGGTTATCTATTTTCGTGACAACACAAGTAGAGCTCTGTGTAAAGGTAAAGACAGACCCCAAACATAAGAATTAGACAAATCTACACGTCATGGACCTGTTTCACTAGTTTTGTGACAAAAGTGTTAGACAGACATGAAAAGTGGCACCAACAGTGCAAGCAAGAACGGTCTAATGTCTAGTTCTTATGAAACCGGACACACCATCTAGACGCCATCTAGACATGTCACAAAACTAGTGCAACAGGTCCCAGGTCCTCCCATATAGAAACGCTCAAGGCCAGAATGATTAAGCTGGAGGTGGGGAAGATTCACAGAAAGATGGACGGCGTTCTCGACCCCATACACGAGATGGTTCGGCCTCAGCGGTTTCCTGCACGATACACAAGGAGCAAAGCAAGAGTGGCAGCCGATGCCCACACACGTGAGTGGGCTGAGGGCCAGGTGCAGTGAGCCTGGCCACAAACCCTTCCATGCCGCGAAGCCTACACTGGGGAGGCCCTTGTCCTGAGCCAAATCAACTGTGAGGCTACCAACAAAATGGACTGTACGACTGGTAAGACTGGGCTCATGTGCCATTGGAACATTTCAGAACTCACAGCCTAGCTGTATATATGTTCAATGAGCCGTATATGAACTAGCTCAGAAACTAGAGGCAAAAGCTACCCCGGGTCTGCTGGAGTATTTAAGTGCCTTCCTGGCTCTCATGACTGATGACCAGGTATCAATGGACGCACTGGCTCAGCCATGGCCAGGTGAAGGCAGGCTGCCTATCCTGGTCCGTCCACAGCTACATTCAAGAGGAGGGTCCAACTCTCAATAATTACCCTGTCCACACACCATCACAGCCACGATGCATCTGAATCCCGTGGTCAGGAGCTCCCCTGCCAGGAGTACAATTCAGAGAGAAGGTGCCGCTCCGTAATGGTCATGAAGAAAAGGGTGTAAAGTGGATTCACATCTGTGCCTTCTGTGACAGCGTAGGGAAGCACTGCGGGCATTCTCTGCCTGTCTGTAATAGCAAGCTTACCTACGGGCATGGGCACGACTAGTCTGCTGATGCACCAATGCCCGCGCAAAGGAAAACACCACAGGACGGGCACACCACTAAACCTCAGCAGCCAAAAAATGGACCGGAGGTGCCTCACAAGTCTGCTAGGCGCCTCCCCGGCTTCCCCCTGTACACCCCTCCAAGTAGAGTGGCAGAGCGGTGGATATTAGGTTGCCCATGGCCTATGGTCAGGGGTGGTCATTGCCCCCCCTGGTGAAACCACTCTGCACTCGCGCACCCCTGCGCCACCTCTCCACTCTCGGCCGCACTAAATATCAAAGTGCGCGAGTCCGACACTGTCCTCTGTCTCATTCGCTTCACAGGTCTCCTATGCTCAACACCTATTTTTTCTATCGCTCCTTGGCTTATCGCCCTTCGTACCTTCGGTCTCCGTATTCCCCTGAATATCGGCAGACGAGGACAGGGATACCAAGCGATTCAGTGGTTTAAGGAATTATAGTCTAGTTATGTTGACCAGAAGCGCTGTGGCGGCATCCGCACCCGCGGAGGCCGAGACGAGATAACGATACGGCAGCCGGCGGCCGAGAGCGACCACGTGGACTCGGTCTCTCAACAGGGTACGAGTGCCAGCGCACGGACTCGGGCTTCGCGCATCACGGCCCTGGAGGCCAACCTCGGAGGGGTCAGGACGGACGTGAACGAGGTAAAGACGGATGTCGGCGAAGTAAGGACGGACATGACGAAGATATCGCGCCAGATGGACGGCATGATGGACGCGATCATGCAAATCTCCAGGCCGGCATCGCGCCGGGCCGGCTCACGGGTTTCTTCAGCGGCCGAACGGACAAGAGACTGGGCCCAGGATCAAAACGAGCGCCTACTCCCCGCTCCCAGGGCACTCCGAGAGGCATATACAAGCGAGGAACACCTCCAGCGTGAATTCGGCCGTGAGGCCATGCGACACGACCGCACAACGGGTAAGAGCCTACTTTCTGATCTTAATGCCCGGAGGCCGACGGCGAAGCCGTACATGTTCATGGACAGAGATGGGGTGTACACGCTGCACCAGAAACTGGACCTACGGTCGAGCCTCGGGCCTCTAGAGTATATTTCATGTTTTGTGGCTTTATTGAATGACGAACGCGCCTTGCACCCCGAGGACAAAGAGCACATGTTCAAGCACTTATACCAGGTGACGGTTGACGCGCAGGTCGAGTCCGGCAGGATGCGGTGGTCAGATCACGGCCGGATACAGGAAGAACGTGTCCGGCTCGCGATGACCACCGCCTACACATCTAACAGCAGTCAAAACACGGAGACCGGACGTGCCCGGGGGAGCGAGGCCCCGTGCCGGGACTTCAATGGAGAGAGGGGGTGCCGCCACCGCAGCGACCACACCGAAGGGGGCATCCGGTGGTTGCACGTGTGCACCTTTTGCGACTCAGTGGGCAGGAAGTGCGGTCACTTGGTGCACGCCTGCAACCGAAAGCTCACTTACGGCCACGGGTACGACAACACGGCGGCTCCCCCTGTACCCACACCACGGCGGGTACCACAGGCGGGGTATCAACTCCAGTCGACTACGGGGCCGGCGGCAGCCCAGAGTGTGGTACACCAACCCCAGCCGAGTTAAAAAAACGGGCAGGCCGCGCCCCGCCAGTAGACGAGGCGCGAAGCACAGATGAAAGGGGGGCCGGCGGCTCGGAGTGTTATGTAACAAAGCCGGCTCCCCCACGTGACGTCACAGCTCACGTGACCCCCTCGGCACGTGGCCGAGGGGTAGCGATAAACAACAACAACGACAGGGGGAATACACTCCCGGAGGAGATACGCCCCCTTCTCCCGGCGGCGGTCGTCCCCGGGTCTGTGGAGGACGATGGTCCCAGTCGCTTGCCGGGTGTTAGTGTTAGTGCGCCGGGCCGAGATCAGGAATCTAACACTCCCGACTTCAAAGCACTTAAGGACGTCTGCGAAACCGGAGTGCACCGGGAGGGAGTGAGGACAGACCCGTTCGCCTTCAAGGAACATCGCCGGGAGACATGGCCGGAGTTCACGGCCGTGGGGCCCGCCAGGCACGCGGAGATATACCGAGCCGTGCGTGACACGGGAATCCCCAACGCACTCGGCGCTAGGGTCGAGGTGCCTTCCGACCTTAACCTACCGGCGTGGGAGCATTACCTAGGGCACGTGGAGGAGGCGCAGGAGCTCCTGGGCTTCCTGCGATACGGTTTCCCCCTAGGATACCTGGGACCGGAGAGTGATACGAGGGGGGTGGCCAACCACCCCAGCGCAACCTCTCACCCCGTGCAGGTAGAGAAGTTTCTGACAAAGGAGGCAGCCTTTACAAATATGATGGGCCCATTCGCCGAACCGCCTTTTAGCCCGTGGTGTCACGTGTCGCCACTCATGACACGGGAAAAGCGTGGGACGGACGACCGGCGCATCATTACCGATATGACTTTCCCGCGGGAGTGCAGCGTGAACTCGTTCTACGGACTGGAGCGAGAGCACGGCCTCCCAACGGTGGACGAGTTTGTGGCCAAACTCGTCAAGGCAGGCACGTCGGCCTACATGTCGTCCATCGACGTGTCGCGCGCCTACAAGAACTTTAGGTGCGATCCCCTCGATTGGCCTCTGTTATGTTTCACGTGGGAGGGTGGGCACTACTGCGATACTGCAATGCCGTTCGGTGCCCGTGCCTCCTCCTACCACATGCAGTGTGTGGCGGAGGCCATCGTGGGGATACTGTCATCGAAGCGAGTCACGGCCGCGATGTACCTCGACGACCTCATCATCCTCTCCGAGGACCGAGGTAAGGCGGCCGTGGACTTCAGGATCGCGCGAGAGCTGTTTTCGGAATTGGGCCTCCCCGAGGCACGCGATAAAGCTCAGGAGCCCAGCCAGACCGTCACGTGGTTGGGGATAGAGATAGACACCCGTACTATGACTCTATCGATCCCCACGGCCAAGCTGGAGGACATCCGTGGTCACGTGTCGGCCGTAGCGAGGCGCCGGACGTTGACAAAACGGCAGCTCCAGTCGGTGCTCGGAAGGATATTACACGTGGCGAGGTGTATACATCCGGCGCGGGCATCCGTCTCGAAGTTACTCGAGGCCCTTAGGGGGATGAGAGGTTTCTACATGAACATCAATTCTGAGATGCGCCAGGACCTGGATTGGTTCGTGCAGTTTGCCCAGGGCTGGAACGGCCGCGCTCTCATCCCTCGAGGTCCCCCGACGCGGAGGATCACAGTAGATGCCTGCCTGTCGGGCGTCGGAGGAACCGACGGCCGCTTCTCGTACTCCGGCCAGGTGTGCCCCGTCCTCGATCCCGTGGAGTGCATCTCGGAGCTCGAGGCCCTGAATACCATCTACGCACTCCACACATTCATCACAGACAGGGATCGGGGATCACGGATTGAGGTGTTCTGTGATAACCTCGGCACAGTGCAGACCCTCAATAGTGGGCGTGCCCGTAACCCAGTCCTGGCGGAGTGTGCCCGCCAGGCATGGATGGTGCAGGCACGTCTGCAGGTGGAACTCGTCTTCAGCCATATCCCCAGGGTGCAAAACGTGATCGCAGATGCCTTGAGCAGAGCCCAATACGATAGGGCCACTTCCCTCATTCACCTTCATGAGCTGTACCCTATCGTACCATGTACCCATGCCTCATTTGTACCCGTACTCCGTCTCTTCTGCAGATCGGGCGCTTCTCTTACTCCAGGCGAAGGCATCTGCGAGGCAGTCAGAGGCGCGTGCCCCAGGTACGCTCGCAAACCAGTGATCCGCAGTCACCACCTACCTGGCATTCTGCAACCGGATGAGGGCGGACCCCCGGGCACCGACCGTGAGCCTGATCACGTCTTACCTGGAATATGTGGCCGACCACGCCCCCTCGCCGGCTACGGTCGCCAACCAGCTATCGCACGTCCGTGCACATCTCCGACTGACGGGGGGGGAGGTGCGACCAACAGAGGATTACCGGGTGAAGCGTGCCCTCGAGGGCATGAGGAGAAACAAGCTTTACGTCCCAAATGTGAAGGCCCCTATACCAATGGATGTGTTCAGGGCGGTTCTCGATGCCCTAACAGGATCGCCCCTCCATATGGCAATGAGAGCGGGCCTGCTGCTCATCTTCTACGCGGCCCTACGGCAGGGGGAGGTGGCGCCGCAGTCGGCTCGGGCATTCGATCCGGCTCGGAATCTCACTCGGGGGGACGTGGTCCTCGGCCGCCGGCACGTGACAATCACCATCAAGGCGGCCAAAAATCTACAATACGTGGGGCAACAGAAAGTAATGCGCCTCGAGGCCGCGGACGATATCCGGGTGTGCCCGGTAGACGCGGTCCGAGGTCTACTACGGGCGGCCCCTACGGCTTCACTGCGGGACCTGTTTCTGACACTGCCCGATGGGACGACCATCACATCACGGGTCATGACCAACGAATGGGACCGCCTCCTACAGGCCACAGGCCAAACTGTGAAGACGTACACCCTCCACAGCCTCAGGAAGGCCGCTGCCACTCAGGCCTTTGAGGCCGGCATACCTGAACTTAACATACAGAGGTATGGAGGGTGGAGGTCCCAGGCTCACAGGGACTACATCAGAGTCACGGACCAAGAGACTGTCAACAAGTCCCTCATTGAGTCTCTCTCCTTCAAAAAGTGACTATAACAAACTTTCCCACCCTCCTCTTCCCTTAACTATTGGCTTCTTGGCTATTTCTATTATTTTATTATTACATGTTATGTTTAACTATTTAATATTACATAATCTTCATTTATCTTATATCAAATATTATCACAATTGACAAACACATATCTATGTCAATTTCAATATTTGTCATTTTGTCACAAATCTTATCACAATTGACAAACACATATCTATGTCAATTTCTATATTTGTCTTATTATTGATACTCATGTATTCCTCTTATTCATATCAATAAGACTCATAAAATTAAATAAAATTTTATAAGCCCACTACGGCCTTCACTCTGTTTCATTGGGGATCTGGGGTAATGGGTTGCCCATGGCCTATGGTCAGGGGTGGTCATTGCCCCCCCTGGTGAAACCACTCTGCACTCGCGCACCCCTGCGCCACCTCTCCACTCTCGGTCGCACTAAATATCAAAGTGCGCGAGTCCGACACTGTCCTCTGTCTCATTCGCTTCACAGGTCTCCTACGCTCAACACCTATTTTTTCTACCCACCCACCCACTCCTTTTTTCTCTCCTACTCCTTACACTCGTAGGGCTATTTCTATTATTTTATTATTACATGTTATGTTTAACTATGTAATATTACATAATCTTCATTTATCTTATATCAAATATTATCACAATTGACAAACACATATCTATGTCAATTTCAATATTTGTCATTTTGTCACAAATCTTATCACAATTGACAAACACATATCTATGTCAATTTCTATATTTGTCTTATTATTGATACTCATGTATTCCTCTTATTCATATCAATAAGACTCATAAAATTAGATAAAATTTTATAAGCCCACTACGGCCTTCACTCTGTTTCATTGGGGATCTGGGGTAATGACCAAAAAAGGGGGCATGGCCGCTCGCTGTCCGCCTGCGTGGATAGTGCTTGTGTTACTGCGTCTGGACCTGCTTACGCTGTCTACGTGGAATGTAAGACCCCAGACTTTGATGTCATTAATATGACCAGTTAGTTCGGAATCCTGAACCCTGGAGGTAGGACTGACCCAGAAGCCTGTGTGGCCTACAGACAGGCAGTGTGACCTCACCTCTAAGCTTTTGGGCCGGCACCATGCCAACGTATATGAAGCCATGAGGGCGACAAGCCTCCCCAATGCACTCGGAGCCTGGATCGAGCTCCCCACATATCTGAACTGGAGGCTTGGGACTGATACCTCTCGATGATGCCAGGCAGGTGGGGAACTGCTTGGGTTCGTGCGATATGGCTTCCCTCTCCGATACCTCGGGTTGGTCAGGGATACCCAAGGCGTCTCGAACCACCCGAGTGCCACCAACTTCCCAGCTCAGCTGGACTCCTTTATCAGCAAGGAGTTTAGCCAATCTAACTTGTTGGGCCCCTTCAACTACCCGTCTTTCGCTCTATGGTGTTCTGTGTCTCCCATCACATCCAAGGAGAAACGTGGTTCCAAGGCCAGGCAGGTAATAATGGACATGACCTTTCCTTGAGGCCCTCAGCGTCAATTCTTTTATGATAAAGAATTCCATTTATGGCATGGTGCGAGACCATGGCCTCCCAAACACCATGGAAACCTACCTATTCATGGGAACCAATCAGCATGATTCTTACACCATGGGAACCAATCAGCAGGATTCTTACACAAAAGTCGGAAGTGCACTGAGTGACCTTCACCTTCAATTTCACATTCAATTCAGTGTCCCACAAATACACACGTTTCGGCTCTCCAAATGTCAACAAATCTGTTTCTTGCCTCGTCACAGCAGGGCAGGTTTTGTACATGTTATCAAGAGATATTTCCTGGGCCTATAAGAACTTTAGGGGTGATCCATTGGACTGGCGCTTGCTCTGATTCATGAGAGGGGATGGTTATGATTGTGATACTGCTATGCCGTTTGGTGCCGTGCCTTGTTCTACCACATGCAGTGCGTGGCAGACACCATCATGGCCTTACTTGCCTGTAAGGGCATCAAGGTGGCTGGACCTGGATGATCTCATTATTCTGTCCTGGGACAAGGCCATGGGTACTGCCGACTTTGTGACAGCCCATGGCCTAATCTGGGAGCTGGGCCTCCCTGAAACCCGGGACAAAGCTCAGGGGCTGGGCCAGTAGGTGACTCAGCATAAACATCGATGCCATCAACAAGGCCCTCTGGATCCCCGAGGCTAAGCTGGGAACATGTGGCTGCCAGCACCCGGAAGAGGTCCCTGACTAAGAGACAGCTCCAATCTGTCCTCCATATTTCAAAGTGTATACAGCCAGCTTGGGCTTTCGTATGCACACTGCCAGAGGCTCTCTGCTCTATGAGAAGATTCTACCTCAACATTAACTCTGACAAGAGACAGGACCTCAATTGATTCCTCTGCGCGGCCGAAGGCTGGAACGGTCACAGCCTCAACGCATGCCTCCTCGGGGGTGGGTGAGACTGACAGACGTGCACCAGCCACTATGCATATGCACCGGTCTGCTCCGCGGAGGACTCGATTGAGTGCATATCCAACCTTGAGGCCCTCAGCACTATGTATGCGCGCCACACGTACCATCCAGACCCTCACCTATAGCTAGGCACGAAACTCCATCCTTGCCGATTGTGCCCGTCATGCGTGGATGGTCCAGGTATGGCTGCAGGTGGACCTTTTGTTAACACACCTACCCGGGTTCCAGAACGCCATTGCAGATGCCCTCAGCCATGCCATGTCTCCATGCACCTTCCAGATCATGGCCTTGCTGGTGGACCTGCATGCCCTCGTCATGTCCTGCACAAATGCCTCCTTCATGCCCATGATACGCCTCACTTGTTAATGTGGCTCCACCCTCTCGCCAAGCGAGGGCACCTGTATGGTCATCCGGGCCTCATGCCCCAGGCAAGGCCATCAATCATCCAAGTATCATCATCTGGGCCTCACCGGTAACACTCACAGATCAGGGAGCTGTTTCAAAAGTCGAGTCAAGTCCCGCCAGCGGCACGTCGCATTTCAAAGCGAGAGGCCGCAACAGCGAGCGGCACTTTGAATGAAATAGCCCAATAGCGAGCGGCACCTCCACTTCGACAGCAACACTTCAAGTGTCATTGTTAGCTCTCGCTTTGGCGGTGAGTACTCTCGTTTAACACCCTCCCGACTTTTGAAACAGCTCCCTGGTCTCTAACCTCGGTGTCACACCTCCGTGAGCCAAGACATGGGTGATGCCTCTCATCTCCCTCGATGCGCCCGTGATTTCCTCATACGTGGTTCTCAGCACCACACCCACATGGCAGAATGAGGCACCACTGCCCTTGGCTCTCCAGCCCAACATCTTCATGGTCCCGGCCACCATGCTGAGGATCATACATGCCCCTTGCCCTAAAGGATCGGCACCCGAATACAGAGGACCAGGGAGACTGCGACTCTCTCTCCTCCCTCTCATTCTCTACTTCATTATTCTGTCTCTCCTAACCTCCCATTCCCTCTATACAGGCACTTTGGCTTTACATTTATATCCTATGATATTATATATTCTTTATAATTGACTCATTATTCTATTAGCCAATTATTACACATCTATTGATAATTGATGTTAATACCTTCTCATTATTAATTGATATTAATAAGGACAACTAAATTCCTTATATTCATTTATAAAATTTAATAAAATATCAATAAATCATCTATAATCTCTTATCAAGGGGTAATGGGTGGCTCATGGCCTGTGGTCAGTAGTCATCATTGCCCCCCCCCCCCCCCCGGTATCTCCCCTGTTCACAATGCACCCCTAGTGTACTCCCCACCTGGTGCCACAGCCATGCACCACTCACCTCCTGAGAGCTTCCGTTCCCCTTCATTCATCCTCACCCTCACTGCTGCTCTCTCACAATATGCATGTATCCTCTATCTTTACCCACCGCCCCACACCTCTCTCAACTTCACCTACCTTCGTAGGCCTTTTCTGTTATATTTGATTATGTTATATATTATTCGTAATTAACTCAATACTCAATTAGCCAATTATTGCATATCTTATTTATGATTGAAATAATAAATTCTCACTATCAATCAATAATGATAAAGAAAACTAAGATCCTCATGTTCATTATAAAATTCAATAGAATTTCATTTGCTCAACTAGGCTCATTTCTTTTATCCAGGGATAAGGGGTAATGAGTTCATTTAGAAGAATTTGCTCATAAAAATCACTCCAAATATTAGTCTTCATTTGACTTTCACATAAGTCTATCAATCTGTATGTATGCTAATGAGGACAGGCCAAAGTTTGTGTCCTGCTCCACAAACGTAAATTTGCTGTCACAGAATTGAAAAATGTTTTTGCCCAATTTCACCACGCTTTTGAAATACTCTGTAAGTTCAAGAACCCACCAACGTCGACGCACAAATCAGACCTTCTGATGCACCCAACGGCTATTTGATTCAATGTGATTGTGCGTCGTAGAGCGCGTCGTGTGGCGCGTCGGTGTACATTGGAAGCCCGGTGGGTTCGGGCCTTAAAGGCACATTCGCTCTCTTGGCAGCGGCTGGTATAGTAGCGTGCCTGCATGAGTACGTACTGTACCTGTTCTCCATCCCTGCTTACTATAATACTGGCCTAACATACTTGGCAACCGTGTCCTTTCATGTACTGGTTTGGGTTGAGTTTACCAAATGTACCACAAATTGTTTTGTCATCAGTGATCTAGGATGTGAAAAGTGACGTTTTAAGTGGCTCGACACACACAGAGATTACCGTTTTCAAATTTGCTAAACTGTAAAACTATTTGATTCATTATTCAATTCCATTCTGCTGGAGATTCGCATAACACAACTTGCCGTAGACCAAGTGATATAGCTGTGGCCTTTAACAAGTGAAGGGCCTGAATCGGCTGAACTGTGGCTAAAAAAGAACAGAACCCAGAAACGTTTTATCGACTTTTCCAACGATAGTTCTTCCAGCGGTCCCAATTTATGCAACCACTCCTTGTTGGATCCAAGGTTGGGGAGTATGTTGGTAGCCCTTGTCTTGAGCTTTATTATCTATCGTATACAAAGCCCCCATTGAAAATGCATAGGGACTCAGTAAACCATGACCCATTGTATACAACCTGTCAGATACCATAACTGTGGTATACGGATTCAAACCTGTGGTATACGGCTTCAAAACCATGGTATACGGGAAAAATAGTCCCTTTTGCTATAGAGCAGAGAAATAGTCCCTATTGTTATACCATTTATTATGGCAATAACTGAGTTTAATTTATTCGAAAATATGGATAATAAATACAACAAACGATGATTTTGTGGACAGGCGGCTCTGTAAACCACTCGAGGTTGACGTCATAATACACTCGCTAGCGCTCGTGTATTACTGCGCGTCAACCACTCGTGGTTTACGGCCGTCTGTCCACAAATCCATCGAATATCGTCTCTATACAAGCCCTTAAATAGTCTATCTAAAGTTATTTTCTGAAAAAAAGAAATTTTCCGCTGGAACTCGAAACACAGATCCCGCCAGATCACCGTAAGCACACTGTAGAAAGAATTTTACTCATCTAAAGTCATTTCCCACTCGCTGACAAAAACGGTACCGATTTATCAAGTTCTCCTTTTGGTCGGTCATTGGTGGCCAACGACTGCACGTTGGTGTCTAAATGTCAGTGAGGTTGCTGTATATGCCTTGTTTCTGCTGCATTTGACAGGCCCATATACCAACAATAGTCTTCGGTGGTGGCCTCATTGCATAATCTGTGCACAATTAATAGGTGAACACTTCTCTGCATACCTGTTTCAATTCACCGATCTGGCGTCGGTGGTTCCGACTGCAGATCGATGGCGAATAGTCGGCCAGTGGAAAATGGCTTTTAGGCACTTAAGTCTCACCATTTTCACAAAAGGGTATTGTAGAATTTGTCAGGATTAAATGTTGGTTGCCAAAATAAAGACGATGAGGCTAACATTGATGGCATTGCGTGGGATTGGTATTTTCGTACACCGCCAGCCAATTCTCATTACTCTACGGCTTTATCCAATCCCATCTCACCGGATCTTTTTAGCTTCGGCTCAGAGTACAAATACAAGTGACTGACACTCTTTTGATCCCTTTCTTAGGTATTTGGTGTTGCATTTCATGAAATGAATGAGTATTTTCAGATCAGCTCATTGACCTACCCCTTGCTTACATTACCTTGCTGTTGGTGACATTTGACCAAAGTAATCATGAACGAGAAATCGGATCGGGGCTTTGCGAATTAAGTTGTTATACATAGAATATAAATTGTGATGAATCGACAGTTAACACAAGAGCGCTGGTCACATACAGGATTGACTTTACATAACAGTTGTACTGTAATGGATATGGTTGAAAAGGTAGTCCATTAGGGTACTAAAACCCTCCCCCTTTGCAATACCTATATCCCATCCGAATCTAACACGTCCGGCTAAAAGGGTTGGGGTAAAAGCGGCAATGGCCATTCCGGATCAGTATTTGCTTTCAGTGCATACCATCAGCTGTCACGCTTTTAGTCCAAAGTTGACCGGTCGGTGAACCCTAAAATCCACCCAAGCACGATGAATGGCTATGTGGGAGGTCGGAAAGAGGGTTGTGTACCTCAGTATATGGCCAGTTGGGTTGGGCTACATTGGGTTTGTGTTGAGGTTGTATCGTACCCTATAGGCCAGTTAGAAGGCCAGCTAGGAGATTAGAGTTAAGATGAAATGGTGTTGCAATTTAAAGCGAATGTATCAGATTGGCCATTAGTTGCTCTCATAACAGACGCGGCTGCGGTATCTGTACATCAAATGTATCACGATGACAAAGATTTTAGAACAGTAACAGATGATTAAGCTTTTGTATAAATCAAGATAATGTTGCACTCTGCATTTGACAGATGTATTGATATCTACAAAAATCTCTGAATCGTGTTGAACTGTACAAGTCTTCTTCGGTAAACAGATCATATAGCAGTAAATGAAAATCAAATAGGACCTAGTCCTATGGCCATTCTACCAACCAGTCATTCTAGACCTAATGTCACACTGGTTTTCACCTAACATAGCTAGGGCAAATGTGGACTATCCGAGATAAATCAAAGTAATGGGTGTCGGGATCATGGACTGACCCCAACCAGCTCCTAGCAACACCTCATTTCCTTTAACCGCTTACTATAGGGCAGGAGAGTGGCACTCAATGCCAGTGCTATGAATTGTACTCTGCCCCCTCTACTTTGCTTTCAGACAAAATGAGTATATTGATGCCAATGAATCATTTGGTCTTTGTTGGCCTGACGTTTTGATGTATCTAATGATATGCTGGTATTTTACTTACGGTAGCTTACATTTAAAAAAAAAAAAAATTTATTTAACACAAAATTCACCAAGGTTGGTGGTCTTCCATTTTGCCTATTACATCATGCGTTGTCATACAGTACCATTGTCCATGATTGCAGCTTCACTTTTAGGATAACAGGAGAGAATAATAATTATAGGTATTACAATATTAATACAGAGTTTGATGAGATGATGATGGAGCAATGTTGTACTGACAATAAGTTAGTGCATGTATGTGATTGTTTACCGTTGGTATCAAGGTAGTTGACTCTCAAGATACTCTCCTAGCAGAATTTGTAATAACTCGTTTTGTTTTCAATTTTTCCTTAAAGATTGCTTTAGTGGCTGCAAACTTGAGGTCGGCCTCTTGTTCGTTCCACAACTTACTCCCTCTATAGGAGGGTGACAGGTTATAATGTTCTGTCCTAGGTCTTGGCAGTTTGAACATCCGTCGGTTATTAGAATGCAGATGCATACGATCCTGAGGCAGGTGACGATAGATTAAAAAATGTATGATGGCTGTTAATTTTCTGGGTCTGATTGAGATATCCTGATGGATATCTGAAGTTGATACCCAGAAATTCCCCTCCACAAAAGAAAACGCATGTCATTGGTTACTGGGCACCCCCTACCGGGCAACACGACGCAAAACCAATGAAGCTCAATGAATGGTCAATAATTCACATTTTCACAAACAAACAAGGTTCTATTCAGTGCAGCAAGGTCTATTCAGTGCAGCAAAAAATCCCGGCCGCACCTTCAGCTGGGAACCAAGACCGGTCACTTGTACGGTAGTCGCCACTGACGCAACGCCTAATCAAGCAATTCTCAATCATTTCCCCTTATCCCTGGAAGAAAAGAAGGAAGGCCGAACTAGGGAAAATAAAAGTGTATTGAATTTAAAGAAGTATATTTATTTTTATGTATTAAGAAGTAGATTTTTTGTTGACCTTATTAATATTGATTATTGATATGAAATAATTGACTAATTCAGTAATGGGTCAATTATCATAACTATACAAGATAATATAAGTAGATGAAGTTGTGTTGGTGTGGGTAGGTGAAAGGTTAATACATGTGTATCGTCGAAAAGCAGAAGTGAGAGGGTGAAGGAGTGAGGTGAGGCGGAAGGGCACGTCAACGGGAGTATGACGCCAGGGGATGCAATGACCATCCCTAACCATGGGTCATCAATAATTCATGTTATGTCTGTAAATGACGAAATATTCGCATTTATCGTACGAAAGTCTAAATTTCACCATAATCTAAATAAAATGCATCAAAGGACATAAAACCATGATGTAGGCAACAGAATGTCCCTCAATAGTATTGGATAAGTTCGCTCAGGTTTATATTATCACAAACCAGAGTGAATCTAGCACGACAAACGGAAGGATAAGGCATACTCATAATCTTTTCTATAGATGCTGACTAATTTGACAGACATGACTGCTATCCCTGACCAAAAAAAATCAACTGGACTTGTGCCGATGTAACTTTCCGCACAAGTGGGAACTTACCAAAGACAATCAATTTTACCAGGCGTTTCCTCATGCAGGTGGCACATACTTTATACGGCCGTTGTATGATCACAATTGGGATGATGTAAACACGGTGCAAGTGATATATTCTCAGCGGGTTCCTGTAAGTGACTCAGCCATCTGGCTGGTGTATAGTATTCACAATCATTTTGCCCATCTGTTCTGGACAGTTTACCAGGAATATAACATTACGAATCTAATAAATATGACAATATTGATCGCTGTTCGTTCTTCAATTATCACATTCACGATGAACGTCATGTTATACCCAGGTATTGTGGTTGTCAATAACCTAGGGTCACATTCTGTATCGCAGTATGAAATACACTGTAGTCGACTTAACCAGTAGACAATCTGGTGATAAAGCCATGAGATCCTCTGTTACTGTAATATATATATATATATTTATTACCCATCTGATACGGAGTCTCCATACTAAGCCTATGGAGATTACAGATCGCTACTGAGGAGGATACGGAGCTCCATACCCTCCTAGAAGGATACGGATTTTTGAGATGAAAGTAGTCCCAAACATAACTTCTTAATTACGTTGAAATGTTTTCTAACGATCATATCTATTGCTTAAATCTAAAAATAAGTGAGTAATAAATACAACATTACCATAATTTCGATCTGTGTAGTCATATTCTCCTTGTAGTTGACGCTATGCAATACTCCTCGCTATTGCTCGGAGTATTACTACGCGTCAACTACGCGGAGAATACGGCCACTCAGATCGAAATCATGGTAATATTGTGTGTATATATATATATATATATATATATATATATATATATATATATATATATATATAAGAATATTCCCTGTCAGTAAATACATGTCCATATTATTATATACACGGCCAAGCGTGATTTTATTCACAGACTGACATTGCAGCCAAACATCATTTAAACTTCATGCCCAGCCTTGAGTGAGAAGAAGAAGAAGAAGAAGAAGAAGAAGAAGAAGAAGAAGAATGGATAAGAACTTCGGTGACTGAACTCGAATGTCTGATAGTAGTATATGAAGTCGAACAGAAAAGTCAGGGTACCAAAGCCGAGGGCTGGCATTCTATGCCGATGCCTGCGATGTAGAGCAGTACTGACGCTGTGACCACATATTGAACCTTTTCAAAGAAATCACTATTGGCCTATTCCCACGAGTACTGTGCACGGCAAAGATCGCTATGTTTTGGTCTCACATTTAAAAAGGGACAGGGATTTTTTTTCCACCAAAATGATTTCTAAGGCTCCTAGACCCCCAAAGAGGCCAAAAGTGGCCCCTTTTCAGATCTAAACAGGGTACTTTGAGTATACCTGCTCAATTTCCTGGAAAATAAGTGTAGATATGAAACTTTTATTATTTTTCCCTGATGACCTATTGTATTGCGCCTCATTTAAGGTCAAGAGCAGATTTATAGACCAAATTTTCACCTCCTGAGGACAAAAAAACTGTCGGGGAATTTTTGTCATGAAGTCTTGTTTTAGCCACTAAAGCCAAAATTGAAACCAATTGAGTACAGATATGGTCTTTATATAGACACTACATGATAGAACATGTTTTTCTACATCAAATCAATAAAAATCTGGACAATACATGAATTTTCTTGGCCAGGGTGTTGGTTTGAATGATTTCCTGGGCTGTGATGTCTGGACATTAATTCTCCATGGGTCATTTTCAGTCAGTAGTATGGCAGTGAGAGGGGTATACCTTGCTTAAGCGTCCAGACAATGTCTTTTTGATGATTATTTATCTCGAGAACCTTCTGATTTCAAATCTGCTAAGTGCAACATTTTTAGGTAAAACATGCCCTCACATCACACCAATTCTGGTAAAAATAAACTCTACAGGGTGCAAAAAGCATGGGAAAATAATTTCCACATTATATAAATACATTTTACTTCATATATGAACGGTCGGGGACGAGGCGTGTTGAGTCCGATGCACGACTGCACTGATGTTTCAGGTGAGTTTTCCATTTTGAATTTGCGCTGGAAATCTTATTTCCGTTTCCAGATCGGATTTTCATTGGTTTTGGTGGTTGGTTACCTGTGGTGACATGTACACATTGGTTTGCAAGCCTGTTATTGGTCCCCTGACAGGATGTGACCTGATCTGACCTGTGTTGACCTGCCTTGACCCCAAGATGGAGTCATGGTGGCTTAGATCTGTGTTTTTATGGCTTGATGTCTTTATTTTTGTGCAGTTTCGCCGTCTTCCGGCTCGTCAGGTGCGTACTTTTAGAACATCAGAAAACCACTTGTCAAACACTAGATTTAACAATAATACTGAATCTAAGAATTTAGAAATATTACTTCATATATGAAAGCCTTGGAAAGACCATAAAACTAGAGAAATGCTGGATATTTTTGACATATTTCTGTCCTAACGTCACATGCATACATGCATAATGTCACATTTCCCTTTTCATTGTTTTGTTGATACATCTCGAACAATGTATGGACATAGCCAAGTATGTACGAGGGTGCTCGTGTATTTTCATTATTTCCATTAATATGCATATAGATGGATTTTTTTTAAATACACTAAATTGTATGAGGCTATTGTTGTCACTGCAGCAAACTATCTGACTGTAAGAGAGAACTTACTTATCTCCATCAACATTCTCATCAACACATATTGTCAATAAACTGCTAGTAATATTATATTATTACAACATATCATTGATATTACCATTATCATTATCCTTAATACAATTATCCTTGGTTGTTATTATGTCTACTAAGAGATATTGATTTTGAGAAGGCCTTTGAGTTGGAAGACACTTAAAAGTTGTCAAGCCAGTTGAAAACCAAAGCTACATTTAAACTGATGTGTATAATTTCTTCGTTCCGTTGGACTTTCCTACGGAATCCGTGGTTGGAAAACATTTAAACTGATGCCTAATAAAAAAAGGAAAAAAGAAACATGTGTAGCATCGCATCGAACCCAACCGTACCGGGAATCAACTTAAAATGACATATTGGAAAGTAACTCTCATAACAAGGCAGTTCTGACCAGTTTTATGTAGTACGAGTCCTATAAACTATTCCAATCACATTCCAAATAGCGTTCTCCAATGATAACAATTTCTTTATAATGTCCTTAACATTGGCGTCTGTGCTGCAGTAAACGGGTTAGGTTATCTTAGTGTGATTGGAACGTGGCAATGCTGCTTAGTGCATTATACTTAGTTACCCAATCCAGATATGGGTCAGATATCGATATCTCTTTCACTTTCCTTAATCCATAGACCAATACCATTATGTGTCTCACTAATCCCAACAATAGCTTTAGGTGTTCATTCAGCGCCAACGAGTAAAATTCGAAAATAATAGCATTGATCTCAACCATATACCCAGCGATAGCTTCACATATTTCCGCCAAGTGAATGAGTGCCACAGGCAGATGAACATGTTGGTGGAGGCCTGTGGAAGAATGTCTGGCAGCTATCCAAGTCTATTGTGTTTTTGGTGTTGGCTGTTGGTCAACGAAAGGTTCAGTCTTCGCTGTCTGCATGGGTGTTTTCACTCAATTGATGCCAATTCTACAGGGAACATCGGAACTCTACATTTTCAGTGCTGTTATGACCTTTTGCTAACGGCAGGGGGATTACTCACAATCAGCTGGCGTACGCCATTCGCTCATGATACATTTATAATTCATGCTATCACTTGGCTCCTGCATTCTCGTTTTGTTGCATGCACACATGAGAGTCATAATCCTAAGCAGGCGGCTCCATTCTATTCAATGCGCCGCCCCAGAAACTGAAAAAAGACAATGCCCCAACAATGATACAGGCATTTACGAGAATTTATGATGTGGCCTAATAAAACGGGGATTTGTATAGAGAGGAAACTTCCTTCATCATCTGATTCATATTTACTGATCGTTTATATTGTTATTGTAGTGCATCGTCCTGGTGTTGTTTAGGATGCCATAACAGTTGAAGCACCTTCCTATCAAAGCATAAATTATTTAGTTGTTTATTCCTAGCCACAGAGATTCATACAACCATATGAAGCCAGACAGAGACATCTATGCAACGCAGAGGATGGTAAATATATTAATTTAGTTAACCTTTATACATTAGATGCCAGTTGGAAATAAGCCACAGGGTTAAGTAATGTATCAGTCTGTTATTGTTGCGAAACAAGTTAAATGAATTTCAGTACAAGCCATATGGAATAGAATGAATCTGCCACATCTTATTTGTGCAGGTATCTGCATATGTGAAGTTCCGCTGACGTACTATTGCGGTTTCCCAGTCGATGGCATTTGTCATGGGAAGCATTGAACATACATTGAAATAATTTCTATAGAAATGAAAAAGTTGTCCTTGCCCTTCTATATATACCTTTTTCGACGTTGGTGTAATTAAGACGTATAGCTAACAGTCCATATGTGTATAATTTAGATGACTTCGCAAAGCGGTGCAGATATACTACAGTTAAATTACACGTTGTACACCACAATGGTTTGCTGTTTGATGATTTGTATGAAGCCCCTTCTCTAGCAACACGAGAAGATTGCTTTCCATGAGTGCCTAATTGTTACAGCTTGGAGTGTGTTCTCTAGGGACTTCCACCTCTCCCTCATATATCCCCATACAGTCAGGGCTGACTTTTGATTGATTATATCATATAATTTCCATTCACAGATGACTGTGTGATTGATCACATTGATGTAAAAAGTAATTAGAATGGTGCTTGCCAGACCAAAATCAACAACTGTGTATATTTATGTCTGCCGTGCTAAATTCGTCTTTACATTTCTCTTGTAATTCCGGGGACTCTCTACTTCTCACATTTCTTGTACACTTCATACCATCTGTCCATGCCACCTATATCGTTTTCTTTCTCTCTCCCTCTCCCTCTCTCTCGCTCTCTCTCCCTCTCCCTCTCCCTCTCCCTCTCCCTCTCTCCCTCTCTTTCGCTCTCTCTCTCTCGCTCTCTCTCTCTCTCTCTCTCTCTCTCTCTCTCTCTGCAAAGTTCCAACTCACGTAAGATCTATAGAAGGTAGGTGTGTGAATCAATAAGATTACGAAATGAAGACATGTTCTTTCATGCAGTTCTGGTCTCGGAGAGTCAACTCCGAGGAGCATACAACCATTTTTATCTAAAACCACTCTATTGTTTTTATTATCCATATTTTCCTGTCAAGTGGCTTACCGATATGGACCAAGCTATTTTTACCTCGTGAGTTTCTTTCTAAGTATCACAGCATTCGATCTCAAGAAATTCTCAAGTTAACTAATAAATTCAGTTATACCCTGGAAATCACATTTATACGACACAGAACAGTAGTGATGATAGTCAATCACACAAAAGAGTTGGTCGAAACTCTACAACTATTGATGTTCTAACATTACAAATACACAGGGGAGAGTGTGGAATCTGAATAACAATAAGGACTACTGCCTTTTGCACACAACCAGACGCCTATGTATAGATTCATGTCACGGGTCCTATGCATACCCCCCCGTTTTACCCTTGAGATTTGGTGTGATGATACAAGAGTGCCACACTACACAGTGCAGCATAGAGCCACTGAGCATTCCTTTGTGCAATTCCAAATTGAGAAATAACTTTTGAAACCATCCAATGCACATGGGTGCGATTCTATTGAACTAGCTCACTGCTGGCACTGGTGGGCCCCGCACTCCACCTCCCGCCCTTACCCCTCCTCCTGCCACCTCTATGCGCGCGCAACCCCACGTGGCCACGTGTGGCGTGAAAGGGCCTGCAAAACAGTGTGGTGATAATCGGGTTGTGAAATTGAATTAGCCCGCTGGCTGCAGGGTGGGTCGCCGGTTATGTCACAATGATTGAGTTGCTGCGAGGGCTACTATTTGCTGGAGCCACCAGAAGGGAGGTGGTTGGGGGCGTGTCTGACGCCGGACCAAGAGGAAAATGTGTGTGTATGTGTGTGTCGGAGTAGGGGATAAGGGAGGGGCGGGGGTTAGGTGGATTTGTCACGTGATCGCAGATTGTGTCATGTTTTATTCGTATGATAGGAGCGACTTCTCCAACTTGTCGCATGGCGGCGCTCCACAAACTCTTGGTTCTTTCCTAACATTGCGGCACGACCATTGCGAAAACCCAATCTACCCCCACTTCCCACATTAAAAGAAATATTATTGAAACTGGGAAGGAATGTATTCGGATGAGGATTCAGGCGGTGACATCGATCAGGAATAGTTTTCACAGAGCGACCGAACAATGACTCCAATTTCAGTCCATCGCTGGTGTATTGAGTTTTAGTCATTTTTCGTTGAAGGGAAATCACACTGTCCTACAACCACAGACCAGATACTGACGGTACACTACATAATTAGATAGAGATTTGATGAAGGACTGGTTGTTTACCTGAGGAGAAAATAGAATTGATGTTCATTCTCTGATCCAACTTGTCCTATGGAATTATTTCATTTTATGTCACATTGTGGCATGAACGAAACATTATATTGATAAGGCCCGTTTCCATTGGCCGACAAATATTGTGTAGATTTTGTGTGTTCTTCTAATAGCCTATCGTCATTAGCCATCCCCGATATACAGCCAGGAACCACAGACGGACCGTAGCACTGCTGACGCCAAATGGAAATAGGCTATTAGGAGAACACAGAAAATCTACACAGTGTTTGTCGGCCAATGGAAAAAGGCCTATAGGCGACAAAATAGGGGTTCTAGTTTATCTAATCCTTTTCATATTCTGCATTGTAGTGCATCGGGAGGTCTTAAATCTATGTCGTAGTAGGTGGCCACTGGACCTGATAGTAATACTAATAGTTAAAACTTAATCTGGGTATATTTTGGAGAATTTGTCTCGTATAGTAGTGAATGGTCTATATACATATGCCCTCAGCACTTTACTCCCATTCATTGCATGACCTCTTTGATATTTCACCACGATGTTATATCTTCAGCAACCTTTTCGGAGAGGACAGTCTGGAACACGGAGACGTTCACTGTTTTCGTGTTTTATTGACTTAATTTTCAGATATTATCATTACAAATCTGATCATCAAGGAGATATCTAACAGAGCTAGTTGAATCCCTCGGGTGTCCCACTTAATATGTAGAAATACAATATCTCTGTTAACACAATCCTCTGCTCTAACGGAGACTACACTCAAAAATGACAAGATTTCTTTTGGTGATTTTGCTATCAATATTGCTGAGACAAACACAAGTGAGGTGATTCTACTTGGCTCTGACTTAGCAGATAGGACTATGGAAATACGTACGGGATATTATTATATACCGATGCGCGTATCTTACAGTTACTAACCTCTGCTAAGCAAATAGTAACGATATAATATATAGAGAGTGTGCAGTAAGATGCCAAAACTCATTAGTTTACTAAACCCATACTAACCTCACCTATCTGTTCGGTTAGTACGGGTTTAGTACATTAACTTGTTACACTTTCCTAGTATTCCCTAATTGCCCATTACTCTGACAGGAGAACAATTATTGATCTAGTTTGCACCTCCTTTATGGATATTTCCTTGTAAGATTCTTGACAAATGCGTTAAGCGACCACCACATTATTTTCGTTATAAGAAATCGATAAAATCGAAACCAATCAGAAAAAGAATTATCGGAAGATCGTATAATACTACTCAAAAACTAGATCGTATAAAAATACTCAAAAACTAGATCGTATAAAAATACTCAAAAACTAGATCAAGGCATCATCAACAAACTCTAAACTGGACTGAATCGACGCTATAGAGGATAGCTTAAATAAATTGGCGCTCCTAAAACGAGCCATTGATTCTTATCTGGATGCAGACTGCCAACTGAGAAAACTCTCATTCAAAGAAGCAAAAGAACCGTGGATTACACTTGATATTGTAGAAAGAATACGGGACTTCCGAAATGGTCAAGCATATTCTACTACTTGCTAAATTATACAATTATGGAATAGTTGGAACATGTTGCGATTGGTTTGAAGACAACTTACCCTCTCATACAAACAGGGTGAAAACAAATAACCTTATTTAGCCAACCTGTAACATCAAATATGGCTTTCCTAAGGGGTCCCTTCTTGAACCTTTCCTGTTTTTATTGTATATAAATGATTTTATGAGTGCTTTTCATGATGCTACAGCGACACTTTTTACAGACTATACTCATGCATACAAACATGGTAGTGATGACCAAAAACTTGTTTTATAAAAGTGTCCAAAATGACCTTGCTGTAACGGAAACTTGGTGTACACATAATTAGCTGATTGTCTACACGAGGAGTAGGTATTTGACCAAACAGGCTGCTTTATCTATTAAAACCACTGTTATCATCTCATACTTTATTTGTGGTGACGCTCTTTATGATAGTCCACCCCTAAAGCTTTTAGCTGGCTTTCAAATTTTTACAAAATCGATCCCAGCGTATTTGTTTGAAGGTATCAACTTATACGGCAATTGTTGAATTATACAGACCTGCTATAGTTTCTTATCTTAAGCATAGAAGAGAAGCACATTCATCAACTATATGTATTGAAGATCAAGAAAATTCTAAATGTACATAGTTAATATCCAAAGGAATACGAGACTGTTTGATGCTCCGGTGATCTTTACTCACAGACCAAACTGTATCGCATAAACTAAATCAGTGCAATATTATGGTGGCACAAAATGAAACCATCTCAATCTACTTGTCAGAAACGCCGAAAATTTCATGATGTTTAAATCGCTAACAAAAGCTGCTATGAAAGAAAAGGTTTGGATGCTATAATTTGACACAGCTTCGTGTTTTAATCTACTGTATATGTGCTAATCCATTATCTACATGTTATTGCAAAATTGTTGTGCTATATGATGAGGTAAACTGTATCGAATCAACTATCTTAATTTATACAAAAACAATTTGCCAGGCCAGATTAATCGTTTACCATTATTCGAGATCGTCTACTACAATATCCTACACAAATGTAAATGGATGTTAATGGAGGTGAACTCTCCATTTCTATAAGAGAAACGAAGCTACCCGGGTACGTTAACTCTGGTATATATAGTTCGTAACCTTTTTAAACCACATTTTTATACGCCAGAGTCGTTTTGAGGAGATGTCTTGTTACCCTATATATTCCCTCCTCTACCACATTTCCCTTGTAAATACTACCAAAGACTCTTTCGTTTCACTGGTTTCCTCTTCGTACATTAATTCACCTTGCTGAGTCTCACATTCTATCTCTCCCAGAACGCCTATTGTCCAATGACATTACGAGAAAGTTAGTGGGAAGGGGTGAATGACTCCACGAGTGACTCAATGCGGCAATGTGGGCCGTCATCGAGAAGGAAGTACCTCCTACAGGGAAATAAATTAGGAGAAAGAGGTGAAGAGTTACGGGCTAATTAGTGCGAGACACACGAATCTGTCGAAGTAGTCTCCGGTAGCATCTGCGTCGGGAGTCGTCAGCAATGGTGCCAGACTTCCTTCACTGGCCTACTAATCGTAACTTCCTTACAAACTCTGAGTTCTCTATATAGTAGAGGAGCAAATGGCCTAAAAATGGGTAAAATTGACCCCCGAAAGTCTACTGGCTGAAACTTGCCATATTAGTCAATTATGACCTCAGGAATCTGAATCTGATACTCGTTTGTTCCAAAAAGTGTAGCATCATACTCGTTTCCATGGTAATAGAAGGAAAACAAAATTTAATACATACTGACACATAATACATACTTTTATAAGAAAAGGTGAATAAATGCATTTTTTCTGTCGGTAAAATTTATCATTCTTTGGCCAAAAGTGTACAGTATGGAAATATGCCCTTTTCTGTTTTCTTGGAAGAACTGTTGCCATGGTAACATTCCAATTTGTGGGGGAACCCCCATTTTGGGTTTTCTCATAGTTATTAAAGTTGGATAAAAAGAATAATTTCATGAATGACACATACAAATTGATAAATTTAGCAATAACACACAGCATTGATAGGTACCACCATTTTTTTAAGCCATTCAATTGTTCCCATGGCAACCATAACAAGGTTTTTTCTATGACCAAAGCAGCCAGATAATGATACACTAACTGGACATTTGTATGGCAAATCTGCATGACATGGCAACTAGTAGAAGAGTATAGTCTCAAAAAGGCCATTAGAGAGTCTACTGCATGAAATGTGCCATGTTGGTCAATCATTACATGGGGAATCTGATTCTGCCACTCTTTTGACCAAAAGAATGTAGCATCACTTTTGTTTCCATGACAACCTTAATGCATAATAATCTACTTAGAAACAACCAATTTCCTGCAAATATGAATAATAGATGTAAGAAATAGGAGCTAAACACCTACTCATGAGATTTCATTTTCATGATGCATACATTTGGGACATAATGTGGAGTTGTTCTCTTCATTCCCTTAGAATTTGATTGCCATGGCAACCAGTTTAGCACAAAACAGACACTGCAGTAGCCAGCTCTGATTGTCGTCAAAGCAAATTACTAGCTTTTTTAGCCATTGATGATAGAGACTTAATGTAAGTATTTATCCTAGTACTTGGAGAGTCTACTGCATGAAATGTGCCATGTTGGTCAATCATTACATGGGGAATATGATTCTGCCACTCTTTTGACCAAAAGAATGTAGCATCACTTTTGTTTCCATGACAACATGGTTGTATAGTGATTTACTCAGAAATTACCATTTTCTTACACATGAATAGTAAGTGTCTGAAAAATAGCCATAAAACATCTTTTCATGAGGTTTCATGAGCTTTTTTTGTATACATTTAGGATATCATGGGTCATTGATATTCTCTAAGAACTTGGTTGTCATGGCAACCAATGCAGCAGAGAGCATCCATTACAGGAACCAACTGTGATTGTTATCTAAACAAACTGCTATAATCTTTTAGCCATTAAAGATAGAGACATAAAGTAAGTATTTGTTCTTGGACATTTTAGTATGCAGAATCCAATGGGATGCATCTGCAATCCCAGAATGCAATATTTGGGCTCTCATATTGGATCTAAATACTTGAAATTGATGAAGATGTGACATTTAGCATATAACACTATTTGGTACATGGTCTATATGATGCATTTTATACAAGAGTAAGATGTCATCAAAATATCTGTGACATGATCCAGTTGTGCATGATTTATAGTTTAGGCAATGTAAACACATGACATAAAGAATTACCGAGTCACACTGGGTGATGACTAGAGAGATCAAGCGTGGCTGGATGATGCTTGGATGCATCACCATGCATGACTGGGTGATGCCTTGAGTTATTATTATTCATGGAATACTTGTTTTATGAAACAATTTAGTTTATGATAGATCAAGAAAGATGAAATTTCCTTAGAATGAAGGTATGATATATTTTGGAATTTTAGACAAAAAGAAACATAATATCAAGGATCATGTATTACATGACGCTATGAAATGTGTTACATGACATTTCTGCAATTGGCCTTTAAGAACTTGCCCCAGTGGGCATTTATACTGACACTGCTACCTGTCCTGATGCTGCAGGTACCTGGCAGGAAAGGCATAAGCAAGGTGCCAAATTAAGAATATATAGTCTGTATATTCTTGAAATGACAGTCATCAACAGAATTAGAGGGTAACATATCCACAAAAGGTTGAGTGGGGCATGTCTAGGATCAGAGTTGACCATGGCAAATCAGAATGTCAGAATGGGTGATGCATACCCTAACAAAGGAGAAAAAAGGCACCACATGGTGTTATGTTACCCTCTATATGGTGTCATCTGGCCCCATACACTTTCTGGTGTATGCCCACCAGAACCCCCAGGGGAGGGGAATTGCTTCATGTTTACGATGCCTTTGCAGATCATAGAATAGTGATCCAAGGGCATAAATGTTACTCCAGAAAATTAGTGGATTGAGTTGGAATTGCATCACCACCTAAAATATGCCTTTCAGCGATACTTTTTATGCAGACCCTCACATCAGGGCAGATGTCTGCATATTGCATTACTTTGGTTAAAAATGGCCTTGTCTGATATTCTCAATAATGATCCATGGTGGCACTACCACCCCCATTGTTCATCTACCTATAGGAGATAGATATCCACATAACCAGGTGTCAGATCAGTTTTAACTATTGTACCATCTGTATTAAACCCTATTTCACTGGGTACTCACCATAGTAGTACAGGTATGGAGCCAGGTACTAGTGCCAGTGAATACCGCTAGAGGCCGGACATATAACCCTAATTGTGATACTTTTATCTTAACATCACATGGCATCTCATATGATACTAAATGCTATGATTTATTTCACCTAAAAATATCAAATATGATGTTATACATATATACTGTGAACATTTCAGGTTGATTGAGCAAATATTTCCAATTTTATTCACAAAAACGAATATTTTGTAAATGATGCCTCAAGGTATCACCCGGCCATCCCTGGATGTATCTTCCCCTGTCTCATTCAATATGTACCCCTGAATTGTTGTATAGCTATCGCATCATAGAAATTAGCAATACTGCATGAATATAGGGATACGATACAATATCATGGGACCAACGATCGTTAAAGTTATCGTAAAATAAAATTGTGATACAATTATAGCTAGCGATACCACAAAAAGTGGAGCAATGGGGCCCTGAGGCACTGCCACCATGTCAGTGCTTTTGTCCTCAGTGCTTCCCCCCCACAGCACTTCAAAGTCCTCTTATTAACCCTTTTATTGATGGGAATCTATGGCAGAGCCACTCTCATTAATGGCTATTAGTGTCAATGTACACAGCTGGGGGCAGGATGTGTCAAGATCATTCTGTTACTCAATCACATGGTATAGCATGTCATCCTTAATGTTATTATTCATTTTGATCAACTTATGCATTTCCACCTAACGACTAAATGATCACCAATTATGTATTCATTAAAAATCAGTCATTGGGTGGTGTCACTTGAGATTTAATTATAATTATCAACAAAAACAACCTGACAGATGGTTTTCCTACCTTTGTATTGGAAGTAACTGAGAAAATACTGATGCTGATACATGTTTACTAGCCTGATGATTAACACTCCTGACATTGCAGCTGAATGTGTGCTTCCAATGGATACACTGTGCAGAGATGGTTAATGTAAAAAGCTTGCCACAAACCAATTATATGTACATAACTGCTTTCAATTTATCGGGGAGGCAAATAATTGTCAGCTGGTGCCATATTGCATAATGTGGAGATAAAGATTGTTGATCTGTAACATGTTATCCCCATTACCACCTGACAATTATGTACCCTAAAAAGGCAAATAGTCAGCAGTGGTGCCAAAAGACAGAATTGCGGGCCGGAAGTGGCAGGTGGAAACACTGTATAACTTTAATTTCTATACGCATAATTATAAATGTCCTTACTTATTTGATGATATCCTGACTAGACAGAGAAGCCAGAAGGTTCCTGCTGATTCCACCTTTTGTAGTCTAATTGTCTAAACCACTGACATCCGCCACTATTCTGGCACCCTCCATTCTGTTCTGGCCTCTGCTGGTCCTTGGTTATTCTCATGCATAGAAGAATAGGATGCCCAATACAGTCTGACCATCAGGGCATATGCTAGCAATATAAGTCACTGAAACCCACTCTCCCCTCCATTATGACCTCTCCCAACCTTCATCTAGTGTTTTGCTAATTTCTGGGGCCAGTCCTGGACTGTTTTCTACCAATGCTAGCCCCATAACATATGAAATGCACCATTATCAAGCCAGAGAGTTACCTCCCATTTTCTCCTGTATTGGGCACAAGGAGCTACTAACAGAAGAGGCAATAATGATAAGGCCCCTCCTTTCAGAGTTATGAGGGGAACATAGCTTTCTCAGGACAGACATACTAGTGTCTTAAAGGCTCAAAGACAGAATATTCCTTTCTTGGAGAGGCATCGAGAAGTGGATTAAACAGAGGCAGCATTGCAGCAAAACATTCAGGTATCCCCTGTGTTTTCTTTCTAATATGATCTCTAATATATTTCCTCTATGGCCCTCTGAGGCAGGATGAGTGATGCAAGGCCCCTTTAGTTGACTTTTCTACTCAGAAGGACACTTTAGGGTCTCTCCCTCCCATGTCTCCTCCCCTTCTTGCTCCTCTAGTTCAGAGGTGGGCTCCTTATCCTGCCCTTCAGGCTACCTCTCCTCTGGCTACCTCTCCTCCTCCTTGCTAGCCTGCCTTACTTCCTGAGGAGTAGCAGGTGCAACACTAAAACTGTGACATCCTGGGAAAGGTATCAGGGCTCAAGGGCACTATGGGCACCAACAACAAGGCCATATAACCTTCACAATATGGGGAGAGAAAACCAGCAAGAGTGAGCCAGGAATTGAAACCAAGTGGTGTCACATTTTTCCTCCATGGCATGCCCCACAATGGTCTGAGATTCTGACATGCAATGGTCAGCTCTGATCCATACCTTAACCTTCTAAACCTTTTTATATGTTAGCTATAGTTAATAGTAACAGGTAGAGCATGACACAAGTATGTGACAGATACATACAAGCAGGAGGTATAAATACTGTATGGAACAGGGTTCCATATGGCAAAATATGCATCAACTAAAACTAGGTTTTGCTGGTAACAATAGCTAGGATAAGTGTCCAGCTTTGTCTTGAGGGAGCCAGAGGAAAGAAACCTGGAGTATTCTGGGCATGCCCCCAAGAACTTATTGCAATTTGTTTATATGAAAATCAAAGGGGGTAACTGCACTGATTATTTTCTATCTGCATTGGTTGCCATGGTAACAAGATTCTAAAGACATAGAAACAAGAGTTACCCATTACATCTGAAATGTTAACATAAAAAAACCATTAATGAGTTTGAAACCCTATGAGTTTTCTTGTTTTTCTGGGACTTGCGCTTCAAATGTTTCTAGGTAGATTATTATGCATTTAGGTTGTCATGGCAATGGAAGTGTTGCTACATTCTTTTGGTCAAAATAGTGGCAGAATCAAATTCCCCATGTAATGATTGACCAACATGGCACATTTCATGCAGTAGACTCTCCAAGTACTAGGATAAATACTTATTTTAAGTCTCTATCATCAATGGCTAAAAAAGCTAGTAATTTGCTTTGATGACAATCAGAGCTGGCTTCTGCAGTGCCTGTTTTGTGCTTAACTGGTTGCCATGGCAATCAAATGCTAAGGGAACAAAAAGAACACCTCCACATTATGTCCCAAGTGCATACATCATAAAAATGAATCTCATGAGTAGGTGTTTAGCTCCTATTCTTACACCTATTATTCATATTTGCAGGAAATTGTCGTTTCTAAGTAGATTATTATGCATTAAGGTTGTCATGGAAACGAAAGTGATGCTACATTCTTTTGGTCAAAATAGTGGCAGAATCATATTCCCCATGTAATGATTGACCAACATGGCACATTTCATGCAGTAGACTCTCCAAGTACTAGGATAAATACTTACATTAAGTCTCTATCATCAATGGCTAAAAAAGCTAGTAATTTGCTTTGACGACAATCAGAGCTGGCTACTGCAGTGTCTGTTTTGTGCTAAACTGGTTGCCATGGCAATCAAATTCTAAGGGAATGAAGAGAACAACTCCACATTATGTCCCAAATGTATGCATCATGAAAATGAAATCTCATGAGTAGGTGTTTAGCTCCTATTTCTTACATCTATTATTCAAATTTGCAGGAAATTGGTTGTTTCTAAGTAGATTATTATGCATTAAGGTTGTCATGGAAACAAAAGTGATGCTACATTCTTTTGGTCAAAAGAGTGGCAGAATCAGATTCCCCATGTAATGATTGACCAACATGGCACATTTCATGCAGTAGACTCTCTAATGGCCTTTTTGAGACTATACTCTTCTACTAGTTGCCATGTCATGCAGATTTGCCATACAAATGTCCAGTTAGTGTATCATTATCTGGCTGCTTTGGTCATAGAAAAAACCTTGTTATGGTTGCCATGGGAACAATTGAATGGCTTCAAAAAATGGTGGTACCTATCAATGCTGTGTGTTATTGCTAAATTTATCAATTTGTATGTGTCATTCATGAAATTATTCTTTTTATCCAACTTTAATAACTATGAGAAAACCCAAAATGGGGGTTCCCCCACAAATTGGAATGTTACCATGGCAACAGTTCTTCCAAGAAAACAGAAAAGGGCATATTTCCATACTGTACACTTTTGGCCAAAGAATGATAAATTTTACCGACAGAAAAAATGCATTTATTCACCTTTTCTTATAAAAGTATGTATTATGTGTCAGTATGTATTAAATTTTGTTTTCCTTCTATTACCATGGAAACGAGTATGATGCTACACTTTTTGGAACAAACGAGTATCAGATTCAGATTCCTGAGGTCATAATTGACTAATATGGCAAGTTTCAGCCAGTAGACTTTCGGGGGTCAATTTTACCCATTTTTAGGCCATTTGCTCCTCTACTAATACAGAAAGCGGAGGACCAGGATCCTCTCAAATCCTGGGGCTTTAACAAAGATCAACGCATGGAGGGGATCATGACAAGAAAATGTTTTACTATATACCCATGCCGTATATACTGTAAATATGCACCGTTTTGCCATATAACGTAAAAATACTGTACAGACGAGTGGCCCGTACACCAAAATACGGACTACCTACTAATACACATTTATTAGAATTTGGGTTGTAAAGCTAAATGAAATTGATTTTTTTTTAAATTTCGGGTATATAGTAAATATCTAACGTCCAACCATGCTTGTACAAACCACAGAACCCGATGGTAATTTACCGTTTGTACGGAATTCGGCGTAAACGTCTCGGTCCGTACATGCTGTAAATTAGCATCTCGTTCTGTGACTTGTACAGCATGGTCAAGACGTTCTATATAATTACTGTATTGCCGTACTCTGGATTGGGTATGCCCTTTGTATAAATACAATCATGCCAATCCGGTTTTTTTTCTCTCATATAAATACATTATCTTTAAAACGGTTGTACACTACAAACCATCTCTAAATGATGAGTGGCGCTCTAGTACCCTGCCTGGGGTCCATCTATCCACCTGCCAATAACTGAATAAAGGCCTACATATTTTTTTCATCAGTATGAATCTAAAACAAAGGAAATGCTGGTAATTGCCATCCAGCCAGTACTACTGCAATCATGTATGAATGCCGAGCCTTCACGTGGAGGGGCACAGTAAGATATAAAGACAGGAGGGACGATGACAATAGTTAGGTAGCGGGATGTAATAACTAACAGCAGTGTTTAGTGAGGGATGACTAGCTGCCTGCATTTCATATGGCACAATAGACTACTTTAATACAAAAAAAGCAAGGACGAGTAACATAGCAGCCATCTAGTTTGTGCTTTCACGAAGGTCTCTTCCCAACTTCCGTCCCGTGGGGTATATAATCTGTCATGGATATTTGTTTAGGTATAGCCTCTGACGAAATATGTCAGGCCGGTGGGGATGATTAAGTGACACAACAAAGGATTTTTTTTTTTGGAAATGGTTTTATTTTCATGAATTCGAATACAGGATTCGTTCTTCCATTCACAAAAAAACAAATGGGTAGATAGGTTATTTACATACATAGTATAACAATGTGTGGTGATAGACAGGTGAAAACCCGGACTATTTACAATGTGAGTGAGATCTCGTTTCATATCAACATATGTAATCTTTCTGTACTCAGTATACCTGTCTTTGTATTTTAAATATCGGTGAGACAATCTTCAAATGTATCTTTTGTATACTATTTGTCTGAATGGCAGTCGTCTCAAAGAGGCAATAGCCCAGGTCTCAAAGGTCCGGGATGCAATGGTCTTGTGTCCATGGTCTTTGTAAAATCTTACTAGGTTGGATTATTGGCATATGTTGGAATTGACCAGCAACAAGTACAAACACTTTAAACCCCGGACTGGACCGGAGATTCTGACATGCCAGAATCTCCGGGTAGCGAATTCCAGGCGCTCTATACATTTCCTATGGGTAATAAATTCTTATGTGGGTAATAAATCCAGATGATCCATGATCATCAACTAAGAAATCTCTCCTTGTGTTCTGTCACACAACTTCAAACTATGATTATTGCCGGTAATGGAAAGATTCCCAATCCACCGTACTCGTTAACTTCATGTTCTGGAGATTTGCTATTGTCTGTTATATACACACATGTATACATACTTACATACTTAAATCATGATAAATACATATATAACCACATAGATGGGTCAATATACAAATGTCGATTTAAAAAACTCTTGACTACTATCAATGTCTTCAAGGAGAGTATGGCTGGCCGTCAAGACCATCACACACAGTAGGATATACACCTCCTAACGCTGGGGGGCGCCGATGAGACAGACCCACGCCCTCACGTGCACACAAACCCCTTTCCGATGTGCATGGCCCGTTTGCACTCCGGCACTAATTGGCTGCAAGTGGCCGCTTGTAGCGACCCCTGGTGCGGCCGAGGGGTTTCTGCCATTGCCTCGTAGTCGGACGGGGACACTCGGCGCCTGACAAATTGCCAATTATACACGGCAAGCGCTACGGTGCCATCCGGGGTGTGCTCATCGTGCGGACGTTCGGCACCCGCCATCTTCTAAATCTTGTTAATTCGCTGCGAGGAAATGGTCCTCCTCCCGGAGCCCGCTAGTCCTCACCGAGTCGGCGCCCAAATGCCACCTTCCCACCTCCCGTTGACCGTTACGCCAGCCCGCTAAGTAGATTCCGCTGTAGCGCTGCCGTACGGATAGACCTGGCCTGCGTGATTTAATCTAGGGATAAAATACGCTTTCAAAGCCGGCCACTATACGAGGCATTTATACGTCCAAAAAGGCGAAAGGATATGAAATACAACGCAACAAACTCGGGGTAACTGTTTTATTATGCTCCTTCTTCTTTAGTTATCTCTATCACTGTAGTGAGCCGTATGTCTTGATCTGTCCCTTATCAGAGTTTTACTGCGTCATTTTCCCCCCGTATGAATGTTCTTACAGAACACTTGTGGCAGTGTTTATCCTTCTTTTCATCTATAATGTACAGATAGTGAGCCACATAAAACAGTAGCAATTATAGGGATGGACGTTATCAACAAATTATGTCAATAAACCTTTCACCAATTGTTAAACTACATGGTCAGTTTTATTGAAATTACTGTCTTTACCTTGATCCCGATTAATCCTCCCAGTCAACTGGTGTCTTTTCCAAAAAGGCGAAAGGATATGAAATACAACGCAACAAACTCGGGGTAACTGTTTTATTATGCTCCTTCTTCTTTAGTTATCTCTATCACTGTAGTGAGCCGTATGTCTTGATCTGTCCCTTATCAGAGTTTTACTGCGTCATTTTCTCCCGTATGAATGTTCTTAGAGAACACTTGTGGCAGTGTTTATCCTTCTTTTCATCTATAATGTACAGATAGTGAGCCACATAAAACAGTAGCAATTATAGGGATGGACGTTATCAACAAATTATGTCAATAAACCTTTCACCAATTGTTAAACTACATGGTCAGATTTATTGAAATTACTGTCTTTACCTTGATCCCAATTAATCCTCCCAGTCAACTGGTGTCTTTTCCATTCTTTATTAGACTGAGGAAATAATAATCTACATAGTTACATACAGATAGAGTTATAAATATATACTGTGTATTTGACAAATACAAAAGTATGAAACTAACCATGAGGTATGCTGCTTACATGAAGCATGTATAGTAGCTTCTATATGGTACTGCCTTACACAAACTGGCAATCCGATATCCTCCTACTGTGTCATTTGTCAATCTTTGCAAATGCCATCTAATTATCAGTAATCTTGAACGGAAAATACCAACCAGATGAGTTTCGTTCTAGAAAGGTTATTAGGTATGCTCTAATACCATGCACAACAGCCACCCCGATACTCAATCATTAATACATCATTAATCATGCAATGTGATCACAATATTGTATATCAATATATGAATGTAACAAATTGTTCAAAGCCGAGGCATATGCTGTTTGAAATGTCAATGAAAAGCTGCTAATCAAGATTGCCTATAGAGTATTATTAGGAAACGTCCTTACTGTGGATGAAACGGTTCCTGTTCGAGGTCAGTCGTCGATTTCATACTGCCTGACGCCATAGCGGAAGGCAGTATGAAATCAACGACTGACCTCGAAGAGGAACCGTTTCGTCCACAGTCAGGATGTTTGCTTATTATTATATGCCTTAAATCGACAAAAAAGGACAATTCAATGACTCATTAAGTCACACTCACAGCTGGCACGAACATTTTTATTACTGCACCCCTAGCAGTGGGCAGTATTTCATAGACATTCGCACACAAGTATATAATAATACCTTTGTGGAACAAATGAAATAAAATCGTTACAGGAAGTCCAATGAAAAGATATAACATTTATACACGAGCAATATAGTACATGATTTGTGAACCCAGTACGAAATAACATGTCTCTGCCCTAAGTATCTCTTAAGACGAGTGTGTAATTTCGGATTCAGTCGTGGGAACCAAAAGTAATACTGTTTAATGAAATAGTATCAGGGATGAAATGAATTCATTTTTTATCTCCGTGCACAGCCCGTATATAATATCACTAATTTGTTGAGTTATAGAGCTATTTCATAGGCATCTCCCACTATCCGATGTTTTTATTGTCTGTAGAATATGTTGTATGTTAGAACGGTAATAATAATAATCAGGAAGGTCCGTACCGTAGAAAAATGTCTGGACAAGCGACTTCACCGCGCATAGTAATGGGATCTCCTGTTAAAAAAAAAGGTTATGGTGTTGATATGCCCCACGATACAACCAGGGCACAAGTATATATATTGAGGTGTTATTTTTATTTCTAAATTTACGATACACTATAAAATAGGAAATATTGCATCGCTAATATTAACCAGTATACATAAACAACATCTTTTTTTCAGGCACAAGAAGCTCTTGGTCAAGGCAAAATATTGATTTAAGACGCTTAAACCTAATCAAAAACTACCAAATTCGCAGTGCATACGGGTATATGTATTTTCTATCTAATTCCGAAATTTCATAATTTTCTGATCAGATTACATATTTTTTAGACACTTTCAAAGTCAAACAAAGAAAGTATTGATTTGAAGAATTTAAATCTAATCGAAAACCACCATATTCACAGTGCCTACAGGCTTCATTTACGCTATTTAATTCCAAAATTTCATAATCTTCTATTGAGTATCTCAGAGTGATTTTTGAGGCAGAATACTCTACAATGGTCCCGATTAAGCACCGACATTTAATCATGATTAAATGGTGTAGACACCCTATGATACGGGTTTTTCATCGGTACTAAATCGAAGGCGACCGTCTTACATTAGTGCCTAATCGCAGAAAGGTGATCACTTACCCCGATTATAGTTGACCTTCCGACGCGATTTCAACTTTTTCGGGAGGTACATCGTAGGGGAGATAGGAGCGCAATGGGAGCTTAGTGGACAGCGGGCCTTTATTGCTACAATACTGTCTTCCAAACAAACACACTCCAGCATTCTTTTACAAAGGAAAGCAATACTGTATCGGCTTCAAAACTAATATCAAATCAAAATTACCAATCTTTTATCAACAATATGCATATGCCATGATAATCAGAGTTGTTTTTGTGGAACTAAACGCCAGTGCTTCTTCCCTCTACCTGGCATGTAATATCTGAATTCTCCTGACACTGGAGCTGGAAATCAACTCCCATACATCCGCTTGTTGCAGACATAAAAGTCACTGGCAATACGAAGCTTGCCATTGTCTGTCCTTCTGTCAATATGAAGTGATGTATTTTTCCCTTGAAATTCTTTTATATTTATAAAAGACCATATAGCATTGACTCGGTGAACTATAAAATAACCATCCATAACAGTCGTCCGTTTCATATCAATCTTGCCAGTACAATTTTCCCGTCAACGACTTGGTCTAGAATACTTGGACCGCTGTACTTTGATTTACGTGCCGCTTGCCTCAGCAATAAACCTCTATGAGCTACTTCAATGGGTCACACCACAGAATAAAGTTCACCCAGAAAATCTCTGATCAGGAGGTAAACGTCCTTAAATTGACACTGCGGTCACCAATGGGCGCCTATACACTGACCTGTATTGTAAACCCATGGACGAGAACACATACTTAAAGTACAATCCCGCCCACCCGTTTATACAATGGAACAGTATCAGTCCTACTGAGGGTGAAGCAGATCTGTACGAAAACTGGGGACTATGAAACTCATGCAGAAACAAAGATTAAAATTTTTATTAGAAATGGAATATCCACCCGACCTACTCCGTTAATGCAAGAAACTGATAGACCAAGTAGACAGAGTTGCTGATCTGAGAAAAAACACTAGAGAAGTGGCAAAAAAGTGTTTCTCATCAGCAATAACGTCACAGACACAAAACACTCCTCTGCCTATGTTTTAAGATAATTTAAATCTGATATTTGAAAACAAAGCAGATATACCTGTAGAATATAACATGTCAATGTAAATCATCAAACCAATAAATAGAAAAGTCAATGGAAGGTCAACTAGATGTACGACAGATGTTTGAAAGTTTAATGCCATTCTACAACACTTTGTAACGTTTTAAAGGAAATAAAGCTGCATTGAAAAAAGACCCATCATCCAATAACGGTCCTGACATCTAGAAATGTAAATTGATTCCTACATGATTCCTACATCAAAACACGATCAACCTCTGGACAGATCTAGATAATATACATATATATATATACTATATATTATTGTATTGTATATGATGAATATTGACCATCAATGACCATATCAAGGAGATCATTAATAACATTTTGGATGGACTGAAAACCAATCATATCGGTTATTTCGAGGGTTATGGTACCTGACAGATAAATGGAAGTGCTGCAATCAAAGATTCCCATATTGATTATACAAGGATTCTAGGTCACATAGAATGTTGATCTTCTAATCAATATATTACGGTATACACCTTTGGATTCACGATATATCTTAGAGAAAACCAAAGAAAGTGCATGAAGATGTCTAATTACTTGCACATTCACTCAGGAGACAATATTGAATTCATAATCTACATTGTTTTTAATTACCTGCCCACGTATTGGATGAGAGTCCCGGCAAGAGTAGGCTATTCGCATTTAATGACCGATATCGTCCAGTATGTAGAGACATCCTTGTCCATGTAGTCTTGTTCAAGTCATAAACATCGTTGATGAGGACAAAACAGACTGTAAGACAGGTTAGGGGGATAATATGTACGAGGGTTCCTATACAATGCACTATGCAGCTAGTGCCGCATTGTGCTTTTTGGTAATTGATTTCATCATTTATGATTATAAAGATTGTCCATAAGTGTTGAATAAAGTTGAACCACATCGTCTAGGGATCTTGTTGGCATACAGGAAGAAGTTTCAATGGACGACCCCCCTTAGGTCTTGTAGGTGAATCTAATTAACAGATAAAACTTATATTTCAATTAAATATGTTTATCATCGGTTCGATTACAAACTGGCAGTGTAAGAGGGAGAATGTCTCTAAGATAACAGAATTCGAAAACTGTAATCACCGTCTCTCTAAAGAAAATATGCAAGAGATTCGGGGAAACAGTAACACCCGAATATAGACTTTATATCTCAATAAAAAGTTTAATCTACCGACATAAGCTGTTTGACGACAACCATCGTGAAATTCATGCGTTGTACGTAGAATTCAGGGAAAAGCTGCGAATAGAGAATACATATGTGATATTAATATAAACCAGATAGTTTTAAGAAATGGGTTAAGATCCGAATAAACAAATGTCTAGAGTGTCTTCAGATTAGGGGAGGTATCTAATATGAGGATACCATGTCCACTGCCACTATAGCCTTGCCACTATGCCTTATTGTAATAACGCTATCATATATCAGTAAATAGAGACTACCAAATGTTTCTTTCCCATAAAAGAACAAAAAAAAGCAGTGTATATAAGCAAATTGGTACTTCATATTATATACCTGTTAACAAACCCACTGCTGCTTCGGGTGTAGTATTCTTATCATACAGGCAAAGTATTCCATAACGTCTTGTATGGGTCACCTTTGGATAGGCCATATGGAGCGCTTTCAATGTAAAATAAAGCCATCTGAATGGACGCGAGTTTGACAGAAAAGGGGCAGCAGAAAATTTAAAACGGCTGATGTCATACTATGTTTGTGACTTCAAGAATATTTTAGAAATTCCCTGTAACAAGAAAACATGTGGAATGACCAAATTCTGAGCTTAATAACATGGGGCATTCACATAATTCCATTAAAATAGCTGAAATATGTTAAATCGATCGATAACAACATGACAACATGTTACATGGTGACCCCACCGTCTATGAGGGTCAGTCGGCGTAACATGTCACGAGCAAAAGTGAACTTGTTGTTATCGTTAGTTTTGCATATTGAAGCTATTTAAAGTGTATCAGGTGAATGCCTCACATAAGATACCTTGATATTTCGTCATTACACATTCTTACCCATAACAAGGAGTTTGTAAAACATCTCTGAACACTCGAAGGGGGAGAATACTAACCTGGAACAACACACCGGATGTGGCCACTGCACAGGCATGAAAATATGTTAATTACATCACCAGTCTCCTCTATTTGGTAAGCGCCGTAAACTGCGAAGATTGACAGTGTGATTATTGGCTATTTACAGTAAAATTTGAATATTCATGGAAAGTTAAAGGTGTGAACTATTAAGAGAACAAAGAGATTGTATGTGTATTCCATGATTACCTCTTTTAGATCGGTGTCAATACATTCCGACGTCAAAGTGATCATTCCATACCGATACAATTAAATAGTTCTCCTATATTACTGGATAGTATATATATATATTTCACTTTGGATTGAGTACACGATACATTTTATGCCTTGCAGACCTTGATATAAATCTTACGGCTAGATAAATCTACTTATAAAACGTTGCTGTCTTTGCAGTGATAGATATTGTAGTGTAGGGAACTTGGCTCTTTAGGATAATTTATTGGAGCCTTCTGAAGGTTTAAAATGTAGAGAGACCTTTATGATTACTGGTGCAAGATTGTTCCAAGGGGCCCGTTCCGTAGTACCATACATTTCCCATTTATGAGTTATTGTTCGATGTATTTGTTCTCGAACGATCGGCAGTTTGAGCTCTTGTACGACCTTTTCTATCTTGTAACAATGGTTCATTTTCCGATTTTTATACACATGTAATGCATAGGCAGTTCTTCGCTCTTCCAGGTAATTATACTCATCTATGTACTGAGGCTATTGGAGTACGTAAGTATGATCTGGGAATCATTCGCAAGGCACAATTTTGTAATACCTATAATTTTATTCTGTTGACTTCCCTACTTCTAGGAAATAGTACACCGTAATCAACAATCGGTAGTTTTGTAATAAGCAATACAGCGTGCTTTGTAACGTAACGTATTATCTTTTAAGATAAAAGGATTTTGTGAGATATTTGTTTCTGCCAGTTATTTATGTGAGTCATATTCTGATATTCAGCGTCAATCCCGCCTAGGCCTACTTATATGAGGGCACTCATTGGACCGGTTCCTGATTTAGAGTCAAGTGACGACCTGCATGATTATCTCCTTTGTGTAGAGGATACATTATGTCATACAGGTTAATGGTTGTGTGTGGATTTGGGTGTAGATGAATCGTTGTGACTTTATCAGTGTATTCTAAGGATTAGCATATAAATGACTCCCTCGTCTGCAGTAAAGAAAACTGAAACTGATGGCATAGTTATCACAGTACAGGTATGCAGGATAAGTACAATAGAAGTGCTATGGAAAAAAGGAGAAACAGCTGTATGATGGATAGCAGATAGAAAGGTGTGGAGCACGCTATAGCATAGTAGATATAAGCAGGGGACTTCGTTCGCATGATGATGAATAAAAACAAAAGAGGGATGTGTACCACAGGAACAAAGGCAACGTAGTATATCTGGTGAAGGTGTTGATAAAACGGTGTAGAATGGAGTATAGTATACAGTTGAGGACTCATGGGCATGCTTATCGATGTGAAGGTATGGGAGATGTGCAGCGCGGGCGTAGACACCGATACACAGAATGCAGGATAGTGGACTGTTATATTCCAGTCTGGTGTTCAGGGCTGATGGAAAGGTGTGTTATAGGGTACAATGAGAATGCGAGGATTAAGTTCCATGTGAAATGGGTTGCCCATGGCCTTTGGTCAGGGGTGGTCATTGCCCCCCCTGGTGAAACCACTCTACACTCGCGCACCCCTGCGCCACCTCTCCGCTCTCGGCCGCACTAAACATCAAAGTGCGCGAGTGCGACACTGTCCTCTGTCTCATTCGCTTCACTGGTCTCCTTCGCTCAACACCTATTTTTTCTATCGCTCCTTGGCCTATCGCCCTCCGTACCTTCGGTCTCCGTATTCCCCTGAATATCGGCAGACGAGGACAGGGTTACCAAGCGATTCAGTGTATGGAATTATAGTATAGTCATGTTGACCAGAAGCGCTGTGGCGGCATCCACACCCGCGGAGGCCGAGACGGACTCGGAAATAACGATCATGCAGATCTCCAGACCGACCTCGCGCCGGGCCGGCTCACGGGCTTCCTCAGCGGCCGAACGGACGAGAGACTGGGCCCAGGATCAAAACGAGCGCCTCCTCCCCGCGCCCAGGGCACTCCGAGAGGCATACACGACCGAGGAACACCTCCAGCGTGAATTCGGCCGTGAGGCCATGCGACACGACCGCACAACGGGTAAGAGCCTACTTTCTGATTTAAATGCCCGGAGGCCGACGGCAAAGCCGTACATGTTTATGGACAGAGATGGGGTGTACACGCTGCACCAGAAACTGGACCTACGGTCGAGCCTCGGGCCTCTGGAGTACATTTCATGTTTTGTGGCCTTATTGAATGACGATCGCGCCTTGCACCCCGAGGACAAGGAGCATATGTTCAAACATCTATACCAGGTGACGGTTGATGCGCAGGCACGGCCGTGGGCCGGCGTCAGACGCTGGTCAAACTACGTTTTCGACCAGGTCGAGTCGGGCAGGATGCGATGGTCGGATCACGGCCGGATACAGGAAGAACGTGTCCGGCTCGCGATGACCAGTGCCCACACCGCAAACAACAGTCAAAACACGGAGACCGGACGTGCCCGGGGGAGCGAGGCCCCGTGCCGGGACTTCAATGGAGAGAGGGGGTGCCGCCACCGCAGCGACCACACTGAAGGGGGTATCCGGTGGTTGCACGTGTGCACGTTTTGCGACTCTGTGGGCAGGAAGTGCGGTCACTCGGTGCACGCCTGCAACCGTAAGCTGACTTACGGACACGGGTACGACAACACGGCGGCTCCCCCTGTACCCACACCGCGGCGGGTACCCCAGGCGGGGTATCAACTGCAGGCTACCACCAGGCCGGCGGCAGCGCAGAGTGTGGTACACCAACCCCAGCCGAGTTCAAAAAACGGGCCGGCCGCGCCCCGCCAGTAGACGAGGCGCGCAACAAAGATGAAAGGGGTGCCGGCAGGACGGAGTGTTGTGTTACGAATCCGGCTCCCCCACGTGACGTCATCGATCACGTGACCCCCTCGGCACGTGGCCGAGGGGTAGAGATAAACAACAACATTGACGGGGGGAATACACTCCCGGAGGAGATACCCCCCTTTTCAGCGGCGGGGGCCGCCCCCGGCACTGTGGGGGATGATGGTCTCAGTCGCTTGCCGGGTGTTAGTGTTAGTGCGCCGGGCCGAGGTCAGGAATCTAACACTCCCGACTTTAAAGCACTTCGCGATGTCTGCGAAACGGGAATCCACCGGGAGGGCGTGAGGACGGACCCGTTAGCCTTCAAACAACATCGCCGGGAGACATGGCCGGAGTTCACGGCCGTGGGGCCCGCCAGGCACGCGGAGATATACCGGACCGTGCGTGACACGGGAATCCCCAATGCACTCGGCGCCAGGGTCGAGGTGCCTTCGGATCTAAACCTACCTGCGTGGGACCATTACCTAGGGCACGTGGAGGAGGCGCAGGAGCTCCTAGGCTTCCTGCGATACGGTTTCCCCCTGGGATACCTGGGACCGGAGAGTGATACCAGAGGGGTGGCCAACCACCCCAGCGCAACCTCTCACCCCGTGCAGGTAGAGAAGTTTCTCGAAAAGGAGGCGGGCTTTACCAATATGATGGGCCCGTTCGCCGAACCGCCTTTTAGCCCGTGGTGTCACGTGTCGCCACTCATGACACGGGAAAAGCGCGGGACGGACGACCGGCGCATCATTACCGATATGACTTTCCCGAGGGAGTGCAGCGTGAACTCGTTCATCATTAAGAACTCGGTCTACGGACTGGAGCGAGAACACGGCCTCCCTACGGTGGACGAGTTTGTGGCCAAACTCGTCAAGGCAGGCACGTCGGCCTACATGTCGTCCATCGACGTGTCGCGTGCCTACAAGAACTTTAGGTGCGATCCCCTCGATTGGCCTCTGTTATGTTTCACGTGGGAGGGCGGGCACTACTGCGATACGGCCATGCCGTTCGGCGCCCGTGCCTCCTCCTACCACATGCAGTGTGTGGCGGAGGCCATCGTGGGGATACTATCATCAAAGGGAGTCACGGCCGCGATGTACCTCGACGACCTCATCATCCTCTCCGAGGACCGAGGTAAGGCGGCCGAGGACTTCAGGATCGCGCGAGACCTTTTCCTCGGAATTGGGCCTACCCGAGGCACGCGACAAAGCACAGGAGCCGAGCCAGACCGTGACGTGGTTGGGGATAGAGATCGACGCCCGTGCCATGACTCTATCGATCCCCACGGCCAAGCTGGAGGACATCCGTGGTCACGTGTCGGCCGTAGCCAAACGACGGACGTTGACGAAACGACAGCTTCAGTCGGTGCTCGGCCGGATATTACACGTGGCCAGGTGTATACGTCCGGCGCGGGCATTCGTCTCAAAGCTACTCGAGGCCCTCCGGGGGATGAGAGGCTTATACATGAACATCAATTCCGAGATGCGCCAGCACCTCGACTGGTTCGTTAAGTTTGCCCGGGGCTGGAACGGCCGCGCCCTCATCCCTCGAGGTCCCCCGACGCGGAGGATCACGGTGGATGCGTGCCTGTCGGGCGTCGGAGGAACCGACGGCCGCTTCTCGTACTCCGGCCAGGTGTGCCCCGTCTTCGATCCCGTGGAGTGCATCTCAGAGCTCGAGGCTCTGAATACCATCTACGCACTCCACACATTTATCACAGACAGGGATCGGGGATCACGGATTGAGGTGTTCTGTGATAACCTCGGAACTGTACAGACCCTCAATAGCGGGCGTGCCCGTAACCCTGTCCTGGCGGAGTGTGCCCGCCAGGCATGGATGGTGCAGGCACGTCTGCAGGTGGAACTGGTCTTCAGCCATATCCCCGGGGTGCAAAACGTCATCGCAGATGCCCTGAGCAGAGCCCATCTGTCGAGGACGGAATACGATAAGGCCACTTCCCTCATTCACATTCATGAGTTGTACCCTATCGTACCGTGTACCCATGCCTCTTTTGTACCCGTACTCCGTCTCTTCTGCAGATCGGGCGCTTCTCTTACTCCAGGCGAAGGCATCTGCGAGGCAGTCAGAGGCGCGTGCCCCAGGTACGCTCGCAAACCAGCGATCCGCAGTCACCACCTACCTGGCGTTCTGCAACCGGATGAGAGCGGACCCCCGGGCACCGACCGTGAGCCTGATCACGTCGTACCTGGAATACGTGGCCGACCACGCCCCCTCGCCGGCCACGGTCGCCAACCAGTTATCGCACGTCCGGGCACACCTCCGACTGACGGGGGGGGGACGTGCAGCCAACAGAGGATCACCGGGTGAAGCGTGCCCTCGAGGGCATGAGGAGAAACAAGCTGTACGTGCCAAACGTGAAGGCCCCCATACCAATGGATGTGTTCAGGGCGGTCCTCGACGCCCTGACGGGATCGCCCCTCCATACGGCAATGAGGGCGGGCATGCTCCTCATTTTCTACGCGGCCCTACGGCAGGGGGAGGTGGCGCCGCAGTCGGCTCGGGCATTCGACCCGGCTCGGAACCTCACTCGCGGGGACGTGGTCCTCGGCCGCCGGCATCTCACCATCACCATCAAGGCGGCCAAAAATCTTCAATACATAGGGCAACAGAAAGTGATGCGCCTCGAGGCCGCGGACGATATCCGGGTGTGCCCGGTAGACGCGGTTCGAGGCCTACTACGGGCGGCCCCTACGGCTTCACTGCGGGACCCGTTTCTGACACTGCCCGATGGGACGACCATCACATCACGGGTTATGACCAACGAATGGGACCGCCTCCTACAGGCCACAGGCCAAACGGTGAAGACATACACCCTCCACAGCCTCAGGAAGGCAGCTGCCACTCAGGCCTTTGAGGCAGGAATACCTGAACTTAACATCCAGAGGTATGGAGGGTGGAGGTCCCAGGCTCATAGAGACTACATCAAAGTATCAGACCAAGAGACTGTCAACAAGTCTCTCATTGAGTCTCTCTCCTTCAAAAAGTGACTATAAAAAACTTTCCCACCCTCCTCTTCCCTTAACTATTGGCTTCTTGGCTATTTCTATTATTTTATTATTACATGTTATGTTTAACTATGTAATATCACATAATCGTCATTTATCTTATATCAAATATTATCACAATTGACAAACACATATCTATGTCAATTTCAATATTTGTCATATTGTCACAAATCTTATCACAATTGACAAACACATATCTATGTCAATTTCTATATTTGTCTTATCATTGATACTCATGTATTTCTCTTATTCATATCAATAAGACTCATAAAATTAAATAAAATTTTATAAGCCCACTACGGCCTTCACTCTGTTTCATTGGGGATCTGGGGTAATGAGGTAATTTTAAAGCGAAGTTGAAAGTGCTGCGAGGTTGATTTTGACCACGGATGGATGCGGTTATCGCTCAGTCAAAGATGTGCCTTGAGACACTTGATGATAGCACAGTAGTGGTTGTGTTGAATTGCACAGTGAGGTAGAATGATAGTATAGTAAAGAATATGATACAGCTGGATTCGTTGTGAGGTAGGTGATACCATTTGGGAAGTTCCATATGGCCCAACTTTAGGCCGCGGATAGCGCATTTTCAGAACTAGCCCCGTTTGAATCAGACATGATAGCAGCCCGTTTCTTGTCCATGCCCTTCGCCCTACACCTCTCCCGCTCACACATACTCTCCCTGAGGCCTTTACCCCGACACATGGTGCTTATCGAACCAGTCGATACGGAACCAAGAAACCGTCGCTTGGGGTCTCCTCCGACCGCCACTGGAGACCTGAGCGCCGCTCCTGAAAGTATTACTGAGAAATTCCTGAAGAAATTAGAAACCTTAACTTTCCCACCTGTCAAGCAACAGGGATAGACATCTAGTGGCTCTATGTTGTATTAGAACAATGGAAGCTACCAAACTTGATTTAGAGTAGTTGTTCTGGTGATTCAAGTCACCCAAGTGTAGAATCTGTAGAGAATGGTCCCAGAATTTGTCTTAGGACCCTGCCCCTCATACCATTCCTCCTGCTACCCGTCCACGTCTTCCCATTGTAAAGCGGTCAGAGCGAGAAGGCTGCCTAACGCTTAAAGGTCATTGGTCAGCCCTCGGGTAGTGTCCTGTCACTGGTGAGTCAATGGTCAGACCCTAGGAAGCCGGGTGGGCAAGATCTATTACAGAGGCCATGAGCTTCTTTTCACTCTTTTGTTGGTGGAGGTGACCACTCGACACGCAACTCAAAGGAAAGAGGATCCACCAGGAGGAAACGCCCAGGACTGCTCTCAGATAGTGGACTTAACGAGATTTTTAGCGAATAATAGTTGTAGCCCCCGTTTATACAAATCTTACTCTACTAAGGAAAAAGAAAAGAAATGCTGTAACGTATTATTATCATAAGGCCTTGATGAATAGCACACATCATTGCCTATACATCTAGATGTATAGGCAATGAATACTCCAGCAGTTCTAAGCTTATCAAGCTATCAAAATGCTTCCTGTATTATAATTATTTCAATCTATATAATATATATTCATTCACAGGTTACTAAACGCAATGTCTGAAATATGTGTCACATGATTATTACAATGAAACGTGTAAATGGAAGGTGGCAGACCGCGACACTTGTATGCGAACCGTCCTGAATTTTTTTTTTTTTTAAATCATTCACTAAGGCGAAGTTGCTGTTGAGGACTATCTGTCAAGGACTACCTATCATGTTGAATAACTTGCTATGTAACCGTGAAATAGCATCTATTTCTAATCTTGCATTAAGGCAGTAATAAGATAATTTCATGTAAATAAAATCAAAAATATGTTCAATTCCAGTCCGGACACAATAGATCCTGAGATATCCGGATTTCAATGAACAGACGTGCCTTGGGAAGAATAGTTAAAGTGGCATGCCAAAATGTATAGCAAGGTAGACAGAGGCTAGAGTTGTTGCCGAGGAAGAAGATCATGATATATCTGATTCAGCCTTTTTAAGTATACTTCTTGAGTACTTCTTCATGTATGTATATAATGGAATTCTGGTAATCACTTTTCAATATATGATAATTTGTATGCATTCCATACTTATTAACTGATGTAGATTCTGTGGAAGTGTAAAACTAGCCCAGAGAGTTGTGGCCAACGAGAGTATCTAACTGTAGGAGAGTTCCCACTGGGCTGATCGTTGGAAAAGAAAGAGACAAACGTCCCAGAGGACAGTCCTTGCTGGGGATCGAAGCCAGGGGGCGTTAAACTATGCGGGCCAACGAGATTGCATACCTGTATGAGAGTTCCTACTAGGCCTAGCTTTTAGATATAAAGATAATCCTGTTGTAGGACGAGTCACCGCAAATACTCCAGGGGGGCTGTTTTTAAAACTAGGAACGATATTGCCTGAATGATTACGATTAGGACTAACCTCAGGCGACAGAGACCAAGATCGAAATGTCAGTCTGTCTTTAAATCTGGTCTGCATAATTCCAGGAAATCTTTTGCTATTTATATTGTTTGATTTTTTCCCTTTCTCAGTGGAAGATGTTTTATTACACAGGATCAAACCCACCTAGAATCGGATCTAAAAAGCGGTAACATTTGTGACCTTTTCAAAAATTAGAAGATATTTTTACTGATCTTCTTGTTAGACTGTCCTCTATATAGATAAAGACGGAGAATAGGTAACGAGAATGGAACAAAGATCACGATAAGATCAATTTGTTTATCGTTTTTAGTTTGAAGAATACCTCCCTGGCAGGTGCCTGTTGAATAATCTTTTTCAAAGAGGGTATGGAGCCCAAGGAGACCTCCTAGGAGGGTTCCTGGTGATTGATAAAGAATGTGCTTCCCAAAGAGTGTCCTAGCCAGCGACCTTTGATAGGTCCACCCATATGTGTTGGATAAAATTGACCCACATCGTCCCAGGGTTTCGTAGGCTTAAAAATGGTATCTTAGCAGAGAGCCCCCCAAACAGGTGTCCTAGCTGAAGATTATAGCATGAGTAACTTCGGGTATGAATGTAAAATAGGTTTCCTAGCTGAATGCTGTAGCTTGGTTGCGTTTAACTCTACATGTAGAGTATATCTGTAGGAGATGTCCTAAGAGGCTGAGGGTTTAAATGTATAGGCAACCTTGGTCAGGGACTGTCCTCCCGCGCGACCTCGCCACCTGACGTCCAAATATTTGCCAGACCGTTCTGTAACGTGCCTATACAAGTAGAAAGATGGTAAAAATTGAAAGTATGTTATCTGAAATATTTAGATTCATTGAAAACTATAAATAGTGAAATTGATTTACCCAAAATGCCACTATGCAATGCCTGCAGTGATTAGAGGCTCTCATCCACAGGGACCCTCAAACTTGTCTGACAGCCTATTTGTCCTAGACGAGGATAGGATTCACTTGATGGAGACTGAGTATACAAGATTTCTCTCCCTATGGAGTACATCAGGGGAGCGTTTAAAACATTTTTTTCCTGGTGGAAGAATCGGACAGCGTTCATGCCAGCAATCTAAGAACTGTTTGAGGAGAGCAGACCAGTCACGTTTAAAGGCTGTCCCCCGTAGATAGAGAAATCTAAGAAAGTTACCTCTCTTTACCTTAGATTTTAGATATCAATTCAATCTGGCAATAGCTGGCAAATAGGGAGGTGGGGGAGGGCTTACGATTTTAGAAACATGATTAAGTAAAGGATCAAGATGAAACTTTATGGTACGACCTTATATTGTACGCAGCTAATGCCACTGTGAATTGAAAGTTAGCGAATGGTTGCTTATAATGTATGTCCATATCATGACTCTCGTAAATTGTAACAAATTCTGTCTTAGAAGCAATTATAGAGTATATTTTCAACAACTGTGACCCAGAACTAGTTCACATGGTCATAGGCACACACACAGCCTTACACACCTAGACACACATCCCACACACGACCGTATGACTGATGAGGATGTCATTGATCAAAATATCTATGCAACCAGCATACCACCCATATACTGGTGCTGCCTTTCAGTGAAATTATGCAATATATATACCACTGAACATGTGCACACCATACAAAAATGTATTTGGCGATTCCATTCTTGCAAAAATAATCTGAAAGGACGTTTCTATCATATAGGATTTTTGTGTAGTGAGATCATATCAGGGGAATGGGAGCGTTTCATGATAATTCTGAACAGGTGGGAGTAGGCCTAACCATTATGATCAACCTAACCCTTCAGTTAGTATACCTGCACCAGCTGGCTATTCTCATAATGAAACATCTGCAAAATCCTTTCTCTGGTGATGCATGTGGAGTTCGCCCTAATATATCCATTAAAATACATGTAGCCCTCGCACAGTCCTAAAGTGAATTCTAACATGACACCAGATTGTCCATTGAACGGCCTAACATTACTGGGGGACTGCATATTTAATACGCCGGGCTTGGATAGCAATGTAGCATATCTAAAGGTCACTATGGCAACATGCAGGTGAGTGAGGGATCGGCCAGCTTTTGTTCTACCATTCAATGGAGATTGGGGTTGAATTCGTTCCACGCCCAGCCTCCCTGACATGCTATGATGCATTTTACAATGGAACTCCATTAGAACAGTTATGGAAGGAAAATTAATGGTCCATTGGTTCTCGTACAAAACATCCAGGTAACTTCGACGGTTGCAATGGTGACATTTATGTGGAATTAGAAATCGCGGATCAGTTCTGTTTTAGGACCGGCAACTTTCATCACCACATACGAAAATCTAATTTACCCCCTGAGTGATAACCATAATCGTTGTATGTGAATGGCACTTGATAGCCACTAGACACAGCTATGCATCAGGAATTAGTACAGTAGTTATTGATCTATCACCCAGGTATGAGGCTACACCAACCAACGCAATGCAACATTGAAAAACACAAAACAACTAGACAACATTCCTATGGGCCTGCCACTTTCTACCCTCGCCTAGGTTACCAAACGACACCCTTTACTTTTTAATCAGGTTCTATATTCCACCTATACAATGCATTGTGTAGTGTAACCCTGCATTTACATTAATTCGGTGACAATGGTAGTGGCATGCCCGCCTCGCCGCTATTTCGTCCCGCCTGTTACGTGGCGATATTAAAGAGCATCATGCGAGAGTCCCAATCACGGAATCTCGGTATTAGACTTCGCACGCTGCGTCCTAGCCTCGCCGAATTTCCTGTCATTGCGTCACAATGGTGTTCGTATTGCACAGATTGAACAATGATAATTGAATAACGTCATGCTTTGGTATCCAGCTACCTGTATCGGCATGTGACTTGAAGCATAGACGTTAACCGACTACATGTCTGTAATATATATACAGGCTGATGCAGGACATGTATTATAGAGGAAACCCATGAAAGTTTAGGGTCTGAGCCCGTATCCCATCGAGTTTGAATCACGTAGTTATTCACAAGGCGAAGCCGCGTGAATTACTACGTGATTCAAATGAGATGGGATCAGGATCTGACCCTATACTTGAATGGGTTTCTGAATTTATCTCACCCTTAATATTGACTAATGAGCTATCATTTGTGACATTATCACCCATTGGATATTTTTCCTAAATATCTCATGGGCGTTAGATACGAGTTCCCAATGTTAAGTCTATGGAGAAAAAATATTTGGGGTGAGATAAATGTGTGGTATCCATGTTGACAGAGGTATATAAATTCTTATTTCAGAGCCGACGCAGAGGTTGATTCAGTCCGAATGATACCTACGATCATGCAAATAATCACTATATACCATGGAAGTCAGACAACAGAAACAGTGCCTACAAACAAAGGGGATGCAGAGCTTAATAAGAGTTTTTACTCACCGTTGGCCATGATAGCATGATAATTAAGAGTTAACTCGTTTGTTGGGAACACAACCTTAAAATAAAAAGACCATCGAATAAAATGGATGATAATGAGATTGAATCTGAGATATTTGATACATAAAATAGTGACTCGTTTGAACACCACTGTTTAACTATTGAGTGGAGTGCGGACCAAGTTATTTTCATCGAGCGGGTTTCTAATTTTATCTCATTCCGTATGACATCATTTGTTAATGAAATAACTCACCAAGTTAGCCATTGAGTATTGGGTACGCTACCTTCGTGGCCGTGGAGTATCGGTTCCTAATGGTATACCTATGGAGAAAAATACTGGGATAAGATAAATGCGAATACGCAATACTGTAATTTTGAGAGGTGGCCCGTTTCACTTTCCCCGCTTTCATTATTCTCATAAATACTAACCTTTGTTCAGTCGATGGTACTTAGAGTACTTATTTGACCCGAATTTACCAAATGGTATTATTACCAGGGCAATGACCTTGGCAATTACCTTGCAGCTTCCATTTAGACCTTAAGATCACGTGTGAAAGTCCAAGTGTCGTCTCCAAGCAGTAATCTGGTGGTCTATTCCGAGGCAATTTCGTTGTCTCTGTAATCAGAGTGAAGTTTGCTTTCATTTCCAGTCTACTTGAAGAGAATCGGGCTCTATCCATCTTGCGTTAGACCTTGGATAATAGCAATAATTTGACATTGGTGGACCAATTACAAATGCTTGAAATAGAAGCTTTTATACGGAAAATACATTCAAGGGATTTTCACATTTCCAAGAAAGGCGCTACAACCTTTAGAGGATCGTTCTACTGATGGATTGAGAACAGCGATTGAAAATAATATAATGGTCTCATTTCGTAATCGTCGATGCAATTTTGTTTTGTTATTGTGGAAGGGCATTGACCGCTTTCAATGCTGACATCAGGCTCCCCCATCTCCACTGAATCCACTGAATTCCATCTAAATTTATAAAGCCAGTCTTAAAATACTGCCCGCGAACACGTGATCTGACATGTCCGCGACTGTTGGCTCTGGGTATTTCAAACAATCCGCTCGACCATTCTCCCGTGAATTTATATCTGCACCAACCACGTGACCGCCCACGTGTCAGACAAGTATAGGTCACGTGCCCTCAAGGGTAAATCCAATTTATATGGGAACGGCTGGTGAGATCCGGCGGTCATATATCCTGCGGCCGTAAACAGGGAGGTTGAACCCCATTGGCGTATACATAATCTCCAGCGATTGGGATTGAGTGTCCTGAACCTCACTTTTCTACTCGCTCGCCAGCCTCTAAATCAACCTTAACATGTGCAGTCTTTCCTGGATTCATGTCAGTCATCATTGAAAAGCTCACAATGATGGCTGTCATACCATAATCTCGGAAAAATGTTTAATTATATGTGTCATTAGTGATCAATTAGTGAAATGGAGAGGTTTTTGTTTTACTCGCAGTGTACTTTTGAATTTTAACGTTGTAAGATCGTCTCCTTACTAAACTAGTAACGCTCTGTGATATACGAGCAATCTTTCTATATTGGTTCAGGGTTGCAGTGATATCTCTGCAGATCTATTGCAGATTCCTGGCTCCAACTAGACCACTTCAAATGATTTAATCTTGGCGTCACAAAGCCACCAATACAAAGAGTGAATTCCCTTTGGGACTTTGGCAAAGGAGGACGCTAATTTAACTTCCGTAATCATTCGCCAAAATATACTAAGATAGCAAGCAATGGTTGGCAGTATACGTGGCCTTGGGCGCCGGTGTTTCTGCTCGGGGTGAAAGCTCTTGGCTCCCGTTACTAAAGCTGATCCTCTCGAGCATGCCACCGTGTCTGTACATACAGCTATACCACATGTCTGTCAATCAGAAACTTTGAATAAACTGACAGGATTAACGATGTATATAAACAATGTTTGGAGAAACTGATTTCTTTCAGTAGTTCAATGCTTGATACTATGCATCACACCATACTCCCACCTAGAAATATTCAAGCCATTAGTCAGGATGTCTGGCTCTTTCAACCTTTTGTATCTAAGTGTCTAAGAGTGACTATTCAGAAAACGGCTCAGCTATCACTTTAGGTCTCTTGCCCATTATTTACATCGATAGCAAATCCTGCACGTGTATTCATGATATTGCCAATAGTTCCTTTCATTGTAATATATAACCATCGCTAAGAATCTCATGTTAACAAAAGAGGCAGCCAGACGACAGCTTTGGATAGGTAAAAGTTGAACGGTAAACGGAAAGGTGAACGATGGGAGTGATACTGAATTGAGATGAGCTGACAATATCATTGAGTGAATGAGAGATGATGGAAAGTAGGAGAAGAAAAATACTTTTTGCACGTTGTTTGAATGTGCGGTTATGGTTTGAGTGGAGCAAACGTTACATGTTATTCAGTGGGATAGGAATAACCCCCAGGAGCATATATTGAGTAAATGCCGTTTTCATATACGCCTTTAAGCGAAATATAGTTTTGCCTTAGAAAAGAGCCGAAAAATAGATTTTAACTGTAAATCTCAGTTCAACAAAATACAATAAAAGTTGTTCGATCACAGGGTTATGATTTTACCTTTCTTTCGTCATCTATTCATCACACATGTATACCCTAGTTGTTTGATAGAAGTCACAGTTCATCTACATCAATTTCAACTTATCAATCTCCTGTATATATACGCCTTTATGTAAACAGGTAATGTTTCAAGATCATGGCGTGTGATGAGCCGTGGAGTTTTCACAATTTTCCATCATTATAAAACTACACTCCATTCGTTTACACAACATCTCCATTCGAGGCTGCGGTCTCAGTTCAACGCCCACCCCCGACCGTCCACAGCCACCACGCGAAATTCTCATCCGTTTAATGTCACATCAATCGCAGCCAAAGTTGCCCGGTCCACCTATCATATTACTCGACGACAGTGGTGTGGGAGCTACTCAAACCCCCGCTGGAGCCATCGGATCTGAGGACCCTTTCATTCACTTTCCATACCTTGTGATTTCTGAATTACAACGACCAAATGTGATTTTCATAGCTTTCACGATTTCTAACGCTCTTTTATATTAGAACTCGACCTGCGTGTAGAAGAGTGTCGATGTATTTTATCGAGATTAAAGGGTAAAGAATTTGAGGCAGGCTTCGCATACTTCATTAATGCTTGTGCCTCGATTATTCCAACGATTCTTAACACGATTTATATTATTTCTCATAGTTCACATATATATACTTAAATTTTACAAGCTAGAAGTTACCTGTTCTGATAATAAAACAGTATTGCTCATGCTAAAGATATTGATACAGGCAATTTGCATGTCATTTTGTAATATCCTTTGTATTTCATCGAGCCATTCTACCTTCTATCGTTTTGAGAATAAGCGAGTCTGCTTTCTGCATAACACAGTTCAAATCCAATGGTCATCACAATGAATAATTTAGTCGTTCACTTAAAGTGATCAGTGAATTCAGTGTTGGAATCTCTGGAATCTAGACTAGATATTGGGATAATTATTGGATATCTAATCAGGATCTGATATCAGAACTCATTTCGTTTTGTATTAGTCTGGTTTTTGGTTTGGACCTCTTTTAAATATGTTTCATTTTCTATCCAATGTCCGAAAACAAGATAATATTCATCATGGATGTAGTGATATCTAGGCATAAGCTCTGTCAAATATGGATTTCCCGTAGAAAACGGGTTTGAAGGCCATTGTGCAATATTTTAAACCAGTGTGTTCTCGCCATACTTTGAGATTTGTCTACAGATACATTGGCAGATACATTGCTAAACTGAGACAAGCTGGCTGCCCTTAGTGGTCGGCGTACTTTGATTCGCGAGCCTCAACAAGCGAGACCAATAAATAATAAATGATTATATTTGAAATTACGATGCGATTGAAATCGTGAAAGTACTTTTATTGAGACGCAGTAAATCCAATCATAAACGGATTGCCATCTGATTACAACTATTGCGGGACCATCCTACTCGTGATACGGTCAGGAGGTCAAATTTTAATATTTGTTATTGATAGAAGAAACCGTAGTTATATAACAAGTTCCAGCCTCTCATTTTATTTTTTTAATCAAATAAATAGGAGCATACAATCCAAAATATTTGTTCCATGGATTATCCAACAATGGAAGGATACAATATTCAGAAATATGCATATAAACAGTATTGATGTTAGTTTTCTTAAATGCGGGGTCACACCAACCAATAAACGCAGCGATTTTCGGAATCGCCAACACAGAATGGCGCGTGCGTAAGATATCATTTCATATTTCACAAGATTATTGCTTCTGGGACGCTTCATTATGGGTGGGAGATACGATGAAATGATACGTCAGATTTATGCCATATCATGTTGCCGATTCCGGTAATCGCTGCTGTTTCTCGCCTGGTCTGTCATCGGCTTTAGCCTGGGATACTGACGCTCAGATACACTGCCTAAGGTGAGTGATTTATAAGGATACAGGAACAAAGATAGACAAACAAGCGTGGTGACCTTAGAATTATATGAGTTTAATGCCGGAATCATATGATGTGCACTATATAAAGGAGAAAATAAAACAGTTTGCTACAATAAAATGTGATAAAGATGAAAATTACTTTAGATAGGTTGGAGGAGTTCCATAGATTCTTGTTGCGAAAACCTAACCCTTTCACTATCTGCTGCCACGTTTTTTTTAAATTGGTAGGGTGTGTGTAGGACCATTGTCGTAGTCTTAGAGGCATATCCAACTGACCTATGTCCAGTCACCAAAGACCGAAATACCTCATTGGCCCTATGTTGATTGCTGAATTTGGGCCCTACAAAGGCAGTTGCAAAAATGGCAAGTTGACTAAATGGGCTATAGATTATGACCTATAGACTGAATAAATCCCAAACCATTTAATTGTTATTTCCGTTAATAATTCTGCGTTCATTAATCAATGATCAAAATGACATTTATTCCTAGTCTTTCTACTACCCTCAACACTAGACATACTTGTTGACGAATACACATCTGTGAAAATAGGTTCCGTACTTCCCCTTAAATTGGTGCAATGTGTCTGTAGGGGAAGAGAAAGAGCCATAGACCAGAGTATCCGATCAACACAGGTGAGTGTGGCGTCCGGTGGGCAGCAGCGTGTGTGTGCCAGCGGGGTTCTGTCTGTGTTGACCAAACAAGAACGCCCAGCACCGGTGACAACGGGTTGCCGCCGATTAGCGTCGGGTCACACGCCTGGAGACATTGCGAGCAAATGTCAAACGTAGGTCATGAGGACAGAGCGTCAGACACGACGTCACAGCACCTATAACCACGCTCTCTACACGCTCATCTACACTGTAAGCTCTACCCGGATGAGCTGCTCACCACTGATTGCTGCAGTGAAGAGCAGTCGTCAAATCGTCAAGTGCTCCACAAACAACATAGTGTTCTTCACAGAGAGGACCAGTGCATTGAACATCTGCCCGAAAGACGACTCCGTAGAATCAGGAGTCCTGTAATGCTGGCCATTGAATGGGGGATGCTTTAATCAACGCCAAAAAGTCAAGACACAACGCCAGGTGCATGATATAGAAAGTTAAACATATAATATGCCTAAATAGTTTTTCTCATCTTCGTCAATAAGAGTCCTTAACGGACTAGTTTATCAAAGAAGTTTCTTATGCGTATACACGTTTATTATTCAACTATGCGCGTACTTTTATCAGTCACTACCACTGCTCCCAATACCATATATGTCATGTACTTGAGATTTCGGTGCAGTGTTTATGTTAGTTTCAAAATGGTGTTAACGCCTATTTAAAGTAAGATGGGGGTAGCTAGTTTAGCTTCATCCCCACATAGAGACATAAGTTGACTAAACATAGGCTTGACTGAAATGCCATGAGGGTGAGATTCGTTTTGAGAGAAAAACTCAAACCTGCTATTCTAGATTGTATAACTTTAATGAGATGTACTTTTCCCCTCGTTTATTAGTCTAGCCAAGATAAAAACCAAAGTCAATACTTTAGTTTTCTGATTTCCTTACCTTGAGACCAGCTTCTTAAGGATTTAAGAAATTGTTGGGTCTTTCGTTGGGAATCCGACAAATTATATCATTTGGAGATAAAATGACATTTCTATTTCCTTGGTTGATATATGGTAACCAATAATGGTAAATAACATGGTTTGGCAAGGCCTAAATGGAATATGTGAAAGGGCAAAATGTTATCTATAAAAATATTATCAGAGCATGGACATTCATTTCTTTTCCATATCATGTTTAATGCGCTGATAATCTTCACAACATTGTATTTCCATTCGTTCACAAACATTTGCCGTAAACTTAGATTGAACCGAACGTAATTAGCGTGGAACTCCAATATTCAAAGACATACACTCTACTTAGTAAAAAGTATACTCATTACAAGGATTTGCAATATATATACCTCCCGTCGGATGTACACACTACGGTAGATAAGCCTGTCACTGAACAATGAGACTATAAGCCAAAGAATACCATCTATTACACTGAATATCTCACATTGCTGTAGTTGTAAATAGGTTGAAGCTCTACAAGATGATGTACCCTTCACAATGTATATTACTCGCCACATGATCTATATTCCTTACTGAAACATCTATCGTCATCTCACTTCCATCTCCTTATTCAAGCCCAGTTTATCTTTTCACGGTAACAACGTATACTGGATCTATTGCAACAGGTACAATTCCCCTAGATACTAACATCTAACTTGAGCCGTATGTCAAATACTATGTAAAGCCATAGTTATGGTGCTAATAAAGGCTAGATTTATGAGTTGCCTCGGAGAAATTCGTTCTTCAATAGTGAAAAACGACCGTAATTTGACGTCGAAGTGACTTGGCACACCATTCAAAGACGACGAGTATTGCCGGAAATTTGTCATTTTTCATATTTTCGCGCATGCGCAACGGGCAATATCCGGCCCTATTGTTACCAAGTGTTTACACTGAGTTTGTGTATAGGTATATAATAATATGTATAACAGCTTCTTCGTAGATCTTCATAGCTAAGGACATACTTTAAAATGAAACAAAACAATGATATGAGTTATTCATCTTTATGACATAAAGTAGGATAAAATGTATTGATTCCAGAAGATGATGTGCATATGAATATACTGTTGCCAAGCCAAACAATCAGAGCGAAATCCAATTATTCCTGCATTGGCTGGCACGAGAAACGGACACCCCGTTTTAGAAATAACATCATATATATCCCGGTAACAAGGAGGTTTGATGTAAAGTATCAAATTGCCACAGATAGGTGTGTATCGTATTCAGGCCTCCCTGCTCATTAAAAAAAGGGGGAGCCGTGATTATTGGAAGCGGTACGCATTTGACATCCTTGCCATCCGTTCATCAAGTGGCGCCCATCATGTAGTGATTGCCAAGTCGTGTTGGGGATCGGATATCTATGTGGCCAGGTCCGAATAACGAGGGGGATCCAAATAAGGAAAGGAGTCATTACTGGCTGCACTTTGTGAATATTAGATTGCCTTCTTAGCACCACAACGCCTTGTGTTTTGTGTATGTGGGAGACAATTCTGTCGGCGCTGAGGGCACTCGATCTGTCTCCTTGTGGGCGGAGACATCGGAACGCCGCCACGAGCGCCGATCACCGACGCCAAGAAAGAAGTTCCATGACCAATGAGCTCAGTGCCCGATCCTAAAACCAATCTTGAGAAAATTCTCTGCATTCAACCTCAGATTAGCCCATGCTTTAACGTTCGGAATGTGGGAATGGTAGCATCCATGGTAGACTATTTAATCCTGGTAGATAACGATGTGATTCGGATGCCATTCTATTTGGATTCGGGTGGTGGAATTTTGAAATAACCAAGATCGCTACTTCCGACGAGGAACTCTTTGAGTCGGTTTAATGCAACAACCCCTATGGCAAAAAGTCTGAAGATGAATGAATGGTGCTAGGCTCCTGAATCTAGTCTTGGGAATCCCCTTCGCGCATACTAAGACATAAAATTCATCTGACGGACATTTCCCACCCAGGACCAAATCGAGAGTGCCATATTTCTGATGTTTGAGAGAAAATAAGATAAATGGATGTCAATCCCTCCCCGACAATGAAAAAATACATTTTGCCTGACATCATTACTTTCTCCAAGAAGTTTTGTAGATTGGTTTTAGGAGTCGGTCCCTGGTCTCTGTGTCTACTCATTGGTATGAAGACTGTCTTCTATTGCAACAGATGGATCAGGTGGCTTTTTGACCGGCCTATGGAGGCGTTCCCAGCGCGCCCTGCTCACTCCGTTTTATTCTCTTTGTCTCATCCATTCATTAGCCTTTAACATGTTAATCATTATTTTCATTCCCGCAGCTTCTGGACCCGTGCTCGGTCTCTATTACTACCGAGCGTGTCATCCGTCTCAGAGCCTGATGAAATAAGTGACGGCGCTAATTAATGCTTCTACCACCGCCACCGCCCCTTACTCGTACCTGCCCTTCTACGCGGTATCATCCCCTCCTGGTTTCCTATTCTATACTTATCTTCTACTCTGCCGTCCCTCATTTTCCTCCATACGCTACCCACACTGCTATCCAAGCCTTCCGCATTTGCGCTTCCTCTATACCCAGCTATCTTCTTAATTCACCTTAATTCATGCTGTATATCTTATAACCTTCCTCTTCTGTACCTTAATTCACCCTGTACAACCCTGTCACTTCTCTCTTCTATACACCCCTAACTTACCCTGTACATCCCCATCACCCTTCCCTTCTATATATTCCCTTAATTCTGTATATACTGTATATCTTATCACCTTCCTCTTCTGTATACCTTAATTCACCCTGTACACCCCTGTCACTTCTCTCTTCTATACACCTCTAACTTACACTGTACGTCCCTATTTCCTTATTCTTCTACATACCAATGATTCACCATGCACATCCCTATCCCCTTCTAATTCCGTACACATGTTTGTACCTTAATTCACCCTGTATATCCCCATCACCTTCCAACTCTATATAACCTTGATTCACCCTGTACATCCTCATCACCCTTCCCTTCTAAATATTCCCTTAATTCACACTGTACATCTCTATCATCTTCTTCCTCTATAGATCTTAATTCAGCTTCTACATTATTTTCCCTGCCTCCTCCACATACCATCAATTCACCATATCTTCATCTTCTATCCACTAAACTCCCCTTTAATCAATGACGGATACCCACAGTAAAACAGATGCGTATACATACAGCTATATCAACTGGTTCAAAATATTATGTTGCCAGGATAAACGCCATAAGGGATGTCACAGTAAATTGATTTAAAACCACTAAGGATTAACTATCTATTAATTAGCTATAGTCTGACTTGATGTGTGTATCTGGGGTTAGCGGGTGGATAGAATTGTCTGTAGATAAATGTTATTTGTCCACTTGTCAGGCATATATCCATCAGGTAGGCTAAGGTAAGTATATATATTTATTTCTTGATTAAGACCCAGGGTGATGGTATTTCCTCTGCCTTTTTAGTTAGCCATGTCTTTAATGACAGTGGAAGATCTACCTAGTGTAGAACTGTCATTTGTAAAAAAAAATTAAAAAAAAAAGACTTTTATGATGCGTGGCAGATTCGAAGAACCGTTCAGACTGAGGACTAGGAAACAAGGCTGCTATGGGACGCTTAGCAGGGCCTATATAAGCGGCCTGGAAAAAGGCGTGGGAGGAAGGATGGATCTCTAAAATCTGTGATATCCGCGGATTATTGGAGCCTGTTACACAGGCGAAATACAAATACGTTGTCAGTGTTGCTCTCCCTCCTTGACGCGAGTGACGGCCTGGACGTCCGCACTGACGCACGGCTGTCCCACCTCCTTCTCCCCCGTCGCCTGCCTCGGTCCGGGTGAAGAATTACTCGTGTAAAACCATTAAAGGCGCTCTGCTTACATCTGCATACAGCAGCCCGGTTCCGTGCGCCGAGGACACTTAATGAAATCAGCACTGATGGCAGCGATTCTTTTAGTGTTCCCTGTACTGTCAGCCGAAGGCTGTACTCGCTAGAAGGTAGGCGGGGAGAAATGCGGAAAAGAAGGAGATAGGGGAGTAGGAGAGAGAAGGGGAGGTTGGTATTCTTTCAATAAAAACGCAGTTCCATAGAAGTAAACGATGTCAGCATCTTCCTCCTAAGTTGAATCATCTTATAGAGTTTTTCTTTTTTCCTTCTGGATCCCCCCGCGGGTGATGGTATTTCCTCTGCCTTTTTAGTTATCCATGTGTCCATAACAAAAACATCTTGTGATTGTGTAGGGAAAAAGAAAAAACAGCATCAGCCCGTTCGTTCCCTTGGAGGAAAAAAAGGTTTGCTACCACAGCCACGAAATATGATCGGGGGTGCGACACATTTCCTAGTTGTGGTGAAGGTTGATCTGTCTTAAATTATGCATTCTGTGTACATGCAGACGGTCCAAGCAAATACCAATCCGTGTACATCGAAGCGACTGCGTGCAATCGGTGCCCAAATACGAAAGAGGTGAGGCTGAGTGTTGGTTGACGTCCATATAAGTGCCACGTTACCCGGCGTCTGGGCTTAATGTCACCTAACGTCTGTGGAAACCGTGAGCTGACATCACGGCTTTATATAGGCTGATGTCCAGGCTTACTGCCAATCGAAACCGAGGCTCAGTACTGCCTGATACCTTGGCTACTAACACTACTAAGGTTTTGATATTACAACTGACTCTCACTGCTTATTAATATCGATTGATGTCCAGGATGAATATCGAATTACGTGCGCGTTAAATAAATATCTGCTGACGTCAAGGCTTCTTGTAGACAGAGGTCTGGGTTTGGACATGAGTAGTTATGAGGTCCAAGGAGCATGTCGACTTATGCCTGGAGCTGCTTATCACTGCCATTGTATTTTATGGAGAGTTGCGACCTAGAGCACTGCGCCTTACAGTTACTGGAGATATTAAATTCTGCACGTCGGTTGCGCTGGTGTGGGGCAGGATGCTGACTTGCAAATTGGCGGTAGGGGTGAGGTGGGGTGGGGTTGTAGAAGGTGCTATAGAAGGCTAATGACGGCGACGTGGCAGGCGCCATTGCGGGTGGGAAGGGGGCATTGAGGAAGGAGCGCGCCCACAGATCCGGATCCCTGCCACCAGGAGGCGTTACTGTGGCAACGGCAGGAGACACTAGGCCCGCGGGCCTGACACTTCCGCCCGGTGTTTGCTCGCCGAATAAACGGTAGGATTGGCGGAGAAAAGTCCGTACTGGCAGGGGCGGGCTGGGGCACGGTGGTACGGACGGGCCTGGAGGACGGGCTTGGAGAGAGGGAGTTGGTGGTCGGTTCAGGATTAAACACCCTCCAGTGTGCGGCGGAAACTGGGACCTGTTTCTGGTGGCCCTGCTCTGTCCCGAGTTCAGAGGTGTTTTCATCTGTAGTTACCCTGCCCTTCATATCAACCCAATTGCAGCCATGCATACTCGCGATACATCCCGACCTACCACGATTCCCATGCAATTATAATCCTATATACACGTTGTGTTTTCCTGTTTTACGTTGTCGACTTACACTGAACATCTACCCAATCATATACCTACGACAATATTATCTATGCTTCAACCAAGTCTCTGTTTGTGATGTTTACTGAGTAAGCAGCGAAGGTGAGGTGAGTGTTGGAGTTGTGCAAATCCGTGTCATGGAGTTGGGCAGTTTATGTGGGGGTTACAGAGCTCAATAACCCATGAGAGGCAAAATTGTCCGGTGAACCAAATGGTAAAACATAATCAAATGCAATCCAGCGAAAATATATACGTCCGGCTAGTTATTTAAATCTCAAAGACAGTTTTTATTATTGAAAATCAGCTGATGAAGCTTTTTTTTATATTATATTTTTTATATTCTTATTTTTATTCTGGGGTATTCTACTATGTACCCTGTTTTCAGTAGGCTCCAGGACCAAGACATGGTAAATTGTACTCGAAGTTGTTTTCCATGTTAGCATTTATACAATCTGGTACTAGTGATAACATCTCTCTTACATGGCGGAATTTCCTCATGTTAATGCCGTATTGGTATAATGATATTTACCATGAGAGTGGAATTCATATATTTACCATACCATTAACTATGTGGGCAGGGATGTGCATATATACATATATATATATATATATATATATATATATATATATATATATATATATATATATATATATCATATCCAGTCCAAGCCCTTACATCTTATCTAAGACACACCCCTCAACATCTAACCTGCACACTACCCCAAAATGCCATCACACAGACTTTCCAACACAGTTCCCACCCCACATCCATGCTATGCGTGGTTGTATGGCCACTACTCGAAATAGACTTTCCTGTGCGTCCTACTACATCAATATCAACCTCTCAAGGCACTAGCCCATATATTCTCCGTCATTTATCATATATTGAGACAGAGATGCTATCTGTATGATCGAGTTTGTGGCTTAGATAGAAAACACAGGGTCGGCCTCCACTTCCCTGGGACAGTCTCTAACGCACTCACCCGCCCAGCTCTTCCGCCCTCCCGCCATGCCCAGGGTATAATGGCTGGCCAGAACACGTGCACACTCCTAGATCTGACTATGTTGGCTGCAATTAGACAGACAGACTCGTTTGGCGACAATCATACCGTGCGACTGATTCGCCTTTGCCTCTCCTAGCGCGATCTGCTTGATGCACTTGAGGCCATACGTTCTGACTCTTATCGCGTTTGGCCGTGATCAATTGGCCCAATGCTGCTAGTTTGATTTCGTTACCAGGCCTGATTCTAGTTGCCTGTGGCCGTACATACGTTACTGTTGTGGCTCTGTTTCATGTCCAATGGATCTCAGCTTTACATTCAGCGCTTTTATCAAACAGTGAGTTGCTCCAATGTAACGCCGTGTGTTACATCATATAGAATATGTCTGCCAATTAAATCTACCGATATTCATCAGTGGACTTAAAGGCACAGCATAGGTGACTTCGGGAAGCTTCCTTTATCAAATCCACATAGGATACCCGGGTAACCTAATTCTAAATTGTGATGTTGCTCTTCCATTCATATTAACCATGTGCATTTAACATGTCAGAGCCAGTATTTCGGGTAGCGTCGCCCTCTTCTGTTCGCATCGGAATTATGCCGGGGTGGCCGTGGCATGCGAGCTTTTAAAAAAGGAAAAATCACAATATAAGCTAACCATGCTGTGTCGTGATTACTTTGTCAGACAAATTGCTTATGCCTTAGTTGTGACCGTTTCGTCTTAGCTTTACAAATCCTGTCACCTTTTCAGTCTTGCCGTTTACACAGTCAGACTCTCTTGAGTTTCGGTTTTATTCTCAAGGGTAGGTAGTCCTGATCTTGTTTAGCTCTGATCACTTTCCCTTGTGAACCTGAGCCTCGGAGAAAAATATCGAGAGATCTGGGGGAAGGAAACAGGGGTATTGGGTATGAGGAGAGCGAAATATCGTTGTCCAAGATACGGCTATCTGGGTGGGTGTGAGAGGGATGGCCTCATAGGGTGACAGAGCTGTACGACCTCTTTATACTGGATGTGAACGTCGCTCACCGCCCCAACTTCATATCTGGCGATGCTGTGCCCAACACCATTGCCTACAGCGTAGCTGATACGGCAGACTTAAACTTTTCTATTATCCAAGCCCGGAAAGCGGCCGGCACAAACGTCGATATCAGAACCAAGTTGGTTATTCCACCAACGTGTGATCCAAACGCATATTACCAACCTCCTTAGGCTGCTTTTACACGAGAATCATTTGATTGTCGCAGGCGGGTTTTGTAGTCATAAGCCCTGTGGACCGAGGGTATTGAGTTTTTTGCGTATTTTTATTTTTGCTTCCCCCACTTTTTATCTTCTGTTTTTTGTCCATCGGAGCAAAACACTCAGATATTCCTGTCATGGAATTAGCCCTTCGTGACTACTCCAGTCGATGGGCCTCGCGATGATATGCTTCCGACCGGCCTCAAATAAATCGCCAGCATGGCAGAGGACGTTTATCTTATCAGCGCATCCCTCCGGCTTAACACGCCATTGAGCTCCTCACGAAGCCTGGGATTAGCTCAGTCATTAATCCGCCGCCCCTCCCCTGTAGGGGGGCTGGGTAGGGGTGGGTGGGTGTTAACGCAGAGCCGGTCTCTGCCGCGCCGCGCCGTCCATGCAGGATGCGGCATGAGCAGCTCCTCAGAGGCGTGCGAACGACTCGGAGCTGACAAGGTGTGAGAAACAAATCAACAATCTGCCGAGCAACCGTGAAATGGCAGCGCCCGGCGATTTAGGCATAAAAGGTGTGTGACCTCTGACGGAGGATACAGAGCGATGGATCTTGGAAGGGCAATGATGGACTATGGGCGAGTGAGAGGGCAGCAGGCCATTGCCTGGCGTGGGTGGTGGGAGCATCAGGGTTGCACCGCGCTGGCGATAATAGGGGTGTTTTGGGGTGAGGGGTGGCGGGATCGGCTGTTGTTTGACTATAGTGGTGCGGGCTGGGTGGCGCCAACATTGTTAGGGTTGTCTGGGTACTAGAGGTGACAGAGACAGCAGAGAGGGAGAGTGAGGATGATACAGGCACCCTATTCTCTCATTATGTGTATAGTGTTGCTGAAGGGTGTCACTGTTATGCTTTATGAGAGTCCAGATGTTATATTCTAGCTAACCTTTGTATTCTGCCATCAATTTAGTAATCTAAACTAATGGGAACCCAATAGTCATGAGCCTAGGCATCCCCCACTGACAGCGCTTTGCTGACCAAATATCATGCACATCAGTTTTTCCTGTTGGTTCAAGTATAACATTTTAAGTACGACTAATGTAGAGAGAATAAGACCTAAGGGCTGGGGATCTCTTGAAGCAAAGCGCTGATACCGTCAACCAACAGTCTATTGGTAAACGATGATAGAATATGGCGGCACTGGGTAGTAGTGGGGAGTAGGTCAAATAGGGAGAAGTAAGAAGGGATAACTATCGGAAAGAAAGATCTATTGGAAGACAAGGGAGAGTAGGGTGAAATGGGTTGGGAGTCGGAGTGTCAACTTTACCCGGCCTTTACACTAGACCAAATACGTGGCGACTGTAGATCGTCAGCCAACAGTGGTGAGGCGGTGGCAATGTCCACCGTAAAAGTCGTCGACCTCAGAATATACCCAAGCGTTAACACTGACGACTATGAGGTTTTAGAGAGTCGCCCGTGTAGACGACTAATTCAGGCCCGCTTGAAACAGTTATGGGCGTTAGAGCGTGTCCAATAGTTGTCAAGTGGTGCCGAATTGCGTAATGTGATATAATCAGACGATCTACAGTCGCCACGCGCTTGGCGTTTGGATTTCTAGCTTTTTAATGCTGTAAGTCGTCAGGGGGTGCCGGCCAGAATCGTCCAGTGTAAACGCCTGGTTAGTCGTATATTATTACCACAGTCGTCATATATAGTGAGATCACGAATCACTTAGATCAGGATTAGAAGACAACAGGAGTGGCTGTCATGGTCTGTGTCAGGGTTTGGCGGGGGTAGGGGTTAAAAAGGACGGTATGATGGTGTTATGAGGGTAAGCTATGAAGACCCGAGAAAGGGGTTCATGTTGCTATACTACTAACATGTCATGCCAATTCTAAGCCATGTTTTCTTTTCGGATGTGTAGCTTGGAGCATTGCACTGAATAAAGATATACTGGACTGAATAAGAACATGGTTATCCGTATTAAGGGAAGCCCTAATCAACGTCCTGTTAACCCTTTAAAGACGGGGGTCTGTGGCAGAGCCCTGTTGGTTGGAGCAGGTACTTTGGATTGGCATAACTCCAGGGGACGGGTCAAATTTTGTCTAAACCCATATTCCATTATTTGATCACGTGATATGACACATCATTCTTATTTGTATTATTTGTTTTACCAAATAATATCAAATACTATATCATATACATGTATATTCTCTGAAAGTTTCAGATATATTGATCAATTATTTCTTCATAAAACAATGAAATGGTAAATATTACTAAATTTCATAAATAATGCCTCAAGGCATTATCCGGTCTCCGCGGGGGAATTCCTCAAGGCATTATCCGGTTTATGCTGGGGAATGCCTCAAGGCATTATCCGCCCTGAAAGGGTTAACATCTGCCCGTCATGTCTACGGCCACCCCCTGCCTACCTCGTCGCTTCTTCCGTGTTTACCTTTCCCGTCCGAGTGTTTAATGCTCAAACATAATCACCCTGCGTTGCCAGGAATGAAGTCTTTAGTATGCCACCGCGGAAACGCTCTACTAACATGTTGTACTGCTTCCTACTGTATGCATACGAGGCAATTCTCAGGTAGTGAGCTACTATTAGGTGCTCACGTCAACTACTCGAGCCTCAGAATGCCTCAGTGACTCATCTTTAGTTGGTTTGCTGGTTGATTGATGGCCTTTTCCGCTGTAGTAACGGATCACATACCTAGGGAAAAAGCCCAATAAGATGGCGCTATGCCATGGCTCATAAAGGACGTTGTGAGGTATAAAAATATAAGCTGTACATGCATGACCTTACCACTGTGCACCCCGCCCCCATCATATGCCAATCAGGGAAAAGAGTTATACGATATGAAAGGGGGGACGGGGTGGAGGGAAGGGGGGGAGGCGATCTGGCACTGGTTCAGGCCTTTTTCTTGGTCCCAGCACGTGGTCAGTCGTTATAAAAGTAATACAATGTTCAATATATTAATATCTACTTGTGATATTTGGAGGATCGTTACCAAATTTCTTGTTAGCCGAAATGCATGCATGTGAGTACAGGCGGAGGGGAACACGCAAAATCGTAATGTCCTGCATGGTATATATATGCATACATGTGGTTTTGAATCGTAAGTCGACTTGGCTGTCGGGTTGTTGCTGGGACAGTCGGGGCAGAATTTTTGACAGTCAAAGATTCTGCCACGACGGTCCCGGCAACCCCCCGTGGCTAATGAGAATGGTGACTGCTGTAAGTGGCCATAATTGAACATAGTCTGCCTTAGGTCATCGGGGTCATCTTAAGCCGACTTGGCTTCTGGATAAACTATGCCTATGGGGCTGAAGTCTGCTGTAGTCGACCGGGATATTCATTCAACTCTCAAAAGTCACAAGCAGATAATACATTGAATAAGATACATGCAAACCTCCGGAGAAGGTGAATAACTGTAAACGGTTGTGAACATGAACGTTTTTTTGTTTTTCTTATGAAACCTATTCACTTCTGTTTTAAAATAGTGAATCATGGGAAGGAATACAAGTACTATCATATATAAATATATATATATATATATATATATATATATATATATATATATATATATATATATATATATATATACATTTATATGTAGGTGTCTCTGTCTGACTTGTATAAAATCACACCAGGACCACACCAGGACTGTGCACCGTATGTCGTTGGGACTGCCGTAATTCACTGCAAGTCAACTTATATTCTTGGGAACCTGCCGTAAATTGCCTTAAGTCATCAGGCCTGGCAACCTTAACTCAACGCAGCACCCCTCTAAGTTGACGGGATATTTGAGGCAGAGCAGAGAAAACCCATTAAAAAACCATAAAAATCCCATAAAAGTCATATGTCGTCGGGACTACCGCAATTTACCGCAAGTCATCTTATGTCGACGGGAAACTTCCGTATTCTGCAGGGCTCACAGCTTAAGTCTTTGTGGCCGTACAGTCCCAGTACCGTATCTTTGCCTATGGCATAGACCAAGTCAACCTACGTCAAAATTAAGTCAACTTCAGTCACCTTAATTTGGCGGGATGTAGGGGGCCGAGCGGGCAGAAACATAAAAATCCCACGTAGACTAATGATTCAGCCAAAATCCATTGCAGGGACGGTCGGGGTGATGGTGTAAACCTAGCATTATAGTCAGACTGACAGTGAGTTGGGCGGGTAAAAGGCTGTGTTGGTAATCAAGTAGGCAGACTGTTGGCTGGACCACATTAAGGTGTGTGGGCATTTGGTGGATGACTAGATGGATGGGCAAACAGTTAGGTGGGCTGCAGTCAGGTCGATGGGCAGCCAGTATGTTGACAGTTGGATAAGTGGATAGTCAAATGGACAGACAGTCAGATAGATGGGCAGCCAACTATTGGGCAATCTGCTGACAGGCAGACCAATGACGGGCAGGCCCATGACTGGTCGATGGGTTAGCAGATTTGACTATTGATAGGGTGATGGGAAAGGAGCGGGTATGCGGTGTTTGTGGGGTCAGTGATTAGGCAGGTTAGAGAGTGGACAGCTAAACAAGCTGGGTTGGTGGGTGAGCATGGTAATCGGTGGACATTACATGGAAGAGGAAAAGGTTGGCAAATTGTCCGCTTCATGAGGGTTGGAGATGGAGTGGTGCACAGTCCAACTTAAGCAAAGGATAAATAGCACTTTTCTACCGGAGCTTGGTTCCACTTGAATAAAAATTCATATATATAATATGTACTTGCAAGAAAAAGGAGTTTTTAAAATGAAAAGTGTGTTCCGTGAAACAGGGGTTTGGGGGTAAACCGTTCCCCAAAATTGCATGATACTGTACAGATAGCCCCTTCCCCATTATGGGCTAACTGAAGAGTTGGACTCTAATGCGAAACTAAGCACGGTAGCTAGGGACTCACTACTCGTCGTCAGGGACTCCTCTAACCCGTTCCGATCACGTGACCCTCACGTGGTCCACCCACGCCAACCCGCCGACGTCCACTTCAACCCTGGGCAGCCAACGAGAAGAAACCACCCACCCACCCTACAAACTCTCCAACTTTCTCTTTTCCTTCTCTCTTACTCCGTAGGCCTCATCAATAGCTCCTGAACTATTATCTTATCTAGATTGAATGTTATGATGGACCTCTAAAACTTATCTCGTATCTCCAATATACTCAATAAATTGTATGTCCATGCCCGTGCTTTGTGTTAGTCATTATGTGAATTTACTTTAGCTGTCCTTGATCCTCGAGCGGATGATGATTGCTATAGTTTGATCTCCGACTTCCTATCAACATCACTTGGGAAAGTTTGCGCGCTAGCTGCCGTCTGATGACCCCTGTTTATAACCGCCACCTGAGAAGCTCTCTGAGTTGCTCCATACTCAGCCCTCCACCACCATGCTCAAGTCATAGTGGTATCTCTGCCCGGCACGGTTACACCAATAGCGTTCCCCTTGCCTCGAGGGCCTTGTAAGGGGGCCGCCTCGGAATTGATTTTATAAGATGTTCTCATCATGAACAAGTGCACTTCTTCCTGCTGCGTTAGACAAAAAGCCCTGCCAGCGGCCGGGAATAAAGTCGATCGCCCGTTTCGGGTTACTCAAGCACCCCCCATCGCCCCCACACACTGACAGAGTAACATGGAGTAGATGGCAATCATTCAGTGAGAACAGTGCCTCAGTGAACGGCCATTCATGCACCGCCTATTCCCTTTGCTCCTGTTCATATCATTCATGAAATGGCTCATATATTTCATATTTCAAAAAAAGATAAATCGGCGTTTTTGTCGATTATTTCACTAAAGCTGCTCAAGTCAAAGGCAATAGACAAAGAGGGGTGTGTTGCTTGGACGTCCCTTTTCCTATTCTGATCATGATTTACTTAGTTTTCGTTCATTGGTTGAAACAGACTCCATCCCTGGCGCATACATACTCACTATTTCATCCGTTCTAGATCCTGATGAATCTGATTCCCTTCCATTATCGCCCATGATGCAGACCGGCAATCACTCAGGCAGACGGCTATATGAGAGTGGCTTATGCAGAACGGATACAACGATACGCAGAACTCCCGACGGGTCTCCCGGACGTGTCGAGTATCCCCTTGTTCAGGCGAAATCGACATTTAACAAGTCTAAAGTCGGGGACACACCATGTGAGGAACAGCTGCCACCTCCGGAATCGCTAACAAAATATATCGAAATTGTGAGTTATTAGTTCATGTTTCACCTGATAATTGCTTGAGAGACGCTAAACTATCAATGGCAGATATCAATATGAAATGACTGTTCGCTTATTCGCAATAATTTATTGGCGACTGTTGAGATCGCTGCGTTTTTCGCTCGGTGTGTCTCCAGCTTAAGCATACCCCGATGTAAAAGGCTATCCATCCAAGGTTATTTACACTGGTCTCTTTGAGGGACAGCAAATGTTCAGATTGCAGGTGCATTTGTGCTTATTTCCTATTATGATGAAGCTATAATTGAAATATTAGGAAACTGTTTCAAAGTGATTCAATGATTGGAAACAAGTAATTTATAGTGGTTATTTTGGAGGACATTATAGCTCGCTGGAATTTGCCATAATATCGCTCAGGGCAACTCATCCCCTATCAGACCCCACCACATACAGAGCAGACCCACAAAGCGGAGACTTTATAACATTTGAAATCTTAGAAAAGTGATTAGCTCGTAATCCAGCCATTTAATCTTATTCAATTTAGTATCACATCTGCACAGCTGCTATGTAAGGACGGGCTGTCTTACCATTATTGAAACAATCCCAGTCTTCTAATTTCCTTATTAATCCTCAGTGGTCCGTTGTGTTTCTATATGAATACAAAATTAAGTATATTAAGAAGAAATAGGGTGGTGAAAATGTGTGAAACCGATCGTATTGCCTCAACTTGCACCATCAAATATCTCATATATTATAAAACTTCAGAATTGAAATCACAAAAAAACAGACACAGTAATTTTTTTATGATGGTATTATTGAAGCAAGTACAGGTGGTGTTGTTTATAGAGTATCAAAGTTAGATTCACGCTAGTATTGAACTAGCTTCATCAGGTGATATTATTATAAAACACCATTAGGAAATTGTTTGATCGACAGAGGTGTGCTTAGTCTTCCTCAGAAATCCTAAGGTGACAGACCTTAATCTTTGAGAATGGGTATAATTGACAGGTGGCACACTACCCTGGGTGGGTGCTGAAGGCTGATGGGATGGTGCACAGGTGAGAACAAGTGAACTAGATTCAACAGTGTACCTGACTCGCAATCAGCATTCCGTGTTAACCTTTGTGGCAGCGTGTACATATAAGTATAAAGTGGGTATTGTATATATATATATGTCTTCAGTGTCAATGACAGGTGGTGTGCACATGTTGAATTTATATATACCGTGAATATTATGCAGGATATACCTGGTTGGTATGTACAGGTAAAAGGGCTTTATATTCCTAAGTGTGCCAAGTAGAGAGGTGAAAATTAACGTTATATACTATACCATGTACATATTCCTAGCTGGTAGATCCCTGGCGGCTGGTCACTGGACAATTCCCCCAAAGCAATTTCTTACTGGGAAGACATCTTTTTATTATCCATCTAATACAAAGTGTCCATAGAAAACACATAGGGAGTTTGTATGGACATACCCGGAGCATACAGATATGTTGTATGCTCCGGATGGCGCATACGGAAAAATAGTGCGTACGAAAACATAGTGCGTAATTAAAATGAACTGATTTCGACATGCCACTTGCCCAAAAAAGGTGAATAATAGATACAATATAGACTGGTTTCAGATAAAAGCGGTTGTATGCTCCTCGGAGTTGACTCTGCGCAATATCCTCGCATACGCTCGGCTATTACTACGCGTCAACTCCTCGGAGCATACAGCCGCTTGCATCTGAAACCAGTCAATATTGTGTATGTATGTAGATGTCTGGTAGAGAGATATCTGGGTGATTAGTAGATGGTGGGTGAATTTGTGGTGGGTTGATGGGTCGAGATATGTCTTGGTCTGTAAAGGTCAGCTGGACAGATGTTTGGATTGGTAGATGTCTTATATGTAGATATCTGGTATGTATGAATGGTATATAGGTAGACGTCAGGTTGCTAGATATCTGCTGAGTATATATGGTAAGTAGATATTATATGGGTAGATATCTATAAGGTAGGAATCCTTAAGCCAGATTCCATTATGTCTGTACAGTAGAACAGTATATAAAGATGAAAAAGCGGTACTCCACCATCGATCCGCTGATATAAGTACATCAGTAGGCTGCACAAAATGAGAAGTTTTGATTTATGATGAGTGGGCTGGTACCTTTGGGGGAAGTATGACACGGCTGAGTGATAAATTGCGCAGTATATATTATATAGATAATCGCCTCGCCCACAATTGACTGGCACTGGTCGCCTGTATTGTGTCTGGGCATGGGTTACGTAGACGGCGACTCGGTAATAACAAATTGACGGCTGCTGTTTGGTGCGATGACGATGCGGTGCAGAGAATTGTGCTCGGTGTACGTGACGTCCTTCTAGCAGTCTAACGTCCTTCAGGCAACATGACGTCCTTTAGGCAGGGTGATACCTTTTAGGCAGAGTGACATACTTCAGGTAACGTAACGTCCTTCAGGGAGAGTGATACCTTTTAGGCAGAGTGATATACTTTAGGTAGAGCGATATACTTTAAGTAGAATTACATCCTTCAGGCAATATGACCTCCTTCAGGCAGAGTGATATCCATTAGGCAAAGTAATATACTTTAGGTATTATCCTACCCCTAAAATAAAATCCCATATACTTAACATTGAGTTTCCGTATGTCACGCTGACTGGCATTCAGAGTGTTATATGCCACTAGTGGCATACAGAACTGTTATCACGTAATATTCCAAAATCGAAGAGACTGGTTAAGATAAAATCATAACCTGATTCGTTTTATTCTTGACAACCGCATGCCACTCCTGAAGTTTTGGCTCTGGACTTCACTCGGCTTCGCCTCATGAAGTTACTATGCCAAACTCAGTCGTGGCATACGGTGGCCAAGATTGAAACTCATCCAGTTTTACGATAGAATTACATCCTTCAGGCAATATGACCTCCTTCAGGCAGAGTGACATCCTTTAGACAGAGTGCCCTCATTCAGGCAAGGTGACGTACTTCAGGCCGAGTGACATTCGTCAGGCAAATATGACAGTCATCGGGCATAACGATGTCACTCTTCCCGAAGATAATCATTCTGCGATGTCACGATTTAAGGGTTGTAGCACTGATGAAAGTAAGCTGGCGAAAAATGTGAAACTAAATGTGTGACAAATATGGTCAGAAAAAAAACCTCTATCTAAGATACTAGAAGGTACGTAAGTAAGAAGGTAGTGAGTAGTTAGGTGAATATTGAATGCTTTGCGCTGTAACGCTAATGGCTATAGCAAAATTGAACCTATGAATGGGATGATGGGGGCGCAGAGTGATAACAGAGGAGTGTATGCAGCTTGCGCTCATCAGTCATACCTATGACTATGTCATAGAAGGAGAAGGAAGAGTGGATTTTAAATTTCAACAAAAGGTAGGTGCACCAGGTGGCTGTTATGTAAAATGCAATTTCCTCTACAAAACAGAACTCTGATTCAAAAATACTTAAGCAGAACTGTCTTTCGAAACGTATTTTGAACCACTACGCCACGAGTTTGGATGCGTAGTAATCGTCACGAGGCGTAGCCGAGTGATGATACGGAGCATCCAAACGAGTGAGCATAGTGGTTCAAAATACGTTTCGAAAGCGGTTCTGTTTTTATCTCACCCCCAACACGGACTTTACAGTCGATTTTAAGCAATAATATAATTATACACCAGCCATTACTCCTGATAGATAACTGTCGCTCTCCATGTTTGTGCCAGTGCGGTTCAAGCAATGGTGCCGGAACTTTTTTTTTTAACTCGACGTTCATTGGTTGCTGCGTTGCTACGTATCTCTGCCACCACCATGGCGTAGTACTGTAACTTTACGTAGGTGAGCGTTGCGTATTTTCTTTCAACGTTAACCCAATGGCACAACCTGTACCAGGGGTGGGATAAATGTACATATGCTTATCCTGAAGGATGCTGGCACTACAATACACGTGTATTGTAATTCATAGTCAGTCAACTTAACCAGAGCAATTAGAGCGATGGAAAATGAAGCAAGGCGGAAAGACTAGGGGAGTGGGAGGGGGCAGGTGAATAAGACAATGCAAATACGGTGCAAATTATGGGAAGATGGAAAAAAATCGAACAAAGAAGGGGTGTTGGATGAAGACAAATGTGGTTCTGGAAGAGGCAGGGAGGGGCCAGGTATAAGATGGAAAGGGTTTGGAAGATGGATTAAGAAAATGATGCATATATGGGAGGTGAAGGGGTCCCGGCGCGTCTAGAGAAAGAATGGTGGTTGAATATTGCTGTTTCTTGCAGAGTGAGAGGTATCTTGGGGAGCATTAGGTAGTGTGGGAGAGGGAAAGCTGGGGGTTGTCAACCTGCACTGTGTCCCTAGGGGAACGCCGAAAAGAAGCCAGAACACCATTAGACGCGTGCAGGGCGTTAGTAGGGGAGCCTTTACCCTGGACACTGCCGCTTCCGATACGATATCCACCCGATATTCTCGTCAATAGGGACGGAGGAAGTGTGGTTTCTGACCCGTGCCGTGTTATTATATATGGTGACGTATTCCCTGGGCGTCGGTCGGCAATGATGCCTCGATGTAAGGCGTATCTATACTGGACGATGCCCTTATGTATCATCTCAGAGATCAGCCGGCAAGCCCAAGCTACCTCCGCCAGGACGTGAAAATCTGATGACTTCTGCTGGCTTTCGGTCTGCGCATGCGTGTCGGCTAGTCGTCCATCAAGGCATGTGACCACTCGGGCGCCACCTCACAGTCTCCATATCATATTTCCCACGAGCGTGAGGAGGGCGGTCTGAGGAGGGGGCGCGCGATACGAAAAGGTACCGTTCCACAAATGTCGGTCTGTGTCAGACTGGGACGCTAGCAACATAAAAGCGGCCCCTGGCGGAAAGGTGCCTCTCAGACACGGAGATGTATTGTTTTTCTTGTTCCCCCTCTGTCCCTGCCATAGCCTTTGCTTCTATGAGGAAAATGACATTATTGTTATATATATAAACTATATGAAGGCAATTTATATATGGTTTGGTAACTTTGATAAAATACAGTGTATAAGCTCAAAATCTATTACATGAAGATTCTCTATGTACATACATTTCTAAAAGTAAAAAGGTGTGTTTTTTGTGCAAAGCAATGATTGATTAACCGCTGATGAATTTAAAAGACTACTTATGGTATCCAGAATGATATCAACAATAAACATTCATGAGTAGCAATGCAGATAGAGAGAAACGTTACTCTATGTATCATTAGAAGTAGCACCAGAGTAAAGTAAATAAAGGATAATAAAAGCTTCTATCCATACATTTATTTATCAACATATGTAGTATAGGCCTACATATAGATTGCCAGTCAAAGGCCCTGTATGTTGGAGGCCGTTCATGCTGCTGTCATTGTAAGGAATTAAGAAAGGTGCAGTGTTACATTCTGTCTTCAACATGGCTAGACATGAATCATAAGAGACAAATTGCATCTGGTAAAGATATAAAACACATACTAGCATGTTTGAGTTATTCTCTACATAGGAATCTGGAAGAGCAGAATACGAATGTACTGCTTATCTATTGGCAACAAAAAAGAAAAGAAATTTCATGACATGTCAGTCTTTCAAGTCTAGTTCTGGTTAACTATGCCTCTATGTGGGGAGTGGGGGGTTGAAGCCCCAAGTGGATCCTGACGGGAACACACCTGTCATGTAAGATATGTAATAATACATATTACATGCTTGGTATTGTTGAATTTCCATTAATTTGCACATTGCAGCACTAAGCTATCACAAAATTGTCAACTAAAGCATGGATCGGCATTTGCAATACCACATTTGAGGATTATGATGAATGTTATTGAAAATACAATTGAAAACCATGAAAAAAGATGTACGATCCGTTCATAGTATTGAAAATGGAGGGTCAAAATAAAGACATGATCTGAATGTACCTCTTCGTCATGAAATGGCTCTCTCGTCATGATTTCATGAGATGTGGCTGAGTGAAATTTTGAATAATGCCTGACCAAATAACAAACACGTGCTTTTGTATCTTTTAAAGTTTGTTCTAGATTTATTCCTTGTGTTAATTCAGGAAAAGATCGATAAAACAAACAAACATGGCTGCCTCTCCGTTAAAAAGCATCACCATGTTTACATTTCCACGACAGTAGTGACACCATGTGGACACTGAGGCGACAGACAGTCAGCCAATCAACGAGTGTGAAATGAAGTCGCCGTGACGTCAAAATGTGTTTGTCATACCTGGAAAAAAACAAACCCATTGGGAAAGAACTGGTCTATTTACAAAGACTACCCTGAGCAGTGCTCACATAAATGCAAGATCAATGCTTCCCATCAGATGGTATTTGTAATCCATCCCCTTTCAAGGTTGTAAAGCATCATATAATCAAAAACAGAAAATTACCTCAGCGAACTATGATACGTTGACGTATACCATCCTACTGAAAATATGGCCAGTTCTTTCGTTTAAATCAATACAATTATGCATTTCGCATACAGGAGCATATCCCAATATCATGCATCAATGAAGAATGATACCATATAGACTCGTTGATATGCTCGATCCCAGGAGGCCCTGTGTATGCTCTGAAATCTCAAGTCAATGAATGCTGCACAGAAATGAAGCGATGACAGTTCCTGCAGGGGCGCGAATCGATACGTGGGCAGCGCCATGGACCACATAACTGGGTTAACAGATGTGGCGCTTTCACTTGAACACAGTGACCTCGCCGATTGAGCCCTTTCCTTCCGCCGCAGAGTCGCAGTGATGAATAAGGAGCAGGTCTCGTCGGAGCAGCTCGCCCGCGTGTCGAATGAACGCTGTCCCGCGCTCTATCGGGGCAGGTCATTACTTTTTGATTGACTTTGAGGAGCTCTTTACCGACGAAGGGGGGTCTTGGTCGGCTCCGCGATTCTAGTGAATAAACGGATCCCAGGGAAACTTAAACTGGTTTGATAGAAATAGAATTTCCTTGGATCTGATTCTAGCAAATAAACGGTTGCTATGATTCTGTTTGGTAATAGTGTGATAGGGTTCTCCTTATCAAGTGGTGTGGCTCCATCCTGAGAGCCTGCTCAGAGACTGATGACGGATCTATAGGTGACGATGCCATCCTCGGACGATATCTAATGGTTTTGATTATGACCTAATCCCATTATATGATTGTATGGTGAAAATGACCTTTAAGGTGACAGGACTACGTCACATAGTGGTAAAGATGCGTAGTAATAGCCGAGCGCACATGAGGATATTACATAGAGTCTGGTTCGAGGAGATACGACCGCTTTTAACTCAGATGGTGTCCTGTTCTTTCCGCCCAAGCATTAGCGCTAACAAGTTTACCGATACTGTGTAAGCGGGAGGAAAGAATGCTATCCGGCCACTTCCGAGGCTGTCACATGGGAATGCACATACCAATCCCACATGACCACGTCACCCTTCCCACCCTCCAATGGACAAACCATTTAAAAAGGATTACTCCCCTGCTCCACCATCGCAGCCCGTTTTTGTATGTTCATACCTCTCTGCAGGGTATCAAAAAGGAAGCGTGGAGGTGAGTCTCCTCACGAGAACATCACAGGAGTATATATGTAGACCTTATAATGTTTGTCATAGAGACCCAGGAGCGATGTGGGTCAACTTTATTCAACACTTATGGACGACCTTATGGACGGCCAATACGTCTTAGTGAACAGACTTGAATATTATTAAACGATAACCCTTGTAAAAAGAGCCTTCCTGTGCGATCCTAGATTATTAAACGGGTTGATGCGCAGTAATATGTGAAACCATAGTTATGGTGACAGTACGGGGTAGATTTATGAGTTGTTACGGAGAAATTCGTTCTGAACGAGCCGGCATGGCGAGTTCAGAACGAATTTCTCAGAAACAACGAGTAAATCTACCCCGTACTGTCACCATCACTATGGTTTCATATTATTATATACCTTAAATCGATCTTAATTAGCTAAAACTGACCGTAATTCGACGTCGAAATGACTTGGCACAACTCGCAAAGACGATGTGTACGTTAGCAGACACGCCAGATGTTGTTCAACGGAAGTGATCACCGGGCAGGCGCGAATACATTATAGCGCCGCATAAATTAATGCAGGGTCACCCTGCTACGCTCGATCGCGCCGTCGGACAGCTGTACTCGAGCGGTGCAGTGTCTCTGCTATTTGTTGACATCGCCGAGTCGCCCACTCGGCCCGTGAACGTATCGAAATTGATATTTCTCGCACATCTAAGCTATTTAAACGGTATCAGGTGCTTCGTACCCATATTCTACCTCGATGTTTGATGTATTTTCGCACTAACTCGCTCAGTGGTTACTGTCCGACGCCATGGAACTCGCAGGGTCACTCTGCTACGCTCGATCATGCCGTCGGACAGCTGTACTCGAGCGGTGCTATTTGTTGACATCAACAAGTCGCCCGCTCGGCCCGTGAACGTATCAAAATCGGTATTTCCCGCATATCTAAGCTATCTAAAGTATATCACGTGGTTCGTTATCGTATTCTACCTCGATGTTTGATGTGTTTTCACACTAACTCGCTCTGTGGTTACTGTACGACGCCACGGAACTCGCGAAGTGAAGCAATCCGCCATTTTTTAATCTTGCACCTAGAATTCTGTTGTCGGTCTCTCGGCCAATCAGATTGCATTCTTTTTTCAAAGCGTGCAGTCTGTCAGTCAAAGCGTGCAGGTGAGGCTTAAAGGATGCAGTCTGTTAGTCGAAGGGTGCAGTCTGTCGCTACCCAAAGGCACCGGTTCAAAGAATCACGGCATACAGTGCATTCTGTGTACGATAACTGTACCCCTAGGAGCAGTATGTATTTACTCTGACTTTGTGCATAGGTATATAATAATATCCGAGCGCATGCGAGGATGTTGCGTAGAGTCAACTCCGAGGAGCATACAAATGCTTTTATCTGAAACCAGTCTATATTGTTTTTATTATCCACCTTTTCTACACAAGTGACATGTCGATATCAGTTCATTTTAGTTATGCACTATTTTTCCATACGCACTATTTTTCCGTATGCGCCACCCGGAGCATACAACATATCCGTATGCGCCAGGTATGTCCATACACGCTGCCTTTGTGTTTTCTATGGGCACTTCGTATTAGGTTGATCATAAATGAGGGAGCTCAACAAAATTTTGGGGTTCTAATGTGCATGATATGCATCAACAATTAAAAATAGATTACTTAGATTCGCGTTGCAATGTACAGATTTTAAGCATAATGTTTAAAAGGTCCAAGAACGAACAACTCATGGATAAGATAACACGAAGAACCCGAAGAGACAACAAGTTGAAGTTAAAAAAATTGCGCAGCATTTGCGATCATTATATGAAGTTCGCTGCTTATCGTGGAGAAGAACTGTGGGATGCACTAAGTGAGAACACCCAGGAATTGGATACCAAGATCAGCTTCAAACAGACTATTAAGCAAATCTATTCCGAGTTACTATCTGAACTCACGACGCTTCTTATGACTTTTACTGAATGTGTCTGTCTAGACGCATGTATTATTGTTAGTTCCTTACATTGGAAGATCTACCATTGGTAGAAATGTTCATGGAATTCGGTGGATGATAAAAGGTAATGCACACGTTTTTTCCACATGAATTCGTGACTCACGAATGGATTCGAGAAAAAAACCTCCCTAAGCCACCTTACCATCCCTGAATACCTGTACGGATTATTGAGGCTTATAGACAACCCCGCTACCCCTCACTCACATAAACCCTACATCCACTTTAACCTATGCGAAAGTCTGGTGAGAACCTCTAAATGGTTAACTGGACGTTAAATCAAACCGCAGGAATGACTTTGCGTGTGCGGGCCTTCTGAAGAGGTTTATGGCCCGTTTAATAATCTAGGATCGTATTTGTAGACCCTATTCTGTGCCTCGCACAAGGGTTATCGTCTGATGGTATAAGTCTGTTCGCTAAGACTGTATTAGCCGTCCATAAGGCTGTCCATAAGTGTTGAATAAAGTTGTCCCACATCGTCCCTGGGTCTCTATGGCCTACGGAAAAGGGTCTAAATGTACGATCCTAGATTATTAAACGGGTCCCTGGTCTCAGATCATGGACCTCAGGCTAGCATGGTCCGACGAAACTCGCATTCAAATCGTGTGGATGGGGATGGCTCGAGCTGTCACCTGGACGTGGTTCACACCCCTCAGGCCGGAGACCCAGTGGCAGAGGGCCCACGAGGTCCCGGGCACACTCTGCCTGGACTAGAACTCCAAGGGGGGATGCAGAAAGCTCAAGGATCATACAGGAATTTTTCTTGCTGTGCAAATGAAGGTTAATTTACAGGCTAGCAATGTTCTCCATGTTGCCTACTATCATAAACTCAACATTATCTCAGTTGTGCCATGTTAAACTCCCAGCAGATTACTAAGTAAGGCCAAAATTCATTTCGAACAAGGACTGGTCGATTACGGATCTATGCCAATCAAAGGTAATCAAAATAAATGTTAATAGAGAAAAGGGTAGCCTGGTCAGACTCCGAAGATATACCTGGAATAATAGGGAGCTTTTCTAATCATTCCAGGGACATTCATCCCATTACACCCATTCTCTGAACAATCCTAAGGAGTCTATTTCCTTACCTATACTCAGCATAACTTCGGTATACTCATAAAAGAGACTTTGATGATACAGACCATAGGCTTGACATATCTCCATCCACCATGGTACTGTACCTTACACACGCCCTAACCTTACTCGTATCTACCCCCAACATCACCCCACCCCTTTCACCCCTTCTGATTCAACCATCCATCTACCGCCCCGCCCTTCCCGGTCGAGACCTGATCTTGTCAGTAGATGAGATATTGGAAAGATCGAAATAGATTTGAAGGCGCAGTCTGGTAGAATTGACCGTTATCTCAGGCCATTTCTGTCTAACGTCCGCAGGGCACGGCACTGTGGTTAGTGGCTGCCCTTGACCATGGCTTTCATTCAGCCACCTTGCATGTTAGTCACTCGCGGCGCTCCCAGCGGAGACAGCGGTGGTGTTGAATAAGGCCAACCTTGCAGATCCTGTCAAATATAGTTGTCTGACAGTCCGACCGGAGCGAATCAACGACTGCCATTTCAAGGGGAGGCTTTTCTAAATCGGACTTGAAGCAGACGAAGTAGACGTGGCAGGCAAAATAATACGTTTACTGAGGCGCACAATAATGATCCAATTGCATAGTCTAATGGGTAGTGCACACGACGTTTAAAGAAGGAAGGTGACTAATTAATACAGGCGAGTTTTGTTATCGAAATTTACAGCTGAAGTACAAATCATCTATTATAGGCCTTATGAATCACATGAAGGCTCAATCGTAGAGTGTCTATGACATTTAAGTCCCGCACCCACCAACGCCGATGCACCACGATAGACCTCCTGATATACTACGTTTAGAAATGGAAAAATCGTGGTGTATCGGGAGGTCCCCGCAAATTCTAATCGTAGACCATCGGTGTTTAACATAGTGCATCGGAATGGATTGTTGGGGCAAAAACGGTAACCTCAGTTATGATTAGCTCACGATGCAATCAGTGTGTCAATTTAGATCTCAGGCAGAATTTTTATGTTATAATATACAATAAATTTTGAAATATTAAATTAATTATTTTTACAGGCATATATAACTTATTATCATATCATTTTTAGACACTAGAAACATCAAATTGAAAAATATAACTGTGGTTTAATCATAATTCAGATATGAAACAATTATCTTCAGACCTTTAGACTTCATCAAATAATGTCATATTTACACCGTTTATATATCTATGTGCGGTCTACCTCATTCCGAAATTTCTTGTTTTCCGCCTCATATATCATATGAAACAGAGATTATTCAATCAAATATTCTCCCGATACACACCGATAGGCTACGACATGTTGAATTTTAATCATGGCATTTCGGGAGGCAATCGTGGCGTGTCGGTGTGGAAATCGTAGAAGTATGGTACACTGCTACGATTTTGTCTGACCTCCCGATAAGATTTTAATACCAATCGGGAAGTCAATCTTAAAGCCTTTTACACAGACGTGCAGTTCTATCGTAATTCAGGATAACACATATATGTAGTTCATAATTACTCGATTGCTATCTCATCATCGTAATAATACCCCACTTTAAATACCTTAAGGCCTGGCGTCCACCTATTACGATATGGCTCCGATTTGGTCTATGATGCACCCCCTGATAAAATATCCAAAATCGCGTCGGGGCAGTTGACTTCGTTTCTGCGATTAGACACTAATAAAAGTACTATACACTGTGTGGTGGATTGGCATGTCTAGACATATGTCTAAGATTTTGCACCTTCCCGATATGTCCCCGATATTGACTTCTTGTATCGGAGCCATATCGGAAGGTCTAAATATCTAACGTGGTAGGTGGACGCCGGGCCTTAAGGGGATATCCCACTATCACGATTTGCGCCTCCGACACACTACGATAACCTTACGACAACCATTCCGGTCAAAAAATAAAATATTAGTCGTAAGGAATGGCTCTATCGTGAAAGTGGGACTTGTGTTACGATGAGTACTACAACACACTCCGACACACTCCGATAATGCTCCGATAGGAATCCCGTGTCGTAGGACTTCCGACAAGATTTGTCAGAGTGTGTCGGAGTGTGTCGGAAGCATTCTCTATAATGTGTAGGCGGTTCACCCCCCCCCCCCCCCCCCCCCACGTTGGTTTTCGACCTGCAAAATAGCAATTGACCCGGGAGCACCCCTAGACAATTCAATACGTATACATATATTAGATTTATCTCCATATTTATATAGAGATGTATATATATGGGATTTTATTTCTTACATCTCGTTTATCTTTCTATATTTCCAATGGTATTTGGTAGATATTCAGGAACTGATCCACAAGAAATGCCTGACATATTAAAATCATTTTATTTTTAGATCTCATTGAATGATTTCAATTCTTTTATTAAGAATCTTTAACAAATATTATTGATTGTTTGCCTGAGATTTGCATTGGCGCTCCTCTTGAATCGTAGCGTGTTTCGGTACCGTGGTCTTCTTAAATTTATTGCCGCTAAACCCATTCCGACACACTGCGACACACTCCAACAGAGCCCTCCGATAGCTCTGCAATTGGAAAATTTCTTATCGTAGCAGGAACGTGGAACTTTTCGTAGTGTATCGGGACAGTGGGAGCACGGCTTAAACCAACCTCTCTCTTTATGCTGTTTGGTAAATATTTAACTATGAACAATGGTTATAATTGCTTTGATATGTCCCTAGTCAACGAGTAAATAGTAATACCCTGCGACGAACAATTGCTCATACTGTGTGTCAATCTTCTATTGAAACTCAAGCATGTTGAGACCTATAAGTCTGTGTTTAATGGTGTGAAGTAGCGCAATAGCATCTTACCCCAGCCATTTTTCCTCGATATCATTATCTGCATGAATAGGGATGTTGTAGACATTCTTCTGATAAAGGCCTTGCTATGCCCGTTTTGAAATATAATGATGCATAATATACACAAAATTCCCATATACATGAAAGAGAGGTGATTGTTAGTGTACTTGTCTTGTATTGTATCGAGTTGTTCATGTGTGTCTCTCATTTCCTGACGGATGAAATTCAAATAATTTGTAACTCATGTGATCTTTTTCGTCGATAAACATCTTTTCATTGAAAAAATTATCATGATAATGGAAGAGTTCTGAAATTTATGTTTAAGTTCAGACCTCGCCAGAGGCCTATGTCTCCGACCATATTTTGGTGTTTTTTTAATTTATTTCCATGAACATTTCTACCAATTAAATGGTAGATCTTCCAATGTAAGGAAATAACAATAATACATGCGTCTAGACAGACACATTCAGTAAAAGTCATAAGAAGCGTCGTGAGTTCAGATAGTAACTCGGAATAGATTTGCTTAATAGTCTGTTTGAAGCTGACCTTGATATCCAATTCCTGGGTGTTCTCACTTAGTGCATCCCACAGTTCTTCTCGACGATAAGCAGCGAACTTCATATAATGATCGCAAATGCTGCGCAATTTTTTTAACTTCAACTTGTTGTCACTTCGGGTTCTTCGTGTTATCTTATCCATGAGTTGTTCGTTCTTGGACCTTTTAAACATTATGCTTAAAATCTGTACATTGCAACGCGAATCTAAGTAATCTATTTTTAATTGTTGATGCACATCATGCACATTAGAACCCCGAAATTTTGTTGAGCTCCCTCATTTATGATCAACCTAATACGAAGTGTCCATAGAAAATACATAGGGAACGTAATATCAACATACCCGGCACATACAGGTATTTTGTACATGTCGGGTTGCAATAACTCAAACATCAAACCTCATTCAAGATCCAAAAATAGCTCTTACATGTGCCAACCATCACGTTTCGACACTGAACAGTTGACCAGTGTCAGACCTGAAGTCAGAGCTCCAGCTGTTCAGGATCTATCTCATCTCAAATGTCACCCCCTTTGTTGTCTATAAAGGAAGGCTGGAATATCGGGAATTCCAGTGTTCTCTTCACCATGCGGCATGCTCCATTCACCAAGTCACTTTTCTAGCTTTTACACACACACACACACATATATATATATATATATATATATAAATATGTATATATATATATATATATATATATATATATATATATATGTATATATATATATATAAATATATATATGTATTTATATGCTATACATATGAACATACACACATATGTATAGCATATCATATCCTCTTAGAATTTCGCGTTGCCACTGACGGAGTCGGAATTTCATTCTACGCTGTAAAGATAAGAAAAAGAAACCATTTACATTTGACCTTGGAGATGGTGATATTGACCTTGACTCAAGGTCGTGCCCATTTGTGTAATGAAAGACCATGGTGGGACGTATACATGGCTATACAATAAGAACCCTCCATATCATAAAGCTTAAGATTCGGAAGGACACACTACTGCAATAACCATTCATCAACTGAAGACAAATGTTGCAAGCGGCACTAATCGGGCTACTCGATGCGTTTTATCAAGTCGAATAAGATTCCTGCATCGACATACTCACTGATTCTCTCTCCATTACAATTTCTGATCATTAAAAAAATACAGGAAGGCCGGGTGTATTATACGGGCGTCTGCACTGAGAGATTATGATCGGACATTATTCATTTGGACCGACCTCCTTTCCCTTTTTGATGCTGTCCAGGTTTGATTCAATCAGAGAATCTCCTTCCACTGGCAGATGAACAACCCCACGCCCGCCGCACCGTGTCCCGACAGGGATGCCTGCGCCACCCTCCACCCTCACACACACCACCTCCCACCACCCCCTCGACATCGCACCCCCAGCGCTAGCGAATCAGTGCATTCCCGTTTATCCAGGTTCCGACAAACCAGGGGCCGGTATCTGGAATCAGTCTGCGGATTCCTCCCATTTTGTCTGAGACTGAACACTTTTTTTTATCAAGACAGAAAATTAACTTTAATATCTATTTTCGATGGATAGACATGGTCTTGGATGTCCGATTTCTTCATTATCAATCGTGTCTAAAATTACGACTTGTCATGAGAGATTCTCGGTACTGACTTGGGGTATCCATTTCAGTATCTTAGCGAGGAGCGTAGGTTACTCGTCGGAATGAAACACGTAAAGCCGTCAACCCCATCGTCTTTCAATTTCTCTATTATATATCCCGTCATCCTCCGGAGGAAGAACAAAAAATTTGCAGATCTGGTGTCAATGAATTGAAGAAAATCCTCATTGCCTACATCTGACCTTGTATATGAAAAGACAGGGCTTAGCAATTTGAAAAAACACGCCTGCACCCACCGCTTTTTTTCCAACTGTGACTAACGTCGACGGAACGAAAAAAATACACTAAAGCTACATCTGACCTTGCCAATTTATTACGCATAAAACAGATCCTAACCCCAACAGCGCCTCCCCCTCCCCACTTCGACGAAGGTATTGCATCAAGGCCTGTCTATTCGTGCAGCCACCCTACAACTTTATAACGTGCTCGTCTCAGTAACGAATTTACCCAGGGGCCGGAAATCCTTTGGGTCCAGACCAGTTGGTTAATACAGTGAAATTCAACACGGCGCCCACCTCGTAGTGCTCTGCGCCCGATCTATGGATAAGTTTAGTAACAGCACCACACCCAACCACCCACCACCACTGCCCTGTTATGAAAATCCTAAGGACAAGGATTGATGGGTGGGGAGGGACTCACCCTGACGCCTACCATGGAGCCACGACTGGTCCCCGGGCTTGAACAATGTTCTCGTAAATAGGGCGATGGAATAGGACTCTGGGTGTTGGGTGCGGAGCAAAGAGAATGGTGGATGTGTGAATGGCCCATCTCCATAATGGGAACCCATCAATGAGAAGAGGAGGTGGATAGAAAGAGGTCATTGAAGGGGTCAGGAATGAGGGTTGGTTGGGTTGGAGGCACATTTTTATTTTAATATTTCGTTTCCTTACTGTATCTAGATGGCCAATTGTAGTTGATGTATGTGGCGATTTTAGTTTTTAATAGACAATACTTACTTATTTTTTGAACTGATACTGCGGTAGTTGTTACTGTTCTTCCTTGCAGAAACAATGTCAGGAAACAATGTCAGAATATCCCATTGTTTTTGTATCTTTTTGATGTCAATAAACGCTGCTAGTAGATAAAAAGAAATGTACGCTTCATAGCAAAAATTATGGAGATAAAGAGTTTTGGCCAAAAGATCATAGGAGGCAACGAGATAACAGTGGGGTCCCTTTGGGACTGCCACAAACTCTAACAGTTATTTCTAAGTCCCTTCTTCATATAGAAAGCGTAGACCTGTACGTTTTCGACTGGATCTGCTTGGAGTTTCCTCCCAACATAGAGACAGTTTTCTAATCTTCTTTCCTTGAGAGAAGCATCTGGCATTTGGAGAGACATCTCCTTTTTTTCTCTTCTTTTTCATTTCTAGAGTTGTACATATTCATATGGTAATAATATACACTCATTCGTTACGTTAACCGAGACATGGTCATAGGGATTACTTTCTTCAGTGAAAAGAACCTCAAGTGTTGCAGGGGTTTGTTTGTCAACATCAACTGTGGATTCACATTATAAAGTGGTTTAGAGCTGAAAAAAGGAAACGCTGGATTGTCTGTGAAGCTCAATTAGCAATTACAATATTTCCCGACTCATAATATTTGAGTTGTTTGACTTTCTTAATTATTGACAGTTGCCGTGTTTTGAATCCGAAATGCTGGCTGGCTCCACCTGTCTCTCTTGGATACTTGGAGAACTAGCGTTGAGTTAAGGCAGAGATTATTAAGCGCAAGAGTCATGAAAGATCTGCTGGGAGAGTGCGTCGAACCGTCGTAAAAGAGACTATGTGTTGGGGTTAAAACGTAGTCCCAGCCTTCCATACAAGGAGCAGCGGTGGAGTCGCTATTTATACATTGAAGTATAGAGAGAAATACCTGGGAACATACATCTATGGTACAGAATACAGTATGAAAATCTAATGCACGTTAGTCCTCCAATTCTCTAGATGAATATCTATTCTATCTTAATACATTTCACATCAGCTTCATAGGGAAATTGTATAGAATATTATGTTGCTGAACGACATGATTTGGCGGGAAGCTACAAAATGGTATGAAGGAAGATGTTTTCATATAAAAGCATATAAAAGTGAAACAAAGGAGCTTTAATTAGGTAAGAGAAGTTATGATTTTTAGTGAGGTCAATATTAATATTGCCATTTGGATTTATTTCTCGGAGATATGGGAAATACGATATCCGGATTTGTATGCCTTTTTATTCTGTATATGCTTTGGCAAATGTTTCTTGGTTGAGGAGTATGGGAAATATTAACTGAACCTAGTAACAATATCTTGAAAGCTAGGTCTTCGTAGAATAAAAGGATCAGTCTTGATGTGAATATGATCATATAGGGCCCTTGGAAATATTGGTGAAATTCTTCAATTTAGGGTCAATTGCACGCTTAGAGAATTAACGATATAATTTCATATGAGCTATCCCTGGTCTTCTACTCTTAATCGTGTTCCGAAAGTACGCAACCCCTACTCTTCTCAGATATCAATGTCAATACGCACAGACATATGCTTCTACTAATCTATCTATCTACAACTTAACTGTTACTTCCCAACCATTTAGCTACAATTGTTACTATGGTTACTGCATGAATTTAAATGCATGACGACAACCAGTATGATGCGTCGTCTATACCAACCTTAGAAAAGAACGGAAGAATACCATATCATAGCCAAATGAATAGTGAAAATAGACTTTTCAAATTATGAGTAAACACCAACATAGCCATTGTTATAGAAAATACCATCTCTCTCCCCCCCACCCCCCCACCTTGCTAAACAAAACACCAGGTGGTCCAGTTATTGATGGATTTTATTACAAATATATTATTTTGTTTGCAAAGAAAAGGTTTTAGCCTCGTATTATGACTATCTATAGATTGTGACAGCAGAAAATAGGGGTTGTTCCCCAACTGCAGTAGCGCAATCTTACAATTTCCTGGCGCACGATGGCGCAACTAGCAATTACTCTGTGCCCTTATAAATATATATACACAAGAAATAGTTTTCTAAATCCGTATCAATATCTTGTTCAAGTACATGGTTCCATACTAGGAAGTTATTGCAGACCAGAGACAGGGTGTTCAAAGGTATGGAACGGACAGATCACAAGGTATCCCGCCAGATATGTTATGTTATGTTATCATATCCTCTATGCATATCATATGCCCATGCACCTTTGTATCTAGATTTTGAAAAGTGTGACCCGATATCTTCTACTGGAAGAATCAACTTTAGATATCATTTTCCTCCATAGCAACAAGAGCCTGTGAGATTATTGTCATTATGGATAATAATGATAATGAGGTGATTGGTAACAAATATTCATTCATAATTTGTTCAAACAGTAGTACCTAGTTACAAAAACACTGTTCCGCATACATAAACTAGACCTAGACCGGGGATGACTGAGTGTGTCTGGCAAGCCTTTAATATATTGTCTAATCTCTCGCTGTTTGGTGTACAATCTTACCGATGTATATGCACAGAGGCCCTAGCTCAGTCTGTGTTCGAAATACGCTGTGTTCAGGAAACAGAGAAAGGGGCGAAATATACCAAGAGAGGGCGACACCAACGCACTGGGGAAATCATCGATCGGCCAAGCCTGGACGACCCCTAACTTCATTTGGTTTAATGCATCGATGTCGGACTGCTTTTAGCAGTTCCCAGGGCGCTGGCCTTTTTAGGATGTGAAGCAGGTTAGCCAGTGTATGAATTAAGATAAACCGTCTATAGGCACTAGAAACAAGCCTAGCATTTAGTGTTCTATTGGAGTATACGTACATACTGATCGATCATGGGCAAAGAAAAGTGCCCGCTCTAGGGTGACTCTATATACTGCACCACGCTGTCTGTGTTTATTTACTTCTACCACGAGCTTTTATGAGTAGACTTTTATATTCATAGTTCCACCAGACAAATATCGCGCGTCCTACGATTTTTCTCTCTTGGTGATTGCAGGAGATCCATTACAGTGAAATATTTAAAATCTCCAGTTTCCGCTGACGCACCAAATTCTTGTGCGTATAAATATCTGCGAATGAAATATGAAATGCGACATTAATCGAAATCGAATGCTGTCAACAACCGAGGTGTTTTATTCACTCGAGTATTTTTTTTCTCCTTTCGCGGTAAATTCTGCACGGTGAGCGATGAAAGGAAGAACCCTCAAATCCTCGACGAGCAGCTCGGCCAGCGGCGATGGACTCTCGTGTCGATGTGGGAGGCGTGACATCTCAAGATCAAAACCGTTATGGCCGACGGTAGATTGATTCGTACTCTCTGTGTGAAGGGATGAGGCACGGGGAGGCGGTGAGCAGTTCACTGGGGAGGCAGGAGGAGAGCAACTTCGGTCGTTGTCGTTTCAGAAACTATGAGAAAAAGGCAATGAGAAAAAGGCAATAAGGGAGATAGACGGAAAGGGGATAGGGGAGGGCGATGAGGGAGAGTAAAGGGTAGAACGATCCGAGAAGGTGACACGAATGGATGACTAGTACATGTGACGGGAGGTATGTTGGTATCTTAACTATCCCCCACTACCTCTATTTCAAGCCTACAGCTACATATACAGAGAGATGATAATTGCGTTATGATGTGTCGATAAATCAACATCGTCAAACCTGCTTTAAAGGCATATCGGACAATTTGGCTAGAAAATGAAAACCAATGTCAATTTCCTGAACAATTAATATGATAATCTCCAAGTGTTGTGGAACACAAATATAGCTTAAAAATCGGGGGCCACTGTGCTAGTTTTTGATTTATAGATTAATATTATGATAATTTTATATCAGAATATATAGAAATTCTATAAAGTATTTTTCACATAGTAAAACCCATGTCATTTTCCTCAAACCTTTATAGAATAAAGTATATATATATTACTATATACCTACTGTCGTAACTAACGTAAATACCACACGTTTCTATATATGCTGTAACTATGGTTTTGGCACTGCCGAGAAGTAATGCACGTTACGCCTAAGGTCTTAGCGGATGGATAATGGCGGCCAGATTTGAGCAACACCTCGACTCGACCGTTGACATCGTGATTTACAGCAAAATACAGTAAATATACACACCTGACCATGTGTAATCCTACTGAATTACGCAAATACATCGAGTAATCTAGGAAGATTCGTAAATAATGCGTTGTGATTCTTAATATATGAATCTGAACGAGATGTGTGCTTGTTGATATCGATGCTGCTGTAAGTCGCGACGTTGGCAATGATGACGTCAGGCTTTGAAGCCACTCAAGTTTCCGGATTACGAACTCGTTTCCCCGGAGGTTTAAACCTCCGGCGAAACTAGTTCGTAATCTGGAAACTTACTCCACAGGAATCCTGTTTCTATATAGTACTTCTTATTTAGATTTTACAAATCATAGTTCACCGTCCTTGTTTTTGAAAGAATTGAAGAAAACCATATTTTTTAGTACATTTTCTATGTAAATCAAATACATGTAAATTGGTCTATTTTACCCATCAAAATTGGATAACAAAATGCTAAATACAGTCACTGATAATAAGAATAAATCTCAAAAATACCAGTTTTGACTAATATTTGACATAATCTAAGAATCACCAGGTGGCGCGTCTGTGGATTGTAGGATATGCCTTTAAACACAGCAGGAGATGAATATTTCGCATACTCCATCCTGTTTCTTATTCGCGCCAAATGTAGAGCTGCCGTGAATTATGACATTTATATATATATTGAGCGAGTTTTCCACCAACCAGTCACAAGACCCGGCCGGCGCCGGTACGGGTGTTGCTGGCAGACCTTGCGCTCCACAATTCAATTCCAGTTTGTTGTTTCTCCCGGATTTCAGCATCCATTCACTGTTTGAGTCCAAGACTCTCCTCCTGGTTGTTGTTTAACACACAAAGAACCTGGGGCACAGCCAAGAACAATATCTGGCTCATCTGAAAATCATAGTGCTTGCGGCACACCTTTGTAATACCTTCTCCAACCAAGGCAACCACATACATGTGATTTTATGTAGTGGAGTCTAATCCACAATGCTGCTGCCATGGGTTCATCTCTACTAAGGCTGCAGTCATCTGGGTGCTCCACTAGTGACATCTACAGCGAAGGAGGTAAACTACACTCCTCATTCAACCTCTCCTCTACACTAATGGAAGAAAGTTTGCCCCGCCCCAGTGAGAGGGATAATATATATATCTGTAAACCTCCTTATACAGAATGTAAAAGCAACACCTACTATGTATCTATGTTATGTATAATGTATGAGTTGGCTAGACCCAGCTTGGCTGTGTAGTGCTTCTCCCACACAGGAAAATGACCACTAGCCCACTATGTATATACCTCCTCCCTTATCGCTGGGGCGTCCACGTGTCGTCCAAGTGACGCAGATCGTTTGTGAGGACAAAATAGATCTTAAGAAAGCTTGAAGTACAGTGTATAATAGAGTTCATATATGGCGACATATAGTGGTTTTTACATCATACATAATGTAGTGGGATGGGAATCCAGCAGTGTTCGTTTGTTTCACGGAAGGTGGCGCGATATGCCGATCCTTACTGTGTAGTGATTCCGGGCAACGCCGCACACGAGAGTGGCGCGGCGGAGACCGGGATTACGTAACGCTTAGTATATATACTCAGCGTTCACAGTAGGTCGACAGGCTGTCCTCGCGCGTCTCTTCTACGGAACGGACCCTTGGGCCCTCACTTTGCAGGCGGGTTCTTGTAACCTTCCTGGTGGTTAGGCGAATCTTCCGGATTAGCCTATCCAGCGTTACCTAGCACCCATGTGCTAGGGTACTGTACTTGTGGGGAAGATCTTCCAGATCTTTCCGGGAAGTAAGTGATTAATAAACATCCCTGTTTATTAAATGACGTTGTTGTGTTGTGTGTGATTAGGTCTGTGCAAACTAACCGAAAACCGAACCAACCTACGTGAGTACGTAGGGTGGGATCCTGCCTGGAACTAGCGTTCTGGATTGGGGTCATCCAACCTGCTAGACAGGCGGCGACCACCACACTGGTGCCGTGACCAGGATCCTAGGTTGCTTGCACAACCCGGGATTCTCGGTAAATGCACGGATCTGGAATAAAAACCAGATCTCAGGCTGAACAGGAGAGTGAAGATGGGGAGGTAACTTCTCAACAAACTCTTCCGGCCCGGAATGACGACAAGTCTCCAAAACCAGAGGGAGGGGGTGAAACCCAGAAGTCCGGTAAGGAGAAATCTCGGAAGAGAACCGCCGCTCAGAATCTGAGTTCGACGGTCCTGAAGAGTTTCAGTCCGGCAGCCGACAGCCGACATGGCCCCGCAAGGGATCTGGAGGGACTCAGTAAAATTGGGTCTCAGACAGATAGTCCCGGAGAGTCTAGTACTCCCCGGAATAGGTCAGAAAATACCTTAAGAGTACCTTCCGATGAAGTTCCTGTAGGTTTCCTTGGACCCGAACTCTTAGCCGAGTTTGATAGGGAGAGGGAAGCCAGAGACATGTGTCGGGAACTAGAAGCTTGAAACCGTGAGATCGCCGAGAAGGTAGCCCAAAGGCACCATAACTTGGAAGAACTTTCGGTTCGCGAGATTGAGACTCTAGAGAAAATCGAGCGATTGGACCAACATGTACAATACATGAAGGACCAAGTTCGACTAGCAGAGACAGAATCATCCCAACGGATGCCTATGTCACAAGCTGGCTGGAGTAATGTGAGAGATCACCTATATTCCCCACCAGGGAAAGTAGAAGATCTAGAGAAGACCCCTAACAGATTCGTATCTGGAACAAAGGGTGTGAAGACTCCTTTGGTTAGCTTCCGGCTACCCTCTGAGTCAAGAATGGGTTCTCCGAGTTCCGAACGTACTAGTAAAGCTATAGCTGAACTAGGGTTCAACTCGTTCAACCAAGTCCGGGAACAAGATCGGATCTTTAACTTGTCAATGGCGAGAGCTGACAAGGTTCCGATGATGTGCCCAGAGAATGCAGCCAGAAAGAACGCTGTCATTCCAAAACCTTACGGGAAAGGAATGGAGTGGGAACACTGGTTCGCGGGATTTTGTGAGGATATACAATGTAATGGCTGGAATAAAGTCGATGCATTGCCATACCTCAAAAGAGCATTACGAGATGGACCCCGAGAAGCTGCACTTCGCGCTTTTCGCCGTTCCGGTGGTACGGAATGGGATGAGCTAGTGGAGGTAGCCTCATACTACTGTGGTCAGTTGGTAACGCTGAACCCCCGATCCACTTTTCTAAAGAGGATCCAGGGTAAAGAGGAGACAACTCGCGCCTATGGGCTAGCTTTGCAACAAATGTTGTTAGAGGTTTACCCAGGGACGGGATTAGATTCTCCTGCGCTACATGAAGATCTACAAACTCAGTTTGTGAAAGGACTTCGAGATGATGACGTGAGAGCGGAAGTCATCTCTAAATGGGAGCCCGGTATTAACTTCATGCAGGTGTTGCGAATAGTAGATGCCTATGAACAACGGTGTATACTATTCAGAAAATATGCTAATCCAGGAAAAACTTCCCGGGTTAACATAGTGGGTTCTACTTGGTCACAAGTAGAAGAAGATACCTACGAGTGTCAGGAAGCAGAAATAGAGGATATACTCTCTAATGTCCGCTCAATGGTACTCGGAAGAGGAGGTTTCAATAGACGGGGACGTGGAAGAGGTCAAACCCCTAGCTTTGGAAGGAACAGCGATGTACCTTCTGTGGCAGAGGCAAAATCAATAACCACTGATCCTGAAGGAAATTCCTCGGAGGTTATGAAGTTGTTGACCAAAATCAACGAAAGACTGAATCAGGTGGAGAAAAACCAGCTGGATGTCCGAAGTTGTTGGCGGTGCAACAAAATGGGACATATCTCTCCAGATTGTCCAGAAGCCCGGAACGTTACTACGGTGGAAACACCTCGTAGTCTGCCTGCGTTGATGGTTGCCTCTCAGAGTGAACCGGAAAACAAAGGAGGACTGTAGCGAGTGGCAACACTGCGGTCCGGGAAGGAAAGTGCCAGGAAACCCAAACCTGTGAGATTTATAAGAAGGAAAATATTTCCAACTTACCAGAAAAGGGGAAGATACAAAATACGGTCGCAACGATCTGTAGTAAGTATCTTTCACCCAGGCATCCCTGTCTGCAATGGCTTTGTCAACGCGGATGGGATCTTGGAACCTTGGATGGGATCTCACGGTTTATACGACAACCGTCCCCCTTAGGAGGGCGACGTTGGTATGTGCCGGCTAGAATTCAAGGAAGAAAGATCTATTATTAGATACTGGCGCTAGTCGCTCTGTGTTGAACAATGGACTCTATCAGTCTCTTGGATTTGCACAGGAATGTCATGTTCCTGGAGCTACGGCAAAAGCTGCTAATGGCACTCACATGAGATGCTATGGTAGTGTGATTATTCCAGTCTCAATAGGTAACACTGAATTTGTATGGGGTCCCATACTCAGTGATATTGAAGAGAGTGGAATATTAGGCGTAGATTTTCTCACCCTCTATGGAGGTTCTGTGGATCTACCAGATGGCACTCTCCGACTCAAATTTGCTGAGTTAATGGAAGTGGAATGTAGTTGTCGACGGATTTCTTCTTTGATTTCTGTTCGACAAGATGTGGGCATCCCACCTCAGCAGATGGTTAATGTCCTGATAGCTGGGGAAGGCGATTTACCACATGGAGATGCACTCTTCGAGCCAGACCCGGAACTGTTTTCTAAAAAAGGAATACAGGCCTGGGATACCTTGATCGGAAGTGCCAGAGAAGGATCAATTCCTATAAGTAATCATACCTCCGGGTTGATTAAACTGAAGAAGGGTGATACATTGGGCTGGGTAACCCTAGCTCATGTAGATGGCCTAGTGGACTCCAGTCCACAGGGAATCACACCTATTCCAGTTTCCGAAATAACCGGGGAAGATGAACAATCTGAACTGGGAAGGTCGGACTTAGTAGGAAATGATTATGAAGAAGTACGGGTTAGTGCTATCGATACAGGAACGGGATACTTTCCAGTTCCGAGTCCATTGCACGAAACTCTGGAAACCTTAGTTCAGACGACAGACGCACTTAACAGTGGGGAACGACATGAACTAAGAATTCTTCTGAAGAAAATGGAGTCAATCTTTGCTCGACCTGGAGATCCCTTGGGAAGAACGGATCGAGTAGAACACACGATTGACACTGAAGGTCATCAACCTTTCCGCCTTCCTTATCGACGGCTACCTCCGGTAAAACGGGAAGCTTTAGAAGAGGAAGTAGGGAAAATGATGGACCAGAAAGTAATCATCCCCAGTGCAAGTCCTTGGGCTAGCCCGGTGGTAATGGTTACTAAAAAGGATGGTACTTGCCGATTCTGTATTGATTACAGAAAATTGAATGGTATCACCCGGAAGAATGCTTATCCAATACCCCGGATCGATGAGAGTCTCGACTCTCTGGGAGGGAACCAGTGGTTTTGTACTCTGGATCTCCAGTCTGGATATTGGCAAGTAAAGATGAACAGTGGCGATCAGTCGAAAAACGGCGTTCACCACTCATCAAGGGCTTTACGAGTTTACAGTAATGCCATTTGGCCTCTGTAACGCTCCCGCGACTTTCGAATCCATGATAGATCAGATGTTGCGGGGTCTACAGTGGAAAAAGTGTTTGGTTTATCTGGACGACATAATCATCTTCGGAAAGAATTATGTCGAATGTTTAGAAAACCTAAGGGAGGTATTTGAGCGGATTCAATCTTATGGGTTGAGGCTCAAACCTCAAAAATGCAAACTGTTTCGCAAATCTGTGGAATACTTGGGACGGATAGTTTCCGGAAATGGAATCCGGGCAGATCCTTCCAAGTTGGAGGTAGTGGCTAATTGGCCACGCCCCCAGAATATAAAAGACATAAGGTCTTTCCTAGGATTTTGTTCGTATTACCGCGACTTTATCCCGGGTTTTTCTGAAATTGCACACCCTATGCAACAGTATGTAGTACTAGATAAGCCAGGGAAGCAAAAAGAGATCCAATGGACTCTGGAAGCCGAACACGCTTTTCTGGGACTAAAAAGAAAGTTTATGGAGACCCCCGTGTTGAAATACCCTCTAGCCCAGGGTCGGTTCATTCTTGACACTGACGCTAGTAATGAGAGTATTGGACCGGCGTTGTCTCAGATACAGGATGGTGTGGAAGTTCCAATAGCTTTTGCCAGCAACAGCTTAAGTAAAAGCCAGCGGAACTACTGTACTACTAAGAGGGAACTCTTAGCGGTTGTGGTGTATGTAAGAAAATATCGACACTTCTTAGCAGGTGGAGATTTCATCTTACATACCGACCATTCTTCTCTCAAATGGCTCTTTAACTTTAAAGACGCCGAGGGAATGATTGGCGCAGGCTGGACCTAGTGCGGCTGACGCTACACCGAGTACCTCAACAGGTGCCACAGGTGGCGAAGATGTCAAGTGTTGGGGAACAGAGATGGACAAGGCTAAACCCCTGGCCCAATCGAACCCCGACAATGATGACGGTGATTTCCAACCTGGCGTAAAGCGGGCTGGGAAGAGAACGGTAGCTAGACAAATACCCGCCTCTTTGCTGGGCAAGACTTATACTTGCCTAGAAGATCTCCGTCATGGAAACCGGCATTACATCCCAGATGGTGTCGGTTTAGATGGAACCTCTGACGACGAGGAATGGTTGGTTGACGAGGGTTCTCCCAACGCCTGGTACATCGACCGGGTGAAAGGAGTGTCCCGAGTTAGCCGGCTGAAGTACGAGGATCAGGTCAAAGACCGGATCGCGTACGCATGGCACAAGTTTGGTAACGGCAATCATTGTGTCTTTTTGAGTTGCCATGGAAGGGACAAGAAATTGTCACCGACCTACGCGACTGAAGGTCGTTACGCTAGGCACCTCGTAGAGGTACACTTAGCTGAGCGACCGTGGCTACAGTGCCTTGGCAAGAAGGGTGGTTCTTGCCAGGCCGGGTGTGCCAGTTCGAGGCAATCGTGTCTAATCCGACACATTGCCCGGGAACACCGGACTACTGGTGCTGCTGCTCGGGAACGGGTCATGAATCTGTGGCAGAGATTCGTTGACCTAGGTTCAGAAAGGCAAACCGGAGCCCGAGACTTGTGTGACAGACGGTCGATTGTTTAGGATCGGATGGAAGAAGAATCCTGGCTGGTTCGGGAGTCTGATGCTATCCGCTTCAAAACATTGACAGATGTCAAAGGAGTCGAAGAAGAAACGGTCCCTTAGCCGGGAACCGTCTCAAAAGTCCTCGAAGGCTAAACGACGGGTCAAGAAGTTGTCATCGTCCTCGTCCAGCAAGACTGACACTTCAGAGCGATCCAGTCGGAAGCCTAAGAAGAAGTTGGCTCCTAGTAAGCACACCATCGCTGACGTGGTGGAAGCTGCTTACCAGGTTGTGCCAAGGTTGTCTGAGGGATTGAAACTACTCTCAGACCCGAGCGAAGGGAACGCTCCAACGGCTTCAAAAGCCCGCGGACCCGCGGAAAAACCAGCTGGGACTCGTCCTAGCTCAAGTCTCCCGGGAGTTTCCCCGCTGAACAGAGGTGCTACCCAAGCACCCGGCAAAGTTGAGGATGAAGAGGCCTTTCCGGCACTCCCTCCACCAGCCAACCCGGTTGTTGAGGTAAAGAAGAAACCAACGACACAACCACCCGTTGCGTCGAAAGTGACTTCTTCTCCCTGTGCGATGTCGGTTGAATACGTCCAAAGGGCGGATCAGCTAGAGTCGCATATAGGTGGCACCTTGGAGGGCCGCGTCCGAAGGGGCGCTCAGTCTCTCCATGAAGGCCTCGTTAAGGAGCTAGTAAACCTAGCCCGGTTCGAGGTGAGGGAAGCCACGAAGGGCCTGGCTAAACAGTACGCGTATTGCTAAAACCACGGCCCAATCGAGGTTTGCCCGGGCGGGAGCCCAGACCCATCGCCAAGATGAACGTTGTCTTCGGCACTTGGGTATGTCGCTCTATGACATCGGTGACGACCTGCAAGCCCTTGAGGAAGCGTGGTTGGCCCGACAAAGGAGCCGGGGAAGATTTCTTCAGTTCACCACGAAAGAATCAAACCCGACACGTCAGCAACTCGCCGACATGTTGGGATGGTCAGCCGTGGAAGAAACTTCCCACCAGGACACTACATCCAGAAAGGCCCAGCCTATGGATGTCAGTGTAGACACTCAGCTGTCAGGACCCGGTCAGACCCAACAGGATCAGACTGAAGTCCTACAGTCGAGGATGCCTCCCGCTGTGACACGGGCTGAGAAATCAGCAAAGCCCTCCAAGGCTAAGCCGATAGACCAGCCCGAGGAACAAAGTGGGGCACTGGGGATGAATACCAACATCATCCCTTTGGAGTCTGGAATCTTTTTAGATACCGGACCAACCTCTCTGCAGCAGTTGATATCTCAGTTGCAGCCTACGACTGCGCTGAGTCCACTGCGACCACAGAGGACCGCCCCGGCAACGTCGGTTCCACCGACGGTTAGCACACCAAGCCAGTCGGAACTTCTCGACCTCAGGATATCCTCTGACGAGGATATCTAGAGGTTGACAACAACCGACTCGGCTGGTGCCTAACAGGCCGAAATGACGCCGTCTAAACTCGGAACCGGCAGAGCCAACAACTCTCCTGGATCCGAAGTCAGACGGGTATGGGAAGTCCCGGGGAGGAAAATTTTTTTCCGACCTAGCTACTTCCAGAATGTGGCCCCCTAGCCAGAATTCTGCACTTTCTCAGCGAACCGCAAGGATCGCTGGGAGGGGTAGAGGGAAAGTTAGGAGCGACCAATGATAAGCGATCCTGGGTTGGGGCTGGGGAAAGCCAGTAAAATGACTTCCCTAAGGCACAACCCTGGTTTCAGACGGCTGAAGGTTCTCTCGATGGTCAGGCCCGTAATAGGCCCCCATCACGAAAATCTCCGGCCTGTGGTGTGGATAGTGTCCACACTAGTCCCTGGTACCAGGTAAGGAAGACTATGCCTTTCGGGTATAGGTCTGACTTACCAGGTCTATGTCGGAACTGAGTTCATCGACTCGATAATGAGATAGTAGACGTAATCCCTGTTCTGTTGGATTACGCCGGCTATTTCTACCTTGGGTCGGTGATCGTAAGTTCTGAATCCGGCTTAGAATTGGGGCCTTCATTGGTACTCGATTCCAGCCGAGAAAAAGATATGCCAGTATAGCTGGAGTCAAAATGAAAGAACACTGATACCACACACTCTTACCAGGTGGATGGAGAATTGTTTTGCCTTTTTGGCCGTTATTTCCGTATTCGGAAACTTTTCAACACAGAAGGTGTCTAGCGAGGCTGACCCTTCTCTACATATGGATGTCTTCCAAACTGAAGAACAGTGGGAAGCCCAGCACCCGCCGGCATCGGGCTGAATGTAGTAGGTCTGCTACGCCGGTGGGCCAGCTGGGCTCGATACTCCAAGATGAGAAAGAAAACGACACTTCACTCGCCGGGAGCCAACTAAGGACTTCAACAAGATCTGGAACGGCTGGAGGCAGAGTGCTCGACAGGCCGGGCTGACCACCTGTAGGTCCGCGACTGTCGAGTCTTCCCTGCCCAACACTCAAGAAAATGCTCCTCGGCTCAAGATGGGTGAATATCACATTTATTCAAGGTGCTAGCGAGGCTAGTCCTTCATTCTTCAAATGTTGTTTCTTCTTTCCTAAATGTCGTATCTTCCATATTTTTAATAATTTCTCCATCTTACAATTCCACCTTTTTCACTTATACATTGGTATCAGTGAATTCTTGTGAACACCAGGAAGCTAGAGAGTAGACCAAGAACTGTTGGTTTTATGTTGTAATTTTTAATTGGGTAGTCCCTTAGCAGCAAAATGGCTGCCTTGGTTCCCCCCTTGGTAAAAACTGGGAGGGGTAATGTAGTGGGATGGGAATCCAGCAGTGTTCTTTTGTTTCACGGAAGGTGGCGCGATATGCCGATCCTTACTGTGTAGTGATTCCGGGCAACGCCGCACACAAGAGTGGCGCGGCGGAGACTGGGATTACGTAACGCTTAGTATATATACTCAGCGTTCACAGTAGGTCGACAGGCTGTCCTCGCGCGGCTCTTCTACGGAACGGACCCTCGGGCCCTCACTTTGCAGGCGGGTTCTTGTAACCTTCCTGGTGGTTAGGCGAATCTTCCGGATTAGCCTATCCAGCGTTACCTAGCACCCATGTGCTAGGGTACTGTACTTGTGGGGAAGATCTTCCAGATCTTTCCGGGAAGTAAGTGATTAATAAACATCCCTGTTTATTAAATGACGTTGTTGTGTTGTGTGTGATTAGGTCTGTGCAAACTAACCGAAAACCGAACCAACCTACGTGAGTACATAGGGTGGGATCCTGCCTGGAACTAGCGTTCCAGATTGGGGTCATCCAACCTGCTAGACAGGCGGCGACCACCACAATAATAATAAATGAATCAAACTATATATTTCATATATATTGTCCTTCTCATACTACCCTTTTGTATTTGAGTCCATGATAAAAATATTCACTCTAGCAAGAACTATGTGCAAACATTCTATATTTGTTTCTCTGGTGCGAGGTTCTGGTATGTTTTCTTTTTCCAGATGGTCGAAAATCATGAAATAGCAGCAACTACCCAAAAAATCAAATCTGAGAGGATCATTAATTCCTTTTGCAAATATCATCTTTATATATTAGAGGACTCATGTGCAAAGTTGGGAACGCTAACTAGCATAATTAGCTTAAGCACAGGGCTAATATGAAAATAAAAACGTCACGTTACGACCCCCCCCCCCCACCCCCACCCCCAAACTGGCTCATATTTATAGGCTGTGTCCACACCCCCACCAGGGAATGGGCTGACACTGGGGAAATTGATTTGATCCATAGAAAATGTATTTCTATCATTATTTTGCTCTCCCTGGCCTTATACCCACTGGGGGGTCGTAACGTGACGGGGGTCGTAACGTGACGCGGGTCGTAACGTGATGCAAAAATATTTAGAGCCTCATAACTTTTTTTCTAATAAAGATAAAGATTTAATTTTTTTGCCATTCTATAGGTATATAAGTACCCAACACAGGAAAATAATTTCTACCTTTTTCCCGACCCTACGTGACCCACTGCGGGTCATAACGTGACGGGGTCGTAACGTGACGGGGTCGTTGCGTGACGGGGTCGTAACGTGACGAAAAAATGCGTTGGGGCTGATAACTTTTTTTCTAATAAAGATAGAGACTTCATTTTTTCGCCAATGTGTAGGTATATATCTACCCTTTGATATCACAAAAGAACTATTACTAATATCATAGGGAACTGGTACTATTTATAATTTAGTGGGTGTCGTAACGTGACGGCCCAAACTACACCAAAATAGCACAAATTGAGTTCAGTATGAAGGAAGCTACATAGGCTTATCATTTTATGGTGGGAAGATGCATATAAGTGAGTCATTAAAAACAGTGAAAACCATTTCATTCTGCCACTTTTTTATTTTATTTTATGCACGATTTTATGCTGGTGTCGTGACGTGATGCCCTCACTTTTTTTGCGATATTTTAATAAATATTGGAGTTAGGTGTGGTTTTAAGGTTCTGGACTGTGCCATACAATACCCTAGACGTGTGAAAACTATTGAAACTAATTTCCAAGAAGGATTTTTTGAAATATTCAAAATATAGCCCAGTTGCTGCCATTTCGTGATTTTCGACCAGTTACTGTTCATCGTTGGACTGAGCAAGTGTGGTCTATCGGATATACAATTGTGCAGCGATGGATTGTTCACATGTTCGTACAGAATAGACAAGTTACTACTTTGACTATGTACCTGCTTTTTTTCTGGATTAATAAAGGGAGTTCTGCTCTCTTTTATAATAAAAATCAATCAAGCTATAGTTTATTTGATAAATATGGCTGTCCCCGTGATTTGATTAATCTAAAATACCCCATGGCATAGAGCTATACTGAGACTCGAGGCGCCACCCCGACCTTGAGCAATATTAATACACCGAGTTTGACGTCGTTTTGCGCAACTTACTGTTCCAGAACTTCCGGTTGCAATGCGAGGTTCTGTAAGTGGGTAAAGCTACAGACGGAAATTCCGTGTAAACAGTGAAGAAATACATAGTATTGACTGGTTTCAGATACAAGCAGCCGTATGCTCCGAGGAGTTGACGTGTAGTAATATCCGAGCGCATGCAAGGATATTGCGTAGAGTCAACTCCGAGGAGCGTACAATCGCTTTTATCTAGAACCAGTCTATATTGCATCCATCATCCACCTTTTTGGACATGTCGGTATCAGTTCCTTTTAGTTATGCCCTATTTTCCCATACATACTATTTTTCTCTATGCGCCACCCGGAGCATACGGCATATATATCCGTATGCGCCGGGTATGTCCATATACTCTCCCTATGTGTTTTCTACGGGGACTTTTTATTAGGTCTGGATAATAAAAGCCAAGACCCAGGAGAGTATAGATCAACTGATGCAATGAATCGTATTGGCTAGTATAGGCGTCAGAATGAACTAAACCAGGCGCAATGGCACCGCGAACCACAGGAAACCAAACTGGGAAAAGTTTATAAATAGTGCTTTATTTCAAGGATTAAAATGCTGGAAGGTAGTCTGTTGACACACAGAATAAAGAGAGTCTGCACAGCTTTGAAATGTGTATGAAAACAAACATACAACAGATATTTGTAAACCATAATGATTAACAGATGGACTAATTATGTAATATGTATTATGTTTGTATAAAATAAGCAGGTGGTAGTCAGCAGATTTAAACCACATATATAATCAGGCATGGCTGTAATAGAAATTGAGGGGTTGTCAGGAGATAGCAAAGTAATACCTATCGTTTTCAGTAGTTAACAAGGTTACATCTATTACACTGTAATATGTTCTATAGGAACTTCTATTGTGCTTAAGAGGAAGATCCGAAAGTTTATTTTTCTCTGTTTTTTTTTCTTTTCTATTCTTTTCTTGACATAATGTATGAAAGGTGGTCTTGTCTTTTTCTGTACTTGTCTGGCCATAACTGGGAAGAACGTCCTTGGACGACAGTATGTGTATATGAATTTTTTTAAAAGGGTGGGTTATAAAATGCATTGTAATTTGACCGAATCCTAAAACGAGATTTACACGGAGAGACCACTTCCAGGAAGGTCTGTCCGAGACAATATTCCAGAGATTATTTACTGGCACGTATTCTCCTCACACCTAACCCCGATTCCCTGATACAGATGGGTCGGATTTTTGAAACCTGCTAAATTCCGCTTTGAACCTGGGATAAAACACGGAAATTTTTTTTCTCCGAATAATACTTCTTTTTATATTTTATGTTACTCACCTACTAAGTACGTTCCAGAAAAACATTATTCCAACAAAATGAGATCAATGGTTTAGATTTGAGAGCCTTTTGAAGTTGTGTATAATACTGCATGTTGTCCAACCCCCTAAATATCTGAAATTTCAAGAAATGTTATAAATGCTTATAACTTAAGAAAGACTAATATTATACGGTGACACACATTATATTTTATCCAAAATACCTTTTTCATATATTAGATTTAAAAGAAAAGCTCTAAACAATATTTGGGGTGTTGGGCAACACAGGGGTGTCGGACAACACGAGGGGTGTCGGACAACACGTTAATAGAATTACTCAGAACAATGAGAAAAATAATATTTGAGGCTATAATACTTTATATTTTTAATTAAATGATAATAAGCTATATTTCACAAAGCAAACCACTCAATTACTGATAAAAAACAACCCCAAAATCATAACTTGTAAAACAGCGTGTTCTCCGACACCCCGGGGTGTCGGACAACACATGTTCAGTTTTTTAACAATAAAAAGTATATTTTTTTATTTAGAAAAAAACCAACCTGGGTATTCAGGAGTGGTAGGGGTACTTAACATAACCAAGGATATTTGTTATTCTATTATGATTATTTTTACTTTTACACATCCTTTAGAGGTGTGTTGTCCAACAACCCATTTTTTTGGAAAAATATCATCATGGGATCATAATGTTCTGATATCAGAATGGATAATCCGATTGTGTTGAAACTTTCAGGTATCCAAGCCAGGATTCTGGTCAACATTGTACAATAAAGAAAAATTTATTTCTCACTATATATCTCATTAGTATTTTCCCCTGAAAGTCGGGGTCTTGAACAACATACTCTATGGGTCTCTATGTTGGAAAATTTGAAGGTCCTGGATAGTTTTTACCATTTTAATATTTTTTCAATCTTTTACCAATTTTCAAAATTATATTGTCTACACTTCTCATGACATATGCTTTAAACATGTTAATAAATACAATTTGCTCGAAATTGTGTCGCCCAGATTTTGAACAAAGCAAAAATCAATAGAAAATCTTAGTTTTTGTTGATTTTCGGAAGGAAAAATCCCTCAGAGCTCTACAAAACCCTATGTTGGAAAGAAAGACTATCAAAAGATACACCAAATAATTTCATTTTTACATTCATGAGATACATTTATACAACATGAACCTTGAATAAGCTTATTTTGGCAATTTAGCAGGTTTTAAAAATCCCACCCAGATGTGGAGAAGGGGTAATCAACTTACCCTGGCAAGCTACATAGCCTCATGCAAATTGGATTTTAAATATCTTCAAAATTTCCAGGGCATTCTGGAGAGACTGGCTTACTTCCCGCTGATAATGAAGGTCTCCTAGTCTCATTGGTGTGTTTTCTCACAGGTTCTCAGGAAGCCCTGAACCAGAGACGATGTACCCTGTGAAAGACAGTTTTTCTGAGACTATGTACCGGGTGTTTCCTTCCATGTTAATCGAGGTAAGAAATTTACAGTCCTAAATTATGTTTTCAGTGTGGCAAGAAATGAATCCTAAGGATAGATGTATATCCGAGTAGAAAAATACAAAAATGAATGGCAGGTTTGAAGTTATCACTACACGAGAATCCTACTCTCGTGGCCCTTCAGTCTCCAGGCCTAGGTCTGGTTCACTCTGTCTCTATGTGCGGGAGAAACTCCAATCGGATCCGACAGAATTGACCCGTTTCATATGTGGTAGGTATTAATTATTTCTACTAGAGCAATTAGTATTTAGACGATATAGACTCAGGATAGGATAATCACAGCAATAACATTTGAAGCAATTTCGGTCTCAAATGATTGGTCATGGTCAGCTGAGCATCCCTCTAAAACCCTGAGACACTGGGACCATGCTCATTTCCCACTATCACAGTGAATAGCATGCAGATTGTAAAGGAATAGTTTTCTGGAAGCACGCTGTAAATCTATATGTGACCACTCTTACCTTTAGCAATGTAGACCGGGCATCAGCAACCAGCGACGCACACGACTGCATAAAAGAGCACACACATCGGCACCTGGCCTCACTCATTCGCCAGATACCACCACGCTAATAGATTCTCCCGCCCGACCAACCCCATCATCACTAAAGATTTTTAATCAAAATGTGTTTAAATCATACCAAATGCTGTTATCAAAAATAGTGACCGCAAATAAATCATTCCACCATTGCAGTGCACTCTACCAACAGGGTCTTCCTCGCTGCGAACTATTTAATCATGTCCCGTAAGGGCAAAGAACTGTAACTAGTCCTTTGGTATGGACAGCATCGGGAGAACAACGTGTTCTGTAAGAACACGTAAGTATTTAGCTGAGTTTATATCATGAAATATCTAAAAGAATATATTTTTCAATTCTAATTTACATATTTTTAGTCCCAATCCCCATTCTGAAGGTGTACACAATAGTTCAACAGCTGATGGATGATGGCACATGTACTTTTATCACCGTTCCCTGTATCTCCATGTAAATTGGGACTTGAAGGACTTGCTAAAACTAATTTAGATATTCTAGCCATTCCGTCAGTCAACTGAATGCAAACAAGTCATATTTACCAGATTTCTCAGGTATCTCATTGCACCTCTTCCAAGGGAAATCTGAACCATACAGTATTTGTGTTTTGATACACCTAGATATAACCATCTAATCACAAACTGTGCATGATTGCTGATACCCGAAATAGCAAGGAATATTATCTGTAACAATTATATGGAGGGTCCAATTCTTCTCCTCCAGTTCTATTTAGAATCATTAGAATATCAGCCGTTAGAGTTGATTATAAATATATGTACTGAGAAAGGTTACTTCCGTGACCAGTTCCCAAACTACTTAGGCAGTTTGTGAAATATTCTGCGTATGAATGTAGGCCCATACATGTATTTATCCTTTTGGGTTGTAAAGTATTTGCCCCCTTAGGTTGTATAAATGTAATCTATGACATTGATATAGGTATGCGAATATGGATATGCACGTTTTTAGAGATTGTTATCGCCTTCATTATAAATATGTATGATTATGTATCAAGTCTGTATGTATGCATGCATGTAGGACTGCATATATGTATACTCCTGTGTATGAACACAGTGGATATGGTTGGCTCTTTTGCAGCTTGACCTGTATCGATAACCCCAGGTGAGTGCCTTGGCATTCTACTATTTCTGTGCCCTGTCAGCTGAATCCTGAGCAGATCGGTCAAACAGATCCAGTAGCCTGGAAGTGTTCCTCTGTTATGCTCGACCCTGGGCTCCAGGCAACAGGCCCTCCCCTATCAGCTGCTTCCTGCCGTAAGCCGTGGAAAACGCACCATGTATTATAAACCCGTCTTCCTCACTGCCCCCTCCCACCCCAAATATTGGATCGAACTGCTTCGAGAAGCTCTGACTAACGAAGACGCCGAGTCCCATCACGCAGGCGCGCGGCCAACCGGAAGCTGGACAAGGGGGTGCGACGCGCCCGGCATACCAAGGTGGGCACGGGACCCGGGTACCAGACAGGCACTCGAGGACAACACAAGACGCAGGCCGGAAATTGCTGGGTCCCTTGGCCAGGACTGCACGCGCCTCCCTCCCGAACCCCCTCCTTACCACCAGCCCTCTGCCTCACGCGCCTTGCCTAACACCACACGCGCACAGGAACAGATTACTGCCCCTGCCCAACGGCGCACGCGCAGAAAATCCACGTTCTTCCAATGGTCCCAAATGATCAAGACGATCATGTACACATGACTCTAGACTGGTGTACGACAGAAGGGGAGTATTTTGTGATTCATTTAGACCTTTGAATATGTTTACAGAGTCTATGGTCAAGTTTTCTGGGTTTTACGGGTTTCTCTCAAACAAATAGAAAATGCATAATATTGTGTATTCATGATTTCCCTCACAACTTAAGGCACCATGTAGATTATCCATGGCAGCGACTTGGCGTATTAATATCGCTCTTGTCAGTCATAACGGAATGGGGGGACTGTAGCGTGAAATATTACCTCACGTCTCCAGAGCAATATTTCGTTATTGCATATCAATCCATCATCTTAATGGAGAAAAGTGGAATATCCAAATGTACCTTCCAGTGCCAAGCTCAGGTTTGTCTGGATAGGAATGTGAGAAAAGGATATATAATATAACGGGCATTTAACGAAATAGAGGTGACGGTGGAATTCTGATATTGCTCTAAATGTCTATATTCAAGAATAGGCAATGAATGCATTGTTGAATTGTAGGTGTACAGCTAAATATATTGATACAAGTTGTAAACACATATACAAGTATGCTACCGTTTCGGGGGATGTCTCAAATGCATGTTATTAAACTCAATATATATATATTACCCCCTCCTGCGCATGTATTCTCACTCAATTCGTATCCTCTTCGTGATAGCAAATGTTTGTACATATTGTTTAGCCATATTATTGGAATCGGTTCAATGAAGTGGTTGTGATGGGATTCCATTGTCTCTCCTTAATAACCTTTCCCTAGTAATGAATGAAGAGGGTAGAGTTATAATTAGATATACTTTGAATCGAAAGGGATGGACATAACTTGTGCATCGCTGGCAGATAGTGCCAATCGGAACTATTTACTTCTTTTTTTTTTTTTAGTGAATTTTATTAGGGTTCGTATATAATATACATTGATAGTTTCCTAAGCTCGGCTGAGCCGATCTTCCGCTTAGTCCCTCTGTGTAAATCAGATGTAATCTTAAAGTCTATTGGATTTTGATGCGCGTACAGATGACATCGTCCTGAGATTACCTTAACCAATGCACATACTTTAACCCCTAAACCCGTGGTATTCATCCAATAAACAATGATAATGATGGTGATGATGTAGTCGTGTCATTTACAGAGAATTTTTAAAATACAATTGTGGATAAAGCAATTCAGGGATACATAGGTAGTAACAAGGTAATTTAAACATACTTGTGTTCGGGCCTTTACACCAAAGAAACTTCGACCAGTACCCGTATGTCTTTACTATGTGACTAATTACTTAGCTATGATGACAGTTGCAATACAATCTGCCCTTGTGTATCCAATACTATATAGTTCTTTGGGGGTTTTCCCGTGGAGATTAGGTTATATGGGAGTCACATCAATAACAAATCAGTCAATTTTATAGTCAGTCAATCACCTACACCCAGCAGATAGTTGCAACACAATCTATCCATGTTAAAAATAATATGTAACTAAAAAAAGCATGACGGGTAATCCCGTTTCGTTCTTATCTTAAACAGTTTCATCTCGTTTATCAGAGTGTAATCTTCTTTCAGGCCATTCCACAGCTTTTTCGCTCTAGTTATGAACGAGTTATCGAATACCGAATTTTTTAATGGTGGTTGTATTAGCCTTATTCCCCTTTTTCTCCTGGTTGGGAGGTCACGTTTATCGTGAAGATCAGAATTCTGTGCCATACTGTAGGCAAAGTGTAAGAGATGGATCTCTCTCCGCGGTTGGAGTTTCCGTATTTTGGACATATTGTGCATCTGGTCTGTAGTATATTTAGGGTTTTTCTGTAATTTCACATTATAAATTATTCTCAAAATCTTGTTTTGTAAGCATTGGAATTCATTAGTAGTATATGCTCTATTGTTATCCGATATATAATCTCCATAATCAAGGTACGGGAGTATGGTGGTCTTATATATCAACAATCCAGTTTGTGTATCAATGTACTTTCGTATCTTTGATAATAGATAAATTTTGTGGTTAACTTTTTGTATAGTACTCTTTCTTTGCTCGTGAAAATTTAGTTTTTTGTCAATAATAAGGCCTAGGTAGTTGAATTTATTTACTTGCTCAAGAGGATTGTTATTTAAGGACAGGTTGTACTCATAGCCCGGCTGTGGATGTCGATTATTAAAACTCATCCAGTACATTTTTTTCTCAATGATGGTTAGTGAGTTAGTAGAGCACCAGCTTTCAATAGTGGGCATAATATGTTGCATCTCGGTTGGTGTATTAGTGGAAATAACAGTGTCGTCTGCGTAGAGGGTTATGTGACAATTATATTGTTCGAGACTCTTTGTCGGACCTGATCCTTGTAGGACACCAAAAGTGACTTTTCTACTATTGGAAAGAGTGCCATAAAGGTTTACCTTTTGAAAACAATTCTTGAGATAACTGTAAAACCAACTACAAGTAACATTGTTTAAGCCAATTTCGTATAATTTTGAGATCAGAATATCGTGGGAAACAGTATCAAAAGCTTTTTTAAAATCTAGAAATAATGAAGTTAATTTGGTATCAGAAGTGTAATTATTGTAAATATGTGATAGGTAAGTGGTTATTGCAGTGATAGTTGAGCGATTTTTCCTAAATCCGTGTTGAGAGTTGTTAAGTATGTCATTTTCCTCTAAATATTGTTTTAAACGGCTATTGATGATTTTTTCTAAGAGTTTACCAGGTAGGGGTAACAGACTGATTGGTCTGAGATTGTTCACTTGTTGAAGATTTCCCTTTTTCGGAATGGGAGTCACTGTTGCTGATTTCCATGCACTTGGAAAAGATGAGTGGTATATTGTTGAGTTGAAAAGAGTAAATAATTTATCGGGAGCTGACCTGAAAGCTATTTTTAGTACAAATGCCCTAATGTCTTTTATGGCTGAAGATTTTTTACAATTTATTTTATTTACAAATTTAACTATTTCAGTGATTGAAATGGGGGTATCCAATATCGAATGCTCAGTATCTCTAATAGGGAAGGGAAGGTTAATATTTTGGATTGGAGGAAGTTTCTTGGCTAGTACTTCCCCAATTGTTGAAAAGAAGTTGTTTATGAAATCAGGTATTTGGATGGAGGGTATTTTGGAATTATCGTCGGGATTTATTATTTTGTTGATTAGAGGGGACTCTTCTTTCGGGATAAGTTTTCTTATTCCCAGCCAGAATTTTTTCGGGTCGTTTTTATTCTGGTTTAGTATATTTTTTATATTCTTCCCTTTTGCTTTACAGATCATTGACTTTGTTTTGTTTTGGTAGTGTCGAGCGACTCTCCAGTCGTCCAGGTTATTTGAGTTTTTCGCTCGTCTAAATAGGTAGTCCCGATTTTTTATTTCGTCTAGTATGTCTTTTGATAACCAGTCTGGTTTGTTGAGTGTGACATAAAACCTTTTGACGGGGGCAGATTTATCGGGTGCGTTTTTGATATTTGATAACATTATGTTCCAAAGGACGTCCGGATTTTTTTCAATTGAAAAACTGGTCCAGTCGCTACTAAGGTAGTTCTCAACAAAGTTATCTCTGTTAAAATTTTTTTAACTCCTAGCTTTGATTTTCTTCTTCTCAAGTTTATTTCTAACTGATTTTACTATCAGGGCAATTGGGAGGTGGTCGCTAATGTTAAAGTTAATCGTGGAAGCAAATGTGATATTTTCAAGGTTTGAGTATATATGGTCTATTATAGTAGCAGTATGGTCTGTTATTCTGGTGGGGGTATTTATTAGTTGCTTTAGTCGGTATTCCACTCCAAAGTTGTTAATTACTGTATTTCGAAGATGGGGGTCATTGTGATCTATATTCATATCACCCATTATAATTATTTTTCTATAGGGGGGGCAATCATTAATAGCAGCTGTAAGTTTTTCATAGATAATGGAAGGGGATGTATTTGGTGGTTTATATATATTAATTAGATAGTATTTTATTGTGTGTACCTCTGCTAGGCACGTGATTATTTCAAAGTCGGGGTGGATTTCAGTGAACTCATCAATAACCTCATAACTAATATGGTTCTTTAGGTACATTATTAATCCTCCTCCTTTTTTCATAACATGGGGTCTTCTATCTAGTCGAATTTGATTGTATCCAACAAGCTCTATGTTGGCGGTAGGCATCATAGGATGCAACCATGTCTCACTTGCCATAATGACGTCAAATGACTTTGATAATAATATAAATTGATCAAAATTTGGTACTAATGTATAGACATTTATACTCAGAAATTTTAGGCCTTTTTTTGTTTCAGAATCACATAAGTCAATCATTAGTGCAAGTGAACCATATCCGATTTGTAATTAACACCAAGATTCCTTGAGAATAGCAAAAGATACGACAACGACATATGAACATGATGAATACAATGATGATGATAAACCTTGGGTGGGCTATCGTAGTGCACTGGGTACAGCAAACCAACAGTTTTGAGTTAAACAATGTACAGTGTAACGAGGCAATACAGTAGTGAATCCTTATGAGTATAGTAATGAGTCATAATTCAGATCGAAATGTTTGTACATGTAATTTGGGTGTTTAACACGGAAAATTTAAATAGATAACATTATTGCAAACCTGTGTTCTACTGCACGTGGACTAAGATAAAATTTGCCATAAGTTATCGTTCAGAGATTTGTCAATGATACCAGCAATCAGTCCGGTTGCCTCATTGTCAGTGTGGCAACCGTCGTAGAGGCTCGTATATCTGTGGGAAATTCGATTTTTCCCCATGCATTTGTGGAACCTGGATGCCGTCCAGGGGGTGGGCAAGTTGTTAGACTTATTGAAGTCCGTAAGTTGGGTATTTATAAGGCTGATCGTCTGATTCAGGTTATTTTGTTCAATCAATCTTCTTTGTTTTTCTTCCTCTGATACTGTGTGTAGGTCAACACGTACTGGGTGTTGCATATGTTTGATCATGTTGAATTCGTTATATCGAGCAATGTCCATTCCAATAATTGGGAGAAACAACGACTTAATGGTAGTTTTGCTGTGTATCTCCGTATAAGCATTCGAGATCTGCCATAAGATATCCGTCGCAAGTGCGCTAGGGTCGTCGTTGTTCAGGAAAATCTTCTTGGTAATGGTGTTACGGTAGGTTACGCTACAGACCCCCGCATAGATTACGATTAAGTCTGGGTTTAAGTTCGTTGCTAACCGTACTACATTAGCTACAAGGTTCACTATCTTCAGACCAGGTATTGAATGAACATGGTAGGTTAATGAACTATTCAGGGCCAGTAGCTCTGTTTTAAGTTTGAAACCTCTAGAATCAGACACTATTAAGATTGACATATTTAGGCTGGTAGTATATAATGGTAAAGTGGAGATACTTCGCAACGCAAGCGTATCTATGGGATAGCCTATGGAATTTACAGAAGTAATTAATATGTTAAGTTAAATGTTCACTTATCGTGTCAGATTAAGGTGTGTGTGTTCACAGGAAGGTAGTAGAGAAGACGCTTGTATGCAATGTGAAGGTCAGAGTTCAATTTGTAGCTTCATCGATGGAGGCATGTGTAGTATCCAGCAGGTGCATGGGGTCTGTTGGTTCGTCTGCTTCCTCAGTGGTGTTCGTCCTATCAAGTGTGCGAGCTATGTCGCCGTCGACTTGCGCATTGCGGTTGAAGTTGAAGTGGCGGAATGGGGTAGGGGAATTTCTGTGGCAGAGCTCGTTCCTGACATCCATGAGGATCGCTCCGCCTATGTTCGTGCCCTTGTATGTGCCTAAGTGGAGTTCCTTAGACTGGATATAGCAGCCAATCCCCCACCGAGGATCCAGGGTCGCTTCCAATAATTTTCTGTTGCCCGTTTCGTCAAGCTTTTGAAGTAGGGGTGGGTTCTGGCTATATTTGGCCAAGTTGAAACGACGCAATTCATTCTCCGCACGTGCCAACCACTCTTGAGATTCAAGCTGTTTTGTTACCCTTTTCATCATATATGGGTCGTCCAGTGCAAGTACCTGGGCGGCTGTCTTCGGGGCGTTTGCAAATACCGCCTTAGCATGGCAGTAGGCCTGCTCAGTAGAGTTGAAGGTTATACCGTCAATTTCGAATGTTGCAGGGTATAGGTTGGAAAAAGGCGAGTAGTGGCTATGGTATGCGACCGAAGTGGGAGTATACCTGGTCTTCAATGCCTCTAGGCTAATGTCAGGGGGAAGATTATGGAGGTCCTTGTGCGCATAGTATTTACTTTGATAAACTAAGCCTCTACCTCACAGTTTCACATCGATTCCCACTTTGTCCGCGAGTTTAGCAATTGCTCGGAGATCTTTTTTTTGGTTTTTATTATGGGGTTCGCATCTTCGTTGATGTATATGCTCTGGAGGTCAGGGGATTTTCTTAGTTTGCTTTTTTCCTTCAGTATTTTATCTTTAGTGTGCACTTTAGTGAATGTGGCCATGATTGGTCTTGTATCACGGGTGGTTTTCCCAATACGGAACACCTGATCAATATCTTCGGGGTTAATATTGGGATCTATGCGGGAACAGATATTGAAAGCAATTTCGCGTGGGTCTTCGTTGTTAGATTGTCGAACGCCATCAATTATAATGTTTTTCTTTCTTTGGTTGTGATCGTTTACTGTCATTATATATATATGCTGAAGAGAAAAGCCTCGGTCTAAAAGGAATTAGTAAGTTAAACTGTGTCGTATCTAATGCTCGTACACAATAGACAAATGGGGAATCTGATGTTCGTGATATCAGCTTCATGCATGGCAGGTATCCTGTTGGTGGGCTATATATTCACACACTTACACCACAAGCACACCACACACTAGCACTGCACGAAAATCACTATTTTACATATGTATAAGAAACGCGTCTAACAGTAGGATTTTGCGTCTAGAAGTTAGACATGTTATCCATCTCGTCGACGCCTTATCTAGTGGCGTATATACATGTCCATGGTGCGGTCTTATATACGTCATATATACACCTGATTCCGTTGTATATACACCAATCTCAAAAAGTTCCATTCTCTGCCACTTGGGGACACTACTGATAGCATATTTCATTTGCCATTAACCATCCAAGTCTGTATTATATGAAAATTGCAATCTTATATTACCAATTTATTTTATAAAAACCTAAGTAAGTATAAATTGATTAATTACACATAATAAACCCTGTATTTGTTGTTTTTTTACCGTTTTTCTAATAGATTTGACTTTAAAACACCATGCCTATGTGTGGTCAATCTTGGCTTAGCATATAAGCACCCTCTTCAAGGTTATAGCTAACTACTGAAATCATCTTACCCCCTGCGAATGCGACCGCACAGGTGTGAATGCAGCCGGTAGGGGGTGGGGTTGGGAGGTCGCTGGTGGCGGGTCAGTGTCGGCCAGTGTGAAATGGCTAAAAACCTGGTTTCCATTGACCGACAAAATCCTGGGAGATTTTTTTAGTTAACCTTTAAGTCTATAGGTGCTGGCACTGACTGTATAAGCGATTTTGCGATGGCCAATGAGAACAGAACCAATCAATTGAGTTCTCCCAAAAGTCGGTTGATGGTGGCAAACGCCTTCACGTCAATATTTGATAATCGGTGAGGGTACTGTGAATGCCTTGTTTTTGCCACATTTAACAGGTCCCCACTGCCAGAACTGTTCATCAAAAACAATGACCATAACCAACGATTTCAAACGCCTTTGATTCTGTCGGTCATTGACCAAGTCTGTAAGTGGTAGCCTTATTGCATAATTTATGCACAATTAATTGGTGAAAACCTTTCTGCATGGAGTTTCCATTTACCAATCTGCTGGTTCCCGACTACAGATCAGTGGTAGTCGGCCAGTGGAAAATGGCTTTATGTCGGTATCAAAGAATCGGTGGGGTAATAGTGTATGCACTGCTCCTACTTTATCATCCATCGTATACAAAGTCCCTTTTGTTATAGAGCAAAGAAATAGTTCCTAATGTTATACCCGTTAATATGGCAATTACTGGGTTTAATTTATTCGAAAAGATGGATAATAAATGCAACAAACGATGATTTTGTGGACAGGCAGCTCTGTAAACCACTCGCGGTTGACGTCGTAATACACTCGCTAGCGCTCGTGTATTACTACGCGTCAACCCCTCGTGGTTTACGGCCGCCTGTCCACAAAACCATCGATTATTGTCTATGTATTTTCCAGGTACACACAGAAGATTCGTCGGCGGTGGCCTTGTTACACAATCTATACCTAACTAATCGTTGAGTATTTTCTGAAGGTCTCGCTTCTATTCACCGATCTGGTATCAATGTACCTAAAATGCCTATCGGTGGTTCCCGACTGCTGTACAGAATCTAGTCTCCTGCACAAACCGCGTGGAGGTGCACAGTATAGTCTAACATCCGCCCTGGTGAGTATCACTGGTACTACAGTCAAAACGGAACCAGAAAACAGCGGTGCCGTATCGTGAGTAGGAATGGTACTTACTGCATGCAGTTATCAGCAGGTTACCCGATTCATTCACACACTGATACCAACATAAATTCAGGCATTTTGGAACTGCTGGTGCACCCCTCTCATAAGATCTCAGTCTCTAAGTGGTATTCTGTACAAGGTTCTCACTATGCTCTATGTGAGAAAAATTCCTAACGAATTTAGAGCTTAGAGCCTTGAGAATTCACTGGCACACAGTATTCTCGCTAGGTGGCATCATTGAGATTATAGGAATCTTTGGGTTGCATTGATGTACGTCTTTAGCACGGGAGGCAGGCCAGTGGATTCTCAAGGCTCTAAGCCTAGTTCATTAAGAATTGTTCTCCTATAGAGCGTAGTGAGATGACAGAATACCACTTAGAGAGTGTGAGATCTTATGAGAGGGGTGGCTTGTAACCCTCATTGCTCAAGAAAAGGAGATCAGAAAACCACAGTACTAGCTTTTCTTAGTATGGCTCAAATTGATTCGTAAGAGAATATATCTAACTGAAAAATATGATAGCCTAGGTCTAGCAATTTTATGTATCAGCTATGTTGAAGACATAGACCTGTACACGGGGATTCGAAGTCTAGATTTTGACAGCTGTTGCATAATAAACGTATACCATATGAACTGAGTGTCACGGATTGGTTCCACCTTTGGCCGATAGTTTTTGCGGGCTTTACAACTTGTTTTGCTATCACCCTTTCCTGGGAGAGCCAGTTGTAGTCAGGCTTTAAGCACTAGAACCTATATAGATATATCTAACGGTGTACACAATACCTGAGACAATAACTGGTGAATGATATATTTACCAGCAACTACTAAATCACCTAACCAATGGACACGATTCGAATATAATATAATATATGGGAAATACTGTGGGTTGAAATTCATCTTGGGTCAATTTTCAAAAGACACATGCACCAAAATCATTCAACAAATAAATATTTATAAATTCCGTCAGCCTATATGCTAATGATGGGTGCCGAATTGATATAAACAACACTGGTTTAGCATCAGCATTACATATCAATGAAATAGTGCTCCAACTACATGGCACGGGTCTGTTGCCAATTGGACCATAAAGCATTCCCGATTGCATAAAAAAATACATGTGCAACAATCACATTGAGGCAGGGTTAACAGGGCTTCAGAATTATACTGCGTCCCTCTGGTATCTCAGAAGTGGTACAGGAATTTCATTTGCATGCATTTGCACAAAGTTGATTTATATAAAGCCGTATTATGGGAGGCTCGTTGGGAACGCGGTATGAGCACAAAAACAGACTTTTTATTTATGACTAACTTCTATTGCGTCTTGCATAGATATAAATACGTATTGGACCAAGTGAAATAATGAGATTCGTTCGATCTTACGATGAGAAACAATATTTTTAGTTTAATGGCCGACTGGTCACGTAGCAATAAAAGGGAGCTTGATGTTCAATTGCATCGATTTTGATAATATTGTATGATCTTCGTAATCTGCATCATGAAATCTAAATTTAATTTACAGTAAAATTGATTGATCCATGAAAGTCGGCTTATTCAGGAGTTGGTGTACATGAGAACAAATGGATGCTGTTTATTTACTAATTCCCCAAGTTAGGTATCATATCACATTACCAGTACTAAAATTGTAGTACAAATGCACTGTCGTTCATTGACCTTTACGGTGAATGGCTATCTGCTTTGATGAATTCGGCACAGACAACTCTTTTCAAATTTTTACCCCTTAGTGCATAGGGCACACATTTCGTCCCTACATTTGCTATGGCAGGTATGCAGATATGCCTAAATTAGGCACCTGTTTAATCGTGAGTTTTTGGTGGTGTATATAAGATAACTATAAAAGTCAGACTTATCATTTATATCCAATGAGGGACAACAGATCCCATATATTCTTTGGTTTTAAAAGATTGCTGACATATAGATTCCCATTGAAGTTCGTGCTTTTTTACTTGAATATATTTTGGATACATTCTGGACATGGCGACATTGTCACCTTTTATAGATATGTAGGGGTCAGGGCAGTCGAGCAGCGTTGTTTCACTTTAGAACTAGGTGGCGCGAGTGCCGATCCCTGCTGTGCGGTATGGCCGGCGGACCCGCAGTATGCAAATGCTGCGGGTTCACCCGCATTATGTAACTCGGCCACTATATAAGGTCGAGTCCACAGCAGGTTGCCAGGACTTCTCACGGTGCCTCTTTACAGAGTGAACGTCTGGAGCCTCACGAGTTGGTTAGGTTGTGTTGAAACACCTTTCAACGTTGAAGAGACCAGTATCTCTTCCCGCGCTAGTTGGTGCCCCGCAGCACCAACGGATTGTGTATTACTTCCAGTAATAAACGAACGGTAGACTGAAACTGGTCGGAGTCTGGTTTTCTATTCGCGGTTAAGCGGTAGTTGGTAGATCTCGTATCTCCATCCCTTCTCCAGTGGGTAAAGCCGAACCCACCTGTATTGGCACGGTAAGTACAGGGTAGCGACTAGTCTCAGAACCTCTGGTCGACTGACGATCGCGGAGAGTGGTAATACACTTTCAGCGACTAGAGGGTAACCGCTACAGATATCTAACCCTAAGACCTGGAACCAACCAGCGCCGACGCCGAGTTTAGACCTCCCATTAAATTCAATGTAATTGTGCGCCGTGAAGAGCGTCGCAGGGCTCTTCAGTTAGCTATTCCCCAGAACAACTCCTTTAATTTCTGAAATTCTACTATGATATTCAAACGAGCTAAAACGTTTTTGACCTTTAGCAAAACCTATACTTGGTAGAAACTGAACGAGAGTTAAACTTGTCATTGTTTATGCCACAATGGGTATGTCGCGTATTACTACGCGAAACGTTAGCTGAGCGTATAGTGAGTAGCAGACTTTAGTTTAATGGTCATATATTAAGAAATTGATAACTAATAACAACACATTGCCAGCTGTAACAACTTTATTTTCAAGGCGACAGAGAATAAACAAACTGGCTGTTGCTAGGATACGTTAGTGGGCCCAGTTCAAGGTTATCTAGCCGTAACACTGACCTGATAACCTTACTGTGACTAGATGGAGACGAATACACTGATCTGTCTGAGCTATTCGGATTGATATTGATATTAACCACAACGTCGAATGGATCTGAACTGCAAGCCAGTCTAGCGGGAACAAGTTGGATGTCATCTTCTGCCTAGCCCTGAGTCCTAGCCTCAGGTTCTCACCGTTCGTGATGATATCGGGATTCCGGTGAGATCACACACATTTTTGATATTCCAATAAATTTCAAAACCTAATTCTAAATGGAAGTGTGCAAATTGTTGACGGTTATTGCAGATGTTCTATCTAAAGTATCTTTATTATTAGTACGACATTCACCAAAACAGAGTTTTGAGCGATCATTAAGTACCGAGGTGAGTAAACATTTTAATGGGCGTTTTGAGTGCAACCGGAACTTTTTTCGGAGTAGCTAAAGATCTGATCACTGATTGGTCAATTCGTTATGCCCCTAGAGGCATAAATCACACTTTATGCCATGGCATGCCGCATAAAATTAGCTTATGTTAAGCCTATGGCATTTTTATATTAGGGGTAGCATAAACTAAATATGTAAATCAACTACCATTCTTTCCTGGCTTGAAGACTTGGCTGAGGACTATTAGGCGTATCTGAGTGTCGCATAGAACGTTCTCGATTGAAAGTTTTCTTTCTTTTCTTTTCTTAATTGAAGCATTCAAAGACAGATACATTCACCCACGTCTTAATTTCCATGCAAACTTTCCCTGTGTTTTTATTTCAATTGATTTCCCGCTATTTCCATGCATGCCAGTCAATGGGAGCACGCCTCGAAGTTCTTGATTAAACGGGATAATAAGCCAGCCTACCAGTCGGATTGCTCTTAGGAGCCCAGGACTAAAATGGTTGCACGTTTTTCATTAAAATATGCATAATCTATGACAATTAAAAAATCTCTGGGCCCTAGCAAGTTTCACAAAGCAGCAGAATCAAAGATACAATTTTATCACATAATACAAGTTCCTAACACTTAAATACATAATTTGCTATGTATTGTATGCATTATCATTCATGTACACGTGCTACTTTATTGTAGTATCATTGTAACAGGAAACATCAGTAAAGTGTAAATGGTATGTATTTGTGACTAAGGTAACATTTAACAGCAAAAACACTCAGAGGTATGAAATTAAAAGGGCTGGGGTTTTACTAACCACTTGAAATATGGTCCTATAAATAATGAACTGTTAACTGTTATATTACCATATATACATATAGAATTAGAAAATGAATGTGTTTGAAATCATTCTATGAATAACCTTTGGATTAGAGAAAGCTGTGAATACGCTCCAATTTGATCAAATATATTTGCATTAATCTTTGTTTGCTTGTTTTTCATTACAGAGGATATATGGTCAATTCTCCCAGATTGTGATCGATGTCTATGTCCGGTTACGAAAAAATCAAACTAGTCTTCATAACTAAAGTGGAAATATATAATAGAGAATACTCTACATGAAATGTGTAAAAGTTGAGAACAATAATCTCTATGGCAAATTAACTTTTTTAGCTAAATGAATTTAAACTTATAGATAACGCCTATGTCACCATACATGGGCATGTGGCTTTAACAAGGCCTTAAGGAGGGAAAACAGCTTGTTACTTATTAGCAGAAATAAATTTTCATTTTCAGAAAATGAATGCTCTAATTGTATTGAGTAGATTAGAGTTGACTTATAATATCAAGAATATAATGACCATGTACGGTGACCGACCCACGTACAGTGGCATCACCAGAAAACTGGTTATTCTTCAGCATTAACTTGCTTGAAGCCGTACATGTTTGGAGGGTCCTGTGATATGCTATTCTTCTGAAAAATATCATTGACTAATATTGGAAATCTTTTTCCTTACAAAACGAAAACCTACTAATTTATGCCCACATACGGTGACCACATAAAGTTCACCACCCATGTTCCTTTAGCTGTGGTGTACCTGATGAAAGGGTACTAAATCTTTAAATTACGGATGTTATAAAACCTTTATGCCTCTTCTATTTGGAGTATGCCCTTCACCACTGTTTCATTTACACCTAGACTAAATATAGATTTCCCAATTTAAACATTTATTATGTTTTATAAGATCTATGCCATATGTGTAGGTATCATACATTCAGAACAGATATTTATTTATAACTACAAATTTGCAAGATGTCTTCAAAAACTGGTTACATGGGTTTCAACTGTAAATTTGGGGATAAAAATGCCTATTTTAGGTCACTCAAAAAACAAACTTGTTTCTCATCACCAAGACATGAAAAATATGACGAGAGCGTTTTTTTTGTTGTTTTTTTTTGCTGGATCAGAGATGGCTTTTGAAGTGTCATAAAATCACAGTCAATGACAGATGGCGAGCTTAGTGGTCGTGGTAGCTGAGTGAGGGGGTGCGGACAACTATCTGCACGGATCAAAGTGATGCCAAACCCCTAAAATCACAACAACTGTCTAGCTAAGCCCAAGGATTTACCTCGCCAAATCACCTACCGTGTGAAATAACCAGAATGAGTATTATCACTCGTTCAAATTCGACGGCGAGTAAGTTGGTCGATAATGGGGATGGTAGTCAAGCGCCGAAACCACAACAAACCGATGACGCGGTCGACAATGATGAAGGTTTAACCCTTTGTGACATGGCTGTATCAATGCAAGCGATACAAACCAAACTAACTGAAATCCAAAGAGATTACTCCAGCGTAAATGACAAAATGGACAAACTCATAGATGATTCTTCCCAAAACAAGAAAGCCATTGAAAATCTCACTAACAGATTTGATGCACAGGAACTTGTCACCGAAACCACCAACGTTGAGGTGAAAGGGTTAACTACACGTGTGGACGGTGTCGAGTCGGATGTACTCAACCTACGTAAAAATGCCGATCAAGTCTCACGAAATGCACGCCAACTTGGCGTGATCGTACGTGGAATCGAAGAGAAGGATAACGAACGTATGTATGCTATAATGCAAGATTTCTTTAGTGTACTAAAATTGAGTTATCCCTTTTCAATGACTGACGGGGCCTATGAACGTAAACCCAATATGTTGAACAACATTAAATGGTTGCTGAAATAAATAGCCTAGGCAAGGGTATCCACATACTTCATGCGAACTTACAAAGCATTAAAAACAAACACGACACAGTAAAATACACAATCAGGAACTCAACAGCGCAAATCTTCAGTCTCTGAAACATGGCTGACCGCTGATCTGGGTAATGAATTATTTGATGTTGACGATTATCAGCTTATTAGGAATGACAGAGCATGGCTCAATGAAAAGGGCGAGGTGAAGATAGGGGGAGGGGTAGGAATCTACCTCAAAAATAACTTAGATTTTGTAACATTCCCACAACTAAATACTAGCACTAAGGATATAGAAACTCTTTGGATTAAAACCAAGCTGGAAAACCAAGTTGACCAGATAGTTTGCTGCGTATACAGACCAAATCACGGCGATGTTGACCTCTTTGTTGAGACACTTGTTGACCAAATAAACTCATTAAAAGAGAAGTATAAGGCAGAGATAACCCTCATTGGTGACTTTAACTTAAACTATAGGGAAAGACATAAACCTGAAATCAAAACGCTTATGCAAGTCGAACATGCCACGGGCCTCAAACAATGCATAAACGAGCCAACTCGGCTACGCAACTCAATAGATTTAATCCATGTGTCCAGCTCTGGCACTCTTGACTATAATTTGAGCGATCACAGCATGATATACCTAACAAAGAAGAAGCACAAAGATGAATTTACAACTAAACAGTTCCAGGGTCGGTCCTACCGCCACTATGATGAACAAACCTTCAAAGAAAATCTCATTGCCCGAGACTGGGACAAACTGTACCACCTCAATGACCCGAAACATAACTGCGGAACTTGATACCATGTGCCCGATCAGATCACACCAGATCAGACATAAGGGCGAGCAATGGCTGACAGACGCGGTCATTGAATCCATTCTTAACAAAGACATAGCATGGCGCACCGCTAAGAAATCGAACAGCACTAATGATTGGAACTATGCCAAACGACTTAGAAATGAGACCAAAAACTTAATCACAAGAGCTAAATAAGATTACATAAGAAATAACGAAGATAAGGATTGTAAAAAGTTCTGGGAACGAATGGAATGCCTTCTACCCAAATCCCCAGCACGTTCTAAAATTAGACTTGTCAACCCAGAAACGCACAATGATGTACCCGAGGACCAAACTGCCGACTATATTAACAATTTTTCTCAATGGTAGGCCCCAGATTAGCTGAAAGACTAATGGAATGGAACGATGACTACCCGGATATCCAATCTGAAATGGCTAGCTTTAACATAACCCCTGAAGAAGTCATCAAAGTATGTCGTAAAATTGACACTAGCAAATCATCTGCTATCACCAACCTGTCAACCCGTGTTCTCAAGGACAGCTTTCTTGTACTGAATACCCAACTTACCCATATCTTTATCATCTCCCTACAACATGGTATCTACCCAGCTGAGTGGAAACAAGCTAAGGTCGTGACCATCCCAAAACAAAACATAGTAACCGATGTTAGCAACCTCCGCCCAATCTCCCTCCTTCCCCTACCCGGGAAAGTGATGGAGCGTATCATACATAGACATATGATGGAATATATAGAGTCAAATGACCTACTGTGCTCAGAACAGGGTGGCTTCCGTAAACGCCACTCAACAGTGTTAACCGCTGCAAACCTCACCGACGATCTTCTGACCGACATGAATAAAAACTAAATCACAGTCGCGACCTTTATTGATCTAACCAAGGCGTTCGATACTGTCGACCATACTATCTTACACAAAAAGCTTAAGAAAATAGGTATAGACGCAATCACTATCAAATGGATCAATGATTATTTACTAAATCGAACGCAAATAACGGTTACCAACAACACTATCTCAAGCGAGTTGCCCATTGTCTGTGGCATCCCCCAAGGGTCTATCCTGGGGCCATTATTCTTTTTAATTTATATAGACAATATTGCTAAAGCTGTGTCCGAAGCATCAATAAAGTTATATGCCGACGACGCTGTAATTTATATGAGTGGTGGCAGCTGTGATGAAGTTTTGGTAAGCATGCAACGAGACCTAAAAAAGGCAGCAGCATGGTGTGCCAACAATAAGCTCACAATAAATGGTCGCAAGACCAAGACAATGGCATTTGGCACGAAACACCAACTAAATAACATAAAAGTAGGGGGCCTAGTGATAGGTGACCAAACCATAGAAGAAGTCACAGAATTCAGCTATCTGGGAATCTACCTAGACCAAAGTCTAAGCTACAACATACACGTTTCGAACATGATAAAGCGAGCCTCACACAAACTAAGAATGTTAGGGTATATCCGCAAATACTTGTCAACAAAACAGGCTATAACCATATACAAGTCAAAAGTATTGCCCTACCTTGAACAAGGTGACATTCTCTTTCATGACTCAACCAATGCCCTTACCACTAAACTGCAACGCTGCCAAAATCGTGGTTTGCGATTATGCACAAATGCCCCAGCTCTCACCCTGATTAAAACTTTGCACAAAACATGTAACCTAAATCACCTTACAGATCGTCGCGAATCACATCTGCTAAGCTTGGCACACAGTCGATCAAAGCAGGAATCCTACATGTTAAATCAGCCAAGGGCAACTTGCTTACAGGAAGGCCCTGTCCTTGAAATACCACCCAACATTCGTATCAACAAGTATAAGCTATCGGTCAGGTATAAATCAGCAATGCTTTGGAACCAGTTGCCCTCTGAGCAACGAAACATCACGGATAGTGACACAATGAAGTCATTACTAAAGACTAGACTTAAGCAGAAGTTACTATTGCCTTAGAAATCATATCTACCATATTTGTGGCATTTATGCCACAAATGTTAGCCCTTTAGTCAATGTGAAGGGTGAGATAAATTCAGAAAGCAATTCAAGTTTAGGGCCAGAGCTACTTAACCCAAAGGTGGAGACCAAAACCAAGTCACAAATCTACGTCCTATATCCCTACTCCCTATAGTTGCTAAAATACTTGAAAAAATAGTTCATGACAAAATGAATAATTTTCTGGATAAGAACAAAATTTTGGTTGATAACCAAACTGGTTTTAGGAAAGGGAAATCTACCGTACAATCGATCGCAAATCTCACTGATGATATACTACGCGCACACAATATTGGTTTACAAACTGCAGTTATTTACTTGGATTTCTCCAAGGCTTTTGATACCGTTCAACATGAAATATTGCTAGATAAGTTAGAACATTATGGTATCCGGACTGAAAATCTCGAATGGTTAAGAAATTACCTACATTTAAGGCTACAGAGAGTACATGTAACCTCATGTAGTTCAGAGTTAAATACTGTGTTATGTGGAGTGCCCCAAGGATCTATCCTGGGGCCTCTATTATTTTTGGTATATATTTAAACGACTTAAGCAAAATGATAACAAACGGCAATGTAGGTCTTTATGCGGACGACACTGTCCTATATGTCTCTGGTGCAAATCATATGATAATACATAATCTCCTTCAAGGAGAACTAGATAACATAGCCTTATGGTGTAATCAAAACAAATTGTCACTGAATACGAGGAAAACAAAGGTCATGCTGTTTAACACTCGTAGAGGGAGGGACTTAAACGATGCGAGTGACTACTATATTGATAATACTAAGTTACAAGTGGTAAACACCTATAGTTATCTAGGAGTAACTCTGGACTCAAACTTGAATTATAGGCCACATATCAATAGGTTATATAAAAATGTTAGTCATAAATTGTACCAACTAACCAAAATGAAACCGTTTTTGTCAACTACCGCTGCATTAAAAATTTATAAGTCCTGTATCATGCCGTTTCTAGATTACAGGGATATTTTGTTTATGCTAACTGACCAAAAAAGCCTTGGGAAACTCCAGCTTTTTCAAAATAAATGTTTACGGTTATGTCTAAAGTGCCACAAAAGGACTCCAATTCCAGTCCTACATGCTCGAGCAGGTCTCCCATTACTATGTCATAGAAGAGTGGCTCATCTAAAGAACTTTATGTTCAAACGTGCACAAGTCTCGACGAATTTAGTCCAAAACCCATTACCAACACGAGCACATGATGCTCCCTTAATACATGTTAACAGACCAAATTGTCTAGCCTACATGAAGTCGATAGAGTTCCATGGTGGCTGTACCTGGAATGAACTTCCGTCACTAGCTCGCAACATTCCAACCTATAAATACTTTAAAAGAATCACTAAAAAATTGTTATTGGAAACCATACCTCAACTTGTCTAGCGCCATTTTATTTACTTGATCTGATTCTGTGTGTCAACGTCTTCTTCCCATTACTATGTTGTCCTACAGGTGAGAAATGATGTATATTCCTTAGACCTTGGAAATCTTAATACTATTTAACAGTGTTCCATCCATTGCTATTTTTGTAAGGTAGGCCTGGTAATGAAAACCAGTTGCCATAATAGCAGCTGATACCGTGGCCGCTTTATTGACTCCATGTTCAAGTATTGTCAAATTCTCTTGAAGTTGTAAACTACCTCAGTCAATAAAGAAATCTATAAAAAAAAAATTTTAAAAAACATATCGTGCCGGGTACCTGCGGCAGGGCTACAGTCATGGAGCCGGGTACTAGTGCCAATGTATGCCGCTAGAGGCCAGGTACATAGGCCTATTGTGAAAATTTGGTTTTGGGATCATGTGACATGGCGTGATAGTTATTATTATTTTTCATTTCACTTAGAAAAATCAAATATGATGTTAGATCTACATTCTCCGAAAGTTTCAAATTTATGAAGTCATTATTTTCAATTTTATTCAAAAAAATGTATTTTTTGTAAATGGTGATGCCTTGACCCGGTTGATGCCTTGAGGCATAACCCGGCCAGCCCTGATTGATGCCTCAAGGCATCACCTGGCTTGAATGGGTTAATTCACGTGCTTCGACTTGTGAATTACTAGACGATTCAAGCTTGATGGGATACAATCTCTGACCCTAAACTTTCATAGGTTTCCTCTATAGTGTCTATGCCATAGTTCCACCTATATAAAGGTATGATATTCTACATTATCTCACCCCTGATATTTTTTACCCATAGACTTAACATTGAGAAATCGTATCCAATGCCCATTGAGTATTCAGGAAAAACATCCAATGGGGGATTATGTCACAAATGTTAGCCCGTTAGTCAATGTGAAGGGGGAGATAAATTCAGAAACATATTCAAGTTTAGTGTCAGAGCTCGATCCCATCTCATTTGAATCGCTATACACTCCACGTGACTTCGCCATGTGAATTCCTACACAATTAAAACTTGATGGGATATGAACTCTGGCCCATACTTTCATAGGTTTACTTTATACTTTATATAACATAACCATCGCTAACACGCCTAATATTTGTGACATAATTCCCCCTTTGGATTGCGTTGGATACGAGTTCCCAATGTTAAGTCTATGGAAAAAAATACCAGGGGTGAGATAATATAGAGGAAACCCATTCAAGTTTAGGGTCAGAGCTCGTATCCCATCAAGTTTAAATTGCGTAGTAATTCACAAGGTCAAGCCCCATGAATTATGTAGCAATTCAAATGAGATGGGATGTAAGTAGACACCCCACATAAGCAGACACTTTGGCCCAGAACGGAGGGTGTCCACTTATGTGGTGGACCTATTCTACATAGATACACATAATTGATTACACTCAATGTATCACTTTTGCCAACCACATGACCACATTCAATGCATTCCTGACATCTGGAGCTTTAATTTGATACCAAATACTCATATCTTTCATGATTTCTATCAAGGTTCATCTTATTTAAAAGGAAAAAGAAATAAAAAAAATCTTCTGAAAACGTTTTTTCTGACGCGCGCGGTGATGAGAAACAAGTTTGTTTTTTTAGTGGCCTTAGGGGTTTAACAATTGTTATTCAAGATATCGATACCTAAAAGTTGGGTTCCTCTGAATGATCCCTCAATTCTACATATTCTGATATCATTTCTTAGAATATAAAGGGTTATATATTTGGGAAAATAGCCACCGTACCTGGGCATCGATTACAGTTGGGGAGAATTGACTATATATGCCTTTTGTTGTCTTTTAACCTCCCCTAGAGACCATTAAAACATGAACCACTTTGGCTCAGAACGATGTTATTTGGTGTTTGCTAATATTACTTGAGGTCATCGGCAGTCTCTAACCGAACGCTGAAGGCTACTATTTTCTGTGATAGTCAGTCGTGCTACGATGTTGTGGATGTCGCAGATTCGTCTTGTATGTAGCTCACCAAGAAGATGCTTGGTGAAGAATAGAACCTCGAAGATTCGCTGGAGCGTTCTGTGATTTGCGCGCCAGTTGACTAGTGTCCACCCAGCCCATGTTGTAGAAGAGCTGGCTGTATATGGTTGGCTTCCTGCGCTTGGTGGTCTGTATATCTCGGCTTGTTTCCCACCTAGGTGGGGTTTCTCCACCGCCGGTGGATCTGCGGAATCTGCTACTGGCAATCGGTATCTACAACAAATCAACACATCGGGATATGTACGTTTTCTCTTGCTCTTTAGCATTGTGCGAAAAACTAAGTTTATTACCTACCCAATACGGAGTCTCTATACTAAGCCTATGGAGCCTCCAGATCGCTACTGAGTAGAATACGGAAAGTCGTATTCTCCTAGGAGAATACGGCTATTTCAGCCTCCTGACGGGCATTATAGGAACTATTTATATAAACAATGCACAGCGCTTGCGTCGAATTTCTAATTATTTACAAGATTTTTTCGTAATAATTAGTCGAATGGTGAATAATAAATACAACATCACCATGATTTCGCTCGGAGGTTTACTACGCGTCAGCTACGCGGAGTACACGGCCACTCAGAACGAAATCATGGTAATACTGTGTATACATGTACCGGGCACCCTAGATACGGGTGCCTTGTACAGAAATATCCCAAACAGTAAGAGGATAGAAAGAAACTAACCAGCAAACAAAAGACCATTGAGAAATCAGACACAGATAGCATCATTGAGCTATTGACTCGAGAACAACAACTTACAGTTCAACAGGACCATCTATATCCAGGCACAGCGATGGGGACCAGACTAGCCCCATCATATGCTAACCTGTATATATGGAAGCCCTGGAGGAACAACTCCCCCAAGGCTACCCGTTAAAACCAAAGGTGTGGTGGAGATATATTGATGATATATATTCTTCATCTGGAGTCATGGAAAAGGAGAACCTAAATGGGTTACACCACAGCATAAAATTCACCAAAGAGAACCAAAGAAGGAGGTGAATTTTCTGGCTACAATCCAAAATAGACACCAATGGATGCTTATACACTGACTTCTACTCAATGGCCATGGACGATGATAACATATACTTGAAATATGATTCCATCCACCCATTGTCACAGTGGAACAGCATCCTATACTCCCAACTACTTAGAGTAAAAGGGATCTGTTCCAAAAATGGGGACTAGGAACCACATACCTAATAACAAAGATCAATGTCAACTTCATAGAAAGAGAATATCTACGTGATCATATATGCAAATGCAAGAAACGGGTAGACAAAGTAGACAGAAGAGAAGTTCTGAAAAAAGCATCAGACAGTAAACCATTGACAAAAAGGTGTATCTAATGATCACATATTGTCACAGACACAAAACGTTTCCTACCATAGTACCAACAAAAACTGGAAATACCCGGAAAATCGAGTACCGTGAACACCTGTACACCTCAAGACAGGTGAAAGGGTATAAAAGACCCAAATACCTACGGGAGCACCTGATAAGAGCCAGAATGGTGTACCATCTGGGTGAAATCAACAACAAGAAGGAACAATAGGACAATACATGCATAAAAAAACTAATATTGCCCAATGATCAATAATAGCAGAATGATCAAGTCCAACTCAAAAGGCACCAGACACCAATGCAAAGATAGTGTAACATGCAACAGCTTGAATGTTCTCTATTGCATTGAATTCAAAAAGCTTGGAATAAAATGTGTGAGCAAAACCAAATGCAAACTCAAAGAGAGCGGAACATCAGAAAACTATTCACAAGAATGGTGGGGTAAGCAAGGTCCCAAAGCACTTCAACACTGGATTCCTCGTCTCAGATGTCAAGCACCAAGGGGGCTCAACAACATGGATAGTATATATGTATGAGAACATCCAAATGCCACATCAAAAATATTTTCTAATGGAATGAAGCCTTCCCAATATACTGCCAATCGTGTTGAAGAAAGGAAACCCATCAAGTGTGGAATTTGTTACAATTATATCACAAAAGTTCTCACATCCATAAATGATAAAGAGGGACAGAAAGAGTGAAAAAATGGAAAATTTTTACCAAACTGGACTTGATCTAGTCCATATCAGAAATGTCTGGGAAAAACCAACAAACTAGTGGTTATCGAATTCTAAGCTGTGGTCAAATTTAGTTTCCTGCCAAATTAAAGTGTACCTCATCTACATGGCTGGTGATCTGTTCATCCCCAACTCTAAAAGTTCCCAGGCCAGTCAGATATTTTTTCAGGAAGGATAACAGATGAAAAACCCAGAAAATGCGCTCAAGCAGCTACATTTTCTTCTTAAATATACATCTGACAAGTGATTGCTTTAAAAAATATATAAATATTGACGTTTTGGTTCATATACCGTGTGCGATCTTTAATCTGGACCATCCAGTGAAAAGGAAAAAGACAGAGTATTAAACCTGCATATTGTCAACACATCTGGCTGTTACACACGATGGAGCATCAGGTAGGATCAGAAGACCTTCTACTTACATCAGGAAACATGGCTCTTTTTCCCCTAACACGGCGTGTGCCCCAGAGGTAATTTTGTATACAGGAAAGGTACAGTGACGATACATGAACAGATACAGGGACAACATAGACACAGTCATTGCATAAAGACAAGTGAGTTGGTCGGAAAAAGAAACAAAAATACAAACCAAACCACGCGTACTAACTCGTGATTCTTTACAGGACTTTCAGTGAACAATTTATTTCAGAATTCATGACACACAAAGGCTTCCTATCTCGGGGATATGATTGTACCTATCTCAGAGAGTTGCCACATAGGTTTTTCAAGTCCATTCCTTTTACAACATTTTTAAATCTATCGCGATTTGTTATATGTTGCGTTTCTTTGGGTAATTTATTCCAGTGTGTCAATACTCACTCTATGTTTTTAGGCTTATTCTGAAACACCCCCGTAGAGCGCTGTTGATGAGTGTTTGCAGACTTGCCCTTTTTGATGTGTGTAGTAAGACTGCGACAAAATCACAGTACTCTAGTTTTGTAAGGATCATAGTCTTCAATATAGAAAGTGCTGTGTTTACGTCAATGTCATTTCTCAGTTTAAAAAGCCTATGGTTTTTGTCATTCTTTACTTTTTTTAGATACTTTTTGAAATAGTTATTTCTAGATAAGAAAATGATCTGACCACCTCTAAGATGTGCCCACACAAAATATAGGGGGGCAGATCCTCCCTCCTGTACCGATTGTCGACCTGCCTGTAAGAAAACCAAACTGGGAACTCGAGAAACAGTTTTCTATTGTAAACTGCGGAACTGACTGACGATAGAATGCCCTCTCCATCAATTTAGACATCTGGGGCAGACCCGATATTGGTCGAATACCCACTGGTCATGTTGGGTTTGATACTTTCGGGATTAGGGTAATTTGACCCTTGCACCATGGCTTAGGAAAGAAACCTGTCGCAATTACCTTATTTACAAGTAAGTATATCAAGTCTACAAGTGAAGGCCTTTTTCATTAAACTACTCCTGATGTTTGGAATAGGTTACTCATGGCCTTTGGTCATTGCCCCCCCTGGTGTCTCCCCTCTAAACCGTACACCACATGTGCGCCCCACCTCGTGTCCTAACCAGGAAGCACTCTCCCAGCTCACTTCCTGTTACACTGGCCACCCGAGCTACACTACGTTAGCTCTGGTCACGTTAAATTGACAGGGGCCTTGACATGGAGTGGTAGCGGGTATCTCATCCCATTGCAGTGGGTAAAGGTACTCCACTTTAGCTATTTTTAGGTTGGGAGTTAGGGCTTTAGGGGTTGGTATCTATTAATACTAGGTGTATCTATTTTTACTCTGTGGTCCGACCGCCTTTACCCACTACCTGTATGTGTCTCTTACTCTCCCAGCATATCCATATGTGACCTGGACCTGGTTGGAGAATGTATTCAATTCTCACTCTTGAAACCATTTTTCCCTGTTTATATTTCCCTTTGTGTGTATTTTTAATCAAATAAGCATAAATGTAGACTTTATTATCAATTTTGTCAACTATGAATATTTGATAATGAGTATCTCAGCTCTAAGAATCCAAAAATATAGGAAGCTACTTGGTTTGAGAGTGAGAATCCGTGGACACGTCCATGGGTTAACGTTACCAACCTCTAAGTTGGAACACAGTGTAGACAGAGGTGGTGGCCAATCTAACTTCCTGTTAGATTGGCCGCCGCATGTGTCTTAGATTGGCCGCCACCTCTGTCTACACTACGTTCCAACTAAGAGGTTGGTAACGTGAACTCATGGGCATGTCCATGGATTCTCACTCTCAGACCAAACCACTTTGTCCTAAATAGGTTCTGGGATCCTAAATACTTGCAAAGAAATCTCCATATATTAATAAATTGATAAAGAACCTTATCTCTGTGGCCATTTTTATCAAAAATACACATTAAAAGAAGATGAGAACATGGAAAAGTGACTTCCAGGGTAAGAATGTGGGTCATGGCAGGGTCAAGGGGGCATGGCCAGAGAGTGGTCGGACCACAGAGTAATAATAGATACACAGAGTAAAAATAGATACCAAACCCTAAAGTTCTAACTCCCAACCTAAAAATAGCTAAAGTGACATTCCTTTAGCCACTGCAATGGCATGAGATACCCACTACCACGCCAGGTCAAGGCCCCTGTCAATTTAACGTGAGCAGAGCTTACGTAGTAGCTCGGGTGGCCAGTGTACATGTGTCTATACTGTGTTCCAACTTAGAGGTTGGTAACGTTAAACCCTGGTCATGTCCACGGATTCTCACTCTCGGACTAAGCAGCTTTCTTTATCAGTGGACTCTGAGAGCCGGAATACTCATTAAGAAATATTCATAGCTCACAAAATTCATAATAAAATCTACCTTTATGTTTATTTAATTTAAAATTCACACAAAAGGAAATATGAACATGGAAAGATAGACCATAGGTCTAGGTCACATAAAACATCTGCTGGGAGAGTAAGAGACACAAACAGGTAGTAGGGTCAAGGCGGCCACGGATTTCACGGAACCAAAGCTAACATAGTGTAGCTCTGGCCGCCAGTGTAACCTCCTGTCTCCAAGCTCTACCCCTCATTCTCCCTTCAGCTTCCATGCTACACTTTTCTTCACTTTTTCACCCACCCACCCACACCTCTTCTACTACACCTACTTTCGTAGGCCTTTTCTATTATATTTTGTTATAAGACTATAATAATGAAAATAAAAGTGGCTCTTGTATCATTAATAAGCGGCCGATTTTTATAAACACTACATTGTTAGAAAGCTGAGACTTGGGCGCATCTATTGGCATAATGATATAGCTGTCTTATGGCTAGAATTTCCTGTGATAGATGGAACATCGGAATTGTTTTAGATAAAAAATACTAGAATATGTAATCTTCCAGTTTTTATAGTGATATTTTTAGAGAATCTATCGCGATGTCCTATATAAATAACCATCCTGTCTTATGAGGCACTTCAAGACGATTAAAATGATAGCTATATTGCCAGGTTGTGATAGATATTTCCTGAGGTAATGGAGCATTATGACAGATGACAAAGTTTTTAAAGATTGCAATATTTTACAAACGCAACATCTATTTACATTTAAATTTTTTCCTTTCGACGTCCGCTTCGTCTTTCGGCGGAGCGGTTGGTTCGTTCAATCGAAGGATTATCAAATTTTGTGATAACCTAGCCAAAGAACTTCTAGTCTTTGCAGTCACTATTTTAGAGTCAGTATATATATCAGAGGGTGGTCTTAATAGTCCATTATCTCAGGAAATATCTATCACAAGCTGGTAATATTGGTATCATTTTAATCTTAGGAAATATTTATCACAGACTGGCAAAATAGGCATCATTTTAATCGTCTTCAAATACCTAAGAAGATAGAATGGTAATTTCTATAGGTCATCGCGATAGATTTTTCATGAAATCAGTGTAAAGAGAGGAAGGTAAGATGTTTTAGTATTTTTTACCTAAAACAATTCTGATGTTCAATCTATGACAGGAAATCTTACCCATAACACAGGTATATGATATTATATCAACAAATAGACCCAATATTTAGCTTTTTAACAATGTTATATTTGTAAAGATCGGCCTGTTATTCACCACACAACAACAAATTACATTTTTAGTTAACTCTGTGCTTATGGTTCTGAAGCCATGCTGCTGACCCAGGTCAGGTATCACGCCTCGTTTTCGAATGCCAGCGGGTCGCTGATTTTCGGTAGGTGAGGCTAAGTTACATAACACCAGCGAAACCCGTTATCACGGCGACCGACGCACCACGCTTATGTTTTTTGTTCAAAAGTCTATTATTGGATCATCATGTTTACAGTTTTTTCATGACAGTTTTCATACATTGGTCAGTTCAACAAAAGAGGTACCAAAGACACCTCCTCAGCTGCAGCTCGTGGCTTACGCTGGTTTTCAGGAGGTATGTGAAAGTGGTCTTTTAAATGAAGGTAACATAATGTAGAGGTATTGTATTCTGATTTAGTTTAATAATCTAATAATATGCTGTGGGGTAGTCACCAGGGATGTCTACCACTCACTAAATATGCGTGCATGAAGGGGGGGATGCTTAGGTTAGCATTACTACTGGTAAATATTCAGTGCACTTGACTCCCAAATACTCTTTCTTTAAGAATTCATACTTGTGGTAACTGGTGAGATACATTAACCTCTTTTCCGGAGGCTTTTCCCTTTGATGAAGTAAGTTTTATTCAATGTTGCTCTTACAGCAGCATGTTTACAATGGTAAATAGTGTAAACATGCGTGAATAACGCCCTAAAACGTCCAGTGTTACTGGGATTTTTTTAATCATCAAGTTACTGATATCATACCTTCACTATATAATATGTTTCTCTCCCAAAATCATGATATTGTGTTCTGGCCACAGTATGTGCACGCATTAACGTTATTGTATGGGTGATGTCTCGTGAAGGGGTCTAAAGAGGGATGATGTTGTGGAATAGACTTGATAGGTATGGTGATTTTTTTCGTTGCAATGGATAATTTTTGAAACGCGGTGGAAATAAGATGTAATAGACCTAAGCCACGTTCATCTACATAGACTTGCTAGGTACACTCAAAATCGTGCTGTCAGACTATTTAAGGGGGTTGAATATTTGCAATATGTAACGTTTAGTTCGTGAAAAATATGTATTATCACATACAGCATAATTGATAAAAGTATATTACCTCGTTGATTTCTGGTGTAATTTCCAAGGAAATCAGTTCGTTGATGGGTCGTGAATAGATGGATGAGAAGAGGTGGAAACCCATCAACAGCATGATATGCCGCGGGATCGCCATCATTCCCTGAGACCACGGGAAAAAAAAGAAAATGGGAAATCTGAGCAAGGAGTAAGACTACCTAAAGACGAGCAATACAGTACACATTCTAAAAGCTTCACCGAATGATATCAATTTGGTTCATTAATAGTAATAGTTTAATTAAGATACAATATTAAAAGCCGATCGGTGAGTTGCTTCCGTAATGGGCCGTGCTCCTGAAACCATGTTCATTATATTAGTTTAAAGACAATGCTAAAAACCTGGAATGGCCAGCTGGCTAAGATCAATTCAATAGGAGAACATATAGCCTATGTTTCTTACCTGCAAGCTAACGGGCTTGAATGGCAGAGATGCGTCTCAGTTGCTGTTCAGATACTTAAAAGTGGCTTTGTCACCACCACGGTTCTTTTATAACACTAGTGTGACGCTTACGTCGATGGTAGACCACGTCACCAGGTATGCCCATGGGACAGGTACACCAACAAGACAATGAAGGTATCTTCTTCAATGTTTCAATTCAGGGCCTATGTGAGAAAAGGATTTTTACAGGTAAAGGCTTTTTACAGGAAATTTAGCACCATCCAGCTTCATGACAAACCGTGTATACTATGTGAACAAAGAGTTATGCAGCTTTTACATTTCACCTTCACTCTAGCCCAGACACTGGCCTTACTTGGGAGACACGAGAGAATTGCCCACCAGGTGAAGTCAAGGGCTGAGATGATTGCAATCACCTATGAAAAACCCTGTGTTCAATAAATGTTTTCTGTAAAGGAAACCAATATACGGCTTGCGTAATGATTAGACACTTATTAACGAAAATAGTAGATTTAAAATTCTAACAAAAAGATATTGTCCTACCTGCCTTAATCACACAGACCTATAGAACCCGTATTATTAAGGACAACTTCTTACACCATATATATAGAGAACTGCAGCCTATTACCTAGTTTACCTAAATAGCAGGTGCAAGTTATATTTGCAGGTCAGATTGTGTTGCAACTATTCTGAAAATATCATGATGCCTATTACTGTCTTCGACAGAGGTTGTGATTTTATCTTTATATCCTGTTCATATTAGTATCATATATGAGCCCCTTTTCTCTCACCGATTGGTTCAGCCAAAGTGGTAGTATGAGAAAACTGTATTCCTGTGGCCAAATTATTACTTTACCAAAGCCCTGTCCCCAGCCATTTAAAACGAGGTCGTACTACGATTTCATATAAACCTGCTTCACAGATTGGGATGTAGCCTTTTCAAATTCACAGACTTGATGATGCAGATTTAAGTTATTTGAAGTACTGACATATCTAAAGATCTTGAAAAATGATACAAGAACAGAAAATATATCTTCCAGGATATTGGTATCAGCCTAAATAGTTCTAGAAAGAGCTTCTTCTATTGTTTCATGGGCAGATTAATCTGCCAGCATATATTGCACCGCCTGCTTCCTTGAGAAATAGAGGATCAAACTTCATGAGAATACTAGTGCACACTAGTAAGATCAAGTGATGTTTATATGTGTAGGACCCTGTTACATGTTTTCATGTTTGTTAGACTATCGCGTGGAAGATCGCTAGGTGACTAGCGAACGTGTATCAGTCGTTAATCTTTACTGAATAAAAAAAAAGAATATCCTTCTTGATCTCATGGTCTGCCATTCTTTTGACAGCTGCTCCCACACTATCACATGTACTTGGAGCATGCCAGAGTCAAAGTAGCACCATATTCCCTCTCTGTCAAATAGCTCGTCGTGTCTGCTCACAAAACTGAGGATTTTGGAATTTCTGTGATGGGAAGAAGCACTGTCTCTTAAGTAATTAACATAGTCTTTGGATTGAAGTGGGTTAGTAATGACTTGGTTAATAACCTTCAGAAATGCATAACCTGTTCCCACATAATGACACTGTTCATCCATGACCAAGGCAGGAGTAAGAACACTGGTTGTGCCTGCATTCTTTAAGTGGATAAGAACAGGATGAAGTGAGATTGCATCTTTAGAATAGTATGCATGCTGAGGCTAAGAAGGATATGAAATTTTCCAATTTTCTGCGAAGTCTGTGTGAATTGAAACATGAGATACTAGCAATTCATATTTGACAAGGATTGCTGACCTATTCTGAGCATGCACTCTCTCTCTCTACATGTGACAATATTTCAGATGGTGTTTGAGAAGAAGTTCAGAGAACAATACCCTCTCTGACTCCTGGTCAACTTACTTCAATTTCTTATTAGTCTGCTGGTTTCCATAAATGACTTTCATATGCTTCCACTGCTGGTACTTGATCACAACAGGAGCTCAACCCCACTGTCTCTTTGATGTCGTCCTCTGTCTCTCTTACAAAATTGTCAGGAATACTCAGCAGTCCAAGGGCTCTAATGGAATACAATTTCAAAGCACAGTTTGGATGCCTCACAAAAAGGCAAAAATTACTGTTCCTACAAGTAACAGGCAATATGCATTCGGCAGCATCTCACACCTAGTAGAAGTAAGCAGGACTTCGATAGTAACAACATCCTTTTTACCTAGAAGCACAATTTAATTTTCACGATAAATAATAGACTTTAATACATTTGCCGTAACCGGGGCTACCTTAATCTTTCTCTTTTGGGGCTTTTTAGTACATGATAGCAAGGGTGATGCTTCATCGATATATCTTAGGCAAGCAGCTTATACTTGATTGATTTTGGGATGAAAGAGTAGATTACTTAATACTTACGCCTACTGACACTGGTCTGACTTTTAATATTAGGGCATTATCAATGCGACACTCTACCAAACAGAAGGTGCCTTTTTGAGAAATACCCTCCGTTCATAGTTCTCTCTACTGGATCAAAAGAGTCATCATCAGCTACATGAGGGGTTCCCAGGTCTGTAACATGAGGCGGCTCTGGAACTGTAACAACAGGCAGTATTTCATGTCTATAATTAGAATAACATATTCACAAGATAGCCTGGAGAGAGAGGATCCCAGAGATATTTGAATTTAACGAATCGGTCAAATAGTTAAAGAATTATGGAGGAAAATCTAGTCAGATTAAGATTGAATCTGAGGAACTCGAGTATATAGAAAACAGTAGAAGGGATGGCACCACATAATGATTAGCACAGAAGAACAGATTAACTACAATAACTCTAGATACTGATGATAGAGACATGATATTTAGCATACAGGGGTATTTTCACATGCTGAGTCCAATGGAGATATTCATTTTCATGTATATTAATGATGTTAATTTGCATATTAATAGGAAAATCTGTAATAATGATGCATAGATTCTGAAGAAAAAACCTCAAATGATACTCCTCTCTAATCTAGATCATGTCATACAAGGCAAAACATATCTTTAGCTTCTAAATAGGAATTTGGACAGCTAATTTGCATAATTTATCTTGAACTTGAAGTCTACAGATGGATCAGAGAATTGATAAATTCTGTTTTTCAATGTAGTTATTTCAAGATGCTGACGTTTTACATCTATCAAACTATGGCATATCATACATCAAATTAATTCTCTATGTATGCTCTTTGTGAAGGCATAGGCACTGAATTGTTTAATTCATTCAATTTTGTGTGAAGAGCTTTCTTTTAATTCAAATTGGTGCTTGATCAAGTTGTTCTGGTCATAGAAATTACGTGCTAGCGCTAAAGTGAAGCCCAATTTGTTCTCTGCTTGGCTGAAATAGTGTTTTGGCACTTATAGTGGCAGAAGAACTCAGCAAATGGATGAACTAAACATGGTGTCTGACAGATCAGGGGCCATGGAGCAGGGTATAGTCCCAGGCCAATCCTTCTTAAATAAAATCACAATTCTTAAAGGAATATTTCAATAGTAGATGTGATGATCGGGCGCTTGTGGAGAACCATTTGAAGAGCAATTATTGAGAAATTTATGGTTTTCGCACTGTGTGACGGCCACTGCTCGCGTTGCTACAGGCAGCTACGGAACTGTCAACCAAGGCGGCTCACACCAGGTGGGTCTGTCACACCAGGTGTCTCTGGGTCTGTCATGTCAAGGGACTGTATCACATCAGGGGAATGTATCACTCCAAGGTGGTCCATCACACCATGTGCTTCCAGGGACCTGTTTCACTAGACAGTGACATGTCTAGATGGCGTCTAGATGGTGTGTCCGGTTTCATAAGAACTAGACCTTAGACTTCGTTTTGTCCGTTCTTGCTTGCACTGTTGGTGCCGCTTTTCATTGTATTTGTATTTCCTAAGGGCAGCTATTTGTGGTGTCACGAAACTAGACAAACCCAATGTCTGTATGGTGTCACAGACATGTCACGAGACTAGTGAAACAGGTCCCGGGTCTGCCACACTAGGCGGGTCTGTCACACCAGGGACCTGTTTCAGTAGTTTCGTGACATGTCTAGATGGCGTCTGTGACACCATACGGACAGATCACAAGATTGCAATCGATGACATGTGGAGTTTCACTCACTTCTCGTAGGAATTAAGCAATGACACTTTTAACATGAGTAGGGGATACATATAACCTATAATCGTTTCAAATATGAAGAAGATTGGCCACTCTGATTTTCTGATATTTACTAGTCTTTTTCCGCTGTTGCTTGCACTGTTGGTGCCGCTGTTGATGTCTGTCTAGGCCTAATTTCACGAGACTACTGAAACAGGTCCCAGATGTCACAGGGTCTGTCTCACAAGGCGGTCTGTCCCACCAGGTGACTCGGGGACTGTTGCACCCGGTATTTCCAGCAGAGTCATGTCAATGTTAGCCAAACTATCAAGAAAGTCTTCGTACTTAATCACTTGGGTTTTCGGCAGTTTTCAAAAGGTTCGTCAGATTTTACGACAAACATTATTCGCACATTAATAGCGATCTTCCATAGTCACATAGAACATGTAACAAGTTAGAAAGACAAGTACATTCAGATAGCCTGCATATACCATCACCAGACGAACCAGTGCTGAAAAGGTGGATAACCTATTTTGTTGGTTTGGTTCTTTTAAAAAAAATCTTATAGCTTGGGCAGTTTTTAATTTCTATATTCATTTGTCTTTTTCCTTAATAGTGATAGGCCTAATGATACAAACATTCATGCAGCAGCACAAGGGCATCCATTTGGATATTTCAGTGTGGTCTTTTTTTTCTAGCTCACAAGAGAGCTGTTATTACTTTATCTTTTATGATTTGCGTATTGTTTTCTTTCAGATATATAATCGTGTCTTAGTTGATTTAATTTATGAAAGTAACCACCCTATTTTAGCGCTATTTACTTGTCCATACATAAGTTAATTTATGCGGAATTGAATCTTTATTTTACTAACATTGAAGACAAGGTTCACATCAAGCATTCCATAATGGTCAACACATTCGTGGGCTTCTGTTTGATTGATTTTAGTAAAAGCAAATGTTGGTGAGAAGTTTGACTGGACAGTTTATAAGGAAAGTAGGAAGAAAGCTATAAGGAATATAGATACAACACGACAAGACATTACAAGTTAAAAATGAGTCACTCACTGCACTGCTGAGCTAGGGACAGAAGACGATGACGAGACAGCTTGTGAAATAATATTTATTATTGTTATTGATAATGATATTTGACAATGAAATATTAATAATAAATTAAATGAATTGAAATTAACATGGATAATGTTTGATAAAACATCGTGATGATATGATAGTAGTATATGTAAGATGATTGAGATAATAATACATTGTGGAGAATTGTAAATTCTCTATAATTCTACAGAGGGAGGACTCTTACTCCTACGCCCTCTATCGGCTACGCATCAAGTCTCCTACGCCTAGCGGTCGTCATATGAACTACCTGCCCGTTCACAGACGCGCAGGACGGTTTTTGAACCCACCCACCCACGCCGATGAACAATTTTCTCCTATTAGGGGTTTGTTTTAATCATGCCTTTATGCCCTCGGCATTATTCCACACGGACTCCAACTCATTAAAATTTCTCTGAATAAATTTGTAATGCCAGTCCGGACTTGAGTTATAATTGTTGGGTAAAATATGTAAATTATAAATACATGTAATATTTGGTAAAATATAAAAAGCCCTACGAAGTAGATTGATAAATGAAATAGAGGTAGTGGTTGGGTAGGAAATGAATATGTGTGTATATGTTGAGAGACAACGTAGAAGTGGGAGTAGGGTGAGAGGTGAGAGTGTGTGGTGACAGTGGAGTGTGAGAGGTGACATTTCTGTCTACCAAACGTCAGCAGTGAGCCGCCTTGCCCAAACGGCAGGACGAGACAATTGGAAGAACAATAAAGTTCACCATTTTTGGATTACAATTGTTGTCATGTTCATATTTCCCAAACAGTACATCTTTTTTTGTTTGGGGACATATATGTTTATTCAACAGACTTTGGTTAATGATCATCTAAGAAAGCCCTACTCTAAAATTTAGAGGAAAATTTTGGTTAGACAAATGTATTTCAGACATTCTTCCCCAATCTGTGAGTCTCAATGGTCCCAAATTACACCCATTAAGATGGGGAAGTGCCCTGAGTCGGCGCATGTGTACCCTGTGTTCCCTGTGTACCCTGTGTAGGGGTGTAGGGGTGAGACTATGTAGCTGTTATGTCTTCCCATGTGAATTGAATATGTCGTGTTACCCTGAGACTGTAGAACACCCCAATCTTGAAACTTTATACCCAGCTGGAAGTAGTAGCCGACTGGTTCAAAGGTGTGAAGTACACCAGTCTTAGGCCCATTTGTCCCATCGTGTGAATCCCACTTTAGGAAAGAGTGTGATGGGCTTTTTTTATCAATCCACCATATGAAAAAGGAGAGATGGTATAATTTAATCTCTTTAATAGTAGCTCTTGTGTGGCTAGGTTGGAAGCTATGGTAAGAGTTTCAGGGAAAATACATAGTTTGCATTCTACAATACAGCCTTTGCACTGTGCTAATTTGCGCCTAATAAGGACATACGGACAGAAATACCATATACGCCTTCCGAATATTAGTACAGGGAAACTTTCTGTTGATCCTAGAAAATCTAAAACCATTCTCAAAAGTATTTCGTCCTTCCTCACACTTCTCTACCCAGTGTTATGGATCATATTTGTAAAGGCGATGTTGCTTTGTAGTGATATCGATTACTATATGCTATCTATGTAGGGAGAAGTGTTAATCTGTATTGTATTAGCTATGATATGATTTCCTTATCAATGATATTTGCTCTGTAAAAACAACATGAGATATTTTACCTCCAAGCTGTTTCTTTAGACGAACCTATTATGCTTAGTAGCATAAATATTTACGGGAGACGTTCTAGCAACACATTTTTCATATGTGATATAGACCAATATTTATCTATGAAGGTTACTGATATACGATGTTTTTCTAAGTTCTTGGACTAGATATCTTAAAAACACGAGAAATGTTTAGTTGCACGAGAAGCCCCATAAATGATAAATGGATTAGAGCCTCCACCTCCCCGTGCCTCCCATAGCCGAATCGCCTCGTCTAGGACGTTAGTTCTCCAGTCACTGAGGACCCACATCGACACCATACAATGTACTATATCTGGTCACATGTCTGGATGTCAATATTGTGAGGGTCATCCATTGACTGAGGCGGAATCATGAAGGAGGACACGAGCATAATGTTGCAAAGTACTGACTCCTAGGTCCGAACTCCATGTTTACGTATAATAGATAACCGAGATTATCGTGCCATCCTTTGGACTCTGTTCACTAGTGACCGGATAAACCCTGGTCCTCCACAGGCGCCGTCCTTCCTTCTCCCGCCTTCTTCAACGCAGGTAGGTTGGAAGCTTAGTGATATCTATCAGGGTGATCTCGAGATGAAACATATATAAGGAATAGTTTCTGTAACTTACCAAAGATGGAGTAAAACTTCCACTGGAATGAAAGTTTAAGATAGTAAGGTTTTTCCTCAATGAGTTTTATCACCTTTTTACCAATGCGACATTTTTTTCTGAGTGGATATTGTAGTATATTCCTACAGGATATATGTAATCATATCAAATCCACCCCACCTCGATACAAACTCTGCAATATCTGAAAGTCATTATCGTGAATTGCAAATTGAAACGAAAGATGAGATATGTACATGTATATTGGTATCATTGGTCTTTTGGACGTAACATGTTAGATTAGACTATAATATTGCATTATATATGTCAATCATATCAAAAGACGTCACGAGTTTGAGTTTATTTATGTCACTCACTGTGTTAGCTCCGTAATCTCACGAGTCTTACGGAGCTAGCACAAAACTCAAACTTAAACAAGTGGCGTCTAGATTTTATCCTACACCGTTTCTACGATTTTTGAATATGAGAAGGTAGTGACACAAACAACACTTTATGTCACACATGTGACATAAACAAATCCCATTTTAAGCCTATGGCGTTTTTCATTAGGGGTAGGACAATATTACATAACAATGATGTTCAATAATTTGAACGAAGGCTACCCTACAACACACTAAACTATGTCTCTACTATTTGACCTTAGTGGGGTATCTGCATGATGCCATGGCATTCAACCTTTCCGCCTGTTACTTGATAATGATCTACGGTGGCATGGAATGCGCAAAGGGAATATAGATCGTAACATTCCAGGTTTATAGGTCACCCTATTCTGTCATACATGTATGTCATGTGAGCAATTACCATCTGGCCTAATATTTGTCTCCGTTTCTAAAGGTCTTAACCTATAGATGAGCCGTTTCCCATTTTATCTCCATAGATAATTATCCTACTGACATGGATGGTTCGAAATTAGAACCTGCGAGTATTACATAGAGACATGGTTAATTTGACTGAATGTAATCTCTTAAGAGATATTTTCATCAGAAATACTCCCCGAGTTCGAAGAACGAGGTGAGTATTTCTGAACAAAATATCGACGAACAGATGCAATTCAGTCACACTCACTGTGCCTCTTTATTATCATATACCTAGAAATCATTAGAAATGCCATTCTATAACTCATTAAATAGTAGAATGAGTGGTCAAGTGGTAAAAAGGGTGTTTCCGATGATCTAATCAATACAGAGGGACGTATGGATATTCTTTCGTCACTCAGTGACGAACAGAATTTGTACTACTGGTCAGTAAAAGTGAGACATTCGCCTATAGGTATATAGTAATAGGCCTTAACACATTCCTGTGTAATTAGGGTTTATTCTTGATTGATTCATGTTAAGGATGTAGTATTCTCTTTTTTCCAAATGGCCAGTTCTAGAAGGAATTATGCAGAACAGGCTCAGCCAGATTGACATAGATATATGCAAAATAATCAACTGGCTTGCATGCAAGTCGGTTATATCACTAAAATGATCGGACCAGATAATTCCGATAATGATAGCTGTATATTCTGTGAAATCTTCCATAAGGTGTATTACAACCGGATGTTTGTGATGTAAGGTTTTCGCTATGCCAATAAATAAAATGAACGCATCCAGTTGACAGAATACCCATGTCAGGTATGCATACAGAAAATGTCCAAAACTTATACGATTTACAGCAGGACTTGATAGGTCCAATCACAAGACATCAACCTTTGTTGCCACATTATATTATGGAATTGAACTTGAGAGCACCCTCCTATCCATTGATTAAAAAAATATCTATCGCCTACAGTCCTATCCGGATATATCTGTTTGATTATATATTGATTATCAATCGATATGTGAATCAAAGATAAAGCGTAACTAAATCCACGAATAGCATTCTATTTTCTCTTGTGATGGTTAAACATTTTGCAAAAATATCAAATACATTAAAGCGATGTAAATTAATTAGGTTATTCAGTATCATTTTAGGTGTTCCTTTTATGTTTTTCCCTCTCTGGAGGTGAGCGGTGGTAGCACAGCCCACCAAAGATGAATGTCCCGAGTCAAGAAAAAAAAGGATTTAAAGGCCTCTGACCTTTCCTACTACAATGAGCGATGTAGGCGCATTGGAATATCGCCATCTTCGTCTATTCTTAACGGAAACGTCTATTTCTTTCAATCTCAGCTAACAAATTAAACCATGCGGCCTGCTGTTCTTCACCGGCTTGCACGGTCAACGATCTGCAGTTACAAATGGCAGACGACAACCAGCATAACCCATCATGACGTCAGACTTAGAAGGATGTCAAGCTCGGGACGTCACTACGCAACCACCGCGCCTTCTGCCGGCGTCATGAGGAGCATGTGCCGTGACATAGACATCCCAGATGACGTTAACTTATCACACTATATCATGGCCAACTTCGATAAGTTTGGAGACAGACCTGCTTTGGTGAGGACTGGTTCTGCCATTGGTCTGTCATATGAAAGTATGAATCAAAGGTTTTCAGGCATCTAAACAATAATAAACAGAGTTGCGCTGTAAAGTGTATCGGCAAAGATGAAAAGGAGGGACCCGTTCATGACTGATAGAAACCTTTTTTTTGCTGCTACATTGCCTAGTCGGGTATCATCCCTTTCTATATCATATATTTCATATATCAATTGTACATGATATTTCTTGAATTCTCATTACAAAATGGACGACGTAAAGATGCAAAATCAATCTTTACGTTGCCCATTTAGATAGGTCTCTAGCAACAAAGATTTAAAGTGAAATTTGAATGTCTCAGCTTCTACCTGTGTCTCACCCTCACTGATAGTCCCACCCTGGTCACATTATTTAAACATGAGATATTAGGCTTTAAAATGGCGACGTAAAGATGACTATTCATCTTTACATCGCCCACCTATATGTCTCTGGCAGCAAATAAATAAGTTGAAAATCCATAGTTTCAGGCCCAAACTCACCCTCACCCTATCACCCTCACTGATAGTTCTACCCTAATCGCATAATTTGAAAATAGTCAGAGATGAAAGATAAATGGGCGACGTAGAGACAAATTTTTCATCTTTACGTCGCCGTTTTTGAAGGCTAATATAGGTGACTTACACTGGTGTATAAGACGGTATATTCTGTAAAATACACCAGGGGGAACCTCAACCAGATGAAACATTCATTTCTGGTTATGGCAGTCACCACTAGTCCTACCTGACTATAAATACCTCATGTATGGTCTCAGCTCTTCCCAATTTGAAATTCTTTTCTCATATTCAAATCATGTGACCAGGTTAGGACTATTTAGCGAGGGTAAGACATAGGTTGAGGGTGAGTTTGAGACTGAAAAAATGAAATTTCGAATTCAAATCTTTTTTCGCAGAGACAAATATAAATGGATGACGTAAAGATGTGTACTGATCTTTATGTCGCCGTTTTTAAAGGCTAATATCTCATGTTCAATTGGTATGACTCGGGTGGGACTATCAATGAGGGTGAGACATATGTGGAAGGTGAGTTTGAGATCAAAACATCCAAATTTAAATTCAAATCTTTGTTCCCAGAAACATATATAAATGGATGACATCAATATGAGTGCTTATCTTTACGTCACCACTTTAAAGGCTAATAATATCTCCTTTTCAATTCATGTGATGAGGTTGTAACTATCAGTGAGGGTGAGACATAGGTTGAGGTTGAGATTGAGGGTAAAACCATTAAATTTCAAATAATTTCCTTGTTGCCAGAGACATATAAAAACCGATGACGTAAAGAGACAATAAATCCCATCTTTACATTGCCACAGTTTTCACATCATTTTTACTAGACAAAATGTAGATAACATCTAGGAAAAATTGACATTGAAGGTGAACATATTTTCTAAAGGTTTTTTTTAAATATCTATCATTTTTTCTTTGCTTCCGACATTCCTAAAGGCTGCCACGTAAAGATGAGCACGTTTTAGCCATAAGGACTTTCCATTACATTGGCCTTTTTGGAGTCCACAGTCCTGGGATAGAGAAAAATTGTGACGTAAAGAGAAGCCTGATTTTAGCCAAGATATAAGGACATATGAATTTTTTTCAAAGACAAATTTTGTCAAAATTTTCATTTGCAACATATTGTTTCCAAAAAGGCAGGTCGGATGAAAGCAATTTTGGAGTGAGAAATAAGGTTTGTATTTATAATTTTTGTGTGTACATGTTTATGGCAACAAAAAAACAGTAAAACCTGGGTGGTTTTTCAATCATATTGTCTCTTCTAATGCATTGACCAAGGTAAAACTATATATGGCGTTGAAGCTCATAGTGATATCTACTTGATGAAAAAGAAATAGATGAGTACCTCCAAAATTGAATGAGTTTCAACATGGTGAACCTGAAATCAGGGGTTTGTACTGCACCGCGTTTGACAGGTGAGTGAGGCTTGCCAACCTTCTTTTTGCCTCTCCTATTGGTCTGTCTATGACATGTGACCTGAGCGTTTGTTTTGATTGGGCTGTGTTTGACCGGAATTTTCGATTGAATGTATTCACAGATCACGCCAGATCACGCAACACACACAGGAGAAAGAATTTTACCTACATATATATACATATATATATATATATATATATATATATATATATATATATATATATATATATATATATATATATATATACGTTGAATCAGTTGTAGGGAGTCCTGTAGTGTGATAATGTAGCCCTTAATGGTGTAGAATATGTACGATGGATAGGTGAGACCATTGGTGATTTTCGCACCTTGGTTATAATGCCACAGAATTGTCTACCGATTCATGTCTCCTCGCTAATTTAGGAGCATTCATTAGTGTACTAATGCAGTGATGTTAAGTTATTCTTAACCATCCTACTACAGTTAGCAGCAATACTGCAGGACTATTGCAGCAGAAACTATGTCATTCATGTCCTGAGTAACCTCTTATGTCACAATAAAGCTAAATATTTTCAACAAATAGATATTGATAAAACAACAGTTGCCAGAAGAAAATGTAAGGTCAATACCAATTGAAGAGCTGAATGTGTATCTTAGTGAATTCACTTAACAAATTTCCCATATCCCTGCAGTACAGTTATACAATACCTTAATTTGCTTATTCATGACCCTCACTCTACTGACAGAGATCCTCCATCACCACAAATGCAACAATCAATTTCCATTGAGAGTGTATAACATACATGTCAGGATATGACACCCTCAGAATATAACAAAACCTGCATATGGTGTCTGTACTTGTACAACAATGTTCTGCTAGGCTCAGGGTCCATTTCTTCGATGGTGGACATCTATCCATATGCCTACATGAACTATTTTGCTGTAATTCCTCTTAAACTATCACTAGAAGTCCACATATCTCAGTGACTGGATAGCTGGGTAATGTACAACTTCCTATAGGATTTCGCCTGTCTTTACTTAACAATACAAGGGGTGGGCGCTTCACTTTCAAGGATTTACTGAGGAAAAGTCATAAACGCCCCTCCCTTCATAAACGATGATCGTTCCCTGATCACATTTAAAGACATTATCTCACAATAGGCGTAAGACGAGACTGACAAGTTCTTAAACAGGTAACGGTCTGACTAAACAATGCAGCAGCAGTGAATGGTCTAATGTCCTGCTTTTGTTTTCCTCGTCCAGGAGGATGGAGCTTCAGGTCGCACCCTTACCTTCGCTCAAATGCAGATTTTCGTTCGTCGCACAGCCAGCGCCTTTGTGCGCGCAGGAATATCCCCTGGGGATGTCATCACTCTGTTCACACCTAACTTACCTGAATATGCAATAGTTTACCTGGCAGCGGTGTCTATGGGAGGTGTCGTCAGCTGCCTCAATCCATTGTATACGCCCGGTAGGTATACAATTAAAGGTGTAAATTGGTGAAAAATATTCTAAAAGTTTCAAACCTTTATGGAATATTTATATGATAAGCTAGGCTCCTCACTCATTACCAATTAATTGTAAAAAAAAAAAAACCAAATCAATTACATATATTCTATGGTCAAATATGAGTTGTTTAATGCTTTTCTAGCTCTTGAACATGTTATTAATTTTGGAAGATAACATTCTTAAGATAGAGACACACCTATACGGAACAAGATTCATTATATAGATTGGGGAGAAAGGGCCCAACAAAATCAGATAATTGTTTATTGATCTTAAAAATACGATTACTTGCGAATTTCAGGTGAGTTAAAGCATGCTTTGGATCACTCAAAAAGTAAACTTTGTGTTACAATACCTCAGCTACTGCCTGTCGTCAAGGCTGCTGTCAAAGGAAATGACAGGATGAAGGTACGTAGTCACCATCTATTTATCTATTTTAGGCCTATATTACGCATCTATGTGCTACAATCTATTCTTTATTAAGTTGAATGATATATTTCTGGATGGATTTCTATAATCGTTATTCGGGATCTTGAGCTGGCCTTAAATTCGTAATGGTGCACGCAATGTGTGACAATCTAGTCGTATCTAACATTTATGTCTTAGATCATGTATTTGTTTTAAAACTAAATTTTTCCAAAAACAATGATCGCGTTTGTCATGTAACAGAATAGGTCGGAATTTGATCTCCCTCCTTCCTCTCCCTTTATTCTCTGTGTCTACACCGATCATCTGATATTCCAATGTGTCCTGTCATTCTGTCACTTAACTGTTCTCGTGTGATATCGGATTAATCCTGCATGATCATATTGTGCGTGCAACGCGTTCTGATACAAGGCCTGTATCATGTCTTCTATGGCATGCTCCTAATCTCTATCATTGCGTAGTATATTACTGTACCCATATTACTGTTATGCTTCCACCTTGTGCGTTTGCTTGGCTGTGATGTATGAATGCCTTTAACTATGTATTCTCCTGGGTCCTGTTTCAGTAGTTTAAAAACCGTCCCTTGTTGGTCTCACTAACACAACAGCGGCACTTTGCGTTTCAGTAGTTAAGCGGGACAACAGTGAGCAACACTTTGAACATGAGCAGCACCAAGAGTGGCAGTAACTGTTTCAATATTTTATTACTGGGACCCGTTTCACTAGCATGGGGACTAAAAGGGAATAGCCACCACAACAGCGAGAGCCATCAACGGCATTTGTTAACAGCGGAGAATATAAAGTCTCGTTTCATAAGTGGCATACCAGCATAGCTGACGGAATACTTACTGAATCAATATCCAATAAAGATTTTGATGATTCCAAATTATTTCTTGTGTCTTTCTCCACATTTCAGACTTTATTTGAAGTCTCTACATGCATTTTCGGCTTAGTTACGGAGCCTGACACTGTAGCTCTCGTTTGTAAGACCAGGGAGCCGTTTCACTAGTAGTGGGGTCAAAGCGAGAGGTGGGACTGCAACAGTGTCACAAACAGTGGCACCAACAGTGGCAAACCGAAATTCGCGTTTCATGAGTAGTCTCGCTGTTGAGGTGGCCGTTCCCTTCACTATGCCAGCATAGTGAACGAAAATTTTTATAAATCAATAAGAAATGAATAATTTGATTATTCCAAATTATTCCTTGTGCTTTTCCCCACATTTCAATTTTTATTTGATGTTGCTACGTATATCTTTGACTGAGTTATGGTGCCAACGCTGTAGCTCTCGCTTGTCAGACATAGAAGTGATAGGCTAGGGTTGAGCATCACAGTGGCATACCGACCGAGTAGTGCAGTGAATTAGGAGAATCGAGATGTAGGTAAATGATACATATAGAATTGCTCTGAGCATTTTTTTTACTTTAACTAAATATGATATGATATGTTTTAAAATGGTTGTTTTGATCAATACGAGAGGGTAGACCCTCTCGCTTACAGCGGCTCCACAGTGGCAGTAACAGCGAGAGCCACTGTACTGATGAAACGGGTTCTGCCACTGTTGGTGCCGCTCGTGTCCCAACGGCCGTTCACTCTTGAGTGCATCTACTAATGAAACGCACACTGCCGCTGTGGTGCCACTGTCAGAAACAACGAGACATATCTCTTCTAGTGACACAGCCCCCAGTGCTCAAGTGATAGCCTAGGGTCGAGCATTGCAGTAGGTTGTGTGTGAAACCGGGCTGATTGGTGCAGTACCTCCAATTCTTGGTTTGAATAGAATACTGCTTCTTACAAAGGAGTTGGCCATGAAAGAATAATGAAACTCGATTTATGGTTAATACATACATGTAGAATTGTTTGGATGATATTTTTCTTTACTGAAATATGTTAAAATAGCTGATAAAATATGTTTTAAAATTGTTGTCTTGATCAGTACAAGAGGGTAGACCCTCTCGCCAACAGCGATAGGCAAGTGGCACGAACAGCGAGACCTCACTAACTATTGAAACAGGTACAGTAGAACCCCGCCTAACGGACACCCCGCGTAAGCGGACACCCCGTGTTAACGGACACCTTTGCTCGGAACGGTTCCCTCTATTAGATGTTTATTTTAACCTCGCGTAAGCGGACACCCCGCATAAGCGGACACTTTGGCCCGGAACGAAGGGTGTCCGCTTACGCGGGGTTCTACTGTACTACCACTTTTGTTGCCGCTTTGGTCCACAGTGTCATGCACTCGCTATTGCCATCCTCTCCTATTGCAACACCAAATGCCGCTATTTGGTTGATATGAGCAGCTACAGGAGTTTTTTTTCATTTAATGAAACAGCTTCCAAGGAGCCACTGTTACTGCCACTGTTCACGAGAGGGTCTACACTCTCGTAATGATCAAAACAACAATTTTAAAACATATTTTATCAGATATCATAGCATATCTGAGTAAGGAGAAACATGCTCTGCCCAATTCCATATGTATCCCTTACACACCTCAAATTTCATGAATTTGTACTAGTCAGCTCCTTTTTGAGAAGCTATATTATATCGAAACCAAAAATTTGAGGCATTGCACCACTCAGACTATTCTCACAGGGAACCTACTGCAGCGCTCGATCTTAGGCTATCACTTCCAGCTGTAACAAACGAGAGCTAGAGTGTCAAGCACCCTAACTTAGTCAGAAATGCACATATAAACTTCAAATAAAAACTGCAATATGAGGAATGACACGAGAAATAATTTCCAATTATTAAATTATCCATTAAATAATGATTTATTGAATGTTCCATTTGCTATGTCGGCATAGCGAACGGAAGGGGTACCTCAACAGCGACGCCATTTCTGAAACGAGACGTTATATTTTCCGTTATTAGTGCCATTCCCTTTACCCCCCATACTAGTGAAATGGGTCCCTGTATTGTATTGACCACTTGCTGGGAAGAACGGCCATGGGTGAGAGTGTGTGTCCCTTCTTGTATGTGATTACAAAAATGTCATTTTGTGGATATCGACAGCCAACAGTTGTGTTCGGGGAGGCGGATGGATGTATTCCATTTGCTGAACTGCTGAAGGATGATGGGTCCTTGCTTCCCGAGAACCCGACAGTGAATCCAAAGACTGAAGTGGCCGTACTTCCATTCTCCAGTGGTACGACAGGCTTGCCAAAGGCCGTGCAGCTTAGCCACTACAATATCATCTCTAACATCGAGCAGACCTCATGGTATTGAACCAATCTATATCCTATCTCTATAGAAAGGAAATGCACCAAACCTAAATTCGGTGTTTTCTCCAGTCATTGGATAAATCCCAAAAATGTATACGTTATCTCGAGGGGTAGGAAGTTACAGGTATGCCTTAATCTTGCAAACTATTTCAGAGAATTTTGTAAGCCGTCATGAATATTCTCCAATACATCTATTTCCTGTATCCTCACTGGAATACCCTCTGACTACATGAATTATTACTTATCAATAACATAACCCCCAAGACATTCTCCGTAACTACTTGTAACTGCCCCCTGCTATTTTAGGACCCACTATACATATATACACACGATTTTACTCTATTGGTAACATCTATTTATAAGCGAGGTATGTACAAAGTTTAATTGTACCAAAAGGTAGAATCCGATACATTATGATTTGAAAGAATCCTATCGAGTTTCAAATTAAAATGCCTTTACAAGCTCAGTCACGCTCGTTAAATAAAATATCCTATTTAAATTGACGGGTAGACAGGACCCTTCTCAATTGAACCATAGATTTCTGATTTATGTAGTTTCTATCCAATATCGCCCGCATCCTGTACAACAAAAATTATGTGTTGAAACCATTTTTGACACCACCTTCACGATCGGAAAGTTCGATATGACCCGCCTGTATTCCAGCTCGACCGAGATGATCAGCTACGATCCAGACCGGGATACGTTGCTGGGACTGCTGCCGTTTTTCCACATCTTCGGTCAGGTAGCAGTCATGTTGGCCGGGCTTCGTAATGGAATTAAAGTCGTCACCATGCCCAAATTCGACCCCGAGCCCTTTCTTCAACTTATGCAGGGACACAGGGTGAGTCATTTTTATTTGTTCCACATAAAGCGGATTTACACTTAGAGACGGGTGTACTTCACGCCTTTCCCCTAGTCTCAGACACTCCCCCTTTTTGTATACAAGTGCTTCTAACGGTCTCAAGGAAAAATATTTACCGAATATACTTCACATGGAAGGACACACCTGGTGCATAGTCTCGGATATAATCACTGTGAAACTCACCCTGGCAGCATACGACCCTGATTGCTGACCTCATATTGGCTAGTGTAAGTACTTAGTCGGCGACTCAGTAGTGGGTCCATTTGTCCTAACAAAATGCCCTTATACATGTATATCTTAAGTGGAATTCACACGGTGGGATTCATGTACCTCACAGGGTGTTTATTTGAGACCAATCCTGCTGAGATTTTGTACTGGAACAGAATATCTTCGTCTGAATTATAGGGTTCCATTTTCCCTGTGATTGTTGCCGACAATTACCCTAACATGGTACAGAATCCCATGAAATTTTAATTTTAAACACGTTTAAAATGTACAGGGAGATTTTGAGGTGGAAGCACGATACTGATCAATTTTAAAGCTAGAACTAGGCTATATCTAAAAATATTATCTTGGTAATGGTTGCCATTAAAACAGTCTGGTATGGAAATGTGATGGTCCACATGGTGTATAACTCAACACACTAAAGTAATATCATTATATACTTGTGCACGAATGTCTCACTTTTGTTCACCAGGAGTAGGGATTCCAATCGTCACTGAGTGACGAAATGATTTTCATACATCACTCCGTACCAAGTGACTTGCTTTAAAATTTCCAGGTACATCACAATAAGGAGACATCGTGAGTGTGTCTGAATTACTCCTGTTCCTTGTTGTTTTTGGTTGGAAATATTCACCTCGTTCTACAAACTGGGTGAATATCTCAGACCAAAACAACTCGGAACAGATCTCATGCAGGTACATTAGCCATGTCTCCATATAATACGCCTGTATGCACCAGATGCTTCTCTGTGTCTAGCCAGTATTGTCCAGCCTAACGTCCAGTTGATATTCAATAGCCACTAAGTCGATTGTATAACAACCATTAATCCTTTAAGGCTTTGGACAAAGATAACTCTTGAATCCGTTAAAATTAACTGCAGGTGATTAACAAATTACACTATGTCCTTGACAATCAAGTGCTTGGATTATTGGCTTATTTGGGAACAAGTCTTGTGAAAACCCATCCAATATCAATCGTGACGCTATGAACATCAGAATATGTGAAAGTCTGTTTTGTGTGAGAGGGGACAGCAGCTACAATGTCATCGATAATATTAGAAAATTGGATTACACCATGTAATATTAGATACGTCTATATGATGCTATTCGGAAATAGTCTTGGGTACTTACACTAAAACAATAGAATAATAACATAACCCTCTATCAGCAACAGAATATTTCGTATTATATACAGTTGTAAAGCTTAATTTCTACTCATTGAACACTCAGGTCACGACGTTACATGTGGCGCCACCAATCGTCCTATTCCTGGCAAAACACCCATATGTGGACATGTTCAACCTGAAGCACATGCACACAATGGTTTCGGGTGCGGCACCTGTGGGCGAAGCAGTTGTCCAGGAGATGGTTGACCGCCTCAATATACAGGATTTTGCCTTTAGACAAGGTAAATCTTGTCTCATTGTTCATACATACCTTCATTGTAGTGGCCACATAGGGGCACATATGTTCGTCGCTTATATCCGGGTCCTAACATCACGTAGAAACATAGTCCAGGCAGGAACTACAGTACAACCCGGCGTAAGCGGACACCCTCATATATATGTTATGGAATTTACATGTATAACTTCCCATCATTCACTGTTGTAAAACAAAAGTGAATAGGGTTTATACAAAAACATTGTTTATACGAATTTTTTTTTAAAACCATTCATCAAACATACATATTCACAACCTTTTACAGTTGTTCACCTTCTCTAGTGGCTTGCATGTATCTTATTTAACATATTCCCTCGCTTTGACTGTTCGAAGTTGAATGAATATCCCGGTGGACTACAGCCGCATAGGCCCAGTGCTATCCAGAAGCCCCCATCTCCTGGCCCGTTGATTTAAGGTTACTTTTAAAAGCCGAGGAATGGTGACATACTTCGACAAACAGCAGGCCCGATTCTCATTAGCCACGGGGGGCTGCCGGGACTTGTCAGGGCTGCGGTGCTGGATTTTTTTATAGAACTAAAGTTTCCTATGTCTATACTCCACCGAGTTTGACTGCGGAGTAATTCACAAAGCGAAGCTGAGTGCGGACCAGGTTATTTTCATTGAGTTCGTTTTGTCTGACCCCTCATTAGAGAAATAACTCACCAAATCAGCCATTGAGTATTGGGTACAATGCCATCATGGCCATGGAATATGAGTTCCTAACGTGAAGCCTATGGATGAAAATATCGGGGTGAGATAAAGATAAATACTCAATGGGGAATTATGTCACAAATGTTAGATTAGTCAATGTGAGGGGTGAGAACTATTCAAGTTTATGGTTGAAGCTCCATCCCATTGAGCAATTTGAATCGCTACGTAATTTATGTGACTTCGCATTGTGAATCGTTATGTAATTCATGTGGCTTCGCCTTGTGAATTACTACGTTATTCAAACTCGATGACATATGAGCTTTGACCGTAAACTTTCATAGGTTTCCTCTATAAAACCATTTTAAATGCTGTCAGGTGCTCTGTATATGTTCTAATGAATTCATTGTTTCATGTTCCGGTTTCTAGGATTCGGGATGACAGAGTGCAGCCCAGTCACCCACGTCAACCCCAAGGTGGGAATAAAGTTTGGGTCGTGTGGAATAGCCGTCCACAACACGGAGTTCAAGGTACTGAAAACACATACTATTCACATTCTTTAACCTCTAATTACTAATAATAGGAATAATACAAATAGACACCTACATCTCGGGACCCGGAAGTGGATAGACACAAATGCTGTTGTTGATCGGCAATAACGTATGGAAATTCTAACTGCAATTATGTCCAAGCACTTTGACACAGCACCAACCACAGATAGTGTCTGAATTAACACGCCACAGCCACCTTTAACCCAGAAATGACAGAGGTACAGGATTATCAAAGATGCACGCAGGCATCATGCTCTGGTAGGCCAGGGAATATTTAGGGGCTTTATGCCTTGATGAAGATGGTAAGTCGTAGGTATTTAATATCTCGATGACAGAATTGCATTTGAAGTTGATGGCCGCATTGTTATTGCCATATCGTTGATAGCGGCATTGTATCGCCATATGTGGGCCTACTATCAATTGCCAATTGGGTTTAGATTGTTTTCTGTAAGCAAACACCGTGTGACATCCGAAATTTGTTTATTTGTTTGGGTAGTTTAACGTCCAATTTATTCAATTAGACTTACTTTGGGTTTGATCGAATTTATGAGACGAATATAGGTAGAAATCTCACCCTACAGAGTTCTTTTACTTCCCATACCATATAGACATGGTATCAGAAGAATTGGCCTTTGATATAGTAGTAAATCTACCACTGCTGGGGTGAAGGAGAAAAGTGGCTGCAGTGGGACTCAAATCAACAAAGTCCAGTACTATTTACCACTGAGCTAACTCCCCACCCCGGTCGCTTTTGTTATGCTTGCGTGCAAGCATATCCGGTCTGTACCATGAGGAGGCAAGGTGACCAAGAGGGTGAACAGATTGGTAATTGCTATTCATCCCAGCAGACCTTCCAAGAAGGTGCTGTCCACTTTTGGCCACTCATAACTGCACCTAGCATGGGCCCGGGCATCAGCCTTCTGCTCATTTGACAGCACCTTCTTCAGCATGATGGTTTGTGCACTATAAAGAATCATATCAGAAATTGAAATGAGATCTACCACTGCTGAGGGTGAAAGAGAAATGTGGCTGCAGTGGGACTGGAATAGGGGTTTTACTCTGTTTAACAATCAGGTAATGTTTTTGCTTAACAGATTGTTGATGTGGAGTCGGGTCAAGCTCTTGGCCAGGACCAGAAGGGGGAGCTCTGGGTCCGAGGTCCTCAGGTAATGCTCGGTTACCTGGACAACCCAGAAGCCACACGGGACACTTTGGACGCTGATGGATGGTTACACACAGGTAATATCAATTTCCCCTCTAGATTTTTAATTTTTTAAATTCAGATAAAGCCTTTTACAATCGTCCAAGTCCATGGGCGTTCTTCCTTGCAAAAGCAAATAAACAACATACAAATACATGTGTAGACGGAGACAGTGTGATAATATAGATAAAGAAATAGCAGCAATTTCTACACGGGCATATGTACTATTTTCATGCTCATTGCTGAGTTGCAGGTCATCTGACTCTGCTAATCTTGATAATAGTTCAAAGAGTTGTAAAGTTCATAATCCAAAATCATTTTTGAAAAAGGCGAACTGTATCCATTTTATGCAAGTTCAAAAAATAGATACAAATACGATTTAATAAATGGACATGCCCATTTTTATGATTTAATAGTAGGATCTCGTCATCCCTTATTCATGTCTATATATACAATAAGGAATTTCAACGAAAGTCCGTGAAGAGTAAGGAAAATCATACCAATAAAGAGTCTCTTCTCTGTTTTAATTGAATGTTTAGAAGGAGACCGTGCTTCGTATACATGTGCAATTGTGTAGGTCATTAGCGCATTAAATTGACATATGTGAACATGAAGTCTTATAGTGATGGGAATGTGAGGACGTCACCCTTTATGGGGGGAGATTGATCACAGGACTGTGTGAGTGGTAAGCTGGATGCTCACACCTCTCTAGTCACATGGATTTATGTATCTAGCCACAGTGTTTGGTAAATGTGGCACTAAAGGAGGTATTCTAAATCCTACAACATGTGTAATATTTCATTGATATATTGGACTTGAAGATGCCCCTGCTTAGCCCACAAATACTGACCAACTGGACAGAAGCCAGTTGGATCAGCCTTTTCACATAGCCAAGACTATTACCCTTTGGTACCCAAGAGCTTTTACAGAGATTTTCTGGAATTCGTGTTTTGACCCCTTTTGAACACGGAAATTACATTTCCTAGTAGAATCTCTCATATGCGACTACATAATAATTCATATATAATTCAATTTTTATTTCAATCCTGAATTCAAAGTTCATCTTTTCACAAGATACAGTTCTCTTGTATCACGGTTAAATGAAGAAAAATCAGCTCTAGGGTAAGGCCTCATATGAATATGCTTATGTTTTGAACGACAGGTGACCTTGGCCATTATGACGCAGACCAACACGTGGTGATCACTGATCGCCTCAAAGAGCTGATCAAGACAAAAGGTTTTCAGGTAGGCTCTTTTGTTAACATGTTGAGCTCTTCTCTGCCATAGAGGATCATATTTGTTTCATATCTATTGAGAGGACATGCATATGTAACCTAACCTCGGCATGAAAGCTCATGCCTTTTTGACTTGACAGGTAGCACTGGTTGGACCAGTCATTGTCAAATGTTCAGCCGGGCCAAGCAGGTTCAGCCGGTTCAGAGTTGAGGCATGCTATATTGCTGTATTTTCATTATCTGTGGGAGTGACGAAGGGAGAAGCCAGAACCATGATGCTTTAGACTGAAGTGTATATTCTAATTTCTAGCTAATTTCTCACCACACAAATATGAGATTTCGGACGGGACAGACCGTTCCCAATTAGAAGAGGGATGGTTTGTGGAGGAGTAGGCAGATTGGTAGGGAGTGACGCCTGTCTACTGGTTAGTCATCCTTGAATGGAATGTGGTGGGGAACGGCCTGCATTGATTGAACACTTGAACATTGACCGTGGAGATGCAGCTGATTGGGGACACAACTACTTCAGTTCCTATTTCTTTGAATTTGCCTGTAAACAGGTGCTACAACTTTGCCTTCTCCAGTTGAATTTTCTACTCAATCTTTTGCAGTTTTAAAACCGTTTACCTAAAGCATTCCTGTTCCTAGTAGGCCCCCTATGTACTGCATTCTTTATTCTCTTAACATGTTTGGGACGGATAATGCCTTGAGACGTATCTAAAGTTAATCACAAGTTTTGTATGTGTGTGCCTGAGGGATTATACTTAATATATCTCCCACAACGATGAGAGCCTCTCAACCATATATTATACGTTTTGCTTACATGATATTGTGAATTCCTATATATTAAATACGATATGTTAAGAGTATAGGGGTGTAAAACTGCTAAATCCCTCCCAATCTATTTTGTATTTTATGGAGGGTACCGATTGAAACCAGCTGATATAATCCAGCTGACGGATTACCCACTTTATGTATCATTGATAAATATTGAGTTATGAGCGCTGTAATCTAAACAATATCAGATACAATAAAGAAATGTTAAAAAAAAAAGACAGACTGTAGGTAAAGTTTTCACCCTTCATCTCCACTGAGGAGTGAACAGCTGCTAAGGACATTGGGTCGGCAGGCTATGGAAGGGACGGGTAGTGCCCTGGGGTATCATTCATATTTACGATATTATCTTGGTTTTACCAGGAAATAATGAATCAATTTACATATATATATATATAAACTGTCGCAGAATTTAGAAGTAACATTATAGTCAACATTGTTAGCCAAAACAAATTATGATTTTAAGGATTGTGTACTGTGTGAAATAGATAGTTACCTCCCCCCAACCAATCTGAAAGTCATTTTGGCTTTTCCCCCCCGAAAAATATCGGCCATATGTTTTCACAAATTACCTACCGCAATCTCTTAACATCTACGGCAGATGGTTTGCTTTGAGACCTTGCCTTTATGAGAAAATATGAATATTCGATGTGCTAAATATAGGCAATGTACATATGCTGAGTTGTTGCCATCGCAAGCGACGGAAAAGGACCTACTTAATGATGCATTCTACACTTCTAGGTGGCGCCAGCTGAGCTGGAGGAGCTTTTGTTAACGCATCCGTCAGTAGGTGACGCTGCGGTGATCGGCATTCCCGATCTGCGATCAGGGGAACTGCCGCGTGCCTACATAGTTCTCAAACCAGGAGCCAAGTCCACCGAAGATGGCATCAAGGACTTCATCACTGGTAATTATCGATAATTCTACCGTTACACTGACCTTAGTGGCAGCAAAAACAAATCAGCTATTAATAGTAGGAATGGGCACATTTTCCCTTTCAGATCTTATTTAGATTACGATTCAAAACCACATAGTAAAACTATTAACCCATCGCATTTGAAGGACATCATCTGTATTATTCAGATTAGTAGGCATTATTCCACTTATATTCATGGTTCCTATAGTTAGGGTCAATTCAGTAGTTTGTCTGGTAATTTTTCTGTCAAAGAAAAGAATACCATTCATAAGCAAGGTTTTCCCAATAATGACTCAAAAGCTTTAATAATCGTATTACCTTCTTAAAGGGCGTTTTGCCGCGCTGCGCACATGGGGGTACGCCCAGTCTCAGACTGGGCGTACCTATTCACCTAAAAACGCACAGTGTGAACTGGCCATTACAAAAATATCTATAAAATAGGTAAAGTTAAGTTTCTAGAATATAATCTGTAATCTTACGATACACCAAATCTACCCTCATTGATCTCATTCTACATATTATAATTGCTACAGGAAAAGTGGCTTCTTACAAACAGTTGCATGGAGGTGTGGAGTTTCGCCCTAGTATACCCAAGAACCTCACTGGAAAGATATTGCGTCGAGAGTTGAAAGAAGAGTACCTCGCAGCCAACAAGTGAGCGTTTGCTGAGAGGTTTTACACAGAATCTGGGCATTTTGTATACCGTCCTACTGGAAGAAAGCCAAATCCATGTAAATACAACTATTACTCATTCCAATGACCGGGGAGCTGTTCTCTCCAATAACGGACTGCGTGTATTCCGTCGTCCAATCTATGTACATAGTTGTATGATTTTGATGAGAATACCATTGCATTCTTGACCGGGATGAGAAGTGATATTCTCTTGTCGGAATACCAAAGAGGCTATGTTTGCCGAATATATTGCCATTATTTTTCGCAATAGCAAATGAAGTAGCTCGTGTGTTTTCGTTGATGTTTGTTTCGTTTGAGAAATACTGAACACAGTTAACAAGAAATAGGAATATTTAGTATTTGTTGACGATCGATGTATGTGGAGTATAAGTCAAAGGTAAAATAAACAGTGAGAATCTTTATTTCTTGTAATAGTCCTTAAATACATGTTTGAAAGAGTATTAAAACGATGTAACAACCGTTATACCCAACATAAAGTGTGAATCCCGAATGCAAAACAATGTTGTGAGTAGCGAGTATTAAACTATATATCTTTCATTACAAGCAACATAAAAGGTGTAGTTTTAATGTGAGTCAACGTTGCGAGTACCTCTTGAGTATGAATACAGGCTCCGAGATGGACTTATGGAAGGAAGGCATGGCTTGCAATCGTCTCTGGTTATATATATCCTAAGCAACTTTCTTGATAAAAACAACCCTACAGGAACTCATCATCAAAGCATGTCTTCAGTTACTTCAGAGTGCTTGTACATGGAAGATTGTACATACATTTTCTGGTTTAAAATAACAGAATGGCATAATAAAAATAAAGTAAAACTTCTAGCTTTGATAAGTTTTCAAGCCAGAATAGGTGCATATCGCACAATAAAATGAAACTTGTTTGTGTCAAGTACAAAACTTGAATTTTAATGGCTAACAACAACAGTATTCAAGTTGTCCTCAAAGGGATCGTTACCAATTAAGATCTTCAAGACGCAGTGTTTGTCGGAAGAAGATGCTCGTTGTGTTCTGTCCTGTGCCTCTCCTTCCAGTCCAACGCTACAGAAAAACAAGACAGACATTTTAACATCAGTCACCAATTGCCCTAAACATATCATATACATTATACTTTAACAAGGTGATTGGAAGTTCTCTCATTGTATGTAATTCAAATAGTCCAAATCACTTCTATGACATAAACAGCATGGGGAAGCTTCGGGTTATACACTATATGAACCTTTTTTTCAATATAATACAATTTGATTGGTTGCTTAGGATGTGGCTATGTGTTTTCTATATGGCAGCTACTGCTTAAGTGATCTAGATGTTCTACATCTGCTTTCAGTCTCAAAACTCCTAGCCTACCGAGACGTACACAAACAAACAAACAAACAATTACATCTGCTTACGTCACAAGTCTCTTTGTTCGATTACGACAATGGTAGCCTAATCATGACGGTAGCCTAATCATGGTGATTTGCTTAGTGTCAAGGAGTGACAAATAGTTCGCAGAGTCGCAAACAAGTAACATAGTTGGTTGATGATATTTTGCCGTAGCCACTGACTGGGTCATATCACATAAATGTCAATAAATCCGGAAATCCGGGGAAAGTCCATGCTTGTTTACATATACATTTATAAAAAAAAAAAATATATAAAAAAAATACATATACATTTATATACACCACTGTGTGTCTGATCATCACGTAAACCATGCATAACCACGCTGTGTAGCTCTGTAACCATGGGGTTTTCAAGGACTTGAACCATGTAATTTTCAGTACCACCGGTTCCACTGGTTCATTGGCAAGTGCCAACTGACCTACACTATTGTCTCTGGACAATAGTGTAGGCCTATGTTTCTGGAGGGGCGAAGTAAAATCCCAAACTATAAATACTCGTGACCTACTGCCCCCTTCATCACCCACAGCCGATTCAGTTCGTCATTGAAGAGACCCAGTATACAACTCGTGATGCTCACCTTGACATTCCCTGGAGCAGTAGTACCTGGGGGTCTTCACATTTTCCACCTTACAGCGCTGACACTTCTTGAATGTGCGCGGACTGGGTTCCACCTCTTTACACATGATGCACTTGTGTAGCAGAGAGCCGTCGGCCGCTGGAAAGCATGTATACGGGTTTATAATCAAAATGATATACAAGCGTATGGCGTACAGAAGATGAATATTAAAAGAAATATACAGTAGAGCCCCGCGTTTTGGGATACCCTCCATTTAGAGCTAGTGACTTCCTGTGTGGGATGTCCCTTACACGGGGTGAAATCGTATCTAAGAGGGAACCGTCCGAAGCCCCCTCACACGGAGTGTCTCTGAAGCAGGGTTACACTGTATCTCTGTTGGTATATGAGTAAATGGATATTGATGCATGAATGTATGGTTGTATTGGTCTAAGTGTATTGGGAGTAAATACACAATATTACCATGATTTGGATATGCGTGGTCGTATTCTTCGCTTAGTTGATGAGTATTGCCTAGTGGCAACTACAAGGAGAATACGGCCACACAGATAGAAATCATAGCAATGTTGTATTTATTATTCACCTATGGAATGATAATTAGGAAAAGATCTTGTAAATAAATTGGAGATTCGACGAAGGCGCCGTGTATTGTTTATATAAAATAATTCCTATAATGCCCATCAGGTGGCCGAAAAAGACGTATTCTCCTGGGAGATTACGCATATCCGGAATCTACTTTGTAGCGATCTGTAGGCTCCATAGGATTAGTATGGAGACTCCGTATTAGGTGGGTAATAAAACAGTACACTGGCAAACAGCAGACTACCAGTCACTGGTACCCCCATCCCCCTCCCTCACCCCAGTCTCACTGCCAGCCCCGCACTCCTCATTTTATTGAGGTTCCAACTTAGAGAGTGACACTTTTGTGAGACAGCATGTTATGGTCTCGTGGATGTGTGGCCAGTCACTCCTAAATCAATGACCATAGCGCAGTCAACATTGAGTAGAGAGACAGTAATAATTCTATAAGCTATTATAAACATCGGGAGGAGTGATGAAATTAGAAAATTCATCCGTAACAATACAGAATATAATGTGAAACAGGGTAAACAGGAACATATTCATAACAATTTCTCATTAGCGTGTGAAGCAGAAAAGCCGTCGTTGGTTTATTCGGTCGATTTAACGTCAGATAGCAGCAATCAAGAATTACCAGACCATTTAAATAGTTAGCGTCCAATTATGAAAATAACAAGTGAGAAACACACCATAAAGCGAATGACGATGTAGCTTGACAAACCAACAAAATATATACGATCACTTACATATCAGGCATTGTAATGAATCCCAGATTGATATTAATTCCGACGACAGGCTGTTTCAATCCCCTACCTGTTACGACTTTTATAACTCTATGTAAATTTCCTACGTCACGACACGTGACCCAGATGCTTGTTCCTAACAGTTTGCGCCAACCGCTTCACTACACGGACTTATTTTTTTGGAACAGTCTAGAAAGTAAAACCCAAACTAGCAACTCTAAACAAGTGTTTGAAGATGACATTAAATGAATCTGCTGTGACCAGACCAAAACCACGAGCTGATGACCAACAGACAATATCACATGCTTTATGCCCATTTTGCACACTATACACATGTTATATCACAATTGTGAGAATTATTTCATAACTATTTTTAAAAATAGGCTGGGTCAAATATTTACACTCTCTATACCAGGGTCTCCTGGGTTGTTGATAATATATTGCTCTCGATATTTCAAATAATTCCAAAGTAAACAATGGCTCTATAAGCTTCAGTGAAGCCTTGGTGAAAATGACAATGGACACTTCGTCGAAGTCTCCGATGAACACTACGTTACTTAGTATAAATAGTTGCGTTATCTGTTTGTTCCTCACTCTTTGTATGAATGCCCTGATGAAGGAACGTTAGTTTCCGAAACGTCGGCCAGTTATATTTAATACAGAAGTCCGCATGGACGTACCAAACCGTTTATTTCACTCTTCAGTCTTCATTCCAAGTTTGGGGGTTACTACATCTTAATTCAGTTTGAACTCCTCCACCCCTTGCATCTATCGGATCCTTGGATGAATACAGCTGCAATTTTGGAGTGTTTCTAGAGACTGTGTTATGTTACCTAAGCCTAGGATTATACTCTGGTTGTATCTATTGATCCACTCCGTGAGTGTTAACACACCACCGCAAGCAATATGAGTGACCCAACACGGTTGACTACCCAACAGGACTATAACCAAGAGAAAAAACGCAAGATCACACCGGATAATACTCCTTACGTCTCTCCCAATGGTTCCGCCACGGATTTAACAGTGTCTACCCCGGCCCTTCCTTCTTCTATATTGGTTTTTTATAAAACCCTACGTAAGCTGCAAAAGGGCATCCTGAGATGTGAACATCACGTGGAAATATTAGAGAAACACATTACAGCTGGGACCACCCCTCGTGGCCTTCAGCCTAATGTCAACCCACAAATCCCCGACCTCCCAGTGGAGTTCCTTATTAAATGGGATACGTTACTAGCCAAATTCGCTGATGAACTGACAGTGACCCTCAGAAATTATTGGCAGGATCGTAGGATTTCACTAACATCGGAACGTACTAGCCTCTTTGACAACCTCAAGACTTCATGCAGCGACTCTCAACTCACTCAGATCCAGGAGGATCTAGCTCGTCTCACTCTGGATCCTCCGGCTCCACGTCAAGCTCGTCGACAAGCAGCCACAAGACGCAAGCCCGCCGCTTCAAGAAACCCAACCCCCCCGGATACAAGTAAATGCACCATCAACCTCTCACGAAAGAAGTTAGAACCCGCTCACCTCTTGTTGTTATATAAGGGTTTGTCGTATGTACCCACTCCAAAAGTCTCCCACCCTTGTCACATCCTCAGGGATGGATTATTATTCTGCCGCCGCCTTAAACTTAAGCACCACTTCTTATCCAACCCGGCCCCGGACACCAGGAGTAGTCACCCATTAAAAGGCTTCCTACCCTCTAATGGGTGGACACCCCCCTCAGGTAAGGACATCTTTCTGGACAGCTTTGTAGGCCTTACCACGAACATGTGCTTAGAAAACCGCTATGCCCTACCAAGATGAATCTCACTAGGGATGAACTAGATGCCCTCGAGGATTTTATGTTGGATGATGACATAGTGATAAAACCGGCTGATAAGGGTGGAGCCATGGTTATATTGAACAAGGAGGATTACATAGCCGAGGCCCAAAGACAATTGTCATCGCGACTACACTATAAACCAAGCAGTGAAAAGGAGTTCAAAAGATCGATACAGAAAGTGTTCAATTTTTTGAAACACTGCAGTGATGTTGGCTTCCTACCTAATGGAGCTCACCTAGCTCTCACTCATAAAATACCAAGAACCCCCTGTCTATATCTTCTCCCTAAAGTCCACAAACCTGGAATACCCGGACGCCCTATTATTTCAGCCTCAGGTGGGCCCACTGAAAAGATTTCAGCCTTCTTGGATACCCATCTAAATCCTATAGTCAAGAACCTACCAAGTTATGTACGTGACTCTGGTGATTTTATCAACAAAATATCAGATATTAACCTTGGAGGGGATTGTCAATTATTGACGATTGATGTTTCGTCACTCTACACGAATATCCCCCACACTGACGGATTACGCGCGGTTTGGGGATTTCCTCAGAGCACGGGTATCCGACGACCCCCATACTTGGTTGCTACTCACTTTGTTGAAATTAGTTCTCACCCTTAACTACTTCAAGTTCGGGGAAGATTGGTACCACCAGATCAGTGGTACAGCCATGGGTACTCGGGTTGCCCCGAGTTACGCTTGTCTTTTCATGGCACAACTAGAATGTGATATAATCTCGTCCTACCCGGTGAAACCTAAACTGTGGCTAAGATATATCGACGATATATTCTGTGTATTTCCGGGCTCAACAGATGACTGCAAGGCATTCATGCACCATTTGAATCAAGCCCATCCCACAATAAAGTTCACCTTCGAACTCTCAAATACCACTGTCAACTTCCTAGATGTCAATGTCACTAAAATGGGTGATGGCCAAATCGTAACCACCTTGTATAAAAAACCTACTGACTCACCCCGGTACCTTCACTACAAATCATACCATCCAACACACCAGAAGAGAGGTATCCCCTACTCCCAATTCATCAGGGTACGGAGAATTTGCACACACAAGGCCCAATTCATTGCAGAAACCAACCTAATGATCGATGCATTTCATGCCAGGGGTTATCCTGTCAAACTTCTCTTGGACTCCCAACAGAAAGCCGCCCGAGTGGATCGGAATGAATTACTGGACCCGGTGAAGCGAGGATCGGCGAATGATACTATACCCCTGATAGTGACATTCGATCCAAAACACGGACATATTACGGAATTCCTCCGTAGAAACGTACATCTACTCAGTAATACGAAACCTGACATAGGCACACGTCACAAGGTGATGGTTACTTACCGTAGAAATCGTAATATCAAGGATATGTTGGTGCATTCTACTCTAACTGATCGAAGTCTACCACGGAGACTTGGTTGTTTGAAGTGCGGCCGCTCCGGTTGCGCCATCTGTCGCTTTGTCAAGGAACAGCGATCAATCTCCAGCAGAGGCGGCAAGAATCTCCGCATCCCATTCTCGGGAAATTGTAGGTCATCGGGAGTAATATATGTCATAAGTTGTTCAAGATGTGGCAAGCAATATGTCGGACAGACATCCGCCACTCTAAATACAAGGATCACGCAACATTTACGCGATATCCGCGATCGGTTAACGTTCAAATCCATTCCCGCCCACTTCCATGAAGCCAACCACGGTATCGATGACGTCACCGTATCATGTGTAGATCGCGCAGCAGATCTGAATGCGCGTCTCCGATTGGAGGAGGCGTGGATACAGACACAGACACCGCACCGCCACCTGTCAACTCCAGCCGTCAGGCATCTGACGGGAGCCGTACGACTGGAAGCATCTCTACCGTGGTTAAACAAGAACCTACACGTTCACCGCCTCTGACTCCGTGCTTGGATGAACCGGTGAGTCCCGGATTGGCAGAGAGCTTCCGCGAGCTAGTAGCAGAAACCGTTGGGAGTACGATTAACGAGGAGGATGCAGGTTCATTGGATTTATTGAAATACTGCCCTATCACGGAGGATATTACCCCAACTTCTAGCCAAACGGAGTTCAACATCTTTGACTTATTAACAAGTGATACAACCAATGAGGTTAGTGATATTACATCATTTATTGACAAGGGCAACATCCAACAGGATATTCCAATCATCAGTGCTGTCCAACCAGGATCTACGAATACCATGAACTATACGGCAGGCACAGTAGATTCCTTATTCAACTTGATTGACATTCCAGGACGTATTGCACCGACCACAGGACTTACAAGGGTAACACCTGTGTCTAATAACAATGAGATGAACTCGAGTCCACCGGGCGACGCGATCCAGGCAGAAATTGCCCTTGCTCGCATGTTAGCCATTATGGCTGAGGTGGCACCTACTCAATTAAAAAAGACCAGGAAATTCCTAGAAGAATGCCTACAGGTGTAAATTGACAATGACTATAATGTATTTTTAATACTTGGTTTTTAAAAATAGGCTGGGTGCAAATATTTACACTCTCTATACCAGGGTCTCCTGGGTTGTTGATAATATATTGCTCTCGATATTTCAAATAATTCCAAAGTAAACAATGGCTCTATAAGCTTCAGTGAAGCCTTGGTGAAAATGACAATGGACACTTCGTCGAAGTCTCCGATGAACACTACGTTACTTAGTATAAATAGTTGCGTTATCTGTTTGTTCCTCACTCTTTGTATGAATGCCCTGATGAAGGAACGTTAGTTTCCGAAACGTCGGCCAGTTATATTTAATACAGAAGTCCGCATGGACGTACCAAACCGTTTATTTCACTCTTCAGTCTTCATTCCAAGTTTGGGGGTTACTACATCTTATTTCATAACATGTAAATATGTTTGGAAAACTAGATCGCCTGTTTGTTGGAAGAACAATGTTCATCTATTTAAAAAAAAAAACCATGTAAATGCTTAAAGCATTTTAGGCAGCAGGGTCATGGAAGCAAACATCAAGTGCGCATTGATATATTGCTTCATGAGGTATGAATAGTGCTTCACATTTGAGACGAAGTGAATCTATTTTAATGTATGGTACAGATTATTCATGTCGGGATAAAGGACACAGGAGTAGGTTCATTTGTGTCAATGTACTATAGATCGTTGCCGATCTAGGTAGGACCAATCTTAGAGTGCAAATACTGATGTTGTTTCAAGAACATCAGTCTTTACAATTCAATGAAATCAATACTATCCTTAAAGTAATCTGCACCTTTTTTGTTTATTTGTACCATGAAAACAATTCTTGAGGTAATGTGCGACTTTATCTCACGCCAGTATCTTTCTCCATTAACATTAGGAACTCGTACTCCATGGCCATGAAGTTTGTGTACCCAATACTCAATGGCTAATTGGGTGGTTGATTTTATCAATAAATCATGTTATACGGGGTGAGATAAAATCAGAAACCTACTCGATGAAAATAACCTCGTTTGACTGCTACATAATTCACTCAGCTTCGCTTCGGGAATTACTCTGCAGTCATACTCGGTGGAGTACGGACCAAGCTATTTTCATCTCGTGGGTTTCCTTCAAATTACCGCATATGTAAACCCGTATATCAAAGGGATGATTCAAGTAAGCGAAATACATTTCTAACTGCTCTGAAGAAGACAAAGTAGCAGCGACTCACCTCTAACTTGCTCGGCGTCACGGGAAACCTTCTTACAATCCGGAGAATTTTCCAGACGCTTCAACAGGTCCTTCTTCACCTCCAGTTGCCTGCTCAGCTCCGCCTGCCTCTCAGCCGCCCGTCTCCGTCCCCGGCGGGCCTTCCGCCTCTCCAGGGCGATGGTGACGGCCATGGTGTCGATCAACTGCCGGGCGGTATAGTCCGTCACGTCGCCGTAGGTGAACTCGTCGCGGCAGTCCGGTAGTGGTAGCGTGGCCTTCCGCCGCGCCAGCTCGAAGAGCTTTTGGCCGCCCATGTCGGCCGCCGTCAGCTGGAGAAGGCCCACCACCTGCGGCTCAATATCCTCCATGGAGACAACGTTCATCTCCTCCAAGCACGTCGGGTAGCTTGGGCCTTTGGGTTTGATAGTCCTCCTCAAGTACCACCGTTCATCATCACTCATGTCCTCCAGCGAGTCCTCCGTCTCCTCCTCCTCTGCGAGCTTGGCAGCTGACTTTTTGCCACCAACAGCCCCTTGTGGCTCCCGCACCTTCTTCTTAGCACCTCCAGTGCGGTTCACTGGATCGGAAGGGTTTTCAGTGGATTCCTCATCGGAGAGTTTCTGTTGAGCTGATTTGGGTTTCTTTGGTTTCTTCCTGATCCTCCTCGCTGGAGTCGGATCTGTGTCTTTGAAGTCCTTCCGCAAGTCCTCCAACAGTTTTGATGACCTCTCCCGCTGTTCTCTCTCATACGGACATTCCTTCTCACGGTTCTCCCTGAAATAGTAAAGTCATATGAACAAATTGTGACCAAATTAATGCTGGTTGTATCGGGATCAAGTTCCCCGAGGAAGATTCTGAGAGTGAACAAAAATTTAGTAAATGTTAATCGTTGATGATATTCTATGTTATCATTGATTTGGTCTAGAATGCTTGCAGTGTCATTTGTATGATAATTCATACAACTTTAGTTCTAATGGGGATATCAAATCAGCTCGGGCATTTGACTATCCACTCAGGTGTGAAGGGAGCAAATTACTACATGTATTTAGACAAGAAGTAGATCTTAGCCAATTTAGGAACAACAGAATTTGTCATGGTTAGCATTCTCTACCGGCCAGTTTTTAATACTTCAGCTGCTTCAAGTTCATATCTACAAGTTTAGTTCATCCATCCTTGTGGCGGAGAAATACTCTAAAGAGAGTAAGGTGAAGGGATCCAGGGGTCATAACCCCCACTAACAGGCTGCTAAATACTTGGAGAAAAAAGAGGATGGGATTCATATTATGTTTACATAGAGAATATCTAGAATTATACAATCCCATTTAATATTGGTAATTAATGTATCAAATGGTCATTAACATTAACATTATCATGGACTATTATGACCACCATCTATCACAATCCCATCTACTTATGTATCATAACTCCTTCCTAATACTCCTTATACACATACTTCTCGTTATAACATCGTACTTCTCTATAGACTTACAGCTCATCCTATTACAAGAGCATAGTACTAGAAAGATATACTATCACATTGTATTTGATTATTAAAATACGTAAACAAAATTATGGAGACTACGAGCTTATGAAAGAGAATTTATATCTCGCAAAAACGGGTTTGATGATAGACCCCAAGCGAATCTATTCCCAATAAAAATATTTTTTTAACTCCAACAAATGGTAATTACCTGCATATCTGCCCAATCTTTAGCGAGCCTAACTGGTAAATATCAGGTATGAATTTACAAGTAAAAAATGTTTTTAAGAACTTTAGTTTAGGGATATAAGTTGGGGTCATGAAAAAAGAAAGGATATATTTTTCATTTGGACTTTACTACCTCAGAGAGACTGAGAAAACATGGAAAAAACAGTAGCCATGGAATGAGGTTCGGGTGTGTGGGGAGGTTTGAACCACTGTTTATTGATGTGGATGAGGCTCAATTTATACTATATTGGTTTTACACAAGAAAAAAAAAGAGATTTATGAACTGGGAATGAAAATACGTTTCATATTAGTCTTACCCGGATAGTTCAGACGTGATTGCAGTGATTTCGTGTTTATCATTCCTAGAGTTTGGCAGGAGTGAGTCATAAAGGCCTTGTCCATCTATGTGTTTGCGGATGATGAATAAGCACGCACCCGGCGGTAGCCGAGGCATAATGTTAGGGCTGGGGTACTGAGCAAGATCCTTTTGCAATGATGTCAGTACCATGTTCGTTTCCCTCCTACTGATATGGTACACATCCTTGACGTAGTAATCATCCACGGGCAGTTTCTCCTTGGGTACAGTCACCCCAAGGTGATAGTGCCTCTCACACCGCTGGAGAAAACTCCGCTCAATTTCATCGTAAATACGGCGGTTTTTCGGTGGCGGGTACACGATAATATCCGGATGATACAGCAGGAATGCCGAGCAATTCTCTCCAAAGCGGGACGACGTCTTCAAATAGTTGTAGAACTTGCGGAACTTTTCAAAGTCCAGGTCCTGGCGCCAGTCGGACGTGCGGTCGGCGCTCAGGTCGTACAGCGGGTTCATCTCGTCCACGAAGCGCGGGTCGCCGAACTCCCACCGGGGCAACCACAGCGGTCCGAAGCGGTGGCCCTTGAGTTTCTCCTCCAGGTAAATCACGTAGTCGTTGTCCACGGTGTGACCGTCGTTTGTAGCCGGGATAGAAGTGGCTTTCTTTTTTTTCGTCTTCTTCTTCAGACTGGACTTTTTGACAGGTTTCTCTTTACCTGGCGACGGTGGCGACGGCGGCGACAGTTTTTGCGGCGGCTCCCAGTATGTCTCGTCGTTGATGGCCAACTCCGGTGCATCCAGCCATCGCCTCAGGCACTGTATCAGTGATCCGCCGAAGTAGCCATACAGCGGGAGCGTGAAGTACACCTGTAAACAACGTATTCGTCGATATATGTAGTTGTCAGGTGGCAATTTACACGTGTAAAAGAGACATGTACACATCAAATGTATTTCAGTAACTAGCGATTGTATGTCTGAAAAAATCTAATCAAATTAGAGGAAATGTTCCAAACCACACTACTGACCCCTCCCCCTCACCCAATCTCTGTGGAAAATTTCTCAATTTGATTTAGGTTTTTTTATATCATCAGTTCAAATGAGCAGTACACATCTGCACATGTTTTCAGCACTACGGTGTTCTCTAGTTAAACAGTTTTGCACCTTTTCATAACTTTTTCTTGCACCCCTATTTCTACTTTTGGCACTACCACGTTAGCTAACCGTCCACTAAGGCCACTCAAAAAAAACCTGTTTCTCATTGCCAAGCCATAAAAAATATGATGAGGGTGCGCGCGGTGATGAGAAACAAGTTGGTTTTTTTAGTAGCCTTAAGATCTTTTATTGAAAGCTCATGAAGTTAATTACTCAGGGAACTTCCCTTGCAAAAGTATTGAAAGGCAATCTACTTACATTTACGTATGAGATCTTGTCTGATGGGTCACCGAAGAGTCTTCTAAAGACATCCCTAAAAACAATTTCTTTCGTTAGCACCAGAAGTATCAATCCCTTGTTAGAACTAGAATCGTTACAATTCGTTAAACATAGACAATTATTTGATTTTATAATAGGTCGGCCATGGAAATTTCAACATCTGATAAGTCAGCTCTTTCTGCTGGGATCGGTAGGCAATGACCTTTACAATAAGTGATCCTTCAGCAGTAACGAACAAAAGGTAAACAAGAAGTATTATAAGTAAGTATAAAGGTGATCAAAGTGAATATGGGCTGTACAGGTATTGACGAGAAATGGTATGAGTGATTTAGAAACGAGCTTTCTCTAAACTCCTTGGATCTAGTAAACTTTGACATATAATGTGTCACACATAAAGTTAGATATAAAAGAGCTTCAAACGATTACATGATAATAGGTCCTCCGCATAGTGTAGAAAGGCACAGCCACGAAACACAAGAACAGGTAATTTAGTAAGTAATTTCTCATCCAAACTATGTAATTATGAGGTATAAATGCCAGGTTCTCCAATTTAATAATAACAGGTCGTGTGGTTCAGAATTGATAGCTTTCCGGATATCCACATAACAAGTAGCTGTGACCTCTGATTTATCTGGTGTTCTATATAGGTTATCTACCAAGCTATAAATCGGGTCCTCTGTACCCATTTCCGGGCAAAATCTATATTGATGCTCTGTCAAGATTCCTCTAACCAAGAATACAGGTGACCAGAATTTTTTTTATTCACAGACTTTTGCTTCCTATACAGCATATATTATGTATAGCAGGAAATTTATTTAAAATCAAAAGTTGTTCTGTGCTTCAGGCGTTTGGAGTATTCATTTTGACACAACCATATTAATATGCATACCAGTTAGTGATTAACTACATGTATATGCATAAACTGAAGAGTGATTTTATAACTACCCAAACAAACAAACTTCAAGAAAATATGACTACATTGTTTATGTATTATTTGCTAAAAATCAGCCAAAAATAGTCTGGTATAATGATAACAAAGTGATACTAACCGTGTGCTACTGTGGAAGAATGGATCTTTAGCTGAAAATAAAGAAAATCCTCGGTCGCGGTTAACTTACACATGGTGGGGATATGTAACTCCACAGAATAATCAACAACAACTGGCAATAGAGATAGTGTATCTAGCACTTCACTGAATAGGTGTGTCTTACAATGGAAGCACACTTTTTGAGTTGTTCTATTAAATGTGGGAGGATTTTTCTATATGCGTTACTTGAATTTTTATTTTTCTATAAAATCTACATTTTAATCTGTTAAATGTTGAATATAAGTCATTTTTCCAAAGTTAAGGGTAAACATATTTGAAGGGGGCCTTCTATAAATACCAAGTGAGGTATATTAGCTATTCATCAATGAGGAGAAAGAAACAATCGGCATAAAATACGATAGTCACAGCATAAATTCCCACAGAACCCCAGGAATAGAAAGATTAAAGAAAATACTTTTATTTTGGCTGATAGGAAAGACAAGTTCAGTGACATAAAAGAAAAAAAACACGCCACTTCAAATAAATAATGAGGGATACTTACATCGCGGTTTAGTTTCAAGATATTTTATCTGCCCCTTGTTTAGCGAGAGCATAAACATATCTAGCAATAATCCATGTGCTTGAGACAGTTTTGCTGTAAATAGAAATATTGGTTGTGACAAATAGTGAAAGTGTAATCAATATCATGATTAGCCTGTATGCTTGTTTGTTTTGCTTTTTTCACTTGGAAAATTATTTGGGATAATTCAAATCAGACACCACCTGAATTATTCAATACAGAGTCGAATGAGCTCTAGAAAGACTCTTGTAAAGAACAGTCCTTCGAAATATCATTGAAATTTTTTTTTTTTACATTTTTTGTAACACATGTATATTAAATATCAATGAAGTTTTAGATGTTAACAGCATTATTCACCGTCGACGAAATTCTCGTGGATATAGATGAAAGCTTGGTCAATGATGGCATCGAAATCTTCTCTCTTTCCGGGAAATTCTGTCAGATCGCCATGGTTGGTGATGTGCCAACGATAAGTGATCACAAACCGAATCCAAAACTTCTTTCCCTGAAATTAAATCGTAGAATTTTGGGAGACCAATGGTAAGTTGAAGTAAAATGAGATTTCACCGAGGACAACACATAGTTTTGTAGGGTAATCATCGGTTCACGAAACCTGAAATTACATTCTGTCCAACTTTTAAAAAAGACGAGTTTTTTTAAATACAGGGATGCCAGTTAGGGTCAGAATTTTTTTAAAAGTTTTTTTCTTTGCAATACAGGGTTTACCCATTACATACGCATTACAGTGGGGAATCAAAGGATTAAGGGAAAGCTCAAGTTTTTACATGGGTCAGTGGGAAGGTTCAGTGGGGGATCATGGGCTGTGGTAGAATTGGGTAATTCAGCAGTGGGTATGTCAGTGCTTCATAAGGAAAAATATCTTTTTATTCTGAAAATGAAAACATGAATTTCAATGGAAACATTGAAAACTATCATCCCTGAAAATACCACATCAATTTAGATACCGGTACACCTACAGATTAGTATGGGTTGTATTCCACGCTATGTTTGTTATTCATTTTATTCATCTGGTATACCTACCTGTTCCTGCCACATTCTCTTGAACGTGTCTTTGTGTCCATGGTAAAAGTTAAGATCAGCATCATCCAAGTCATGTGCGAAAAGAGAAGCATCATTACCGTCCAACTGGATACGTCTCATATTCTGCAAAGAGACATAGTGGCAATACAGAAAGTTAATATAGTTGGTTCGTTAGTACTGATTTTATTAGTAAAATTAGAACAATCAGTTTATTTAATTTATTTTTTTGGTTTATTCCTACCGATTCTGCTACGGAGAGCAGTTCTTCCATCGGCATTATTATTGTTATTATTATTGTTATTATTATTGTTATTATTATTGTTATTATTATTGTTATTATTATTGTTATTATTATTATTATTATTATTTTTATTTTTATGATGATGATGATCATCATCATTATTATTATCATCATATACCTGTGGCCGAATGTCTATGAAATACTACCCGCTGCTAGGAGTGCAATATCCAGGCTCATTGTGACGTATTGAATGAGCACCAACATTGAGTCAATAGGCTCTGAATAGTTAATCACCCGAGTTACTTACCTATGTACTGAGGGGGAGTTGATGTTCATACGAGCCTAGGGCACTATGCATTATCTCCTGGTACAAGTTTACCCGTAGGAATAGCATTTAAATAAAACCCAAAAGATCACACCAGTAAAGTGTCAATGCTACGCCATGGCAGGTGTCGGAGTGAATGTGAGATGATGTCATATGCGATTGCAAAAAGACAAACCATCAATATAAAGCTTTAAGCTTCCTGGCTGGATTTGCGAAGTACAAAAAATGTACCAAATTTGAATGATTCTGATATTGTGATGATATTTTATGTCATTGAAAGGAGTGAGATAAATCCAGATCCGCACTTGAATCGTAAAATACACAATACTCCACTTGTTTGGATGCGCCGCAATCGTCATCGAGGCAAAGCCGAGTGACGATTGTGCTGCACCCAAACTCGTTGAGTATTGTATATACATGATTCTCTAACCAGTTCTATATAAGTGCCCCAGGATTACCCGAGGTACTCACCTATTACTGAAGGGGAATTCATGTTCCTACGAGCCTTAGGCACTATGCAGTGCCCTCGGACTTTTGATTTCGAATGTCCATCCCTATGGGCTCAGTAACCACGTTTTCTCATATTACTACATTGAGGGTTACATCGAGGTGGATATCTTAGAGGGTTACTGGAGGAATCGACCCGAAACTAACTCTATCCGTCGTTGTCAAGAGAACTAAACCCGTTTAGGAGAACTCAATCTCCAATTCCACCCGTTTTAGATTTTTTTTTATTCATCTTTTAAGAGACTTTATTTATCCTGGCGGATACATCGATCAATGGCCGTTTTGAGCGTATCTCTCAGCCATATATGGTACAATAATTTTACCTTCTGTTTTTCCAAGTAAACTTTGTTGCCACATTTACAGTGGTGGTCTAGTATTTTTCTAAATAAATTTGACAGGACGAATATCAGGTTGTCTTGCACATTATTAATTAACAATGAACATAATATAACATGTAATGTTAAATAGGAAGTATTTGCATATATGAATCGAACTAAAGTCTATGCCGTGTCCTTAGTGAAAATACAAATCTTTAATCAGTTTCCATGGTTCCAGGAGATATGTCTAAGTTGTTTACCTCTAATAGCTCAACATATTTGGAGATGCACTACACAACTGTAAAAATGAAAATAATTTCACAGGGTTATCCCGGTGCCGACTTCAGACGATCCAGTGCCCTGTTTTTTAGTCACGACAAGTTTGACCAAGGACACCCTAAGATCGTCAAGCGAATATACAACATTTTGGATGACAAAAGGTGGCCGGTGTGCTATAGACAATGTCGTAGGGCGGTACGGGAGATCGGTGTGAAAAGCTTCGGCCGTTATGACAAGTATAGAATTGTTTTAGGTTCTATCAAAGAACCAGGGACCCGTTAATATCAGCAAATTGGGGCGGAAAGTGTGCTAGATACCATGTAGTCATCACAAGCAATACACCTCAACGGGTAATCAAACTGACTCAATTGAATAAGAAGAGATAGACATAATTTATGATATCACATCATAGCTGAAATAATTAACAGAAACAAACCTAGATGACTGTACGACATGTCCATAGGGATACAACACTTTGGGCGATAAATTCACCCACGTGACCCCACGATTGTCTTATATATAACACAACTCACACCGACCTACGTGTTATAGACCGACGACAAATGGCTGATCTTCTAAGATTGTACATCTATAGGACACTGACGGCAAAAACATGTTGTTATCAACGACTGTCATGACTGAAAAACACCCCCAAGTTCTGTGACAAGGCCCAATTCTTTTGGGAAAGTTTGAATGATTGATAAACGTTTCTACAGATAGCTAATAAGTAGAATCTGGAAAGCCGAATCTACTGAGCATATAAGCCTGCCTTTTTCTGTCACCTGATGGGCATTATAATGACTATTTCAAATAAACAATGCATGGCACTCAGATCGAATTTCTAATCATTTAAATTTGTTTCTACTAATTAGTCGAAAGGTGAGTAATGAATACAACATTTTTTTTTAATCTATGTGGCCGTGTTCTCCTTGTAGTTGACACTATGCATACAGAATACCACGATTATTTGGATCTGATTGAACAACAATAGATAGGTGAACTACAGGATTATTTCTATAAGCCCCCCTCCACCCCTCCATTTTTGACAATATTTATAACCTCGTAAAATGACCCCATCCAGATCAAAGAGTAAGTGGGAGCCAAACCCGGCTTGGCTGCGGGCCGGGTGGAGGACAATGTAGATTTAATTCAAACTTGAATAAATTCTGTTCTATTCAAAATATCAGAAAATAGTTTTCAGTTTCAATATCAATGTCTCCCCTACAAATCAAAGCATCGCTTTAAAAGTGGCCTACTCAGAATCGGGAACAGTTATGTGAACATATTTTCATCGAAAACGTCAACCAGGTGAGTTCAAGGTAGTCAGACGTAGTTCGACTCTGTTCATTCCTCACTAGAGTCGGACTTGATGTCATAGGCAAAGTTTGAGACTAACATGATCCCTGGGTGCTGTTTTATAGTCGTGACAATCATTTATAGTGATCGTTTCCAGTGCATCGCGTTTCATAGTCGTGATAATTACAAAACAGTGATCAGTCACAGGTGTGACCGATTGAGAGTCACTGTTTTGCGTTGCATAGTTGTGATCATCACTAGCGATTTTTCCGAAAACGATCACTAAAACCATCACTATTTGTGACAAGTACATTGGTGTCACTAATCCACTTCGTCAGTTTCAATTGTGAACGCCCTTCCATTTCTCACGATGAAATCTCCAGTGTGCTAGTTGTTGACAGGTAAATATCCATGGAAATAGTGATCGCCTTTGAACTGATATCTAAATAGTGATCGTTTTGCTGCCGCAATCACTACAGTAATTAAAAAAACAGTGATCGCACTGTGAAACAGTGATCGGGACTATGCAACGCAAAACAGTGACGGTCACTAAAACGGTCACTAAATACGTCACTCTTTTTCCGTGATCACTAATAAAGACGTCGCTGTCTATAAAACAGGACCCTGGTAACCAGCTCAATTCAAAATTCAAAGATTAAAGATGGCAGATTGATGAGCTTTGATTCAGGGATTTAAAGGAGGATTTGATAAAGAAAAAGATAATATCTGATGCTCATATTATGTGAGACTGAAGATTGTGATGTAAGTTGTTGAATTCAAATATTTTTTGTTTCATGACACTTCCTTTGCAAACGTTATTGTGCGAACCAGTTTTGTTCGCAAAGAATCTCAAAGTTTGCCTATGTCATCAAGTACAACGTCTGTTGGGAGTGATAGCGGACACACAGTGTTGTACTACGTATAACTAGTTCAAGGATGATATTCCTTTCTTTACATGGTGAACAAACAAAGCTTGTCATCGTGACACACTTCGTCTGCTGTCAGGGATCCATGACATGTCCAACATTGTCATTCATTGTGGCAATTTGGCTGACAAACTCACCTACAATTTATGTGTCACAGCCCAACGATCATTGCACGATCCTCTATGATCGTACGTCTATAGGACACCGACGCCTAGAAAAAGTCATTATCAACGATTGTCGTGACTGAAAAACAGCCCCAGGTATCTTTTCTTCCCGGCTTGTAACCACAGACGCAGTTCTAGCCCTGAATGCAAAGACTGACTCCTGGACCCTGTTTTTCAGTCACTACAATCATTAGTACCGATACTCCAATATCGTCCAGCGAATGTATGATCGTTTGGAAGACAAAAGATGGCAGGTGCCCTATAGACACAATCGTAGCATGCCATTAGAGGTCGGCGCCAAAACAGTCATTCAGAACGATTGTCTTTAAAAAACGTAGAAGTATGCATGGTGTTTTCAGTCATGAAAATCGTTATAAGCGATGCTTACAGATTGGGGAATGTGCAGCAGTAGGTTTTGCAGAAGCAGTTGAGTTGTGCAGTGCCTGCAATTGTCAACTAAAACATGGTGGAAAAACATTTCTCCTGAACAAAACACAAAAAGGATAATTATGAAATGTCCAGTATAGGTTCACCACATAAATAAAAAAAATTCTCCCAAAATATTTCCTAATTTCAATACATTTTAGCATCTGATAAAAAAAGTTACAACCACACTATCATGACTATGTGTCATAGACTGACGATCATTGGCCGATCCTGTGTCTATGGGACACTGCCGCCTGGAAAGTGTCGTTATAAACGATTGTTGTGCCTAAAAATCAGTGCCCTGTTTTTTAGTAACGACAATTGTTATGAACAACATCTTTCAGTCGTCAGTGTCCTATAAGCATAAGATCTTAGAGGATCGGCCAATGATTGTAGGGCTACGACACTTAGGGGGTTTGAGGTGTCCTATAGTAATGACAATCATAGAGTTCCTGCAGGTGAAAATGTCGGCCAAAGTGTCGTAGGCCAAGACAATTGTGGATGTGTCGTACACTCACAGTCAAATAGGTCGATGGGCCCTACCGGAACGCTATATTTCACTTCCCGTAGGAATTAAGCCATGAAACCTCTACATGAGTTAGGGACACATGTAACCTAAAGTCCTACCAAATATAAAGAAGATCACCCACTCCAATCCGCCGATATTCATGTTTGAATTATGAAACATCGCTTGAGGTGCAAAGGGCACACTGACAAGTACACCGGTCGCCAGAGCAGACACTAGCACTAATTTTAACGGCGACCTTGACATTGACTGTGCTTGTTCCCAGTTCATTCATGATCTGTTCAGACGAAGGGTATTTCATTCTTCCTTGCAAATTGGCAAAGGGTTATTAATTTTCACCCACTTCCCATAGGAATTTTGCCATGAATTTTAACGCAAGTTTGGGAAACGTACATATAATATGAAGGAGATTGGCTGCTCCGATCTGCCAATATTACTGAAACGGTTCCCTGGTTCTGTGATAGAACCTAAGACGATTCTATATTTGTCATAACGGCCGACGTTTTTCATGGCGATTGCCCGTGGCACGTTACGACACTGTCTATAGGACACGGCCATCTTTTGTCGTCCAAAATGTCATTGGATTATGATGTTGTGACTAAAAAAGGGGGCCCCAGACCCTGGTACCATTTCTCCCCCGATTGTACCCTATCTTGGATAGTCATACACCCTCTGCAATGCCTCGTTATAGCGGGGGCCGTCCCTCAACTACTTGACAATATGTGAAAACTAAATAACGCCCAACTGTGCCTTAAGTTACAGTTATAACTACTAAGCTACAGATAAAGCATTCACACAGTCGGCCGCACCTGGCCGGGCCGGTGGCTCCCGACTCGCTGCCAGGCTTTCATACTTCTCTCCTACCGCCCGCGGGCAGGAGCCGCCAGCCAACCGCCGACGGGGTAGAACTAGTCGTGGCAACCCAAACTGCTTATTTCACGATGTTACACAGTATGTGCCACTAGTAATACGGTACTAGTCAATGGTCCAGGGCCCTGTTTCATAAGCAGCGGAAGCTTCGTTAAAAGCGGTTCGTTCGTTAATAGCGTGAGTGTCCGTTGCATAAGCAAGTAGGTTTTATGGTCTCGTTCGTTTTTCGAGCGAGAGGGAGAAAATGCGGTAATGTCCGTTGCAATAGGAACTGCCGCTCGGCTGTACCTCCGCTATTTAGGCGGAAAAACTCCCGCTAATTACGAGAGGGTCGACCCTCTCGTACAGCCCCAATAGTAGTAGAAATATTCCTTTTTCAGACACTAAATCTCATTCAAATTGAAGAATATTTGTAGCGAGTAATTCTAATTGTATCCCATATATTTATCCCAAATTTTAAAAGTTTCTAACGATTATTTCATCCAATACTGGAAATTCTATTTCAAACTGACAACTGTGGTCACTGCAACACTCAGGTGGCTATTGCAGAACCTCCTGCATCGCTTGACATATATATATAATATATATATATTTATATCTATATACATGTGTATGTAAATATATTATAATGTATGTATGTATATATATATATATATATATATACCAGAATCATAGTTTTCATCTATTTATATACTACCTATGATATGATAATTGTTTTGGTTATTCCAGAGAGGAGGACAAGCCTATAGTGCCATACTAGTGTATCTCTGCTACCTTTGTACATTGTCCCTACTAGTTCCCCCTGCCTTCTAGCGGTTATTCAGGGAACCAGCCGCGTTGATACACTCTCCGAACATAGATCTTGTAGCCCAGTAAAAGATAAGTAGCAAAAACATCTGCTTGGAGAGTGATGTTGCGCGAACAACAAATGGAAGCCTTGAAATAACGAACGAACGAGACTGTTGAATAGCGAGAGGGGTTATGAAACGCAAAATTATCGGGCACGTTGTTCGTCTCGCTATCCCAGCCGCTATTCTAAGTGTTCACTTGCTAAAACCTTCCGCTACTTATGAAACAGGGCCCAGGGCAATGGTCCGACCAGTCTGACTATAGGTCTGGAAGGCATATTAGAGACTAAGGTGGAATCCGGATTCAAGGAGTGTTTCCCTTAAAAATTCTTATAGATTGACTTGTGCTGTATATCTAATAAGTTTAAAATTAATAACTAAAGGAAAAACATTGTCAGAAATTATAATGTAAAAATATTGCATCATTTCCAACATTTTCCATTTTCTGCCTACCACGACAATGCTTTAACATATGGCACATATCACAAAAAGGGGCTTTTTGCTTCTTTTCTATTTTGATAAAGAATCAGTCCATTTTAACTTCTACTATGAGTACAATAAAAAATTAGGTATCACAATGATCCTCAAAGAAATCTCCATTTGATTAAACTGGGCCTTGATTTGCTTCCATATGGAATTCCATGGAATCTTCACTCATATTCTAGAAATCAAACATTTTGCCCAATTTTTAGCATGATTTCAGAGCAAATATGTCAAAAATGAAAACAGATAAATCACCTCAATAAATCCAAAATATATATGACAATAAAGCCCATAATCCCTGGTTTTATATGGTACCGGCCCTTTCTAAATATGTATCATTTTTACAGCCTAAGTTATGAGAACATTTGTATAGCAAGTCAAAAATAACTAGTTTTCAGTCCCCAATATGGTTGCGAGGCCTATAGGGAGAACGTGACCGTGTGATTACCGGTACGTGGGTTTGGTAGTCCGAGAGGCTCTGACTGTGAAGCGGTGCACTAGGCAGTCAAAGTTTCTCGGACTAGGGTTTGGAGGCGTAGGCTACCCTAGTCGTGGGCGACCCTAACTGTACGGTTCCCGTATTAGGGTCGTGGATCGCTCCATAAGCAAATTCTGGGGTTTTTTGCGAACCAAGTTGGTTCGCACTCTCACGTCTTTAATTCTTAACATCCAATTATCAAACTAACCTGAATCGATAGTTCACACATTTCTCTTGCTTCTGATATATTTTGATCAGAAAATATCTTCAAAATATTAAGATATCTGGACATGAAAATGATAAGAGGTTGTCTGTGACTGAACCAGAGAGCACATCGGCCATCTTGGTTCCCCTCCTGTTGTGGTCACATGACCTCACCATGTGCTTCCAACTGAATGTCAACAAAAGCTGGAAATAAGTTTCTTGAAGTAATTGCATTCAAAAGATGGCTCTAACTTGTGGAAAACAATGCAGATGTATCAAATAACATAATAATGGCAATAGGGACACTTTTTATGCATCAGAATTAATAAAAACACAGTCTGACAGCAGTTTGTTGTCATGTCTCGTTTTCGAAAAGAGTGCGGCCCCCTATTATCGCTCAAACACTTGTCAAAGGTAAAAAAAATCGTTTTTGTCCAATATTTCGGCTATGATTTGATATCATTGTTTATGTTTGCCTATTCTAAATGCATTGTATCCGTTTGATATCCAATTCAAGTTAATTACTCACAGAAAAACGTATAGAAATGTGTAGGATGTCGGTTAGCATTTGAAAATTGAGCTGGTTATCGAATCTGTTGGGTACCAGTCATCAACCAGCAAAAAGTAATGGCGGACTGCTGAAGCCAGTGAGATCGATTCACCTAGGGAGATAGGCTGTTCTGGGTTGTTGTAGGGGCGACACAACATTTAGAATGTCATATCCAGTATATATAATCGTGTACTTTGTGTAGAAAGTTCAGCGGGACAATGTCTTGTGCCAAAATATGTTTTTTCATCCTGCCAAGGAAAACCCCAGAAATGTCTTATGCAGTGGTGTCCGACCCTAATACTAATGTATAGGGTCGGACTCGTCTGACTAAGGCTACCCCTTTGAACGGGTGGAGTTCGTTTTGAGTCGAGTATCTAAGGGAAAAGGGGTTCAAACTTCCAATTTAGTCTCAAGTCTATTTTTGACACGGCCTTGTTTGCAACTCCATGGTTCTGATAATCTGCAAATAAAATCATGACTTACGATGTGTTTACCGCCCCAGCAGATCAGTGGGGGTGCATCAGTGGCGGGACAGTGCGACCGCGAGTCACGCTAATCTGGTTCTGTGTTCAGTGTTTAATGTTAACTCTGGCATCTATTTACAAGACAATGCCACGTCCTACTCCTTCGCATAGTCATGGTCAACTTTCTTTATCTTCGGGAATCGTTATTTCTGTTTCTCGACACGTATGGGCCTGCAGACATACATGTGAACAGCTTAACAGTGATATAGTTTCATCACCTCCACGCGGTATCTTGTAAACAGGAAGTGGGGAACGACCTTCACCTCTTGAAGAGGGTTGGCCTCACACTGCACCGCTAGAGTAATCTACAGAAAGTTTTGCGTGAGAGCGGCGCAGTGTGAGTACCTTTGACTGGTTGCTGGCTGTGGTACAGCCAACTATCACCAGATAGCGTGCGCTGGTTCCGTCGGTACAGCTCTATGCTCGGAACAGAATGGAGACCGAGTTTGCTCCCAATTTACCCCAAGAGACTACGGCCAACTCTCCCCAACCACAACTTCATGCCTCAAAATAGGTAGACTGGTTCCTACACTTGCCGCCAATGCAGACCTTTGCTCCTAACTGGTGCCACCTCTGAGTAGAATAAACCCTAGAGTGCAGCCAATATTCACCAGACGGCGTGTTCACGGCTCAAGGAGGGGGCTGCCTCAAGCGGTCGTGAAAGAAACAGTAGAATACGGAAAGCTAAAGTATATTAAGTAGAATACCATACGGCTTTATTATCACCATAATACAAAGTCCACATTGAAAATGTATAGGGACTCGGTAAACCATGACCCATTACCCTTTATTGTCTATTTATTGACTCAGTAGGCCTAGAATACAGCTTTTTCTGCCACCTGACGGGCACTGTGGGAACTATTATTATTTATTATCCATCAGTATAGGGAGCCAAAGTGAACCCGCTGAAACCACAGATACCCACTTACAAAACACCATTTCCGGTTGCCAGTAAGAACGAGGCTTAGTGCTAAACCTATGGGGGTTTGAGGCTAGACTTTTGTTTTTGGTCTTGTTTGTTACCGTACTTTTGAAGTGTAGTTTACCACTATCATCTGTACATATATAACTCTGTTTCGAAACTACGATGACAGTTGTTAAGTTTATCAAAAATATGGATCTAAAAGATTGGAGAACGAGACATAATCTCCAACCTACCTAGTCAAAGCACTGAGCGCCTCTATCCGGAAATGGTATTTGGGACCGGCTATCTGTGGTTGAAGCGGGTTCACTTTGGCTCCCTATAGGGAGCCAAAGTGAACCCGCTGAAACTACAGATACCCGTCTATAAAACACCATTTCTGGATATAGGCGCTCAGGGGGCCGTTTCACTAGTAGGGGGGTCAAAGCGAGAGGTAGGACTGCAACAGTGATACCAACAGTGACACCAACAGTGTCAAGCCCAAATTCGCTTTTCATCACTGGTCTCACTGTTGAGGTGAGACACAACTCTCACTGTCGGCACAGGATTCGCTATGCACACGCATTTGATGTTCGAATTTATTCGTCGATGGGCCGGGATAAGCTCGCGGGCGGGTGTCGTACTCTTCAAATGCATCGACCAGACGCCAGATTCCAGCAGACAAAAACCTAATAAATCAGTTATTCGGCCGAGGCTATAATTACATCTTTTTTTTTTTTTTTTATATCACGAGCTTTCCTCTATTTATTGAACCGAATTGATTTGCGATACAGTACAATCCATCAGTAAGTTATAAAGGAGCTATGCATCCGTGTACAATAGTATATCCTAGTGGCTACAGGTGATCAATCCAACGTTGACAGTGCTTGAAAAAATTATGCAAAATGCTGAAGGTACCTGATATAAACTAAGTACTCTATTTACCTATACAATGCAATATCACTTTATCGTAGGTGAGGGCAGAAGCTGGGCCAAAATTCAGAAAGTTCTACTCTCCCTCCCTTTCCTGCCCAGAAGAGGAAAACTAGAGGAGGCCCCCTTGCCTACCCCTTAGTTCTGTTTACGCATAAGCTTACCAGACAACTTCTATTATAAAAAACAAAAAAATCCTTACTTCTGCCCTGAACCACAAGTAGAGGAAGCTCTATTTTCCATTTTCATCCTTTTCTGAGAACATAAAAACACACAGTTACACATTTAAAATAAGGAGTAGCCGGCGGTAGACAAAGACAAGGATGGTTGGCTTACAAATAAACAGGACACAACAAAATAGCACCGTACTATTATAATTCAGGTATGTTAAAAGGGTAATCACCTAGGAGGAAGAACATGGGACTATCCTACCCCAGCCCTCCCCTAAAAAATCCCTGTTCTCCCGACATGGTGCTACACAGAACTGTTTGTTTCTTGGACACTTGCAGGATCGTTTCTTTGGTTTACATCATGCACTCCAGTATATCGTTCCATTTAAGAAACCGCTCCTTTTTACCTAGTAAGTTGCATACATATTTTTCTACACAGAGGCTATTTCGAAATTCCCTACTCCAGTTGTGTACTGAAAACTCGCTGTTGTAGAACAATTTTTGTCAGAAAATGTAGAACATTGCGTGGAGACTTATAAAACGAAGCATATTAGCTTGGTTGCCTTTATTCCCTAGCCCGACTATCAGTTCAATCGGTTCAATGTTTAGTACAACATCTACGCACGCCTTCAGCCAATTTTTCAATTGTTTCCAAAAAACCACCACCATAGGACATTCCACCAAGAAGTGAATTATTGAGTCAGTGTCATGACAAAATGAGCAATCCGGTGAAGATAAGACCCTGATCTTAAAAAGGAAGGAATTAGTGGGCACTACATTATGAATAATCTTGAAAAAAAAAGACTGTAACTTTGTTTCCCGTGTGGCCTGGTAGGCACTCTTATAGATTTCTGCCCAGCCTTTATCCGAAATGTTTTTGTGCTTTGCCGTTTCCTTCCAAAAAGCCAGACCCGGAGATCCCACCACTACCCTACCCAGTAAGAAGTTGTAAAACTTTTTATTGATACAATTCATAACATTGAACGAACCATCTCCATTGTCGTTAACCATGAGACACATGGAATCTGATTTAAAGTTTTCAAAAGACATCGTACCAAGCCATGGGATATTTTTCTGGATTTTAGACCAAGTTCGCTCATCACATCTTACATCATAAGTCTCCTCAATGTCCCCTCTCGTCATGAGTTTTTTTTCACCTATAATTACATCTCGGGAGGGTTGTTGGGGTATCGCCTGAAAATTCTGGTTGGTGGAAGCGCATTTCAGCTGGCAGATGGCCAAACGCCCCAGCAGACGCTCAACAACTCTGAGGCAATGTTCAAACAACCACCAATATCCTCCAACAGACGTCATAACTTAGACCAGCCGTCTGTTGGAACGTCTAGAGGGAGAGCCGACGCCTGCTGAAACGTCTGTTGTGTGCTTCCACCAACCCGACAGATTACTCAAATAGAGCAGGGAGCTGTTTCACTAGTAGGGGGGTCAAAGCGAGAGGTAGGACTGCAACAGTGGCCCCAACAGTGGCACCAACAGTGTCAACCCCAAATTCGCGTTTCATCAGTGGTGTCGCTGTTGAGGTGAGACCAACTGTCACTGTTGGCACAGCTGTCGCTATGCACACGCGTTTGACGTTCGAATCTATTCGTCAATGGGCCGCGATGACGTGGAATTTCACCCCTTCCCGTATGAACTAAGCAATGAAATTTTTACACGAGTAAGGCATATATATAACCTATAATCGTACCAAATATGAAGAAAATCGGTCGAAGCGTTCCGAAGTTATCGGCGTTTCAATTTCATCATAGCAATCATCTGCTCTGGTGGTCAGTCACCCTCCCACCTCCCGATGCGCAGTCAATGTCAAGGTCGCTGCATAAATTAGCGAAAAATACACTGACCACCAGAGCAGACGATTGCTATGACGAAATTCAAAGACCGATAACTTCGGAACTGCTTGGCGGATTTTCTTCATATTTGGTACGATTATAGGATATATGTATACCTTACTCGTGTATAAATTTCATTGCTTAATTCTCACGGGAAGTGGGTGAGAGTATTCTTTGCACGTAACAAACGACAGGGTAGACCCTGTCGCTTACAGAGGCTCCACAGTGACACTAACAGCAACACCAATTCTCCTGATGAAATGGTCACTGCCACTGTTGGTGTCGCTCCTTTCCCGAGTGCCGTTCACGCTTGAGTGCACCTCCTGATGAAACGCACACTGTCGCTGTGGTGCCACTATTACACAGAGCGACACTTGCAGCTTCTAGTGAAACAGCTCCCAGATCTGCCAGCAACCACCATACAGGCGCTGTACAACGTTTTTGTTGGGCCCGAGTGGAAGAATGGCTGTATCACAGAATTTGGTGATTGTACACACAATATTCCCTTCATAAAAATTACTTTTTAAAATGAAAATATATGGTAGTGGTCCCGCTTTTGATGTGTAATAATAACTGAAATTTGCTCTTTGGAACACTGCCAAGATCTTATGTTGTTTGATGTGTTATTCGTGGTATAAACACACTCTCTTCATCTGATGAGGAATAATCATCTGATGACAATATTTCTTGTAGGAGTTGTAGGTATGGTAACTTATGGTGTTTCAAATATATATATAGACAGTACTGCCTTCACCATGTTGCATATCCCAGTCATAGTCACCATATCCTTTGAATAGCATTTAAACTTGATGCTAAGATATGAGACCTTTGTCTCATTGCCCTGCAGAGCTCCAGCTAACATATATATATGCAGATTATGACAAAACTACTCCTTTGGACTAATCTCCCAATATCTGTGAACCTGTGTTCCACAGATGTTTAAAATAAGGTCTTTAGACCAGGTTTTAAACATTAGGGAATACAGATGAGGAATCAGAAAATAATATAAACACAGTTTTACAATTTTCTCATTAATATATACCTAAAAAACATTAAGATATTTACCTTATTTCAGCTGTTGGAGGCATTGCAAATCTAATTTGTGCACTCACTGGTCATAGCCCCATGTGAGTTTTGCCAAAAAGTTTCAAAGTCCAGTAAAAAGCCTTTGCTGCTACTTTTGGCAATCTCCACTTCCAAGTTCAAAGCGAGGCTGGTGTGTGATGTCATATTTAACCCTCCTACCCTTTATCATATACTCATGCAGTATATTTGGTAATGAAGTACTGCTGCTCCCTGTGCAGTATAAATTGTGCAGTACACTGTTATACTGAACATGTTGAAACATCAGCAGTGTGTGGGCTTTCACATAGACATGTATTCTATGCCAATAAATGATAAAAGTTGATTAATTTTTGGTATATAAAAATATAGAACGACCCACCATGCTTGTACATACTACAAAACTCGATGGGAATTGATGTTTTTAAGAACTCGGCCTGGGGCCTCATTCAGTAAATAACAACAATTTCCCTCTCATTTTGTAGCATCTACCTAGAACCTAATTCTCACTGATGTCACTTATTGAGGCTTGATAATGATTGTTCACATTCAAATATCCAGCAGCAACTGCTTGATTTGTGTCATTCCGGGATCCTGCAGGACTTTCACCGTTTCTGGTAGCAGTATCATTTAGATGCAAATACAGATGTTCTGGCAATTTGTTATAGTCTGGCATGGTGTGTGGGGTCCTTGGTATGAGTGGATTAACCCATGGTGTGGAACTACAGAACGAAGACAACGTCCCATTTTTTTAACGCAGAACCCCATCAAGTACTCAATGTAGAGTTCTCAATGAAGAGTTCTCTTTACTGAAAGTGCTCTTCCATAAATGTGGTACCCGGTAATCTTATTGAAACTAGGAGCAAATAGTATGTATGTGCAATCATAAATGAATAACAATTAATAGGTTTGGGTTACATTCAGTCAATGGATAGTTTTCTGTAATCCACTTGCACCTAGTAAACTTGCCATTTCTGCAACTGCCTATCTTGGATCGAAACAGATCAAGCACCAGTGGGTGTTGAGGTATTTTGGTCTTGAGTGATTGGTCATGGTCAGCTGGGTATGCCTCTAAGACCCTGAGACACTGGCTCCCTGCTTTATTCTCACTATCACAGTGAATAGCATGCAGATAGTGAAGGGATAGTTTTCTGGAAGCATGCTGGAAGTTCAATGTGATCACTCTAACCTCTAGACAATGTATATAGTACATTCAAGCACACTCTAATAAGCAGCAACATGGGTGTTCTGTAACACTTGATATTGTAGTAAATGCTTCAAATTTACCCATGTTGAAGAAAAAAGATACTGATTTTGTGAGACTGCACTAATTGACAAATATCCTAGTGTTTGAAGAAAGTCAAGACGTTGCATGTAGTGCAAATTTTTTTCCGACTGGAGTCGCGTACAACACATCTCCCATAGGAAATAATTTTTAGAAAATATCCTAGTGTTTGTTCATTGTTGTCTCCCTCCACATCAGTCTGTCAGACTGAAGGAGGGTGCACACCCATCTCCCAGTAGAGAAATGGGACTGTAACCATAGAAAATTAACTCCAGGGAATGACACAACCAGTTATCTTGTGTGTTAATCACTACTTTAGTTGTACAACATACTCATTTCTTTTGATATGATACAAATGCATTTCATTAAAAATATTAATTCTTGTCATTGAGCACAAATATGAGAGTCTACCTCATTCTTTAGCTAAAAACGTCGACCCCTAGGAGAAAATAGTGAATGAAAATCCCCCATCCATGGAAATACCCCCAAAAAAGTTGGCCCCTCCTCCCTTGTAATACCCCCAAAAAAGTTGGGCCCCTCCTCTAAAGACTGTGCCCCACGGCCATAATTATTGAATGCTCCCTGATTACCATATTAAAAGGTATAACAATTGGGACTATTTCTTTGCTCTATAGTAGAAAGGAACTATTTTCCTTTATTATCCATCTTATAAAAAGATCCCATTGAAAATGTATTGGGACTCAGTAAACCACGATCCATTGTATAAAACCTGACAGATACCATAACTGTGGTATACAAGTTATATTTATAAGACCATGGTTTATGGGAAAAAGAGATCCTTTGTTCTATAGAGAAATAGTCCTGGGCCCTGTTTTTCAGTCGAGACGATCTCAAGCTGAGATCCACTGAGATCCATGGGAGATCCTGAGACCATTTGGGAGATCAATGGCTGCAGGTGTTTTTCAGTCAGGGTCTCAGTGCGCCACAGCGGATCTCAGGACGATCTCAGGTTTAGCTGAGATCATTTCTGCCAGGTACAAGATACTGCACTCAGAAATTATTGATTTGAGAAACTTATACTTATTCAAATTAGACCATATTTACAGCGAATAATTGTCCATGTCCATCCAATTGCGTCCTAAGATTTCATAATTTTCTATTGAATATTTCAAGAGTTAGACATGTTTTTCTTTGTGAATGGGTAGTGTTGTTATTTATAAATATGGAGTGACCTTGACCCTACCCTGCTAAAATAACATCGAGCATTCCAGTAGGTATACACAAGCTGTTTGAGTGGGGCAGTGACTGCATCTCTAAGATTTCCAGACAAATGTTTATTTCAGTCTTAATAACCACAAGAAAAATATGAAATTTCGGATTTAGGTATGTCAGATTATTAGAACCCTCCGCTCTAAATATTTTCTAATTTGAATAAGTGTAAGCACCTAAAAAAATAAGTTATGACTAGTATCAACTGGTCTCAGGTTGAGACCGTTTGGGAGATCATTTCACTTGAGATCCCTTGAGATCATCACAACTGAAAAACACTCAAATCACCCAAAACGGTCGCATCTCAGTCTCAGGCTGAGATCCCCAGAGATCGTCTCAACTGAAAAACAGTTTGGCTTCCAAACGGTCTCAACTTGAGATCATCTCGACTGAAAAACAGGGCCCAGATTGTTATATCCTTCAATATGGCAATTACTGTGTTTAATTTATTTGAAAAGATAGATGATTAATACAACAAACGATGAATATGTGGATAGGCTGCTCTGCATGTAAGCCACTTAAGGCTAACATCATAATACACTGCTAAACTTGTGTATTAAGACGTGCCAACTCTCATGGTTTATGACCGCCTATCCACAAAACCATCATTTATTGTAAATAAACAATAGACAGGGCTTACATTGAGTTTCTAGTCATTTATTTGATTTTCTTTCTAATATTCAGTCGCAAGATGGGTAATAAATACAAAATATCAACTGGTTTCAGATACTGTAGTGAATCTATATTTTCAGGTCAATACAGTACTGCGGAACTCAACGGTTTTGAAGATAAGGCCACATGCTAAGCACCCAGAAACGGTCAGGTACTGCTGTAGGCCTTATATTATATACTGAAGGTTATGTCAAAGAAGACTCAAACCGAGTAATATAAGTAAAACTCATGCCTGAATGCAAGTTAAACTTGCGAAAGTGATGAGGGACAAAGCACTTTCAGATTCTGACTGTGTGTGTTCTGTTGTGTTCTGTTAAACAGTCAGGCAAGATACTCATACAAGATGGAGACCCGTCACCGCCAGTACAATCAGGGAGGATTAGAAGGATGGATACCTTTAACCATGACAAGGAGAGTTGGGATGCATATATATATATAGTGAAAGGTTGGAGTTCTTTTTTAAGGATTTTTTACGACAAAAAGGTTCCTGGGCTATTGGGTGGGATTTTTTAAACCTGCTAAATTACCGAAAACAGGGTGATTTAAGGCTAATGTTGTATAAACGTATCTCATCGATTTAAAAGTGGCATTTTTTGGTGCATCTCTAGATGATCTGTCATTCCAACATAGGGTTTTGTATAGCTCTGAGGAATTTTTCCTTCCGAAAATCAACAAAAACTGTGATTTCCTAGTGTTTTCACTTTTTTTCAAAATCTTGGAGGCACAATGTTGAGCCAATTGTTTCTAGTAACTTGTTTAAAGCATATGTCATGAGAAGTGTAGACAATATAGTTTTGAAAATTGGTTAAAGTTTGAAAAAATATCAAAATGGTCAAATCTATCCAAGACCTTTAAATTTTCCAACTGAGAGCCCCATAGAGCATATTATCCGACACCCCAATTATGAGAGGATTGTACTAATGAGATATACAATGAGAAATGAATTGTTCTTTATTGTAAAATGTTGACCAATATCCTGACTGTGAGACCTGAAAGTTTCAACACAATCAGATTATCCATTCTGATATTAAAACATTGTGATTCCATGATGATATTTTTTCCCAAAAATGGGCTGTTGGACAATACACCTGTTAAAAGATGTATAGAAGAAATAATAATCATAATAGAATAACAAATACCCCTGTATATGTTAAGTATCCCTACCACTTATGAATAACCAGTTTACTTTTTTCCTAAATAAAGAAATGTACTTCTTGTGGTTAAAAAACTGAAGATGTGTTGTCCGACACCCCGGGGTGTCGGACAACACGCTCAGATAAAAGTCATGAATTTGGGGTTGTTTCTTATCAGTAATTGAGTGGTTTGCTTTGAAAAACGAAGATTTCTATCATTTGATTAAGAATATAAAGGATTATAGCCACAAATATTATTTTGTCCATTGTCATTGTTCTGAGTGATTTAAAAAATGTGTTGTCCGACACCCCTTGTGTTGTCCGACACCCCTGGGTGGCCCAACACCTAAATATGCTCATAGCTTTTGTTTCATATCTAATATGTGATAGAGATGTCTTGGGTCAAATATAACATATGTCACCATATAATATCAGTTTTTCTCAAATTATAACCTTTTATAAAGTTCCTTGAAATTTCAAATATTTTATGGGGGTGGACAACATGCAGTATTTTACACAATTTCAAAAGGCTCTAAAATCTGAACCATTTGTCTGATTTTGTTGGAATAATGTTTTTCTGGAAGGTACTTAGTAGGAGACTAATATAGAATATAAAAAGAAGTATTATTCTAAAATTATTTGTTGAGTGTAAAATCCCAGGAAGAAAGCGTAATTTAGCAGGTTTAAAAAATCTGACCCTATTGTCGAGTGTGGGAAGAGGCACATATACGCTGGTGCTCAGATATACAGGACCAATAAAACCCAAGAATGTTTAGATTTTATCCTACCCTGTTACATATTTTTAACTTCATATGTCATCAGTGGCATATAAATATTTTATGCCATAATCGTGGCATACAGTTACACCATGTTAAGTCTATGGAGATTTATATGAGGGGTAGGATAAAGGCCACGTTTACACTTAGTCCTGGGTCACATCCCAGAATTTGTAAGGCTTGCCCAGTACTATATGCAACAATACCCAAGGTTGATGCAGTAATTGATCATCTGGTAGAGCAAGGTATACTGTCAAAGGTGAATTATTCTCAGTGGGGCACACGAGTGGTGCCTGTTATCAAGAAAGATGGATCAGTGAGGCTTTGTGTCTGCTGGGGTTGACAGCAATTACCAATCTGTTTACCCTCTTTGTCACCTTGCCTCTTCGTGGTGCAGACTGGATATGCTTGCATGCAAGCATAACTAAAGTGACCAGGGTGGTGAGCTCAATGGTAAAGAGCACTGGACTTCTAATCCCAAGGTTGTCGGTCTTCATTAATTTGAATCCCAATTCAGCCACTTTTCTCCTTCACCCCAGCGGTGGTAGACTCTCACCTCGGTAAATGTGTAGGGGTGGGATTTCTACCTACATTCATCTCATAGATTCGGTCAAATCCAAAGTAAGTTTAATTGAACAAATTGGATGTTAAACTACCCAAACAAACAAACAATGTGGGGACTTTGAGGTAACAAATCAACAGAAGAACATGTGAGAAATCTAATAAAAATGTTGGATTGTCTGAACAAATACTGCTTACGGCTAAACAAAGAGAAATGTGAGTTCTTTAAAGACAAGTTATCTTTTTGTGGACAAGACATACTCTCAAGGCTTGTACAAATCAGAAAGGAAGGTCAAGGCAGTGGTAGAGGCAGCAGAGCCTAAAAACATATCAGGGCTCTGCATTTTTAGGTCTTGGCAACTATTATGGATGGTTTTTGCCTAAACTGGCAAAGGTTCTTCATCTGCTACACAGGCTGTTGGAAAAGGATGACAAGCGGATATGGAGTAAAAGTTGTAGTGATTCATTCAAGGAGGTGAAAACAGAATTATGCCCAGATAGATAAGGAAGCTTTAGGGTTGGTGTGGGGTACCAAGTACTTTTATAATTTTGTTTTGGACAGGAAATCCTCCTTCATCATAGATCTCAAACCTCTGGTGGAAATATTCAACCCTGAGAAATGTATTCCTATGACATTGGCTGCTAGAATACAGAGATGTGCTTTGTTCATGTCGGGGCTCAACTATGAAGTGAAGTATGTAAGCGCATGGAAACTTTTTTTTTGTGCTTGCCTCTACAAGGCTGTGGGACCAATGAAATCAAGGAGGATGAAAGGGCAGTACATTCAATGCAATGTTCCCAGTTGACAGTCTGCCTGTGCAAAAGCTGACATTCAGAGGGAAACTGCTTGTGATGAGGCTTTGAGTGAGGTGTTTCATGCAACTCAATATGGCTAGAGTGCTATCCAAAACAATGATGAGCATAATCCAGTTTTTAAGCCATAACCAACCTGATAGGCATAACTGATTGTTCACCAGGGATGCCAGATGTGGGGAAACAGAGTGATCATACCAAAATGTCTGCGGAAAGAAGTGTTAACCCTTTAGCATCCAATCTGCCCCAAAACAGCTGCATATCCTGCCGTTCAATTTGCCCCAAACCGGCCTGTCTGGATCCCCAGTGCAATGTCCAATCTGCCCCAAAACGGCTGCCCATACATTTGAATTTGCCACCCATTTATCCCATCTTGTCTCAAAGGAATGTGGTATGGTGTAGGGTATCACCACAGGCAATAGGGGGTGTTAACGACCTTTCCATCTGTCTGATTTATCACCCTTTGAGAGATTAGAGAGGAGGAATGTCACAGTTTTGCTATAAATGTGTACACCAGGGCTATCTATGGCAAGCAGTTTACAAACTCAGGGAACAGGCCTGTGCCTATGGTATCTGAATGGTAAAGGGTTAAACAAACTACACAGTGGCTACCCAGGCATTGTATGGATGAAGTCAATAGCAAGAAGCTATGTATGGTGGCCAACATTGGATTCATATGTAGAATAAAATGTGCAAGGAATGTTCAGGGTGTCAGGAGGTGAAGAAGGCACCACTCGGAGCACCTGTTCACCCATGGGAGTGGCTCTCAATACCAAGGCCCCATGGGAATATATATCAATTTTGCCGGACCTTTCCTCAACACAGTGTATCTCATTGTTGTTGATGCTCACTCTAAATGGCTGGAGGTGGTCCAGATGAAGAGCACTACAGGTGAGAAAACAGTGGATGTGCTCAGTATGCCAGAAATAGCGTACCCTTCACTTGAAACGTCAACAGCCCCAGCAGGGCTCAGGCTCGTGAAGCAGGTACCCACTGTAGATAACAGTAGTTCAGTCTCGGCACAGGAGGTGGAAGACATGGCAGGGCAGACACCACTTCACTTGCAAGACTTGTTCCGCAGGTTTGTCCCACTGCTGGAGTCAGGCCAGGCTCAGGAACTGCAGGCAATCCTCCTTGAGTACAGGTCTGTATTCTCGACGGATGACACAGACCTAGGGTCCTTCTCTGCAATCAAACACTCCATTGACACAGGAGATGCCTGACCAATTTGACAGAGTATGTGCCGAACACCCTTGGGCTTTCAGGGAGAAGAGGAAAAGCACCTGTATAAGATGCTAGATGCTGGGGTCATCAGGCCTTCCTCCTCAGCAGTTGCTTCTACAGTACTCTGGACATGAATTTGGGATACTGGCAGATAGAGCTAGATGAAGCCGGTCAACACAAGACAGCATTCATCACGAAGTATGGCCTGTATGAATGGATGAGAATGGGTTTTTGGCTTATACAATGCCCCTGCAACTTTCCAAAGGGCAGTACAGCTAGTCCTGCATGGGATACAATGGAATAAGGTGCTCTCGTATCTGGATGATGTGGTGGTTTTGCGAACCAGCTTTGCCCAGGCTAGGGACAACCTGTTAGAGGCCCTGCAAAGGTTTAGGCAGTACAATCTGAAGCTGAAGCCAAGAAAATGCAGTCTTTTCCAGGATAAGGACACATTCCTGGGTAGGCAGGTCACACCTGAAGGAATCCAGATCAACCAAGAAAGTAGGGAAACTATCCAAGGTTGGCCCACAACGAAGTGCATCCGAGATGTGGAGTTCTTCCTTGGATATGCAAACTACAACCGTGAGTTCATAATGGCTCAGTCACACCGAGAAACGGAAGAGTTACGTAAGAGTACGGACGTGTCGAGCGTGATCCGGTGGCCTCCGTAGGCAAAAGTTGAACGGAAGGAGGCCTCCGATGCAACGCACCGGATGAGAAACGGTCAAGTTGCGTACAAATATGGATGAGTTGCGGAAGAGTTGCGGAAGAGTAACGGACAATTACGGACAATTACGGAAAGTGGTACGGAAGAGTAACGGACGCCAACGGACGCCAACGGAGGTTTAACGTAAAATTGCGGAAGAGTTACGGATATTTACGGAAGAGTAACGGAAAGCTTGCGGAAACGTTACGGAAGCATATATCCTACATCCCTACACCCTACATCCCTACATCCTACACCCCTACATCCCTACATCTGTATATCCCTACATCATACACCCCTACATTACTACATCCTACATCCCAACATCCTACATCACTACATCCCAACATCCTACATCACGACATCCCTACATCCTACATCACTACATCCTACATCACTACATCCTACATCACTACATCCTACATCACTAGGCTACATCCTACATCATTACATCACTGCATCACTACATCCAACATCCACACATCCTACATCCTACATCACTACATCCTACATCACTACATCCTACATCACTACATCCTACATCACTACATCCTACATCCTACCTTCTACATCACTACATCCTACATCACTACATCCTACATCACTACATCCTACATCACTACATCCTACATCACTACATCCTACATCACTACATCCTACATCACTACATCCTACATCACTAGGCTACATCCTACATCATTACATCACTGCATCACTACATCCAACATCCACACATCCTACATTCTACCTCCTACATCACTACATCCTACATCACTACATCCTACATCACTACATCCTACATCACTACATCCTACATCCTACCTCCTACATCACTACATCCTACATCCTACATCACTACATCCTACATCACTACATCCTACATCACTATGTGGATGTAGTGATGTAGTGATGTAGGATGTGGGGATGTAGTGATGTAGGATGTGTGGATGTAGTGATGCAGTGATGTAATGATGTAGGATGTAGCCTAGTGATGTAGGATGTAGTGATATAGGATGTAGTGATGTAGGATGTGGGGATGTAGGATATAGTGATGTATGATGTAGTGATGTAGGATTTAGTGATGTAGGATGTAGTGATGTAGGATTTAGTGATGTAGGATGTGGGGATGTAAGATGTAGGGATGTAGGGTTGTAGGATGTGGGGATGTAAGGATGTAGGGATGTATGATGTAGGGATGTAGTGATGTAGTGATGTAGGATGTAGGGATGTAGGATTTAGTGATGTAGGATGTAGGATATGGGGATGTATGATGTGGGGATGTAAGGATGTAGGGATGTAGGATGTAGTAATGTAGTGATGTAGGATGTAGTGATGTAGGATGTAGGGATGTAGGATGTAGTGATGTAGGATTTAGTGATGTAGGATGTGGGGATGTAAGATGTAGGGATGTATAATGTAGTGATGTAGGATGTAGGATGTAGGGATGTAGGATGTGGGGATGTAGGATGTAGTGATGTAGAATTTAGGGATGTAGGTTGTGGGGATGTAAGATGTAGGGATGTAGGAATGTAGGATGTGGGATGTAGGATGTGGGTATGTAGGATGTAGTGATGTGGGTATGTAGGATGTAGTGATGTAGGATGTAGGGAAGTAGGATGTAGTGATGTAGGATGTAGGAGGTAGCACATCCCTACCTATATATCTAGTGAGAAAGCTCTCCGTAATGCTTCCGTAACACAACCGTAACACAACCGTAACACAAGAAATACCTCCGTTCCTTTACCGTTATTCTGCCGTTTATATCCGTTTGTATCCGCAAGTCTTACGTTTCTCTTCCGTTATACATCCGCAATGCTTCCGTAAGCATCCGTTAGGCTTCCGTTGACATACGTTGCCATCCGTATACATCCGTAACGTGTCCGTTAGAAAAAAAACCACGGCTGAGAAACGGAAAAGCAACGGAAGAGAAACGGAAGAAAAAGGAAAGAAAACGGAAAGAAACGGAAGAGAAACGGAAGAAAAAGGAAAGAAAACGGAAAGAAACGGAAAGAAACGGAAGAAAACGGAAGAGTAACGGAAGAGTAACGGAAAATGTATCAGTGTTCTTCCGTAACCTCTCCGTTCAAAGTTTTCAACATGTTGAAAACTTTGACGGACCTCTTCCGGACCCCTGCGGATGTGTACGGATGCAAACGGAGCAATACGGAGGTCTAACGAAGGAGTTGCGTAAGAAAGCGGACGTCAACGGATGACCATTTTTTTCTTCCGTTTCTTTCCGGTAGGCTTCCGTAACCCCGGTGTGACTGAGCCATAACAAGGTATGCAGAGATATCTGCACCTCTGTATGCACTGACAGGTCCCAAGGCACAATTTGAGTGGTCCGGGGAGGCTGAAACAGCCCTCTTTTTACTAAAGTCTGCACTACTGGAAGCACCAAAACTGCCCTACCCAGATGTGAAATACTATATATATATATATATATATATATTGACATGAGTATAGGTAAGAAACGGAAGAGTAACGGAAGATGTAGCAATGGTCTTCCGTAATCGTTCCGTTCAAAGTTTTCAACATGTTGAAAACTTTGACGGAGCTCTTCCGGACCCCTGCGGATGTGTACGGATGCCAACAGAGGAATACGGAGCTTTAACGAAGGAGTTGCGTAAGAAAGCGAACGTCTACGGATGACCATTTTTTTCTTCCTTTACTTTACGGTATGGACTTGCTCAAGTCTTTGATAATGGGCATTCTGTAAATAAAATAAATCAGGATAATATCTAGAGACGTCATGAGATGGAGTTTATTTATGTCACGCATTGTGTTGACTCCGTTATCTCACAAGTCTCCGACATGAGTATATATATATATATATAACTCCGTTATCTCACAAGTCTCCGACATGAGTATATATACATATATATATATATACATATATATATATATATATACATATATATATATATATATATATATATATATATATACATATATATATATATATATATATATATATATATATATATATATATATATATATATATATATATATATATATATATATATATATATATATACCTATACTCATGTCGATATCTGGCAAAAGGGTCTGTGTGTCCTTAAATTGGCCACTGCTGCTGACGTAGTCCCCATATTCATAGTCCACATGCCTTCAATACGGTACTCACCGTCGTAACCAACTCCCTAGCTGGCACCAATTTGAAAAGAAGGTCGGGGTCTCCTGCGTACATGGCGAATATATAGAGGTGGCACACGTCAGGCAGTTCTGTCGATCATCCACTGGGTTCCTGTATGTTGTAGATGTGAGCAGATTGAATATTTCAAGCATCCATCCTGCTTGCAGAAACTTTTTGATACGCCAACTGGTCTAAACAGAACTCTTAGGCTACCCGGTATGTATGGACGATCTAGGTCACCATACTTTTGCAGAAACATCCAGCGAGAACCACGAGAATCCCATGGTTATACTGTGGGAAAAGAAAGAAGGTGACATCATTTCTCGATCTATGGGCTACAACAAGAGTATAAAATGCGTACATATGGATGTACTTGGGTACCCAAGCGATTCACGGTGCAGTCCCCAGTACGGCGCCCCGCCCCCCGCCCCGGCACCCCCCCGCCCATCCCCCCATTCTCTGTGTTCTACAAACGAGGAGTGTTACTACGAGCCGAGACGTATACGAACGACAGAGCTAGTTGCCCCCCTCCCCCCCCCCCCCCCCGGTCCTCGACAGGGTATCCCAGGCATTGAACCTTATACGAAAGGTTTTGAATTTGTGTATTTGGAAAAGAAACATACATACCAGGGGCATTGGGGGACAAAAATGGGTCGGAGGCAGAATATCGTGTGCCAACTTTTGAAAGTGTATGCATGTGAGTGTGTGTTTGGCGGGGGGAAGGAAGGGAGGGGGGGGGGGGGCCGAAAGCCAAGGCCCCTGCCCACTTGTCCTTCGTCTTGGCCTATAGTTTAATTTCACTGCATTCATGTTACGGTAGTCAAATAGTTGAGAAATTATCAGTGTTGTAAAAAATGTACACAGCCAATGTGCAATTTCCTTCATGATCAATTACATCCTGCATGATTATCGAATATCCTTTAAAAGCATTTACTGGACTGGTCACGGTAAAATAGAGCTATTTTTTACGTCTCTCGACTACACAAAGAACATGAATTTCAGCCAGCTTTTGAAGTGAAAAATGAAATCCATGGGCTTAAGCATCAATAAATAATCTCTACTTATTCAAAGGTCTGAGGTAATTCCAGTCAGCAATAAATCATAAAAGGGCACTGACATTCGTTTATAAAATCACAATGATGGACGTTACTATTATCATAGCGGACGTCAATAGAATTTCCCTGGTTTTATTCAATGAGAAAAGGCATAGAAGATATAGCTAATGTCGCCCATTCTGCAGTATCAAATGGACAAGTCATCTAAAATTAATACTTTCAAATTGGGTTAAATTACTACAACCTCAGTGTTTGAATTTCTACGACGGCCGTTATTGTGATACATGCAATATGGTTATATGGGTCTTATTTTCTTCTTGATACATCAAGTGCAAAATCATTTTGTGGAATATATTTATGATAACAGTTTCAAGATTATTTTATATTATCAGTGACATTTAATATCCAGATTGGATGCATTTCACATATTCAAGTACGTTACTCATATGTCAAACAATACAAGATGGCATTTTTCTTCGGAAAAAGCAGTTAGAATTTGAATGTAGCAGTAGTAAGCCTGTGTGTGTTATGATTGTCACGCTCCACTTCAGACAGATCAGTCATTAAAGATCTGGGCATCTGACATGTACTTATTCCAACCTTCGATCCACATGAACCGATATTTTGCACCGACCAGGGCATGAAGGGGGATGCTAAAAAATCCCTTGTATTTGTGATACAGGGAGCCAGTGTTCAGTGATTTTGTAATTGCAACAATGGCATATGACACATTCCAGCACTCCTCAAATTCCTTTGCATGGGCTCTCCATTCATCAGGCGTCTGAGGGACAGCGAAGACGTCATCCTTATACACCTTGACAGTGGCTTTGCACACCTCCGAGACCATGTTGCTGGTAGACAATTTTCTACACCGACAATTATATGCCAGTGACGAGTAATTGATACCAAGGCCAGATGTTTGAGTTGTAGGCTGGCTGGCAAAGCCATCTAATATCTGGTGTCCACTCTGGTGCAAGAATACTTGTAAGCAGGCATCATGTCGACTTGTGTGGTCATTGCACACAATATGAGGACAAGGGAGATGAGGATGCTGTTGCTGTGCCAGGACACCATAGTCCGACGAGTCCGACCCTATACACTAGTATACGGGAACGTACTGTTTGGGTCGCCCACGACTAGGACACCTGGGACCTGTTTCAGTAGTTTCGTGACATGTCTAGATGGTGTCTGTGACACCATACAGACAGATCACAAGACTGCAATCGATGACACATGGAATTTCCCGTAGGAATTTAGCCATGAAACTTTAACACGAGTAGGGGATACATATAACCTATAAACGTCCCAAATATGAAGAAGATTGGCTGCTCCGAACCTCTGATATTTGCTAGACGTTTTCCGCTGTTGCTTGCACTGTTGGTGCCACTGTTGATGTGTGTCTAGGCCTAATGTCACAGAACTAGTGAAACAGGTCCCAGGACAAAATTCATCATGAAGACCATCGAGGGACTACCGGGGCATGGAATGTGACAGATGCCACATTTAGTCACCGTCCAGCCTGCGATGTGGACCCATCCGCAGTGGAACAGCGCTGTAACAGAACTCGCCATCCCAGTTCCGGTACACACCGGTCATGCTGCAGGCCGAAACCAGGCCAGCGACCTGTACCAGGATGTACCGCAGCGTGGTAGAATGCAACTCACTAGCCTAGTTAGGGCCGAGTCAAGCAAAGGTGATAAAATGTCTAAAGTTCTACGGTGGGCCACAATTTGACCCACCAGGGCCACCAGCACTGGTAAGATACTGGTGCAAACATAGCATTAGGAGCTGAATATCAAATCATAAAAATAATCAATGCCTTTATATGTTTACAAAATCTTTCCCACCCTCGTGTATGAATTGGTTAGTTTGCAAGACAGACTCCTCAGATAAAACTCAGCGAAATCAAGCTTTTATTGTCAGAATTTCAATATTAGCTTGAAGGTACGTTTTCAGAGGACACCGCCCTTTGGTACTTCTTTTATTATGGTTCAATGGTATGGATTACTGTCGCATAATCCATGACGACAATATTATTTTAAGTGCGTCCTTATCGGCTTCCTGGTATCTGGCATTACCATTTTATGCACCAGTGGTTATCTTGCCATTTACAACATTTCCTTTGAGATTTCATTTTGGCAGAAAGCTCTCGCATTTATTCATCGCCTGAGGATGTAAGGATATCATACAACATGTATTCTTTCACAAGCATCAGGAGTGAGACACTTTTTCCTTTAGGGGAATAGGATTCCCATGAAACTCTGCAATATACATGTAGCTAGGGTGTAGTGGAGGCCAGTCACAATAACACAATGAAGTGGTGTTTCTTTAGTTATATTCTACAGTTCAGAAACTGGGACCCATTTCAGTTTTCGGTTCATAGCGAAGGGAAGACCGCACCAGTGGCACCAACAGTAGAGATAGTAAAGTCGCCTTTCATAAGTTGCATCACTGTTGAGGTGGTCCTTCCCTTCGCTATGCCAGCATAACGAACGGAATATTTAATAAAAAATAATATCTAATGAATAATTTGATAATTCTAAATTATTTCTCATCTCTTACCTCACATTTCAGTTTTTATTTGATGTCTCTATGTGCATTTTCGGTTGAGTTGCGGAACTGACATTGCAACTCTCACTTGTATAAAAGACTTGGAAGTGAGAGCGGTACAGTGCGAAACCGAATGAGTAGTGCAGTGACTAGTTCTTGGTACGAATAGTACAATAGTTCTGACAAAGAAGTTGACCACTAGAGAATTATGATAGTCAATATAATGATAAAACAAGATTATTCGCATTATGTTTTTCTTTACTAATATATGTTATAATATCTGATAACATATGTACTAAAATTCTTGTTATGATCAGTACGAGAGGGTAGACCCTCTCATGAACAGTGGCGCCAGAGTAGCACTAACAATGAAAGGAAATAATCTTCTGAAACGGTTACTACCATTGTTGGTGCCACTCACGTAAAAGGTGCCGCTTGCTGTTGGGTCCATCAACATTTCAAACGCAGACTGCCACTGTAGTGCCACTGAGACCAACAACAAACGGAATATCTACTATTGAAACGGGTCCCTGGTTTGTCACAAAGAGAAAAATCCTTAGGTTAGGCCCAATATTTTCACGACAGTAATCGCACATATAAAGCATAATACGGTACATTTTTCGGATGAAGTATCTTTAATCTAACTGAGATGTTGGGAATTTTATGATTCACTACCAGCATCACTCTATACATACATAAGTCATCATACCAATTACCATATTAAAATTCAGTATTTTCCCTTACTATTGAAGGGGGTGTTCCATTGGGGGGATTGCACGACCGCAAAAAAAACATCAAATGGTGGCTTTTTATAGCAATCGGTGGTATGCCATGCGCCAGTCCATAAAACCTATTAAATTTACTTTTGCAGGGCACCCGCAAACGTCGCCCACACGACCGCTGTATGGCGTCGGCTTCACAGCCAGCCCAATGGAACACCCCCTTTCTGATACCAAGACTCCAATTATTGGTGGATATCACTGCTTCTTCTTCCACACTTCTTGATGTCTTTGAAATAAACCCCCATAAATTCAAGTATATTGCAGGCAAATATACTTTTCTTAAATCTATATTTGAATCTCTACATGATAGCTTTAGGTAAATTCATCGTCACAGATATCTGTCCTACTTTAATAATAGCTGTTGCCTCTAGCTGACAGGTACCAATACATCGCTTCACTAACTGTGACATATCGGGTTATACATTTGCATCACCATAAAATAACAAACACTAATCATCCATCGACAAAGGTCTACACATCTTTTTTTCAACTACAAGTGTTTAAAAGAAACGGACATTAGTAAGATTAAGTAGACTTAGAGGCAGATTGATTTCGTTTTTAAGTATTGGCTAAAGGTACATGTATGATTTCATTTATTAGATATTTAGCATAGTAGTGTAAACTCATTCGACACTCATAATAGATAACAATATCTTTAAATACTTACAGAAATGGCCTCCTTTGATTGTATTATAATCTTCAAAATGCCTCTTACATTTATGGGATGGAAAGAACTCGATGAATACTATGAAATCACAGGTAATTTAGGCGTTGATATCAAGTAAACCGTAACCGATATCTTATTGCCAGCCAGTTACTACAAGGTAAACATTCGTTCCCATATTCAATATAAAATCTCACCTTTGAATCACATTATTTATCTTGAAATGTACATATTTACAGCCTAATATCTCGGGCATACTCCGGAAAGATACTCGCTCACATAAACAAGCAAAACAAGACCCATTCCTTTCATTAACATTTGATATATATTCAAAGCTGTTCAAGAAATACTGGCGGGATAGCTCCAGTTATCATGGTAAAATCACGACAGCCTTGACTCCCGCGCGTGTACGTAGACTGTAGCTTATAAAATGAGCAAACAGCTGGTGACCTGCTCAGCATGTCTATTGAACCAGGGATATCACTTGGGGATCATAAAAAGGGTGGAAATATTTTTATGTGGAATTTACTGCCTCAGAGAGACTATGGAAACACCAAAAAGACAGTGTTCTTGGTCATAGAATGGGGTTGGGTATATGGAGAGTTTTGAACTATCATTTATTTGTGTAAATAAAGGCTCTATTTATACGGTACCCTCTTTGTTCTACATAAGAGACAATAGTTTTGAAAACAGAAAAGGAAAATAAGGATTTCGTTGTAATTTCTGTGTGAATCGTGCACCTAGAGAAAGCCAATACTAAAGCATGCAGAATTGAGGTAATAGACAATAACACAGAGAATTGCCAAGACCAGATCAACTGACACGCACGCACGCACGCACGCACGCACGCACGCACGCACGCACGCACGCACGCACGCACGCACGCACGCACGCACATATATATTCACCCCATCTTCATCAATCATCAAGGATTCTCATACAGTCAATAAACTGGCAAATAAAGTGGCAACAGTAGCTCGGAGATCAATATCACATATTCTTTCACAAATAACAAGGTGATCCACACAATATGGAGACGTCACCACTCCCGCTGATGTGTGGACTGATAGTACATCTGGCGGTTTGTGGCAGCTACTGCTCTCCGCCGGGAAAGGATGAAAGGCAGGACGGCCAGGCAGAGAATGAAGCCGCCCAACCATGGGCGGTACCATAACCACCCGAGGGCGATCATCGTCAGTGACAGGCTGATGGCCATGATGACGTTGAATGTCATCACCCCTAAGTTCATGACGTCCCGAACTATTGGAATCCAGTCCACTGCAAGCAAAGCAGGTCAATGTGGTTTATCGAAAACTACGAGAAACTGAATTAGTTCAACGGGATTTGATGCTATGGTTGCTTATTGAATGAATTCAATGTTCCGATAATAAACATATTCCATATACCGGTAGGTGAAAGTTATAAATGTGAAGCCTTCTACTGGTTAAGGTCAATGGGAGATCGACGTCTAGATAATCACTATTAAAGGTCCATCTATGAAATTTTAATTATGTACCAACAGGATACACATTTGTAGAAACAGATATATTTATGGAAATAGCAGAAGAATCTGATATACAGAGCTACTTATATTAATTTGCTTTTAAGGTAAGTTGACTTTGGATTTGACACAGGCAGCACACAAACCTATTGTAACGAAAATCCGAGTGACACATCCAAAACCGATGAACATAAGAAGCCACCCGGCGAACCGCAGCCCCCAACAAAGTATACTGTTCTGAGCTTGTTCATGGCCGATAATTTGCTGAAATGTAGAAACTCATAATTCATAAAGGTGTAAACATGATTCCTATATACCTATGGCTGTACACTCTATGCTTACACCACGCTCTGGGGGGTGGAGTAACTATCTGATACTACCCAAGGTTGGTATACTACCCAAGGTTGCCGTATACTACCCAAGGTTGACATTTAGACCAATCAGATTGTCTCTTATTAAACCACATTTGAAGGTATATAGGAATAGGGAAACCAAGTACCAGTGAAAGGAAGTCAAAATTACTCGGTAAGGCTTGGAAAAATTACTGCCCGCGGCCAGGGCCTTGGGCAGTAATTTTTCCAAGCCTTACCTCGTAACTTTGACTTCCTTTCACCGGAACATAGTTTCCCTCTAATATATATACTAAATGTTGAGTGCTGAATCTGTGCTCCAGCCGAGGCCTGTGGAATGCCGGCCGCCTGCAATGACCAAAAACCCTTGCTCCTGCACAGTGCCTGCCTCATGGCCAGTGTTAAAGTTACAAGCGCCTGTCCACACAAAGTTATGCAGTACAGCCTACAAAGGGCCACCAGCAAAAGCTGATTGATTAGCTTTTACTGGTTGGAATACACAGCCTGTTCACCCCGGTATGGCTCCCCCCTTTGATTGTTCCCTTCAACAGACATGGTATCATGAATGGGTTCAACCCGTGAGTTGTAAACCTGTGAGCGCGGGCAAAAAATCTAAATAGTCTCGAAACTTTGGACAATTTGAGCACCAGTGTGCTATATATACATTCTTAATATCAAAGTTCATCTTTATATACCTTCCTGTGTTAAACCGCAGTATGCAGCAGATATTTGATGGATATCATTCCGCACAAATCCCAAGATGGCAGAAATGACCTAGTTCAGCCAACTAGTGAAATATAAATGAAAAAAAAATAATGATAAGGAGCTATAGTCCACAAAGTTTTGAAATACAAATGAGATCAGCTGAATGCTACGAAAGTAGATTAATTTCATGTTCCTGAAGTATTCCACTTAAGTCAATTCGGTGATTCCTTTACCTGGGGCGTCAACGAGCCTATATGCAAGAGGTCCAATGTATCTCCAGCCTCGGCATGATACTCGCTGAGCTGAGCGCCATTTTGTTTGCCTATGACGCTGACCACATCCGCTTGGCCCAGCCTGTCAGTTCCACTGAGGCCCGCATACTCGAATCTCACTCGGACGTCCCCGACCTGATGAATCACAAATACATATATTCTTTGGCTGTTAACTTCTTGTTATCAACTGATGTTTGATACACTGGGAATCGTGTTAGCATCTGCTAGTTGATTCAATATATTTTGCAACATACATTTGGAACCGGGTTTTCAGCAAAAGTAGTTTTGTTATGTCATTTACTGAAACCTGATTTAGGATCACATACAATTAAATATCTTCTTTTATTTCTATTATATAATATACCTGGATTTCATACCCCTTCACAAATTTAGAAGTTAACCTTACACAGGCTGCACAACACTCATCAATATGTATCACTGTTTATCCTACCCCTAATATAAAATCCCATAGGCTTAACACTAAGTTTCCGTATGCCACGCTGACTGGCATACGGAGTTTTATATGCCACTAGTGGCATACAGAATTATTATCACGTAATATTTCAAAATCGAGGAGATAGGGTAGGATAAAATCAAAACCTGTTTTGTTTTAATCTTCGCCACCGCATGCCACTCCTAGAGTTTTGGCTCCGGACTTCACTCGGCTTCGCCTCATAAGTCACTAAGCCAAACTCCAGTCGTGGCATACGGTGGCCAAGATTAAAACTCATCCAGTTTTACGATAATATGTCACACTAGACTATATATATAGATCTTTAGATAAGTTCAATTCTGGTACAGGACTACATAATACTTCATCTCAGTCTGAAAATATTGAACATGGTTAGAAATACAGGTTAGTTCTGTTGTGAACAGTGAAGTGGTTACATAACACATGTAGCACCAAACAATTATATATCTCTAATATTACATGATGCACGATGGGGTGGGTCAAACTTTTGAAATTTAGAAAGCATCATCAATCTTTCGTCAATTTCAATGCTTTTTATATTTTAACCACATTTTTGAAACTGCAACTTGAGTCGGGTTTAATTCTTAATCGAACGCTATTCTTAAAAAAAAAAGGTGTTATGAGCGGTATCTAGCTGTATAACGTGAATGTTAGACTTACCTGTGGATTACTGGGAGTGCTTCCATGGTACACCATGCCATCGTAAAGATTACCGTCATGCTCCCCTCTGGGTAGCTCAGTCAGCCTCAATTGGCGGAAATTATTTATTCTATTAACCATTCCTGTAAAATGTAATCAAACATCATGCTATTAAAGTGTATAATAATTATATCAATACTGTACACAAACAGTTCCGGCAGATATCGGACAGTTTCCTTCAATATCAACTGTGATAGTGAATAGCCCCAATATTGGGCATCTCTTTCCATATATGTGACATGTGGATGGCTTTACTGCTGCTAAAGCGAGTGTTCTACCAACCAGGCACCAGCCCTGGCTGGGGCCCATATGGTTGTTGCCGGCAGATTTGGCAGGCCGGTGACGGACCGAGGAGCGCCAATCTACCATAAGGCCCAAAAGCCCTGGCCCTCCACCAACCTGACGGGCTTGGCAGCACAAAGTTATAAGCACCTGCAAAGGATTGGCAGCAATGGCTGGCCAAAAACTGATAGAATAAATTTTCCACAAGCTCTCATGAGTATTGGTGGCAGTGGGTTGACTGCTCCTGGGTACTGCAAACCCGTGAGCAGAGGCTGAAATTTCGGACAGAATTTTAGCCACAGAGTGTGCTATACACATTCATAACATCAACGATTATCTTTATTTACCTTCATTTTTCGGTTAAATGCAGTCTTCAGTGGAAAATTGATAAGCTGTCACTGTCCCTGTACAAATCCCACACACACTGCCTTCCTTGATACCCTGGATTGCGGTACCAGAGCGGCGTAGTGTGTGGAGGAATGTTTGAAGCGCCCCTTATCGAATGAGGTTAAGGTTAAATAAATCACAAATCATACCCTGAACTTATAAAATGAGAATGGATTGCATATGTACCTGTTATCTTATGCCTAAGTCACACTATGTGTCACAAATCATGTCATATCATTTCTCATCAACTCTCCAACAAGTATTGGGTGGTGGTTTAATATTGTAATATGTTATACAATGTATTATTATACTATATAAACTGCTTAATTATGAGTCACCTCTGGTGATGGATCATACAAAACTTTATCTAGATGTAACCGCTGATATGCCATAAATGGAAGACCATCCATGTGATGAATTTATGTGCTAATAATAAAAAAATTTAAAAAAAATTTTAAAAAAAATTAACGGGAAATGAGTAAAGCATAATGATTATGCCAATGTCCACCAGACGGTGCAGTGTTACCCGGCTGGGGCATCGCCCCGCCGGCACTAGTCAACCATCCGGCTTAGTGACAGGGGTTGCTGGGTGCCTGCCGGGCAGTGTACGGGCGCTGTGTGGTCGTCAGCCAGCTAGAATAAGGTGGGTTAGTGGAAGAGCTTGGAGAATTTGCAAAACTCCAGCGGCAAGGCCTGCTGGGCTACTTATACACCTGAAGAATGTCTAGTTGGTGGAACACTCGCTTAAGACGTCATGAACACAAAACTGTCAACCTAGTTAGATATGCACTTTGAGTATTGCCCAAGAATAGTGAATAACAGAGATATATGTGAGCACTGGCATGACCCAAATATGATAGTTTGTTATTTTGGATGGTCTGAAGACCTATCAAATTATCTATATAATTTGAAATGAAAAATACTAATAATGAGTAAACGCGGCAAAAGTGTGAGGAACTGGTTATCAACATACCTTGAGATAGTCGAAAATTACCAATGGAAACAGTTGGTGTACTTTGTGTCATGGATGCTACAGGCATTTCTCTGAAATTGTACATGTACATGTGTATGGCTAGATCTCACAGAAAGGAACCAATTACTTCGAAAAATGACGAAATTTAAACACCTGAAATGCGCCTTTGATAATATGATTAGAAAAAGAGACAACATAAACAAAGCAGTATAATTTTTCTAAACGCGTCGAGCTCCGAACACCTATCACACACACCTATTATCCGTCCTGGGGGTCGGCTAGGTTACCTAACATTTATAAGTGGATTATTTCCATTTCTTTCCAACACAGTGGCACTATAGCGTGTGTTCCAAACAGAGCCGTTTAGCGGGAACCATCAAAATTTAATAAATTAGGTTTTCCTGGTTACGCGCAGGTGTGTGCGTACACTATAAGCTATAGTTATGTGGCACTCAAACAGCTGGTGGAACCCCCATTTAAATGACCCATCAGAATGTCCACTTGTTACGCATCCATTTCCTATCACCTTTCTCTGTGCGCCCCCCCCCCTCCTCCCTAAACCCCGTCAGCATCGAGATTGAATATGTTTAAAACCCCTATGGAATATAAATACAATTTAACTCAAACCTAAGGCTGTGGTTTCTGTTAATTCCAGGTTCAATGGGATTAGATGCTATGATCCTCGATGTGGGTCCTACTGAAGTATTGCACATGTATGTAATCCTTGATAATCTGGGGGCCGCCTCTACTGCCGCCCCAGCCACCACCACCCTTTAGGTGGGCACTTGGAGACATATGGTGTTCAGTAACAAGAATGAAATGACCCCATTTCCTATACCCCTCAACCTACCCCAACCCTTCTCACCAAGATACAAACGAAGTTGAGGGAAGTTGGGAGAGGGAAAGGCTGCTGGCAGGCGTGTCATGTCTCGACTTATGTAACCATACAATGTCGCTGAAGAGAAACCCTCCTCGCTAGGATACATATGTTTTCATGTAATCTTTGACTTGATTGATAATTGGATGTGAGGATTAAGTATTGACTACACCGAGACACAAGATATAGTGAGATTGGTCACGAATTGGTTGTCTTGCTACATCAGGCTAGGTTTGAATGATCGCGTGCCTATTTGTCGCGATGTGTCTTGAGGTATTACGGTGGTGGAGCACCATAAACATACACCAGACACTTCAAGGCTACATTTTGCGACAACGGAGGTACGATACATCGAGACACTGTAAGATATTCCATGATATGTCACGACAAATCCCTCGTGTTGGTGGAATCCGCCCTTTACACAGATTACATCATCCCTCTTCGCTGAGATACTGGCAAGGAAACTGTTAGCTGCATATATATATATCCATCTACGATGGATAATCTGCTCCTTGTTTAGATTATTATATATACAAGGAAGTGGTATGTAAAGATCCATAGGATGAAACATAAGACCTAACCAAGTTTTATCTTTTCCTTAATGACCGTCTTTGAGTGAACATTAAGCACATTTACGTCACATTTACAGGTCCCCTTAACAGCGTAAAGGTGTTTAAGGTTCCCGTATAGACAGACATTAAGGAAAAATAATATCTCGTAAAATCTAATATGAGAGACAAGAAAATACCCGTTGATAGGGATTAACTAGGATAAATTCAATTCAAAGGGGAGTGGGGATATATTTATGCTTATATCAAAGATTTTACTTCTTACATGGATCCAGAAATAAGATTTAGAAGACATGGCTAAGACACCTCTAACACAAGCCGAAAAAAAGAAGGATCCAGAAATAAATCGTTAATTCCCCCCCCCCCCCCCCCCCACACATTTTCCCCTCTTTATTGTCTTGCAGAATAATGAATTCTAAACAGGAGGAGGGGAAACCTCTCAGAAGTACATATTTACAGGTTTAGCCAAAAGGCTGTACTCACCGAGGGTTGTGGTGTCCCGTCGGACTGGCAAACTCTGTGCTCGGGATAATCTGTGCCCTCCATGCCTTATCTTGACAAATCGAACAAAAGATTTATATATTATTTAACATATATCTCTTCATAGTGTGAATAACATTCAGATGGCGGCAATTGAGTATTATTGAGTGCAAAGATCGATTACCTAATGATAAATAAATATTTCTATTATCTTTTTAAAGATAGCATTGGCTGCACATAGAAGTCTTACTGTCTCGTTAAAGGTACATGTACTTAAATTTATGAAAATAATAAGCATGACCTAGACTTAGGGAAGACACTCTTCCTCAGGTGGCAGATGTATAGTTACATAAATCTATATATGTGACTTTATTAGCTGGAATGATACACGCTTATAAAATGTTCAAAAATAAGTATATTTCTACTTACAGTATGAATAAGAGGTGTCAGTTCTTTTTCTGTCTCCCTCATTAACTTCTCTAAAAGTATTATATTAAACATTGTCAGCAATTTGGTCTAACACTTCTGTTTATGCACGTAACTTGCGAATTCGAATTTGATAGATGATGAGAAACATATTGTTATAAATGTAAGTCATGGTTATAAATAACATAGGAACCAGCAATGAAAAATGAATTAGATAATATGAGAAAACGCAGTTACTGAGCCCCTATGGATGGCCATTCGAGGTCATTTGATGCAAAAATTGGGTCTCGACGCCACAGGTGGAGGGACATATTTTTAGATCAAATGACTGAGAACGGGCACCGCACAGGCTTTAATATTCACTACATTTTCTTATTACTAGACACCTCCTACTTGTTGAAAATGCTGTTTTATTAACCTTTCTGCTCCGCATTTGACACCCCGTTCCCGAACAAAACGACTGCCATTCATTACGGTCCACTAGCAGAAAACACCCGCAACAGGCAGCGCAATGCGGTCTATGAATTGTTGATGGGTTTTGCAACGTCTTCACACTCTGTGTATCGCCCGCTGCCGCTCGCCAATGTGTTGTTATTGATTGATTTCGCATATTTAAGCTATTTAAACTGTATTAAGTGACTACCCCATGTTATATACCTTGATATATATGGTCATTACGCACTTTTACGCATATTGGAGAGGTAGCAGCAAGACTGAACTCACAAATGGGAGAGAACAACCATTCTGTTCTTTTTCTTGACATGCACACTGCTCTAGTGGGCAACATGAGAAATTTTGTTAGTGGGACGAACGTTGATCATGGAGGGCACGAACATTATTTATACTACACCCGTAGCAGCGGCTAGTACTTCATACATATTCGGCAATAGGTGTATAGCAATATTGGGACAGAGTATTAACTGTGGTATATATAAATATATATATATGGACACCCCAGTGCTTTCAGAAGATAATTTGTAATTGAATTCCTGTATTGACAACGAGATGTGTATCATTTTGAAGCATCTAAATACTTAATAGATATCAGTTGAAATCCAGGACTGTTTTCCTTTTCTTGAATTGTTCTTATTTGAGTTATGATAGATATGCGAATATAGATCTTGCAATTAATTCAAATATACGTACACCTTTTACTCTGTGATAATTTCCTTATAAGAAAAAGTTGGGTTTTTTTATTTGTGTAAAACAGTATTGGGTCTTACTTTTATATTATATTTTTTAAGAAGCTCTTATATTACGCACTTTGTGTGTCGTTCTTCCACCCACTGGTACATCTCTGCATTTCGTCGTAGTTTCGTTGCCGATACCGACACTCCGTATATGTCATCCAGTAACTCCTTTATTGAAATAACGTAAGAAGGCGGGCTACATGACTAATGGTGGCTTTACATACAGAAATATGATTTGACGAAGTCATTGAGTTATCATAATACACAGCTAAAAAAATTAAATGCATGCATGTCAGACGGCCAATGAGACTTTTGCTTATTATGTGCAACGAGTATTCTCTATACTCGTTATGTGGAAGTGTCGACTTCATCATTCTGGTGACGCCCTGGTGTTTTTAGTTGAAGTTAGACCGATGAACCTCTAACTCCACATATTGAATTTTTTTCCAATGGGCTTCATTGTCAAAACATTTAAAAGATATCTGATGTGTTTCAAATATGATAGTAATTTGACATAAAACTTACGCTCTCTGTTTTAAGAGGACCCGACAAATACACAAGTTTTCCATTGTTTTGATCGAAGGCCACATCGGAGGTCTGCAGAGGGATGACTAAGTCCAGAGCTTCTTGTAGGGATTTGGCAGTCTGGACAGCTCGACCCTGTTCAACAGCGACATCACATTACGCAATTAATCACATAACACCTGTAACTTCTTTGGGTCTTTAGATGCACGTGTATTTCTCAGGAAGTCGATGCAAATTTCACCAATGAACAGAGATGGAAATGATAGAGTATCTCACAGTTTGTTTCATGGAGCTGGGTCGATGATAACATGTGTAACATATATTAAATATTCTGACAGAATACCTCGCTTTTCAACGCAAAAGAATGTATCTATACATAAGTTTATTTTATAATGGAGGAAAAGTCTGTGATGAAACACCTCACCTTCTAATGACGGAAAGTTGTCTTTGCACAGAAGCGCAATATATTATAGTACTACATTCCTTTAGTGTATAATATATGGGTGTTCAGCTTATTTGAGTATATTATTTATGTGTATTATCCATTTGAAATCTATTAGACTGACCTATTAATGATAGCTTAAGAGCTCGTTGTCATGATTACTAATTTGGGGCGGGATCATCTACTTAAATCCTCTTTTCTTATAAAGCTTAGAAAAAAGAACAAAAATAGAGGGAACAGTACACTTAGACACATTAATGACCAAAATGGTTCTCACCTCATTCCAGAAGATAAGCGAAGATGCGGTGATGAGGAGCGCAAAACCGACGATGATGGCGATGAGGCTGGAGCGGACACGTTCACAGAAGGAGGGGTTGTCCCGATATGTGGTACGCGTGAAGGAACTCTCCACGTGCTCCCCAGGGTCATCTGGATACTGAAAAACATAACATACATCTACGTGTCATAGAAGTCATTCATCTTCACATCTGGATACCGAAATACGTTATATACTTATATAGAACTGCATCGAGAATCGTATAAATAGACACTACTCCACGAGTTTGGATGTGCCTGAATCGTCATCGAGGCGAAGCCGAGAGACGATTATGGCACATCTAAACAAGTGGAGTAGTGTCTATTTTACGATTCCAGTGCGGTTCTGGATTTATCTCACCTCTTTCTATGAGGTTAGATAGTATCAGAATATCAGAATAGTTCCAAATCAAATCCATATGAAGTCATCTCAAATTCACTACGCCACGGCCGTGGCGTAGTATTATCACTTTACGGGGGTGATCGTTGAGTATTTTTTTCTTATGTTATTTCTATGGCGATGCTTGTACCAGGGGTGAGATAAAGATCCAGGTCACATTTATATATATGGGCACTGAAAAAACGTTATATGTGCAGTGTTTCATTTTGGAGAGTCACCTGTACATGTGGACGCTAAAAAACGTTATGCATACAGATCATTTTAGTGATACACGTCTACAATGCGGTACAGGAACACGTTACACACCTATCATTTTAGAGAGTCACCTCTACATTGAGGGTACTGGAGCTGGTTATATCAGGTATGAGTAAATGGTGTTATCAAGAAAAGCTTAAAGAGTTGTAAAAGCGAATATTGTAAGCAGTAGCGCTGAGTAGAGATATACCACATGGATTCTAGAGAACAATGACAACCATGGTAAACGAAGGAAAGCAAAAGGATTTTAAAGGATTGCTGATGCGATATTCATTATAATACAGCAGATACCTCATGTGAACAGATATAGATATTTAGGTGTGATACTTGATATCAGCCTGAATCTAAGTCAACATAATAACGAGGTAACATGAAGCTCCAGAAGCTGCGATCTTACATCACTCAGAGAGAAGCAAGGCTAAAGTGCTGATTCCACCAGACTAGAGGCTTTATCGGGAAGTTTCTGAAGTCCTTGGAACGTATCAAAGAATATCTTATATGGTGAATTTTCTCGCACAATAAATCGTATAAGCATCCGAAATTACCATAAAAAATGTGTGCTTGCACTGCCAGCTATGCCTATACAATATTTCCCTATTTCCATTTCGGCAAGTTTTGGTTGCTCGGTCGAATCAGCGCTTAATATACCAGTATACGCCCAGTGATGAAGTTTTGTGCCTTAACCTTTGGATGGACATGAATGGGCATTGGTATGCTACAATTCCTTCAGAACAGGTCAATTAGGTATTGGATCAATACAACGGTAGCAGGATGTGGATGAGCTGCATATCGTTATGGGATTTGAGGATCACTGTCCAGGAGAAACATGCAATTGCTTATGATAATATACAAAAGGTCTAAGAGTGTGAACAGTATTGATACTTTGGAGCGCTACTAAAGTAAAAGTTCGCAAACTTAGGTTCAGAACCATTCTTTATAAAAAAAATCCCCAACTACAGAGGGATTGCATTAAGAAACTCACCAAGTGTTGAGAAACAACTAGCCCCTAGTAAGAAAGCATTCAAAGAGATGCCCAAAAGCTATTGTTAACTTGGTTCAAATTAAGGAACATGGAGAGATTCCGACATCATCATCTCACTCATACCTCATTTTCCGGTAGCATTTTACGGGTAGGTAATCGCCTCTCTTCGGATTTACTTTAATCTCAAAAACAACAATAGCGATGTCAAAAATATCCAGAAATCTTGCAAAATCCCATTCCACTCGTAATGGAATTCTCTATTTCAAGTCTTCATTTTTTCACCCCAAATCATGATATACTGCCAGTCGCAATCGAGAGTGGTCCCCTTACAGCATAGAACATAATCGATATTATGTATGACCTGTATTAATATCACGCCAATATCTAACTATGGCAATAAATGTCTAACTGATTATGACTCCCAACTTAGCTTGGTGGTCGGTATGGTAAGTAGACCAAAGGTTCCTTCCCTTCTTTATCAATGCTGTTTACCGTACTACTACCTAGATTAGTTCGCCCTCTATCTTCCTTATCATAAGCATTGTTTACTTCTGTGCAATTACCTATGGTAGGTAGCATTTATAGCCACGGTGTGTATGTAGGCCCACGGCCAGATATGACATAGGGTATGCTAGGTAAACGTGGCAATTATGATCTTCCCCCTACCGTATCAAGACCACGAAAGGAAACAATTGTATTTTGTCAGCTGCAGCCTAGGTACAGGCCAGTCCCATATGCCATTGATTTTCAACAGCTAAGCTATATTTCATTGAACTATGCAATGAGAACAAACCATATATAGGCACAATATGCAAGACATCCAATCCAAGTGATTTCTGGTGACACACAAGAAAGACAGGGACATGGGAGAGCAGTATACAGAGTAAACTGGTGCCACCTAACACAGTACAGGGGTGTATGAAGTGCAGGGATGCTAGTTAGGGTCAGCGACTGAAGCCAGTCATGTATCACCTAAAACGCATGTGGTGTAGGGGAATTCTCATAACACTCCTAGCAGATCCTAGGGCTTTGATGTCTGGATGTCTGCTTTAAGATGGGGTCTATGTGTTTGGCTGGTTCTCGCCTGTGTACGCCTTTGGGTACTAACAGGCAGGTATTGTCGGCTGGCTGCTACGCTGGCAGTGGATGATTGCTGGTTATCCACAGACTCAGTAAGGTCAATAATCAGCTAAATTTTCAAATGCCAACAGACGGTGCGCTAGAGACGATCTAGTTATTACAAGCAATAAACCTAAACGGGTTATTAAACTGATAAATTGAATAAGAAGAGATAAACATGATTAATGATATCATATCATAGCTGAAATATTAATCAAAAATCAACTTTGGTGACTTTGACAGATGCTTGACCAATAATAGGGGCCGCACAAACTTAAAAATCCACAGCCATGAGTTTTGGTTGTGGACTAACTTCATGAGCCAAAACTGAGTGAGATTATAAAGCAAATCAAAATGGATGGCATATTTTCAGTGGCCATGGATCAAGTGTGGTTCAGATTTTATCTCACACCAATCGCTCATTAATTGGCTAACATTTGTGACAATATCCCCCATTGAGTCTGTTTTTTCTACGATACTCCGTTGGCGTTGAATCCAAGTTCCCAATGTTCAGTCTGACTGAAAGATATACCAGTGGCGAAATAAAGTTGTGTTTTTCAATTGCTTCTTTAAAAAGAGCACTATCCCAATTTGCGATGGGAGAATTCTGACTGAACTTACTCAGGTGTAGGCTTGTACACTCTATGGCCAAAGTCATTTGGCTTCTGTACTATCGATGACATTACGAAGTTCACTCTTCAATTTTACCCAATGTATTACCATATACCTGTGGCCATATGTCCTACGTATACCGCCCGCTCCTACCCACGTCATATTTATGGCTGCACAACACGTAGGCTTACATGGCACATGGGGTATGTATGTGGCGTGCGGAGTACGTAGGGTGGGGAAATCAACAAATCGTCCGAGATCGAAGATAACAAATTACCAATTTAAGGTATATATTTGTAATGATACCAAAAACGGGGTCACCTGCGGCTGTACGTGATAGATATTTCGTAAGATTTACAATTAGATGGACCTCGGGCCTCCGGCGTTGGTTCATCTGATTGTCAATTCTACCAAGCATTTATCACATACAGCCATAGTAACCTTGTTTCTGTATGAAACTCTCATATTCAAAACGGTTCAGTAAACCAAACATCAGCATGAAGAGTGACTATGACGCATACTTATGATTACAGTGACTTCTGGTCCATCCAGAAGACTGTGCAATGTATATGCAGGTTGAGTCATATAGCACGGACTTGAATGACGTGGACTTAGATATCGGTCTGTGCATATCGTAATTTTCAGTTATTTAAAACAAAAAAATAACGTTATTTCTGCTGTTTCATATCTATGTGCAAGGTGACTGACGTCTGTATGTAGTGATTATGAACATTCTGTACCGAAACTGGCTTACTGTTTTCGCACGTCAAAAATATGCGGTAAAATTATTGATCACATACATCCCAATGCCGTAGGCAGAGGGATGTATGTGATCAATAATTTTACCAAGTATTTTGACGTACGAAGACAGTCAGCCTGTTTTCGTATTATTAAATACAGACATGTATCTGAAAATGGCGAAATTTTACCTAGTCACGTGATCACGTACCATGTACGTCACAGTGTGGAGTGCGTGTATAAATGTACCATGGGTAGCAGTGGGCAATACGTAGTTCATACAGCTACAGGTATATAATAATATCATTTCTGTGGTTTACAAAATGTGTGAGTATGTGCAAAGTGAGAAAAATTCACTATTTTAAAATTTACAACTGAGCCAAGCGTCAGTCGTTCATCCGTTCAGATTGCGTCATTCCAAAGCCAACAGTATGTTCAAAGCGAGCGGTGAGTCAACGTCAAAAGTGACATGTAGCACAGACTCGGTGCTACGTACTGTGTATGTCATTTATCATTATTGGGCATAGGGGCTATCCATAAAGTATGTGAGCAAAATTTCGGAAGATTCGGACACTCACCCCCTCTCAGGGGTTCTATGCACTGTGTAGGCCTATGCCATCATATTTACCGGTACTATTTATACCTTCATAGATAGGCATAATTTTATATACTTGTAATCCTTTTAATATCAATATGGTGATTCTGAGATCCCCCCCCCCCCCCCCAAATTCTCTCTATGGAGTTCTCGTAAAAAGAAAATCGATTCTGGTCTTGGAATACAAAGTGCCAATCATTGCCTAAACTTAGCCCCAATATCATTTGATAATAATAGTGGCATAACTAAAGAGCTGATTTGGGGCACAGGTTTCTTGCTACCACGGACCTGTATGTAGTAATATAATTAGTTATGAATGACTTCAATATAAGTCTGTGGTACTAATAATCATATGAGCTAGGGTCCACCTGTTAGTGTATAACTTGTTACAACTTATATTGAATTATTACTAGCTAAATTATAGGTAATCATTTAATCAATTAATGGACCAACCTCCATACATCCAAGTCCCTATTTGAAGTTTACGTAATAACGCGGTTTTTTTTTAATGTTTTTTTTCCCATTATGGATCTGCTATGACAGTCATTACCTAATTAGTGTTGACCCTCCCAAGTCGACCACGTCTGTTTAATAATAGACCAGAGACTAGTAGATTAAGTAGTTGTAGTAGTAGCACTAGCAGTAGCAACGAGAATGAAAAGTTGAATTTTATATCTATAATTGGAATAGTATATATGCAACAGATAGCCTGGAAAGAGAAGATCCCAAAGATATTTGATTTTTTTAAATCGGTCAAGTAGTTTAAGAATTATTGAGGAAAGTCTAGTCAAATTAAGATTGGATTTGAGGAAATCAAGTATATAGAAAACAGTAGAAGGCATGGCACCACATGATGATTAGCACAGATGAACAGACTTATTACAATATCTCTCTAGATATTGGTGATAGGGACATATTATTTAGCACACAGGTTATTTTTACATGCTGAATCCAATGGAGATATCTATTTTCATGTATATTGATGATATCACAGTTAATTTGCATATTAATGGGGGAATCTGTAGTAATGATGTATAGATTCTACAAAAAAAACCACTCAAATAATACTCCTCTCTAACCTAGATCATTTCATACAAGGCAAAACATATCTTTTACTTATAAATAGGAATTTTGACAGCTAATTTGCATAATTTATCTTAAACTGAAGTCTTCAGATGGATCAGAGAATTAATAAACTCAGTTTTTCAGTGCAGTTATTTCAAGATGCTGACCTTTTACATCTATCAAACTATGGCATATCATACATCAAATTAATCCTCTATGTATGCTCTTTGTAATGGCATAGGCACGAAATTGTTTGACTCATTCAGTTTTGTGTGATGAGTTTTTCTAATTCAAATTGGTGCTTGATCAAGTTCTTTTGGTCATAGAAATTTCGTGCTACTAGTACTAAAATGAAGCCCAATATGTTCTCTGATTAGCTGAAATGTTGTTTTGGCACTTAAATTGGCAGAAGAACTCAGCAAATGGATGAAATACACACTGTGTTTGACAGAGCAGGTGCCATGGACAAGGGTGTAGGCCCAGGCCAATTCCTTTGAAAACAAGTGAAAAATCTAAATGAACTATTCCTCCATTATTCTTATACGTATATCCACAGGAAAGCCCTGATTCTCAGCTTTCAGAAGGTGTATTTTGATATTAGGTATGATGACCGGGGGCTTGTGGAGAACCATTTAATGGACAATAAATGAGAGATTTGTTGTTTGTCACACTCAGTGACGGCCGCGCGCGCGTTGCTACTAGCAGTACGGTAACACTAGTAGCACTAGCAGTGAGTTACAGCACAGACCAAGCCAAGGCCAGAAAAGAATCGGGGCCCCAATGGCTAAACTTTAAAGGGCCCCACACAAAGTAAAACTTAAACCTTATACATACCCGTTGTCGATACATGTCACTGATGAAGATCTTCTGAGAATTACAAGTTTTCGAATGCAGTCAGTGCTCAGTTTCGGAGAAGGCTACCGTACTGTGTCAGCGATCATATGAACTGTCACTTCGGGGGATCACCCCAGGAAGCATACCAAGCTATTTTTAGCATATTTCTAGTTGATTCACTCTCCTATCACATTTGGCGTCAATTTTGCCTCAGTATAAATAACTGGGTTGGTCGTCAGACTTTTCTGCTTGGAGAGTGTACTATCATGACGTCACCCTTACGCTGGTTCTCCGTTCATGAAGGCACTCTGGGCAGTGGGATTTCCCAGTCATCCGCTAGGTGACAGTCGAAATTAGATGCTAGCACAGAGTAGAGAGACTCTGTGACGTTAGTAGTACAACGGACACAGGCGATAACCAGCCAATATATCAAGGTGGCAGTTGAAATATGCATAGAGCTGTACTAGACCATAGATCTCTACTCTACAGGTCAAACGTCTCATGTGCAACCTCTGTCGAATGCACGCTCTCTCTAGAAGCACACTGCGCTGGAAATAGACTCTAGTACAGTCCGTTGTCGCCAGGGCCAGGGCGCACAGGCTCTCATACTGGGACTGTTTTGCACTGCCATTTTAAGGTGGGAATTCCTACCTTCTTCCCAACATGCACCTGGAAAATGGCGGATCGCTGGTTCTAACCTTGTGTGTACTGCGATCCAGTAACCAGCAATATGATACAGTATCCCCACAGAGTATCTATTTACTCTGTGGTATCCCTCTTGTCAAACTGATCCTATAAATAGAACAGCCAACCCTACAATTCCTCTCACTAAAGGTGTCTGGCCAGTCAGAGCCAAGCTCTGTTAGACCTTCACGTACCGTAACCCGGAGGCGGCGCGGTGCGTGAACGGACTACGCTGGAAACCCACAAGTAGTTTGCTGTAGTGCGGCTAACATTCACCAGACGGCATCGCAGCTCTGGTTTGGCAACTAACGCCTTCGGCACTAGAACCACAATAGCAAATTCCAGGGAAAATACATTTTAAAAAGTTGACCAACACACCCCTGTCCTTCCCCCACCCCACAAACACAGACACACTTGCTTTTTCTCAAGGAGAGAAGGAGATAAAAATAAAACTACATTTCTAACTTATGTTTTTAGTATGGCATGATATGAATCCTGAAGATAGAAGTAGCCTATGACTATGTAGAGATATGGGTCATTCCACCAGAAAATGTACTTTTGGTGAAAATCATACTTTTGGGGGGTTAATGGGCTATAATTTCATTATTATTGAATTCTTTTTATTTATTTATTTTTCTGTGCAAAGAAAACACCCTGCCCTTTCAGAAAATCAATATTTTTATTGGTCAATCTGCATTTTTTTTTTAATCTGTGGACTTTCAAAGTGAGAAATTAGCTAAAAAGTGCATGTCCTTTTGATATTTCTAAAGTTTAGCACTATTTCTTTTGTGGAAACTATTAATATATATTCCCTAATTGGTTTATTTCCTCAAGTTATGTAAATTGGCTGTTGTTTAGTAGTATTTTTCCTTATTTCTAAGGCTCCGCAAAATTTGTAGGTGTATTTCAATGAAAAGTGTGCTTTTTCAGCAAATGCAATGGGTAATATTTGGCATAGCCTCATGACAATATATTTTAATGGTATACTAATAAGATAAAAATGATTTGCGTCGATTCGGGCGTCTCCGCGTTCCCGGTGGGGTGTGGGTGACTGTATGGATCGGGCAAAAAATTTTCCTTCCTTTGAAGTTGACCGGAATAAATTAACTCACACGCCGCCCGCCCGCCGAGAGAACATACCAGCAGTCGCTCGCCGATTACACGTCTATTTCACATTTTAATGGTATACTTCCCAAACGTGCACTTAAAACTCAGTACATACATCAATTTTTCACATATGTATATTATTTTTGCCCAACTGCCACAGGGTTTTTCCAGCCGATATCACGGATGTGACGAGTTGCATTTAGCACTCTCCACTTCTCTATATTGGTACGCCTATCATTTGGTAATAGCCATTACGGACGTGATATGGGTAAAATATTTTGACCGAATTGAGTGGGAACTATGTTAGAATGAGCTTAAATTACAATAATAGAGTTCTCAAAGTTGTTCATTATGTGCACCAAGTATCATTTCATAAGTCTAGGGAGAAAAAGTGATGGAAGGCTACGGGTAAATATATTTTTTCCATACATTTGTGTAACCGCCGTCACATCCGTTATATGTATGTCGGACGTGACGCCCAATTAGGTTTTGTCTCATAACAAGTATGAAAACGAGTGGAAGTATAATCTCTTTTGTTTTTTCTCAATATTTGCCTATTGTACTGCATATGTAATGAAAAATTGAAATGATTATCAGATTCTGCTGCTATCTATAGTGGTTCATTTTCATCTCGGATGTGATGCATGATTTTTCAAAACCATATTTGAAGTATAAGACTTGAACAAACCTTTGAAAAAATCACCTCGAATACTGAAGACAGTTATATTCTGTGGTATTATGAAAAAAAAAATGGTTTTGAGGCAATTTTTTTGTTGACATTTTTGACAAAAATCTGATTTTGGTAATATTTTTGTTCTGACAGCCATAATATTAAGTTCATGGGCAAATTATCTATTATAAATATAAGTCTGAACAATAGTCATACAAAGAAGACAATATTTCAAAACAAATGTACGTTTTGAATATTATTTAATAGGTAATTTGCAATTTTTTGTCTTTTCTCTTTTTTTTCAGTTTTAGGGCCATCCATGATGTATGTACGCACAATTGCCCAAATTTTCTACCCCACCAACCCCCCACTACCTGATTTTTTTCACAATAATATACAGAAGTAGCCTATACCCAAAATTTTAACCCCCTCCCCCCCCAACCAACCCCCCTCAGTGCGTACATACTTCATGGATGGCCCCCTACATATCACCCTATGTTGAAAGTATGGGGCGTAAACCCTTACCTCCTGAAGAGAGGAAATCTCCTAAGGACTCAGCTAAGGACTGGAGGAACAAGGAGATGAGAAAAGCCAGTTTCCGCAAGCGGGAGGCAAAACGCAAGCGTCTAGAGAGGAAGAAAAACAAGACCAACTTGACAGATAAGGAAAAGGTTCGCCGCCGCAAATTAGATGCTGCACGTGCATTACGCTACAGGAAAAAGAAAGCTGCTGCTGCACTGGAGAACACTAACACCAGTGATTCTGACAATGGCGTACCTGAGCCTGCTGATCCTGCGCCGCCTCAAGTACCTGCTGATCCTGCACTGCCTCAAGTACCTGCTGATCCTGCACTGCCTCAAGTACCTGCTGATCCTGCGCTGCCTCAACTACCTGCTGATCCTGCACTGCCTCAACTACCTGCTGATCCTAGGCTGCCTCAACTACCTGCTGTTCCTGTATGGCCTCAAGTAACTTCTATTCCTGTACCTTCATTTCGGCTTGTAACACCACTTCCCAAGCTGCCTTCTTCATCCGATGACAGTGAGGATGGTGGTTTTTTTCTACGCAGTCGTGTGTCCCAAGCACAACAGGCGGGGACATCCGGGAGTATGCCTAAGAGCCTCCGGAGGGCTACATCTGAAGAGACACGAAGCAGTGGAGTTTCTCTGGCCTCACAGTCATCTCTGTCTCTTGCCTCACAGTCATCTCTGACTTCACAGCCGTGTCAGTCATCTCTTGCTTCACAGCCGTGTCAGTCATCTCTTGCTTCACAGCCATGTCAGTCATCTCATGCTTCACAGCCGTCTCAGTCATCTCTGACTTCACAGCCGTCTCAGTCATCTCTTGCTTCACAGCCGTCTCAGTCATCTCTTGCTTCACAGCCGTCTCAAAGTTCGCAGTCATCTCTGAATTCAGTGCCAGTAGCACTGTGTGCAATGTGTGCTTGTGTGTCAAACACCAAAACTGTGCTCTCAAACTTTATTCTGTTAGAACACTTGGACTGCCAACACTTCCTGATACATTTGTGAAGCAGTCAGAAAAAGTCATCCGTGAAAAACTCCTTGCTGCCCCTGAAGTCATTAAGTACCAGCAGTGGAAGCATGTTGAGGTCACCTACGGTGATCAGCAGGTGTGCAAAAAGTTGAAATTTGTTGACGAGGAGTCCGAGAGGGACAATTTCACCACACAGCTTCTTAGCGACCATACTGTTATGTCACAGCATGTAGAGAAAGTGTATGCCCAACATGGGGCCGCACGCTTTGTATGGTTTGAGCTTCCACATACCCACTGTTCCATACACATGGATTTTGCAGAAAATTGGAAAATAAGTTATCCCTATGAGCCACAGCCAGCTTATTATTCTAAAGATCCCGTTGCTGTTCATCCCGTAGTGATTCACTACAAGGATGACAATGTCACAAAGCTCCTGACTCTTGCTTTGGTTACTGACGACTGATGTCATTATGCCGGTGCTGTATTTGCCTTTGTTAAGGTGATAAATAAGGTTAATACCAACCAGCTTCCTTTCATATCTTGGGTACATTACCTGACAGACAGTCCCTCTTCTCAATACCGTAATCGAAAGATCTTCAGTGTCATTTGCAAGCACAAGAAACTCTTTGAGAGAGAAGCCACCTGGTGCTATTTTGAGTCCAGTCACGGCACGGGTGTCTGCGACGGCATTGGTGCAGCAGCAAAGAGAATGGCCGACAATGAGGTCAAGAAAAACAACAACATTGAAAATGCAAACCAGTTTGCCGAGGCAGGTAATAAGCAAGAGGGGACATCTGTCCAGTACATATGCGTACTGCCAGTCACACTGAATTTTGCTCGTGAAGAACTGTCTTCTCTTACATGCGTTGCTCCTATCCCACGCACTATGCAAACACATGCTGTTGTTTGTCCAGAGGAAGGTGTTCTTTGTATTAGAGACATTTTGTGCTACAAAGCATGCTGCTTTGATGTGGAATCTGGCGTGTGGAAATTCACATGTCCTGGTTGGCAGAGGAGGGTTCTCCGGTTTTCTTCGCCAACACCAAGTCTGCCGGATGGTGATGCATCGGACAATGTGTCTTTGGATTATGAATATGCCTCGCATGCTGAGTCACATGAGGCAACTGTTTCTCCTACAGTTAGTGACACTGAAATCACTTACGAAAAAGAAAGCTGGTTGGCTGTCGTTTACAACAATGAATGGTACCTAGGCCAGGTGGAACAAAGCCGTATGCTAGATGGAGTCCTACAGCATCAGGTGAACTGTATGGAACAAACAACCTCTTCTCCACCAAAGTTTAAGTGGCCATCCAGGAAAGACCTTGAATGGTATGACTGTGAGAGTATCCTTGTTCAGATATCTCCACCAACTTGCGAAGGAAGCAGTCGGAGGAAGATTTACTTCCAGTTAACTACCAATGACTATACAGCTATTGAAGCAGCTTTTTTAAAGTATTCAGATTAATTTAGCACTGTAAGAACGAGATGGTTTCCATGAGAGCGATCCTTAGAAAGGCAACTCTCTCGTGCACCGCAAATTAGATGCTGCACGTGCAGCACGCCACAGCAGTGGTATATTGACTGCTTCATCAAATCCCAATCCTTCTCATACCATGTCTATGAATGGGGTAGAAACCGTTACCTCTGGATGAGAGGAAATCTCCTAAGGACTCATCTAAGGACTGGAGGAAAAAGGAGATGAGAAAAGCCAGTTTCTGCAAGCGTGAGGCAAAACGCAAGCGTCTTGAGGGCACTCAAGTTTCCTTTTTTTTTAAAGTTATTAATTCCATTGTTTCTTCTCTTTTAACTATTCTTCAGAACTGTTTTTTTTTGGCTTCCCTAGCCCACTTAAAAGCGTATATTATCTCCTCTTTCCTATCCACTCAGATATGAACTTTTTCTCTATGTGAAATGGAGAAGTGCATGTCTTTTAATTTAAATATTTCCCTCTTTTGCACACTTCAGGAAGTTTTGGTATATTGTTTTCCAAAGTGCATTGACCTTAGCTGATTTTGAATGTCGCTTGGTGTGCGCAGTCTCAGCAACCCATGCATCGACTCATCATAATCAGAACACAAAAAACACTGCCATCTGTCAACGTCACCGGCAGCCTTTAGTTCTTCCAGAAATTCTTTACTCACGAGATCCCGGACGCAGCCGCAGCAGTACCACCTCTTGCAGTGTGAGTTATCACAGATGAACATTTCTTCACAATTAGTGCACACTGAGCAGGACTTAGTCCAGCCACCCGCGCGGCTTGAAAGTTGAAAGTATGGGGGGTAAACCCTTACCTCCCAAAGAGAGGAAATCATCAACTATTCCTCAGAACTTTTTTTGGGGGCTTCCCTAGCCCACTTAAAAGGGTCTATTATCTCCTCTTTCCTATCCACTCAGATATGAACTCTCTTTGCATAGCAATTTTTTTAACAGCAGTGGTAGATTGACTGCTTAATCAAATCCCAATCCTTCTCACACCATGTCTATGTGGTGTGGGAAGTAAAACATACTCTCTCTGCATAGCTCTTTTTTTTAAACTTCTTCCATTTCATAGCTACCATACATAATTAAATATACGCAGGATCAGCAGGTATTAATAGAGGCACAGAAGGTACTTGAGTTACAGTATTTAGTACTCTCTTGAGGGGCATTGCCGGAATTGTCACTGGTTGAAGAACTTAAAAAAATTATTTCATGATGTTTCCTTTAGAAGGCTAAAAATTGTATTTTTAAAGTGTCGGAATTTGAATAAGTATTAAGCAATAAGCTTCCATGGGAAGTATATCATACTGTTTTAAAAGTTTCGTATGCATTAACATGTCACAAAGTATTACTTCATATACTGTAAAAGGTTTATCTAGTAAAATAACGTCCGTTATTAAAAAATATAATGTCCGTGATATCTATCATGTACACCAAGAATGTGGTATTTACATGAATATTAAGGGTGAACTTAGCAAGTTTTGTATGTGTAGGCATAGAGACAATGTGTGGAGACGGTTTTTTGCACAAAATGTAAGAAAAAAAGGTACTTCCCTGCATTCTGAGTGGGATCAGAAGGTAGAGTTGAAGATTCTTTTGTAGTTTTCCAGAAAAAAAAGAAAGAAGCAGCTCATTGGCATTTAAGGTACTCTAATATGTGGTTGAATTGAAACTCAGGTCTGTATTTTCCAAAACAAACAACCTTTTAAAAAAATTGCTCAATATTTCATATTTGTGATGAAGAAAGTGGGAGTCACTCTTCTATCACGCCCGTTAGTTAAAAAATCAAGTCCAAGAGATTTATCATGTGCACACGAAATGTGGTATTTCGAGCAATATTCAGGTTAAAGTTAGCTTTTTTTCATTTCAAAGCATAGAGAAAAGGTTTGCATACACATTGTGCTAAAAAGTGTCTGCAAACCATATTCTTTGCTGTGTTCTTAGTGGCATTACCAATAATGTACAACTCTTTTTTCTTATTTTTATTGGAAAAAAGAAGGTCATTGGCATTTAAGGTAGTCTTATATGTGGTTAAATTGAAGCTAATATATGTGTATTCAAAAAAAAGGAACAAGTTTTAAGCAGTTTGTACCGATTTGGGATTTGGGATGAAGAAAGTGGAAGTCACTCTTCTATCACGTCCATTATTAAAACAATCACGTCCAAGAGATTTATCATGTGCACACGAAATGTGGTATTTCAAGCAATATTCATGTCAAAGTTAATGTTTTTTACATTTGATAGGATAGAGTAAAGGTATGCAGAGAGGTCATAGCACAAACTGTGAGAAAAAAAAATACTTTACTGTTTTATGTGTGTCATGAGAAGGAAAGAGTTGTACATTGTTTGTAGTTTTTCAAGAAAAAAAACAGTTCATTGGCATTTAAGGTACTGTTATATGTGGTTGAATTGAAGATAATGTATGTAATTTTAAAAGTAAACGTGAACTTTTAATGATTTGGGACATATTTCAGATTTCTCATCAAGAAAGCGGAATTTACTGTTCTATCACGTCCGTTATTAAAACAATCACGTCTGATAGAATTTTATACCTTTTCCCAAGAAGCTATTAGCTCAAGAAATAATGCATGGAACATCTTCTAATTTCACTTAGATCATGTATATGAGCTATAAAAGTATTTCTGTGATTTAAAAAGGTGAAACTTTTGTATTTAGATGGTGACAGAAAAAACAAAATTCATTTTGTAATCCCTTGGAGAACCCCTTGTGTATGTGCATCTTTGAGGCAGAACAGAAAAAGATTGCATAGGTAGTTGATTATTTCCACTTGTCTATAATATCAGAGAGACACACACAATACCGGAGAGAAACTCGATGTCTTACAAAAAATAAAATATATTTCTCTATCATCAACTTTTGTATGAGTGTTTTTTTATATGTCGGACGTGACAGCAATAATATTTACAATTTTTGCAGCCTCACAAAAACTGACCCCCCACTAATATCCCAGTTGAATCATGTTTTCCTAAAACTTGAAAGTGTTTATTTTGCACACAAGTAAAAGAAAATTTGGTTTGGGCAAATTTTTGTTTTTTACCCCTTTTTTACCAAAAGTACATTTTCTGGTGGAATGACCCATATACAAAAAAGAATAGCAGGTTTGAGTATAGCACTATATACGAGAATCTCACTGTCGTGGCCCTTTAGTTTCCAGGCTTAGGTCAGGTTCACTATGTCTCTATGTGCGAGAGAAACCCCAAGCAGATCCGACGTAATTCTAACGTTTTATATATGGTAGATAACCAACCCTCGTCTCCAACCTAGGGTTCGGTCTGGTCCAATCGCTTTCTGGCCAGAGAGCTTGAGACAGATATATCGAAGCAAGGTAGAATCTTTAGATATAGTGCAATATAAACTATGAATACTTACTATACAAAGCATTATCAACTTAGCTCATAGTTATCAAAATCTAATTTCGTGTTCTTTCTATCAAAACACACAAAAAGACAATAATAATATGTTTAAGGGGCTTCGAGAGTACTACAATCTCCAACCACAATAGCCCATTGTAAGAGAGAATACCAAGACAAAAGATCTGCTCGAAAAATGATTTACTCTTCCAGCAGAGATTCAGACTCTGGTAGTAAGAAGATCAGCTAGCCGAGTGGAAGTCAAGGTTGTTCCGATCGGATTCCACCAGAGCTAACGTCAGTGTAGCTCTGGCGGCCAGAGAAGTGTAGCTTTTGATTGAATATCTGTGCAAATAAGTATTACTATTAGACTGGATACATGTCCAAACTAAGAGCAAATGTTATTTCCAGTCCCTCCTCCCCTACACTTTTTTGCTGTCCCAAAAATAGTCAGCAGCTTCAAACTTGTGTAAAAAAACTGTCTTGACTTTTCAGCATTGAAACATGTCAAATTAAGTCTAACTTTATAGAGTGCAACAATGCTAAGTCTTGACTTTTTACTGTGGAAAAATGTCAAAGTTTGACTTTCATACATGTAACAATGGCTAGGCTTTGACTTTCCATCAGAGAAAAATGTCAGGCTAAGGCATGACTTTACACTGTGGAAAAATGTCACGCTTGAACACCAATATTCTCCCACTCTGCGCCTCACGCTGACGATTGCTGTCATGTGTTTACTCTAAGAACTAGAGAACAAATCAAATTTTGTCCACACTCTTGGATAACATGAGGAACGTTTTTGTCAAACAAGCAACACTCGTAAAACAGGATTGGGCCAGAATATCTGCTATGCAGAGTCCCAACTACATGTACCTCTCTACAGTGCCAAAAAAACAACAACAAAAAAACAACAAAAAAAACATTGGGCGCGGAACATTTTTTTTATGGATAGTTGAAATTCATATATGGTAGACGTAATTTGCGTTTCCCTTGCCTATAGACCCTATGTTAATACAGTAATATGTAACACAGGATTGACCCCTGTAAAAATATTTATGTAACTTCAACTTGGGAGGTAATACAGGAATGGTATTGGTAGAGGTTACATCGTGGACCACACACAGCACGGACCCAAGCTTGGGCCGCAGCATCGAGCTAAGCAGGTTGGGGGCTTTGCCGTTAAAAGGTCAGGTATTAGGCTAGAGGCGCATCTGGCTAGTGGGAAATGCCCAACGGACAACAAACCGACCTCAGAAAGCGCCTCATCAATAATTGATGCGGGAAGTTGGGCGGTATTTTAGATACATGTATGTGCTGAACAAAGACTCGAGGTCGTCAAAGAATGCTGTTCTGTTTAACTCCAACGCTCAGAATTTGATTCAAGCAGCATCTATTCCAATGCGTTCTGCATTGGGGAGTCCACAAAAATGACGCCTGCATTTCAATTGATTGACGATTTTAGATAAGCTTTTCAAGATGTAAACCATCAAGGCGTATGTGTCATACACACCAAGCAGCAGCACCGTAGCACAGCCGATGTACGGTACCCTTTAAGGAGGAAGGAGTTCACACATTGAATCGTGTAAATAAAGTCACCCCAGACAATCTCACAGTCGGTTGATATCATGACGGTGAGAAATAACTTAGTTGTGTTGAATGCGGGAATACATTTTTTGAACAAATCTAAACCTATATATGACAGCCTTAAGGCAATGATTATCATTGAAGTATTAAATATGAAAGACACCTCAACTCAGAACTTCGTTGAGGTCAAGTCTTTGTTCTTTGAGCAAATTATTTTGGAATCTTTTGGTTCGACTTTCTTTCTTTGGTTGATCGCCTGCCTATTTGTATCCGGCGAGACTGTATAAAAGGGGACCCGACCAGACACGAGGCCTCACACTCCTCTACCACAACTACATGCCCGTGTGGCGGAAAGTTACCCAACCACCAAACCCCGTCAACACCTTACTTCTCTTTACTCCGGATATACAAATTATTTATTTTAGTGGGCCGATATGATTAAAACAGTGACAGCCAACTCACTCACTATTTTATCTGTAAAATATATCATCTTATGTTCTTCGCATCTTTTATCAATTCATAGATTTTGTCATTCATGTTATCATGATAAAAATCGATTGCCATATAGATCCATGTTTCCTCCTGAATGATGTTTAGTCCCAATGGTATGTAGTCTAATACATGGAAGTCAATCACATGATGAGGTATCTAAACAAAGTTCTGTGACAAGTGAAATTCGTTCATTAAATGGTAATCCTACCTCAATCTATTTTAGCCGTCAATACATTGTGGAGTAAAGATCTATGCTAAGCCTCCCTTGGTAAGCCTTCTTGTGTGTGAAGCTTAAACGTGTCTGCTCTGAGCCATAGATATTTCAGCCCTCTCACATATAGGGCCAGTCTTTATTACCCCTAGACTGTTGGCTAGCAGTTGCATCGAAATCTTCGCTTCTGCTTTTGCATTTGAATGTTTACAAAGCTACCCAATGAACTTCGTTTGATTTCAGTGTTGGTTACACTCTCACGGGTAATCCGTGTATTTGGATAATTCCAATGTGGTGAATGCTGCATCATTACAGTGCTGAACCGATGTATGATAGGGACTCTTCTACTTGGAAGAAGTGGACAACAAAATCAACGATTGTGCGTGGTGGCGACTACAATTTTCTTAAAATGGCGATATTAGACTTCATCAAAATAAATTGACCGAGATGATGTACAGTAAAACCCCTCTTCCGGGACACCCCGCTGAAGGGGACAATTTGCTCGGAACGGAAATTTTCCCCACTATTAAGAGTTTATTTTAACCCCGCTTAAAGGGACCCCCCGCTTAAGGGGTCACCCCGGTTTAGGGGACAGTTTTTCGGTACAGAAATGCTTAAAAACCCCTCTTAAGAAGACAGTTTGGGGGGACATCTTATCAAAAATATTCCATATTATCACAAAATCCGTGTTTATGCTGCTCGTTTGTATACGGGACAGACATTGTCGCAACCAGAACAATAGAGTAAGCATTCCCGGGCGGGCCCGGGCGGCTGGAGTGTGTTGTTTGAATGGTAATCCCTACATCTCTAGCGGGTCTGGGCGAGCCACAGTGAGTGAATATTAGGACCCGTGATTTTCGCGCCTGCTGAAGGTGCCAGGTAAGAGGCCCGCTTACGGGTTAGCGGTGGGCAACACAGGGAGGGCTGGGGGCTTTGAAGGTGCGGTATTCATTGAGCCGTCGCGGCTCTGGGCGGCTCACGGTGAGTTTGCTGACAATTGACGGAAATAAGAAATTTCTGCATCTTGAAATATGATCATTAACAAAGTATGAAAATCATAAAATAAAACTAAATTCCAAGAAATTCTGGCAGCAGGCTCTCACCAACGGCATAAACCTCCAGTCAGTACTTTGGCGGCAGTTAAACGCGCCAAGGGCCGTTGACACTGCCGTCCTAGTTCCGTCAAGTGCCGAAATTTTGTTTGACGACACCGGGGGGGGGGGGGGGGGGGGGCCGAATACGCCCCATTTTTTTTGGTGTTTTCGTTACCGACTTTTTCATCAGTCCCGGCTTTCATCCCACAAGGAAGGCATATCCACCTTCAACCTCTATTATCTATTTTTTTTCTTTTTTTGTACATTTATATTCATTTACATTATATAATTTATATTTATTTGCTTATTTATGTGCTATTGATAAACCTTTTAGCCTAATAACCATCGTTTCCTTCATTTATGTAGGTATTCTTTATTGTATAACCATTGACAGACTGAAAACCCCGCTTAAGGGGACACCCCGCTTAAGGGGACACCCCGCTTAAGGGGACACCCCGCTTAAGGGGACACCCCGCTTAAGGGGACACTTGGCCCGGAACGGAGGGTAACCCCTTAAGAGGGGTTTTACTGTACATACTTCCTATCGTTCTATATAAATGTAGCAGTCTACCGAGTCTGTTACTTCCCAGATTATATCTGAGGATTATATCTTCCCTACTTCGGCGGGTGAGACTATGCTACCCTATGTGATCCTACACAAGTTGGTTCGGATATACCCCAGTAAGTAATATGTCAGATTAACTGGTACTGCTCCCAATGAACACAAAACCCGACTCTGGAACTTAGGCTTATAATCCTTATCATAAACTTTCTCTACAGTACCTTGGCACCAGAATGCCGGGAAAGTGAGTCCACAAGCTGAAGCAAGTTCCCTCACTCAACCACTGAAAGGGTTTGGAAAGACACACAACCAACATAAGGCCCTAAGGGGTTCGCTCAACACAGAGGAACACACAGAGTAACCTGTTGACCTGCTGCGGACTTGGCCTTAAACACAGACCAAGTTATGTAATCCGGGCGAACCCGTAGCACTCTCATGCACTGGCCCACCGGATACACCACATAACAGGGATTGGCACCCGCATCCTCTAGCATAAACCGACCACACCACCGCTTGACTGACCTGACATAATGTCAATGCCATCATAAACTAGGAGCATACATTATTTCCATTCATAATGGAAGAGCGCTGTATACCAAAATATCATAGAATAAAAGTAAGATAATATCAATACTTTGGTATATTTCTTTTGAGATGTTTGTCATTTTCTGGCTAACGTTTTTGATTTTGACTTGTGCCTGGTCTAGCATACCACAGATCACATGTTCACCTTGTCGTGGTTGTGACTGAATTTGTCATTTAGGGTCTTGGTCAACTGCCCTACTTTTCTGGCTAATAGGTCAGCTATGCCACTCAGTTTGCTCTTTGATAGCCCCTTAGCGCTTGATGCACTCAAGTTTGTTTTGCTTGAAGGTACTTCATTTGGAGTACTAGTGCCCTTGGTAATCCTCTTAGTAACATATTTGTCATCTGTTTTCCTTCTACTTCTAAGAGTTCTTTTGACATCTTCAGATGGGGTATCATCTGGAACATTCATATATTTGGCACAATTATCATAGTCCATTGATATCTGATTTCTGTTGATTTGCTACACCACAATGCACACACGTTCACATGGTCACTCAGCCATGAAAGTTCTATTTTAAGGAACCAAGTCAGTAGTGAGGCAGGGATACGAGATACAGGGATACTGGGCACCTGATCCTTTTACCAGGCCTTTATAGTTGGTGCATGGATAGTGAAGTGTTAGATTCTCTGCAGTAAGCTGAAAGCCTGTGTGAGCATTCTGTCCTCTATAGATGACGTATATGAGCGCGATTTCCCGCGCTAAATAATGATGACATTGAGTTTAAAATGTCGGAGAAGGATTATGCTAGTTTGATTTGACCGCATTTTGAGTGTCATTGGACTTTTCTCTGAAGAATCGGTATCCCTAACTACACTACCCTGAAACGTCAGGAAAATTGTGGTGAAAAAGAGTCAGGGCAATTGTATTAAAGATACTAACAGTTGTTTATTCAAACATGTAATATATAATCATTCATATTTTCGCAACTTGTCTCTGATGTTTGACAACTGGGAGAGCGATGTAAATAATTGGGAGGTGGATTTCACTACAACCCATTTCTTTTCTATGCTTAAGAACACAGAAATTCGCCGCATGACGAAACCTCTGTGCCTGCCGTTACCAATAAAACATTTCCTTGGGTTGACCCCTCCTTTTAATGTACCATACCCTGCCCCGGAATATTGCCATTTTATAGTTCCCACTCCTATCCTTGCCTAGTTCCCCCTAACTCATCATCACCTCCCACATGTGCCCCCTCCCTCCACATACCCCATCCACCCTCGTAACTCATCCTGAAATAGTAGCGGCCGCGAAAGGCCAATTTTCTATAGCCAGCGCCTGATGGACCAGTTTGGTTGCTCTCTGTGATTATAGAAGCTTTTCCCTGCATGGCTCTCCACCGGCAGTGCTCACAATTTATCGCGTATTGAACGAGCGCCTCTAATTTGCCCCCACAATTAACTGGGACTCAAAGCAAGCTTGTTCATTTCTCTGCGTCCGTCATCGGTTGCCTCAGGTCGGGAATACAGCCATATATTTCGTTCTGTAACTTCTACCGTTATGATGTTTGACGCTGTTAAAAGAATTACACAACACCTTCGATGGGATGGGGGATATAGAGAAGTATTATGAAATGTAATATGGGGGGGGGGGGGGGGGGAGAGAGGTTTCCCAATAAGTGTTTTGTCACATATTGAGAAATCGTTTCAAATAATTATTCCGTAGAAACACATTACAGCTCTGGCACAGATCCTTATATGAGCTTTAATACTGATTTTGATTAAGGCCACACCTAGCGATTTGTGTACCATGTGGACCCTATTAGTCTGAGATGAAATGCCATTTATTTTGGTTGTCACATACAGTAACTAAAGCCTAATCTAATAGACTAGCTGACACAGTGACAAGAAAAGAGAATTTGAAATACTTTCTATACTTGATGAAGAAGATAGATAACAGGATACCGATATGTATTTATAAAATATATTATAACAAAGTATAAAGTCACATAACAATTCTCATCAGCATACAGAATCACATTCCCTTCTGTAGTTTTCATATGATACAAGCCCTCTTCATTGTAGCAGTACTCACAGTCTATCACTTCCAGTTATTGTCAAATGTCTCTTTTACTTGTGGATAAAGATGATCCAAAGCAGTAGAATGTGGTGGTAGCAGTCATCAATCTCTGTGCTTGGTGATAGCAGCTTGTGGAGAGAAGCCCAATCCTCAGTAAAGGCCTTTCTAACCTAGTGTCCTAGGGTCGTCAAGCCTCCTCCCTGTAGTAGTGGTAATGATGAACAGCCTGGAGATGTTGACGCCATGGTGTTTGGGTTCCAAGTGAGCTGTGAGGGCAAATCTGCTTCCTTATATACCCTATTGGGGGGTGAGTCCAAACGAAGATAGGGACGGTTCAAACACTGGGGGTGGCAGTGCAAACAGTTAGGCCTTAACCTCTATCTGGAGCGAGGACCTGTTAGGAGGCACCCTGTGATATTCTTAATACATAAATATACATCACAATGTATTGCCTTAACGTCACCCAAACAAACAATGGCAAAGTCTGACTCCTTAGCGTGTTACATTCACAAATTCTTGACTTTTCAGCGTGTAAGAATGGCATAGTATTTGAACTGAATTGACCGATTAGAATTATTCATAAAGAAAAGAAAATGGTCGAGATTTCAGTCCCCCCCCCCTCCAACGCACACACCTTCAAAATATTCTGACTTCACTCTCGTAATATTTCATAAATGAGGTTCATTCTATGTCTACGTCTTGTGATATCGAAAAAGATCTATATATAATCGAATTTCTTTACTTTCAAAGATATATCTTTACAAAATAAAAGGTATGTGATATTTGTCTCGTGTCAAAAATGCTAGGTGCATACCGTACATATCAACGCGAATTATATGAGCAGTTTAATTAATACGCGAATTACAAGGAGAGGTACGAGTGTTATGTTCCCAGAAATTATTTGTTTTTTTTAAAGTATTCTATTTGTAACGAACCCCCTGTGAGAATAACATTTTGTATATTAAGTAGATTTAAAAGGATCATAGACAATGTTACATTAAAGATATGTTTAACCATAGAACCCTATGCACAGATTGGACAAAAAGGAAGATACAAATAGGCAGGCCATTTCTGTATGTGAAAATAAATAGATCAATACCGTATTGGGTTTCATGGGATGTGTGAAATATACAGAAACGGAGAAAGAGATTTGTGAAATGATATTAACATTTTTATATTACACAATGTTAATATATACAATTAAAAGTGAACGATTGACTGTAAATTACTTACAACTTTTCAATTATATTCTTCTTCTTTTATTGCAATTGCAGTGTTTATTTTCACTAAAAATGTACATGTACATGTTGTATCATACAATATCTTTTCTCAATGAGAAGTCCCTTAGTAGAGATGAGTTACTGCCTTTTTTTTTCTTTTTTTTTTAAATTGAAGAACATGTAGTCATAATACTCTGTAACAGTAATCTACTTGGAATTTAAACTTAGCCTGGTAGGAGGACATTACAGGACATTGACGAAATACAGAAAAAGTGAGGTGCAGTGAAATAGTTGCAGAAACTTCACAGAGATATAGATGGATACCTCCGGTACGGAAAAGGGCTATATCTATATTGAAATACCACCATTTTGATATCTAAAAGAAATAAACATTATTTCATGGCGTATTCGTGTATTGGCCATACCTGGCCACCCGAATTGGTCTAAAATTTTACCTCACTCCTGAGGGTAACTGGATTCATTCAAAGAGATGAGAGACTACTATTTTATAATACCATCATTAAAGTAGTCACACAACCAATGGTATCAGTATTTTCTTATATTCTTTGAACAAATGCTGGTTTATTACTTAATAGATATGACTGTTATAGATAATGTGCTTTATTCATTTGGGAACAGTGCTCTCTCAGTCGTCAAAGACCAGAAACACTTCACTTACCGAGAAACATTCCCCTGGAGATTCTGCCAGAGGTTTCCTTTTTATGATTATCAATAAGATAATTGAATAGACCAAATTTAGACAATGATTAGCGTTAGATGATCGCCTCTGTGCCAATTTATAGTTTATGTAAATTTGGAACCAACTAGCAGAATTGATAGAGGTACAACGAATCGTTGGTAATGGTAATTTTAAGACAGTCGTCAAAGGTGCAATAATCAGGATACTAAGTGAAAGAAACAATCATATATTTATACTTTGATTGTTTAATGGCAATGCTGGCTGTATATAAAATGAACATTTGTTGATTTACAATCAAAGAAAAATGAGATCGATTGACAACTTAAACCGATGTTGCATGTAACTATTTAGTGTAACCTATTATAGTGTAAGTGTCATGTTCATTTCAAGTGTCATGTTCGTCATGTCTTTTTATCTACCTGTTCTGTTTATATATTATGGACTATGACTATGTTAAGAACATCCGACCAAGGACGAATGTATGTCTGAAAATATTGAAAAGAATACTATTCGGTGCGCGGAGAACGTATTATTATATACCTATAGCCGTATCACCCACGCATATTGCCCGCTGCTACCCTTGACGTATGCATTGCCGTACGTCACACTGTGACCTACGGGGTATGTGATCACGTGACTAGCTAAATTTTCGTAATTTATAGGTATATAATAATACGAAAACGGGCTTACTGTCTTAGTACGTCAAAATACTTGGTAAAATTATTAATCAGATACATCCCTCTGCCTTTGGCATCGGGATGTATCTGATCAATAATTTTACCGCGTATTTTTGACGTACGAAGACAGTAAGCCAGTTTCCGTATAGTACGTCATTCACAAATATAGAGGACAGGTCGAGATATCATGCACGACAAAGGATGAAGTCATTGTCTTCATCTTAATGTATACAATAGCGATAATTATACACTACTGTACTACCTAGTGAAAGAAGGACGATGTATAAGGCCGGCTGGGTAAATAAAACATCTATTAATAAGAGAATATTTTATATGGTGATATCAATAGTAAAAAATATATATATAACAGAAAGATAATACCAGAAATAACAGGTAACTATTAAAAAGGGGGTAAAAATATTGCTGATATAGATAATGAGCCAAGCTGTCCAAAATATGAAATGAAAATGTGTGATTGTGGTGAGGAGATGGGGATGGGGAAGAAATGATATGGGTGTTAAATGAATTGAGTGGAATAGTTGTGTGTGTGGGATCGAAATTATGTTGTGGAATTCATATGATAAGATAGTTGTTGGTAAAAACACGTTAAGAACGCCTGGTATGGAATACTAAGAGAAATGGAGAGAGTGTATTTTTGAATGGCGTTGAGGATGGCGTCAGGTACGGGTTATTGCAGAGTGGTGACGCACACCTCATCCGCTTGCGATTTCCATCCTCCAAATTGCTTGATCTGTATTGCTACACTGTAAAAACGGTGTTTGCTATTTACACACGAATAACTCTAACTACCACTTTACAGACCAGTGTCTAAAGGTTAAACACTTATTTAAACACTTTATTGTCCCACTTTTCTAAACTTTTGCTTTGTTTTTAAATGGCAAGTGTTTAGTTGTCAAACATTTAGCTTTAAAGTGTTTAAGTTTGGGAAGTGTTTATATCGTTAGACCGCATTGGTCCTGACGTCATTATCAGGATTTCCCACCTATCATGTGGCATTTTGGTGCCAAACAAGTCCAAACTCCGCGAAGTGCTCACCGCATAAATGTGGTATCGGAGCGGGCTGCTGCCGACTTATAATGAATGTTTTTAGTGTGGTAATCCAGCAAAAATAAAGTAAGTGGAGAATATTTTCAATAAGAAACATGTTTTAGAACTGAGCTGTGACTGGAAAATTTGTAAGTTCGCTCATAAAACTAAAGCTAGGCCCATATTTCATTTCATAACATTGGCACCAAGCTTGCAGTCCCGTCTCAATCACTGTGTCAGGTTGTTCTTTGAATATTAAGAAGGGTGTATCATGGATGGTGGCATGGGCTTTTCGCCTTGCTTTGTATATTCTTGGTCCAGTCCACTGCCTCTGTTGCTCTCTCAGCATGGGGGTGACTGAACAGACGTCCTCGAATACCTGCTAGCTCCAAATATGATCTCAGGTGACCCACCTTGTTCTTGCTGGTAGCCGGGTTCAGACTGAGCTGCGCCGACTACTGGATCACTGTGTACTCTTCCTTGTAGGTGAGCCCTGTGGGGTCAATCTTCAGGTTGTAGCACAGGTGTAGGGAGGCTCGTACAGTCGACCTCTGTGCTGCATTGATTCTCGGTGCTTGAGCCTCTTCCTGATAGTCTGCTGTATGCCCCGGCAGTGATGAAAGCTCCTGAACTGCATGAGACTGGAGGGGATGATTGTAAAAGACATGCGTGACAGCATTGATATTTACCGGGAACAAAGTTAGCAATTGTCTTGACATCGCACTTCACCTGATCCGCGCCGTCTTCTAGGACATCGACCCTCTCCGTGACTGAACTGGTGGAACTGGAGGCTATTGTTGCAATAGATCTGAATGACTCAATTGAGGTATCCTGTGACAAGGAACTTCTAATTTAAACTTCATTGTTGACGCAGAATTATCTTGCATTCTTTGGTGGACAGATCGACAGGGAAGAAGACAAGATCCCTCGGTCCCTTGTCCAAACTTTGGCCTCTGCGTCTCTGTGTGTTGGGTGGCTTTCCCCCCGGCGCTTGTCGTCAGCATCCTGAGATTTTGGTAATCCAAATCACCAAAATAAGCATCTATTTTTGTCCAGCACATCAATCACTACTGCAGTACATAATAAAGCACACAACGAATGCCTATATTATCTTTTACGTGAATGTCCTTGTATTGCCGGATTGCATGTAAGTAAAAAGAATTGATGTATTGGTAGCTGAGTAATGGCAAGATGGAATGAAACGGACGAAATTTAGAAGCTGTGAAGTAGTGGTAAAGGTGTGTAGGGGAATTGTGGGTGTTTGGGTTATGTAGGTGTTGAAGGTGTACACTAGGCGGCAGCAGTGTACCAGCATGACACCACAAGGGTCCCCTGCTCGGCCAAGTAGAAAGATGAAAGTAGTTGCCCTTTCATCTTTACAAGGCACCCAGACCTAATGTTACCATATAAGCAGCCTATGTTACCATATCAAACTGAGTTTGTTTTGTTTTTGTTTTTTTTGTTTGTTTATTTATTGTTACTCTCATATTCATGAGTTTTTCAGTAACAATCCAAGCATTTACATTTAGTATGGTTCACATATATACGTCCGGTAATACAATTACTTATTTATGGAGAGCCCTTTTTTTTTATATCTAAAGCCTGGCTTACTACATCACATGAGAGGTTGATGCCTATCTACAGATACAGAAATATACGTAAACACTGGCTGTTCTCCTAATTGCAAACAGGAGCATGATAAACTTCATCCCACTGTTATCCATATTGCATGACCTCTTCTTCAATAGATCTCTGACAAGTTGCAAAAATATTAATCAAGAAAATACCCAATTGTAAGTCATCGAAGATAATGAGGGTAGGTCTGATCTTTAATGATGCGGGCTTTGCTGCTGCCCAGATAACAGATGAAGACGATCCAGCACTAGCCACCATGCCACGACCAGGACTATCCATGTCAAATCAACCTGAAACAGCAATTTTGCAACATGATAAAGGACCAGCCACTTTGCCAGAAGTCAATGCAGCTGATTTGCCAAATAATCCAAAACTAACAATGAATTCCTCTCTCTTGCCAAGTACTTCGGGTGGTATTAGGGATGTTGCATCTGAAGCCGGCCATGCTCTAGCAGAAATACATTCTCCTCTTAAAGATACCAAATCACGGCAAAGGCAGAAAAAAGCAGAGAGAGAAACTCATCTCACTTCATCACCCTTCAAAAGAATGCTGGAAGAGAAGGGAACTACTGGGAAAGGATAAGGAGCAGGAAAAGGAAAGAAAAGAAAGCAAGTAAGCACTAAAGAGAACAAGGACAAACCAACTGGGAAAAAGAGGACCAATAACAGGAACAAGACACCTCATTCTGATTCAGACGATGATGAGTACCTCTGTCTAGTTTGTGGAGAAACGTATAGCCAGCCACGTGAGAAGTGGATCACATGTATCTTGTGTCAGAAATGGGCTCATGAAGACTGCACTTCTGGAATACCACAGTGGGTCTGCCAGAACTGTGACTCGGATGATGATATGTAAGCAAGTGTCACCCTCCTTCTTATCCACCATGTTCACCAAGCATGATGAACACAATGACCAAAGCCCTAACTAGCTACGAGCAACAAAGTGACTTACCCTTCTCGAGGTTCTTTCGTTGGTTGGAAACTCTTCAGCAAAACCACTAATGGCGCCATTTGATAGAGGACCAAACCAAACCCTGGAAGTTCAATGAAATGGGGGATGACGATCTATTCACCCACATGGTGAAACTGTAGTTAATAAACCGAGGCATATAATTTTTTTAGTAAACAGATTATTCTATCAAAGCCATTAATCGGATCTTTTAAATTTCCCTTTCATCAATCATAATTTCACTTTCTCAGCGGAAATCATTTGGGTCAATTGACACATCATGAAATAATTTCCATAATGTAACACATTTTGTGATTGCCTAATAATCCATGAAAGGGAATGCAAATTCAAATTCAATATGGCCATTTTTCGGTACTTTAACCGATTCCGTTCCAACCATTTGAGGGGATTTTACACTTGGCGATCCCTATACCTAGGGAGGCATTTATTAGCGACAATGTGCTAAGTGACTCTGTTCCGGTATATATTCTCTCCAAGGGTGTCAACCCAAAATAAGTTTCTCTAGCGATTCTGTTCCACCCGTCATTGAGAGGCGGCTTTGTTGGTGACAAATATCCCTCTGCCAGGTGAAAAATCTCTTGCAATTGTGAATTAAAACGTTTCTAGAGAGGTGTCAAGTGGCTGTTTGTTCCTTCTACGCTAGAGGAAATGGTGTACCAGTCCCTGCTGTGTGGTGATTTGGGTAGGCTGGTATAAAATTCCAGGTCTGCAGAAGGTCAAAAGCTCACTTGTTGTGTTCCACTTGTGGTGCGATCTTCTGTACCCTCTCAGTGTTTAAGCTATTTTACTCCAGTAAATGTGTTTAACTCCCCCCGTGTTTCTACCTAGCACCTTGTAAGGAGACGAGGTTTCAGGATTTAGCCTCGGCTCTCCCTGTGTTAGATTATTTATATTGATCAAGAAGGGAACACCCTAGATGGAATTGAGTGATTGATTTTCGTCCATATTTAAAAAAACTTGCAAAATGATAATAACAAAAATAAGAAAATGATAATAAAAAAGATAACAGAAACCACAGAGGAGAAATGTTCATGTTTTCCCTCGGAGGTTGAGTGGTGACTGGTGGGACCAGGAGCACTTACTCCTAACTGCTCTGGTATGGGCGGCACCCCTGGTGTTGAAGTAGTATATAAGTAAGTGTTCATATTTAAAGAGGGCCTCAATAGTGAAAATGTTGGACTGACCTTTTAGGGAAGCAAATGTTTCAAGTACCTTGCTTGGGTCACAGTAGGAATGTTAGCTCGGAAGAAAACACTCTGACACTGACATCATACAAAAAATAAGCTCCCTATAAGTCATTTCATCAAATTTGTTATCAATTAGGAAGTGGAAGTCTGGCCATAAGCAGTGCATTGAACGCTTATATTTGGATGTTTCAATGAGAAGATGAAAGTTTTACAACCTTCATTAATACCTGATAGTGGTAGACCTAGAGCAATTCCCTTGAGGGCGTCCACACTGTGCCTAGGCTCGCTGTAGAGAGGCCTGCCAATTGAAGACCAACCTTTGAGGGTCGCTGCATGCCCCGCTGGGTTGGACAAACCTGAGTGAGCATGAGGTATGCAATGCTGCCCTTCCGGGGGCTGCCCGTCATGTGTGTTAATGATAATAGTCTATTGACAAGGGCATGGTTGACGCTATCGGAAGTAGCTTATAGCAACTACTTTATTGACATCAGTACCAGATCTAATGTTGCAACTAGAACTGCACTATTGTAATAATGTGCAGCTGCTGCAGCAGCCCTTTCTTGTATCATCGAGCATTCCCTACCGTTTAATAATTGGCCTCCTGTTCCAGTAGTGAAATCCATCCCCCTACAATTCTTTCTTCAACCGTTGGGTTGCAGCTTCAGAGTGTCTCCTTCTTGTTACCTGTGGGGGGACTCTTCATCCTCTTGGACTGCCGGGTCATACTCCAGGTCGCACGAGTCATGTCATGCGTCTATGTCTGTTTGTAAAGGGGCCACATGACAAGTATCACAAGCTTTACAGTTCTTCAGCAATCACTCTTGACCCTCAACAACCCCGACTCCTTCACCTTCTGTAGCCATTTTGAATAAAACACCAAATAGCAGAAACTGTAGAGGAGAAAGGTCCATGTTTGTTTCTCGGAGGTTGAGTGGTGACTGGCGAAACTTGCGTAAAAAGTGGTCTAGGTGTGTGTGATGTGGTGACGTCGATGATGATGTGTTGAGGTGGTGTTGAACCGATAGGTGGGGGTGTCGTCACTAATGGTAAATTGGTAAGTGGCGGTGATGTCAATGGTCCGGCACTTACATAAACTCAGCTACTCACCAGAATGGCCTTTTGGTCAGGTGTGGTTATTTCACAAGCTCTACCTCCTGTATTCCATACACACATAACGAATCGCTCTCCTAGCATAGAACCGGCACTCTACTTCCTGCGGGTTCCAGAGAATTTTGTGGAATGGCAGCATGCTTAATAAGATGGTAGAGATGTGGGAGGTGGCTGATTTTCTATATGATTGGGCACACCTGGTGAAGGAGAGTGAGAGTCATAATTCATTTTGTACCAGAATCCCACACTTCAAGCTTCAATGCAGGCAACAACAGAAGGTGATAATTGTACCAAAGAAACTCCAAAGCTTTCACGTAAATGCAAGGGACCACCAGTAAAATGAATTCCAGGTGATTCTGGAACTCGGTGGCCACATACACAAGAGGCTCTCGATATCCTTCAGGACATTTCATCTTTGGTGAAATCTGTTATGGCCGCTAATAAGACAGAGCGCACAAGAACAGAAATATAGTGTGATTCGTTTTCCAAGGACCTTTCTACTATCTCTGATGGGTACCAGGACACTGTGAGAGTTGCTTTTGTTGCCGCCCTTAGAAAAATAAAAAAGCTATATATATTATCATTTAAGTGAATATTATTTCGATCAATATTCCATATTTTGTATAAATTACCTGAAATTTTTATGATTCATATATGATTAATTGTTTCTATATTAATGCTCTTCTAACAATTTTCTCTAAAGTCTTTTATGTTAAATCAAATATTGAATTCCACATTATTCAAATAAAAATATATATGATATCAGTTTGTGCTCTATATATGTTCAAACAGTTATATTTATGGTTGACATATCATATATTTTATTGATACTATCAATATTTAACAATTTAGGTTGATTAAATTGAAATTATGTTGAAATTTTTTTTTATTTTTGTATATTTCAGGGGACTTGTATGTCGATGATTTCTAAGATGTAGTTATGTTGTGCAATAAGAAGCAAGCCCCAACTGTGGCAAAAACTACACAGCAAAGTATACCTGAAGATTCTATCGCTAGACATCCCACGATTGTACTTCCATGATGACCACCGATATGACGCGATCTTACTGTGTTCAACCGTATGTATAGGGAAGTGGTTCAGATATAGCATTACCCCAGATCCCCAATGAAACAAAGTGGAGGCCGTAGTGGGCTTACAAAATTTTATTTAATTTTATGAGTCTTATTGATATGAATAAGAGAAATACATGAGTATCAATAATAAGACAAATATAAAAATTGACATAGATATGTGTTTGTCAATTGTGATAAGATTTGTGACAATATGACAAATATTGAAATTGACATAGATATGTGTTTGTCAATTGTGATAATATTTGATATAAGATAAATGAAGATTATGTAATATTACATAGTTAAACAGAACATGTAATAATAAAATAATAGAAATAGCCCTACGAGTGTAAGGAGTAGGAGAGAAAAAGGAGTGGGTGGGTGGGTAGAAAAAATAGGTGTTGAGCGTAGGAGACCTGTGAAGCGAATGAGACAGAGGACAGTGTCGAGTGGTTTCACCAGGGGGGGCAATGACCACCCCTGACCATAGGCCATGGGCAACCCATTACCCCAGATCCCAGAAATAGCCAAGAAGCCAATAGTTATGGGAAGAGGAGGGTGGGAAAGTTTGTTATAGTCACTTTTTGAAGGAGAGAGACTCAATGAGAGACTTGTTGACAGTCTCTTGGTCCGTGACTCTGATGTAGTCCCTGTGAGCATGGGACCTCCACCCTCCATACCTCTGGATGTTAAGTTCAGGTATGCCGGCCTCAAAGGCCTGAGTGGCAGCGGCCTTCCTGAGGCTGTGGAGGGTGTACGTCTTCACAGTTTGGCCTGTGGCCTGTAGGAGGCGGTCCCATTCGTTGGTCATGACCCGTGATGTGATGGTCGTTCCATCGGGCAGTGTCAGGAACGGGTCCCGCAGTGAAGCCGTAGGGGCCGCCCGTAGTAGACCTCGAACCGCGTCTACCGGGCACACTCGGGTATCGTCCGCGGCCTCGAGGCGCATTACTTTCTGTTGCCCCACGTATTGTAGATTTTTGGCCGCCTTGATGGTGATTGTCACGTGCCGGCGGCCGAGGACCACGTCCCCCCGAGTGAGATTCCGAGCCGGATCGAATGCCCGAGCCGATTGCGGCGCCACCTCCCCCTGCTGTAGGGCTGCGTAGAAGATGAGTAGCAGGCCCGCTCTCATGGCCGTATGGAGGGGGGATCCCGTAAGTGCATCGAGAACCGCTCTGAACACGTCCATTGGTATAGGGGCCTTCACATTTGGGACGTAAAGTTTGTTTCTCCTCATGCCCTCGAGGGCACGCTTCACCCGGTAATCCTCTGTTGGTCGCATGTCCCCCCCGTCAGTCGGAGATGTGCACGGACGTGCGATAGCTGGTTGGCGACCGTAGCCGGCGAGGGGGCGTGGTCGGCCACGTATTCCAGGTAAGACGTGATCAGGCTCACGGTCGGTGCCCGGGGGTCCACTTCCATCCGGTTGCAGAACGCCAGGTAGGTGGTGACTGCGGATCGCTGGTTTGCGAGCGTACCTGGGGCACGCGCCTCTGACTGCCTCGCAGATGCCTTCGCCTGGAGTAAGAGAAGCGCCCGATCTGCAGAAGAGACGGAGTACGGGTACAAATGAGGCATGGGTACATGGTACGATAGGGTACAGCTCATGAAGGTGAATGAGGGAAGTGGCCCTATCGTATTCCGTCCTCGACAGATGGGCTCTGCTCAAGGCATCTGCGATCACGTTTTGCACCCCGGGGATATGGCTGAAGACGAGTTCCACCTGCAGACGTGCCTGCACCATCCATGCCTGGCGGGCACACTCCGGTTACGGTTAAGGACTGGGTAACGGGCACGCCCACTATTGAGGGTCTGCACTGTGCCGAGGTTATCACAGAACACCTCAATCCGTGATCCCCGATCCCTGTCTGTGATGAATGTGTGGAGTGCGTATATGGTATTCAGGGCCTCGAGCTCTGAGATGCACTCCACGGGATCGAGGACGGGGCACACCTGGCCGGAGTAGGAGAAGCGGCCGTCGGTTCCTCCCACGCCCGACAGGCACGCATCTACGGTGATCCTCCGCGTTGGGGGGCCTCGAGGGATGAGAGCGCGGCCGTTCCAGCCCTCGGCAAACTTCACGAACCAATCCAGATCCTGGCGCATCTCCGAATTGATGTTCATGTAGAAACCTCTCATCCCCCTAAGGGCCTCGAGCAACTTTGAGACGAATGCCCGCGCCGGACGTATACACCTCGCCACGTGTAATATCCTCCCTAGCACCGACTGGAGCTGCCGTTTTGTCAACGGCCGGCGCTTCGCTACGGCCGACACGTGACCACGGATGTCCTCCAGCTTGGCCGTGGGGATCGAGAGAGTCATAGTATGGGCGTCGATCTCTATCCCCAACCACGTGACGGTCTGGCTGGGCTCCTGAGCTTTATCGCGTGCCTCGGGGAGGCCCAATTCGGAAAAAAGCTCTCGCGCGATCCTGAAGTCCACGGCCGCCTTACCTCGGTCCTCGGAGAGGATGATGAGGTCGTCGAGGTACATCGCGGCCGTGACTCCCTTCGATGACAGTATCCCCACGATGGCCTCCGCCACACACTGCATGTGGTAGGAGGAGGCACGGGCACCGAATGGCATCGCCGTATCGCAGTAGTGCCCGCCCTCCCACGTGAAACATAACAGAGGCCAATCGAGGGGATCGCACCTAAAGTTCTTGTAGGCACGCGACACGTCGATGGACGACATGTAGGCCGACGTGCCTGCCTTGACGAGTTTGGCCACAAACTCGTCAACCGTTGGGAGGCCGTGATCTCGCTCCAGTCCGTAGACCGAGTTCTTAATGACGAACGAGTTCACGCTGCACTCCTGCGGGAAAGTCATATCCGTAATAATGCGCCGGTCGTCCGTCCCACGCTTTTCCCGTGTCATGAGTGGCGACACGTGACACCACGGGCTAAAAGGCGGTTCGGCGAACGGACCCATCATATTGGTGAAGGCTGCCTCCTTCACCAGAAACTTCTCTACCTGCACGGGGTGAGCGGTCGCGCTGGGGTGGTTGGCCACCCCCCTGGTATCACTCTCCGGTCCGAGGTATCCTAGGGGGAAACCGTACCGCAGGAAACCCAGGAGCTCCTGCGCCTCGTCCACGTGCCCTAGGTAATGCTCCCACGCAGGTAGGTTAAGGTCGGACGGCACCTCGACCCTAGCGCCGAGTGCGTTGGGGATTCCCGTGTCACGCACGGCTCGGTATATCTCCGCGTGCCTGGCGGGCCCCACGGCCGTGAACTCTGGCCATGTCTCCCGGCGATGTTCCTTGAAGGCGAACGGGTCTGTCCTCACTCCCTCCCGGTGCACTCCGGTCTCGCAGACGTCCTTAAGTGCTTTGAAGTCGGGAGTGTTAGATTCCTGGTCTCGGCCCGGCGCACTAACACTAACACCCGGCAAACGACTGGGACCATCGTCCTCCACAGGGCCGGGGACGACCGGCGCTGGGAAAAAGGGGCATATCTCCTCCGGGAGTGTATTCCCCCTGTCTTTGTTGTTGTTTATGGGTACCCCTCGGCCACGTGATCTCGCTCCAGTCCGTAGACCGAGTTCTTAATGACGAACGAGTTCACGCTGCACTCCTGCGGGAAAGTCATATCCGTAATAATGCGCCGGTCGTCCGTCCCACGCTTTTCCCGTGTCATGAGTGGTGACACGTGACACCACGGGCTAAAAGGCGGTTCGGCGAACGGACCCATCATATTGGTGAAGGCTGCCTCCTTCACCAGAAACTTCTCTACCTGCACGGGGTGAGCGGTCGCGCTGGGGTGGTTGGCCACCCCCCTGGTATCACTCTCCGGTCCGAGGTATCCTAGGGGGAAACCGTACCGCAGGAAACCCAGGAGCTCCTGTGCCTCGTCCACGTGCCCTAGGTAATGCTCCCACGCAGGTAGGTTAAGGTCGGACGGCACCTCGACCCTAGCGCCGAGTGCGTTGGGGATTCCCGTGTCACGCACGGCTCGGTATATCTCCGCGTGCCTGGCGGGCCCCGCGGCCGTGAACTCCGGCCATGTCTCCCGGCGATGTTCCTTGAAGGCGAACGGGTCTGTCCTCACTCCCTCCCGGTGCACTCCGGTCTCGCAGACGTCCTTAAGTGCTTTGAAGTCGGGAGTGTTAGATTCCTGGTCTCGGCCCGGCGCACTAACACTAACACCCGGCAAACGACTGGGACCATCGTCCTCCACAGGGCCGGGGACGACCGGCGCTGGGAAAAAGGGGCATATCTCCTCCGGGAGTGTATTCCCCCTGTCTTTGTTGTTGTTTATGGGTACCCCTCGGCCACGTGCCGAGGGGGTCACGTGAGCGGTGACGTCACGTGGGGGAGCCGGCTTTGTTACATAACACTCCGTGCCGCCGGCCCCCCTTTCATCTGTGCTTCGCGCCTCGTCTACTGGCGGGGCGCGGCCTGCCCGTTTTTTTAACTCGGCTGGGGTTGCTGTACCACACTCTGCGCTGCCGCCGGCCGCGTAGTCGACTGGAGTTGGTACCCTGCCTGTGGTACCCGCCGTGGTGTGGGTACAGGGGGAGCCGCCGTGTTGTCATACCCGTGGCCGTAAGTGAGCTTTCGGTTGCAGGCGTGCACCGAGTGACCGCACTTCCTGCCCACTGAGTCGCAAAAGGTGCAGACGTGCAACCACCGGATGCCCCCTTCTGTGTGGTCGCTGCGGTGGCGGCACCCCCTCTCTCCATTGAAGTCCCGGCACGGGGCCTCGCTCCCCCGGGCACGTCCGGTCTCTGTGTTGTGACTGGCGTTAGATGTGTGGGCGGCGGTCATCACGAGCCGGACACGTTCTTCCTGTATCCGGCCGTGATCTGACCACCGCATCCTGCCGGACTCGACCTGGTCGAAAACGTAGTTTGACCAGCGTCTGACGCCGGCCCACGGCCGTGCCTGCGCGTCGACCGTCACCTGATACAAATGCTTGAACATGTGGTCTTTGTCCTCGGGGTGCAAGGCGCGTTCGTCATTCAATAAAGCCACAAAACAGGAAATATACTCTAGAGGCCCGAGGCTCGACCGTAGGTCCAATTTCTGGTGCAGCGTGTACACCCCATCCCTGTCCATGAACATGTACGGCTTCGCTGTCGGCCTCCGGGCATTAAGATCAGAAAGTAGGCTCTTACCCGTTGTGCGGTCGTGGCGCATGGCCTCACGGCCGAATTCTCGCTGAAGGTGTTCCTCGCTTGTGTATGCCTCTCGGAGTGCCCTGGGTGGGGGGAGTAGGCGCTCGGTTTGTTCCTGGGCCCAGTCCCTTGTCCATTCGGCCGCTGAAGAAACCCATGAGCCGGCCCTCCGCGATGCCGGCCTGGAGATTTGCATGATCGCGTCCATCATGCCGTCCATCTGGCGCGATATTTTCGTCACGTCCGTCCTTACTTCGCCGACATCCGTCTTTACCTCGTTCACGTCCGTCCTGACCCCTCCGAGATTGGCCTCTAGGGCTGTGATACGCGAAGCCCGAGTCCGTGCGCTCGCACTCGTTCCCTGTTGAGAGACCGAGTCCACGTGGTCGCTCTCGGCCGCAGGCTGCCGTATCGTTATCTCCGAGTCCGTCTCGGCCTCCGCGGTTGCGGATGCCTCCACAGCGCTTCTGGTCAACATAACTGCACTATATTTCCTTAAACCACTGAATCGCTTGGTATGCCTGTCCTCGTCTGCCGATATTCAGGGGAATACGGAGACCGGAGGTACGATGGGCGATAAGCCAAGGAGCGATAGAAAAAATAGGTGTTGAGCGTAGGAGACCTGTGAAGCGAATGAGACAGAGGACAGTGTCGGCCTCGCGCACTTTGATGTTTAGTGCGGCCGAGAGTGGAGAGGTGGCGCAGGGGTGCGCGAGTGCAGAGTGGTTTCACCAGGGGGGGCAATGACCACCCCTGACCATAGGCCATGGGCAACCCATGAGACAAGCACCATACGTGGCCCACAACCAGGACACAATGAGTCAGGTTATGAGAGATAATAGAAGTTTTGCGGCAGAAAAACCCCTCAACCTGTCACCAACCAAAATGTAAGCTGCCTACAATTGAAAGCATGTGGGTTTTTTTTTATTTGCACAAAAAAGTACATTAATGGCCTCTGCCATGGCAGGTATTCTGGCCACTCTGTGATCAGTAACAATTCCAGTACAATAATTTGCCACATCTGGGGAATTTACAATATATACAATTAGGAATGAGGTAATGATGGTTCCATATGGTTTTCTTCAAAGTTGACCACCTCACCAACATATTCTCCGTTTACGATTTATTTAAAACAATTGAGTAGCGTTCCTACTCTAAGAATTGTAGATGTTCAAGTTACGCTGTTTTTTTAACTTTTGGTGAAACAATTACATTTGAAAAAAAGGAGATTTTCATATCATTATCAATTTAACACAGTTTTCAAGGATTATTGCTGATATTTAGTCGTAAGCATTTGGTAAATTTTGTTATTACCCTTAGAGGTATTTGCCTAATCATTGAGTCCAGTAGATATAGATGTCTCAGTTCATGGTAGTGCAGTCTGCTTTGCTTCATAACACTGACGTTGTCAAACTATATCCCTGCCTGTTTACAATTAACAAAATTGTGAACAATAAGGTGCTTATTGAACATTTCTTTTATTTCATATCAGACATGTTTCTTTTTTGGGTTACCCTAGTTAGAAACAATTAAACAAATAAAAAAACCAATTTTCAGTATTGTACATTTGTGGTTGTTTTCTGTCAGATATATATGTGCTAATCGTGCCCTGCTCCGTTGGCTTGCTTATTTATTTGTAACAGCCCTCTGTTCTTGTCACACTGCCATGCAACCTCACCCTCTTGGCTACAAAAAATATTCTATTAGTGCTGTCCTCTGTGCGTTTGCTGCATGGCTAAGTTTCTGTGGTTGTCCTTTTAATTATTGGAGATGTACATCTTTTCTTTAGTCCCCTACGGTGATGTCTCCATTCCCATCCTCGAGATAAACAGCTCTGGGGGGAATTTAATTCTTTCCACGCCCCCCCCCCTCCTCAGCATGCAAATGCAAGGAGGATCATCAGAGGAATGTTGATTTGTTTTCGTTGATAGTCAGTGTGTTATGGGTACACCATTGTTCAATTTTTGGGATTATTTCTTGCATAATCTGCTAATTTGAGTGAGTTACTATTGCATCACCAGCATGAAGAATCATATTACAATTTTGTTGTTGTAAGCTACGGGCTAGGTCATTAATGTAAATGAAGAACAAGATGGGATCCAGGACAGAGCCCTGGGGCACACCATAAGTAATAGGTAGAAAGGGAGAAAAATTTCCATTGAGGTTAACACGTTGGGAACGATTGCTTAAATAGCTGCAAAACCAAGAACATATGACATTGTTTAAACCTAGATTATTTAATTTGTTTAATAAGGCAGAATGTGATACACTATAAAACGCCTTCTTGTAATCTAAAAATAGTGATGTTAGATCTTTTGAGGTGTTAGAGTTATCATATATAAAATGAAGGTATGTGATGATGGCAGATATTGTCGATCTGTTTGTACGAAAGCCATGTTGGGAGTCGGATAATCATAAGAATGTGGGAATTGGTATTTGGAATGCAATCTCAGGCATGGCCACGTGGAATGGTCGAGTAACTGCTGCCTTTCATAGACCTGTTTTGTACAGAGTCCATCTTGTGTGGTACACCGAAAGCTGTACAAATCAACATTCCTCTGATGATCCTCCTTTAATCCTTTACAATACTCCGTTATCTATGGTAAAATGTTTTAATTATCTAGGGCTTAAAAAAGATCATCGTTTGAATTATTACGAACACCGGAAATCAGTGATACAACAAGTTACCTATAAAACATACCTATTTAACAAAATCCGCCCCTTTATTGACATCCAATCAGCACTAAAGATCTATAAAACTATCATTCCCTATTTAGATTATTGTGATTTTGTATACGACAATAGTACCTGACAAACCTGTTACCGACTGCAAGGTATACAAAACAAAATCCTACGAATTATCTACAAAGTTAAACTCGGCCCAAACCCCCTTTACACTTCTAAACAAATGCACGAGGTATCTCGACTAATACAACTAGTCGACCGGAGAAAATATACCTTATACATTACTCCTATACCGTAACCCTGATCCCTGAATTGATCGATACTCGTGCTTTACCCACAAGAAGAAATCAAGGTATCAGACTAATCCAACCCCCTTTAAAAAATCCTGTGATGAATAACTGTTTCTTTGTTAAGGCTATTTGTGTCTGGAACGATTTACATGACGATTATACATGTATCGAAAATAAAGATAAATTCAAAATCCCCATCAATAAATCGTATCCTAAATGCTTAAAATCCTATAGACATGCTGAACACCCTCTCTTATAAGTTAGTATTGATGATGTAACTCAGAGAGACCGGGTGGCAGATCGGCCGTTGTATAACACTAGGAGCAAATAGGATGTTCATCGTTGATGAATGAGCGTGCAATTTTAAATATATAACAACTAAAAGGTGTGAGTTACATTCAGTCTATTGATCGTTTTCTGTAACCACTTGTACCCAGTAAACTTGCCATTTCTCTAACTACCTGAGTCTATCTATATGTGATATAAACATATCAAACACCAGTAGGTCAATGAGGTATTTCGGTCTAGAGTGATTGGTCATGGTTAGCTGAGTACGCCTCTAAGATCCTCAGACACTGGCACCCTGCTCCCTATCCAATAGCACAGCGAATAGCACGCGGATGGTGAAAGGATAGATTTTTCTCAGCACGCTGAAAGTGTATGTGACCACTCGAACCTTTCATAGGCAACGTATAAAGAGCGTACGAGCACGCTCTAATTATAGACCCTAATAAAACCATCGAAAAATAGAATTGGACACATTATCTCATTCAATCAGCCATTCTCTCATCTTCACCCACTCATAACCATATTCAACCCGCCATCCCCAACCGTATGAATTTTATCTACCCAAGCTGCTGTTTTTGTTTTTATTACCCAATTTGGAAAAGGAATGGTATTGGATGCTCAAATGTTACCCCGTAGTGTTGCATCCACACACCATATCCCTATTTACCACGAAAGTCAACCGTCTTGGGTTACTTATATGTATATTGATATTCATGTATATGTGTGTATATGTTTACACGGGGATGACTGCATCAATATTAGCCATGTCTCATTATAATCTACTCTCACATCACTCAGCGCACCCCTATACACCAAAACCCTGCTGCTTCTGCTGAACGCTGCGCAATGGTAGACGACTTGAGCTGGTACGACCAGGCTGGCAAATCTACGGGTCACAAGCTAGCCCGCCTGTAATCAACCAGAAGTTATTTTTGGACCAAACACAAGGAGACAGATGTTGGCGAAGCAAAGGGATTAGGGGAAGAGGTGTCATGCGGTAATGCCAGGTGGGCGAGGGGGGATTCGTACCACGCGGCAATATCCAATAGTGCACAGTACCATACGATAATGACTGAGAGATGGATGGTATGAAGAGGCAGTAGCAGATGTGAATTGGTACCTACAGGCAATATTCGAAGGGCTGGGATCTATAATGGCACAACACGCATAAGGGCGGGGGTAGCAAAGGTCAATAAATCGGGGTGAAGTTGTACAAACATGGCACTGATAGTGCCAGCGGCTCGTGTGCAGCACTGACAAAAATGTAAGAATTCCACCGTGGCCAATTCTCCTCCCTAGCGAGTGGTTTGAGTCCAACAGAATCGTGCACGATGACTTCATTTCGATATACAAGCATGAAGCTTGGCACAATGGTAGAACTATATGATCAAAATCAGAGTAAGAGCCAAGCTAAATCTTTTCAATATGGCCGTCAAATTCAATCTGGCTACCACAAAATGGCATACATGTACATGTGAGATATAATTTCAAAGTAATATCACCCATCGATAATTTAGGGTATCAGAAGCAACAATCAGATGATAAATGATGAATAAACTCACATACTTGACATACTTGACATGTTGGCGATTCCGGAAATCGCTGCATTTCTCACTTAGTGTGTCTCTGGCATTAAAGCTGAGATACAGAAATTAGTCCTGATGATAATTTTATCAAAAATATATAGACCCGCCCCTCACACAGTGAGAGAACGAGCCTGTGTGTAAAGGCATCCCCAGCGGTCGCGAACAGTCAGATCAACAGCAGAGCCAGTCAGGGGTATTAATAAGTAAGTTGGGAGGGGGACTACAGGCCACTAATGGATAAGGTGAGTGCAGCTGTTTCATTTATTGTAACGCCCGGCATCCACCGACTATGATATAGCACCGATATTGTCTACGATGGACCTCCTGATGCAAAGTTATAATCGCGTTGGAAGGTAACCTATATATAATATCGGGGCAGTTGACCATGTCTCTGCGATTAGGCACCAATACAAAATGGGGGTTTACGATTTCGTTCCGAGGCAAAACCCATATCATAGGGTCTCTATGACATTTAAACATGTTTAAATTGCGATGGCTAATCTGGAGCATTGCTCGTATGTCCTGCAGATTTAGTGATTATTTTATTAGGTTTAAGTGTCTCAGATCGATATTTTCTTAGTCTTACTTGAAACAGAGCTTTTAGTGCCTGAAAAAAAAACCCATTGTTATTCTATGTGCCATGGGAAACATTATCGATGCAACATTCCTGAACTATAGTATATCATATATCTAAAAATAAAGATACCACCTCAAGATATGCACTTTATCCCTGATAATATCGTGGGGCATATCAGAATCAATTGACCACGTTTCTGCGATTAGACAGCGATAAAATACCCATACAATACATGGTGGGTTGGCATGTCTAGACATATGTCTATGATTTTGCACCTTCCCGATATGTCTCCGATATTTGCTTTCTGTATCAGTGCCATATCGGTAGGTCTAAATTTCTATCGTAGTAGGTGGACGCCAGGCATACACAGACATATATAGGCAGATACTCAGACATACAGATACAGTATACACACATAGAATCACAGAGGTCGAAATTGTGTATGACAGGCACACATGTGCTCACAGAGCCATAGCTGGAACCATGTACACAGACACACAGACAGGCATACTTCATGTAAAAACTCACACACAGAGTTATACAGTATATCTATAGGTCCACACTCATTCTATAACTTATAAGGTATTTCTTATCATACTCACTCTAACAATATGCCATGTGGTGTAGTTGTGTATCTCCGTCTCACCCTAATAAATACAGCCAAGTACATGTGTTCACTTTGAGACTCAGAGAGTCAGTGAAGCGTACACAGTGCTCAGAGGTGTTAATAGGTGGTCTAGGACGCCCAGCGCAGGTTACCTCGTCGCGACGCGGACCCTATAGCTCAGTCCTGTAGCTCAGCCGAGATATACACCTGTATGCCCCGTTCTACGTGTGCCTGACGGCCGTATAGGCGGGGCTTACTCTTTAGAATTAATTAACAGAGATAAATTGGTTTGTATCACATTTAAACAGGAGGCACACCAAGTGAGTGAAGGCAGCGATACAAATGTTCATTGGAGGAACTGTCTTATGTACAGAAATGAATAAACTTTAATAAAAAAAAAGATTTAAAAAAGATCCGGAATCGCCAGCACAAAATGACATGTATGTAAGATATCTTTTTTTACCAATAATCTATCGTCTCAAAAACAATAATCAGGTGGAATATGATATAATAGCTTACATACATGCCATTTTGTCTACATGTATATCAGGAGAGGTTTCTGTAGGATATCCTTAAACTAATTTTACTATAAATCAACTTCATTTTAGATCTACAATACATTGAGCAGTTACTGAAGGTAGTCACGACACAAAAGAAAGACCTGATCGGAAGGACAACATGATGATAAAGGAGACGGCACCACAAGGCAATGACAGCGGGGTAAGGATGTCATCAAATGGAACACAAAGGGAAATAGCCCAGCATGGAGGATGTGATGGCGCGAGGAATGCAAATGGCTCCCATAGCAGTTCTAAATACAATGACTGACTACAACTTTGAAGGCAATATACGGATCATATCGAGGCAAGAGCCCAATTTTCACTTGGAAACTATGTTGCAAAGCAATGACAGACACAACAAAAATGTAAAGCCTAAAATGTCACGAATCTGAGAAATTCCAGATGGCATCACGAGCTTTTAGCATATGGGAGAAGATACCAGGAAGGGTGGGGTCTCAGGAGACAGATGATAGCACTGGCACTGGGTCCTCCGAGGCAATAGAAGCCAGGACGGTGTGTTCCCGTATGTGTGTGCGTATGTGTGACAGGCAGTATTGGTCTATACAGTCTCGCTATAAGGAATTTACCAGAAATGACGTCTCTATTTAAAGGCGGTCGCTGAATTATGTATACAGGTAGGGCAGCCCCGACTCGCCCGGGTATTTTGGGAACACATACATCTTGATGGTGCTTGACTGGAGGAGGAGGTGGAGGGAGGTGGACCAGAATGGATGAGGATGTCAACGCGCTTTTTAATTGGCGCAAACAGGGGATGATATACGACACTGCAGGCGCGGGTTGGCCTTTAGAGTCCCGCCATCAGGCCACTAACACGAGCCCTACTTTATAGGGCGGCCGTGTGCCCGGTGATTCGCCCCAGTCAAATGAGGCAGTGGATCATGGATCTCTGAGAGCATAGTCTGTCAGTAAACACCGATGAAATGTTACCACTTAGAAGCACAATCACAGTGCGTCTGTATGTATAAACACATATGTTTTTCCTATTGATATGTTATGTACCTGCACAAATGAATAGATAGGGCTACAGAGAGAAACCTAGCTAAAGATACCCTCAGTATTTGGGTCTAGTCGCCAGACCATCTGAATACAACTTGACACTTACACGAGCAGCATATATTGTTGTTTTCTTTACTTTGCAATACCAGTATAAATTTATATGTTAGTATTTTACATGCAAATATGTTATATTTACTGAAGCAGTTTATACGTTTCTCATAGGGCATGTTCCCAAACGACTATTCTTGCCGGATCAAAACTAGTCTGGTGACACTTCCAAGTGTAAGTATCACAACTAGTCAGCACCAACACGTTCCCTTGTTTTTACGACAATTCAGACATTATTCGGCCAAGTTGAATACTTAGCACTGATTCCACAGTTCAGTCTTTTATCAAATCAGTTAGGTGACTCCCGTCTGAAGTTTAGCATATTTGTTGACTGCTGGGCACAATCTGTTGGTTCACGTTTTAAAAAGAATAGCACTTGTACATAACTTATGTCAGATGGCTACCTTTAAGACTGTGCACCCACCAACGCTGATGTACCACGACAGACCTCCCGATACACTACGATGAGAAATGGCAAAATCGTGGGGTATCGGGAGGTCCTATTCGTGTGTATCATCATGCATCGGGAAATCTTTGAGGAGACAAAAAAAGATGACCACGGTTACGATTAGCTCACGATGCAATCAATGTATCAATGTAGATCTCACTCAGAATTTTAATATTATGATATACTATAATTCTAGAAATATTGAATGAATCTGAGTAATCTTTTACAGTTATATTTTTTATTATCGTTTTGGTTTGTATCATCGGGCGAATCGTAGAAGTGTGGTACACTGCTACGGGTTTGTCTGATCTCCCGATGATTTTTTTTTATTCGAATCGAGAAGTCAATCGTAAGGCCTATCGGCGGATGAATCGTCGTTGCTGGGTGTACGATCTCAGCCTGAATGGTGTAAAGGCCTTTCAAATATATGCGTGACCATTTCATTATTTGCAGAAACTGTCATTTAGAATCCCAGTGCTCAAAACATTGCTCAGATTGCGGTGGTTTTAAACGATCTACTCAGCCCAGAATTCGGGCTGTCAAACCTCACTTTTTATAACCAGAGTGACAAAGACCAGATGATTAGTGTACGCAACTCTTTATAGAATATATGAGTTCATTGCAAGACAGGACCAACTTAGGTTTACCGCGATGTGGTACTCCGTCATGAGGCCAAAAGATTACAGAGCAGTCTGCATTCGATGGGCAAATGTAACTCAGTACATAAAGAATTGCTTGGTTGAGAATTCAGACTGGTGGAATCAGTACTTCATGTGACAACCAGCTGATCAGGAAATATGTACTGGACAAAGAGAAAAAAGGTTCGATAAACCTCACCAGATTCCAAACTACAGGCAGTGTCTGTGTTGAATAATTAGCATCCCTTTGACACCAGATCACCTATTTGATTTAAAAGGTCGGTACAACAATTGGATGCAGAAAAAGAAATAAATGCAAAAGGATTCGGGCTTGCCATGGCTGCGACGTAGCAATTTCTTATAGGGATTAAAACCTGTGGGACTAAGAGGTGGGGGAAGGGGCGGTCGGGAATTTACGGAAGCCTTCATCCACCTTGACAATACAGAGTGCTTAGGGGCACTGCCTCTCAGGACCCATTATTGGCGAGCGAAATACGATGGAGGGTGGGCACTGGGCTGTTGTGCGTAGAGCAAGGCGGGGCATGCAGGCGATTGATGAACGGGGTGGGAGGCATCAGGCCGCGGCAGGAGGTAGGAAGGAGGTGACACGCGATGGGCACAGGACAGCAGACAGAGGGACGGGAAGATATGTGGTCAGTGTAAGGCGGGGAGTTCTGAAGGAAACCTTGGGTGGCAGGTGCAGGGGAAGAGAATTATCACGGAAGATATCAGGTGATAAATGATGAACAGTGGGTAGCAGTGGTTGGGATACTGTTGGCAGGCAATGCCGAGCAGGACAGGCTTGGCTGGAATGGGGCGACAGGGTTGCCAGACAGGGAGACAGGGGTTGGCAGGGAAGGGGAGGGGACGGGAGGCTCCGCCAATAGGCAGCAGTCTCATCACACACGGTCAGGTAGAAAATAGCACTGTCTTCAGCCTCGAGCCCATCGGGGATTAATGATAGGCCCAGCATTTATGATGGCCGCCGGCTGGCAGCCTGACGATCCTCTGGGGGATGGACGGTGAATGCGAGGGTTATACGACCCTTCCCTATCCATGCTGCCTCCTCAACAAAGTCCTATTTATAGCTCCAGGTTCCGTGGGAGGGCGGCGAATAATTATCTGTTAAATTACACACTTGATGCTCTAGGGAAAAACACTTTTATGGGGGCTCTTCTCAGATTCGTGCTGATCCCGTTATTGTCATTTTGTTGCCTTTGAACATTGCCAGTATTTTTCTCTAATAGTTCTTGTTATCTGTGGACCATGAAAACTTCTCGGTGCCGATATATATCATATAAACCCGGAAACAAAATATACCTACATGCATTTAACAAGTATTACGTATGGTAAACACTTAGAAAAAAAATCTTATTTGTAATTCGTGTGGCGAGCTTTTTCTTAGTCGTATCTCCTTCGGGTCCTATGGAGACTGGAAGGTTTTATGACCATAAAGGGAGAGTGTTGTCTCCCTTTACCTGTAATGATTTCTAAAATTTTCTTGTAGTCATTAGTTGTCAGTATGATGCTCTGAGTTCTTTTTAAAGCAAGAAAAGTTTGCCAATCTCTGTGATACCAGTGATGGTTGACCACACAGGTCATTCCGCCTATTTGACCAACCACAGGCCTACTAAACATTGTGTACAAGTAACCATGGACAACCACTATATGATCCAACCAGATCGATGATACGAACGGAAGTCATTAGAAAATGTGCAAAAATCTGTGGTTCAAATCATCTATCTGGTCAGTTATTCAGTCGTACTTTAACGCGAAACGAAATACGCCTCGTCTCCATAATCTCCCTTTACCTGTAATTTGATCCAAAGCTACCTCAACTCTTAGCTTCCTTGATGATATTGTATAGCATAAATCTTAATTGTGCAGCTAGTTATACCAATACGGTATTACAATGATATGAAAACAGGCATCGGTTCACCTGATCGTCAATTTCACCACACATTTATCAAATACAGATGTGTGGTTCTTTGTGTCATGTAAGAAGTCTTGCTTCGGAATACTGTTCTTTACATGCCGACGAGAGAAGGTGAATTGGACAATGTTGTCAGACATGAAAAACCACCATCTTTTATTCCTATAAAGTGTTAAACATGGGGAAAAATTCTGGTATCTAGGACAACCTTTTAAAATTGTGGAGCCGACACATGATGCAAGGCCAGAAACAAACATGAGCTAGTTATGTGCCTAGTTATGTGCCTAGACCTAAATGATCCGACTACTATACTACAAAGTTGTTTGTCACACATAAGAAATGAGAGCAGAGTCAGGCTTGACACGTAGATATTTGCTGTTTGAATACTTTGAGAACAGCATGACATCATAGATTGGGGAAAGGTGTGATACAGATCTTAGACAACGAAGATATATGGAGGTGTCTAGCATCATTTCAAAGAGTTGGGAGCATATCCTTTGCTTTACCAGTAAGTAAGAAGATGCATACTTTTCTTGGGATTTACTTAATTATTGGTTTTATGTAATAGAATAGGAAATAATAAATCAATAAACATGAAGTTCACAACAAAAAAAGGGATAAGATTACATTTAAGACCTTTGGGCAAAATTAGAAAGATATCAAAGTTCACATGACATACCATGTGATAAAACAATAAAATTATGGAAATCAGCCGAGCAGTATACAATGACGCTACTACCCAGCCCTACAGTGACACTCTGCCGCGGGCACCAAGCACAATAGGGATAAAATTCTGAACAATGAATTGATGGTAAGTTTGTCGGAAGAGCGGCCTCGTGTTGTTGGTGCCATTGTTTTCCGTGTATTTGTGTGAGGTACAACAAACAATGTTTACAGTAATCATGAGGAAGCGGTTTCCACGTGTTACTAATATCGTCATGCAGGTCTTTCACAAGATCTGCTATTGATGAGTAGATACTGATATAGCTGTACTGAGAGAAATGGATCTGCAGCAGCTGGAAATAATTGAACCCTTAGTTGTATTTGGAAGCAAATGTCTGACGAGACAGAAGATTCCCTGGAGTACTTCAGCATCTTTTCCTGTTATAGGGTAATGACATATACCGCAAACAACAAGGTTAGAAAGCTTTTATTCATATGCAAAAGGGCATCATATATCAGCCTATCCTTTCGCCAAGGCAGCCCGGGAGCAATTTGTCAGGATGCAGTACTGCAAGGTGAGCACAACCAATCACTTGCCATTCACTACATGGCTGTTTTATAGTCAACTTCAAGACAGGGAGAAGCTGCTACGAAATGGTGACCGTCTAAATTTGTGATAAAGATAAGCGTTTTGTAAGAGAAAAATGCGGTATGGACAATGCATTACCTTTATGATTTGTTTGTTTGTTTGGGTAGTTCAACATTCAATTTCTTCAGTTAGTCTTACTTTGGTTAAGATACCTAATATTTGCATATACTTCTGGAAAACTAAGGTATGCTGCCTGGATGATGCAGTCTTCCTACTCTTCTGGACTTTATCTTATTGAAAACATTACATTTCCTGGGGAAGTCAAGAATTGCTCTCTCGCCAGTGTTATGGAAAAAACTGCACCTTCCTGTTGCTTTCTTTATAAATTTCTTCCTGCTTTTCTTTATGGCTTGACAATGGTATGTGATATTTTACACTCAGTGGGGCGTGGCATATCTGGCAGCCAGGCGCTTTTTGACCTCATAGGAGGTGCCCATGTGTCAGTTTGGTGTGGCCGGTCCACAGACAGGTCTGTTTCACCTGTTCAGTTCTTGTCAGGTTGTCTTTTCTATGGGTCAGACAAGTGGCCACTACGATTTCCCATAGTTTGTAATCTCTGATGTAGTTCCAGGGTCTCTGCCAAGTGTTTTGAATTTGCTCCTTGACCATTAGTTTCAGGTGTGTATGTGGAACTGTTTGGGCTCCAACTGATTTACTTAATGCATTTTTTGCTGCTTGGTTTGCAGCTTGGTTTGCAGCTTCCCTCAATTAAAATATAACTTGGTAGCCACCACATGGCTACCTCAGTGCCATGTTTTCTCTTCAATTCTGTGTAAGACTGCCTAATGTCTCTGATGACAGCATTCTTTGGATCATGATGTCCAATGGGTTGTAGACAAGATTTTGAGTCTGAGAAGACTATAAAGTTCTTGTGACACCTTCATCTATGTCAAGTCATGCAATGTTGCATTTGCCTCAGCAGTGAAGATGCTACTTTTGCAATGGAGGGCTTCCTTCAGGTCATTGTTTGGGGTATGGACTCCAGATCCAACATGGTTACCTTCTTTGGAGCCATTTATATACACCAGTATATGGTCTTTGAAATGCCTCTTCACAGTCTAGTTTTTCTTGAGGAAGACAGTTTTAGGGGTATCACCTTTCTTGTTCTTTGTCTCCTGATCCCATGGAGTACTATCAGGTGACCTTTCAGTTCTCATCGTTGTCATGGGGCTGCAAGCTGCTTCTCTGTACTGAGCTCATGCTCTGACAAGGAAACGTGTTATGGCATTTGGCTTCTCTCTATATATTTGGTGGTTTTCCTTGAAAATTAAATTGTAGGCTGGGTTACTTGGATTGGCCTGTACTCTCATGAAGTATTACAAAGACAGTCTCGTCCATCACAGATAAATAGGAGGGATTCCTGCTTCTATATGTGTCTTTGAAACAGGTGCTCCTATGCAGAGTTATAAGCCTTCACTCTGGACTGGTTTTAATCTGTCCAGGTAAGATTTTGTTCCTGATTCATACACAACTGATCCATAGTCCAGTCATGATTGGATTAATATCTTGTAAAGAGTTAGCAGCGTTTTAGATTCTGTTCCCCAGTCAAGATAACTGAGGACCTTCAGCTGATTCATGGCTTTCTCACACTTTCTCCTCAGTATTCTGTCAAACACCAGTCCCAGGAATTTGACTTCCTCTTGGACTGTCAGTTCCTTATTCTGGAGACCTGGAGGTTTGTCCATGCATCCTTTCTATGACAGAAATGAACTGCACATGTCTTTGTTTCTGAGAACAAAGACCAAAGTCGTTTTGGATACTCCAGACATGAAATTTGTCTAGAGTTTACTGTAGTTTCCTTTCTACTGTGTGCATGAATCTGCTCTTGTAGCAGCTGACAAAGCCATCTGCATAGAGGCAGCAGTTGACAGCCTTCTTCAGTTGTTTCATGATGTCATTGATTTCTACACCAAATAGGGTGATAGATGGGATACTATCAAGAGACGTCACAAGTTTGAGTCTGAATTCATTTATGTCACACATTTTGTTGGCTCTGTAATGTCAACAAAATGTGTGACATAAATAAACTCAAACTTAAACGAGTGGCATCTAGATTTTATCCTACCTCGTTTCCGCATTTTTTTCCAGCATTAGAAAGTGGTGACATAAACAACTCTTTATGTCACACCCGTGACATAAACAAATCCCATGTTAAGCCTCTGGCGATTTTTTATTAGAGGTAGGATAAAGCCTCAGGGGACACCCATCTCTTGATCAACTCTCTGGGAGAATGCAGTTCTGAGGTTTACATTGCTCATGAATCTTTCGATTTATTACAAATGTGGTTGAGATTCTATTACAATTAAGGGTTATTACTTTTGCGGGAGTTAATTACATTTAAGGGTGTAACAGATGTCTCCCTGCCACCATTAACTCCATCCATACATGAACTCTCTTCCATTCAATAATTACATTTTTAATATAACAATCTTCTATTTTACAATTAATCACCAACCCCTCGTTTTTTTCTCATACCCATATCCTCTCACTCACACAATCCCCTCTTTAGACTTGCTCAAGTCTTTAATCATGAACATTCATTAAATGATTAAAGAAAATCGGAATACAATTCATTATAGCATGTGTCCTTCTCTGACTGGCCCATGAATCAAAGACTTGTCCACTCTGACCAGAATCTCCTGTTTATGCCCCTAGCCAGTCCCTGTAACCCTATACCTCCCTCTACCCCTACCCCCTCTCCTCCTCCAGTTCCGTGGCTGCCTGTGTTGTCATAGGAATATATTTCGCCTACTCCTGACTATGTCTCGATTGAGATCAAAGTGAGAGGGTATCAATCTTCCAGCAGATATCCTGACCAGTAGCCAGACCTCTGCTTGGGGAGTGTGGCGCAAAATCGCGCCAGTCTACACGGCCAATTACGGATGAGACCAGTCCCTGTGTCACTCAGAAGGGGTGGAGGGGTAGGATACAGGGACTGAGGCCAGTCTATCCCCTCTTCACACACAGCTTATTCTTAAATCCCCTAAGCTTGTCTTAAAATTTTCTTTTTCCTCCCACCAACCTCACACTACATAAAACAATTCTGATTGGCTGGCATAGGTAAACCAATATACAATGATATTTACCCCTTTTCTCAATGTCTTTTACTATCATTTTACATACATTTGTATTTATTTCTCACACCTGATAAAATATTCTATAAAAATAAATGTTTTATTTACCCACCCGGCCTCCTACTTCTTTATTTGCTAGGTAGTAAGTTAATCCCTATAATATGCATGTATTGCTTTCTTTTTGTACACAGCAGGTTGCTATGGTAAATATTTTATATTTATGTTTTAGTATTGTGACAATCTCTGAAGATTAATAACCACACAGATTTTCCTCTCTATGCTTTTAAATAAAGAAGTTCCAAATAGATGATAAATTTAAACAAAAATTGAAATGGTTCAACCTTTGCCTAGCAACAAAACGTTTTGTTTCTGTTGATATTGATTATCGTTAAAACTTGTACATACAGATAGCTTTGGTTCTCTGGAACATAGCGCGGTTCTTTTAAATTTAGTAGATGGCTCAATTAACCTACATTGACCGATGAATAACTTTGCCTCGTTTCAAACTTTGATCACTAATCGAGCGGTTTTGAACATCTGTCTTTTGTAACAATTGCCTAGACTTATTGTAATGTAACCTTCCTTTTCTGTGACAGACTCTGTGGCTTGTATTTCTCTTTACAACACTTTTTTTGAAAATGGACAGAGGAACGTGGTTTTGAGCCTTCACGCACCAAAGAAGGAAAGAGGAAGTTGTATTTTACCAAAAATCAAATAGAATGTTTCAGGAAAAGCCATTTCTGGAAATGAGCATATTGTTTAGGACATCCGAGAAGTTAAACTGTAGTCAATGCCGCACAGCATTCCTGCCCCCACTTCTAGTCTTCTGTGAAACCATAGTTATGGTGACAGTACGGGGTAGATTTATGAGTTGTTTCGGAGAAATTCGTTCTGAATGAGCCGGCACGGCGAGTTCAGAACGAATTTCTCCGAAACAACCAGTGCACCAATACATATCTCAGATTAAGGTTGGCGTCCACCAACCACCACAAGGCTACGACAAGCGCCGACAAGAAAGTTCCAATCGGTACTTGTTGCAAACTTATCGTATGAAGGGGACTTAAGGATAGCATTGTCGGGGCATGTTGGGAATTGTACGCTCCACCAACATTTCCTGATCGTTAACGTTGGAACCCAATAGGTCATAAGCAGTGTGTGTAGATGGGACGGAGGGATGCATAGCTTCCACATAGTAGATCTATGATCCTTAACGATGTATGTCAAAGATGCGATAATTTGTATAAAATATTCATGTTTCCCTACGATCGGCTTTATGTAACCAAATTGGACAACAATCGTCAACGAGGTCGTAAATCGTTGGATAGATCTTATCATACAATGGTCGTATCGTTCAAAATTTATGTAACAGACCCCAGAGTCGTGGAGGAGTCCTTGATCTAGTCGTACAGTACGACGCGCTGTCGTAGACCTTCACGACGCACGACAGCAGAAAATGCACAAAGCATAGTACGATAGTAGCGCGTTGGCGTGTGTCGTAACACCTTTGGCGGGGAAAAAATAGTGATCATCGTAGGGTGTAGCGCATCGGTGTGTGTGTCGGTAACGCATTCGGCTAGAAAACATGTGATATACTGAACTGAGAATTATGAATTTTACAGATAACCTAGATCCAATAGGGTCGCTCTGTCCTTCAAATATAGTGTCATTTGATCAAGACTAAGTGTCTCTAATCAAAGATTTTAAGTTTGACTTGGAACCGAGTTCGTATCGTCTGAAAAACAGTATCATACTGTTTTATATAAACTATAAAAAAATATTTATAACGTATATTTCCGGAATTCTAAAGTACTATAAATATGATATCTCTATCTCTGCATTAATGCACTTGGTGAATCGTGGATTGGGTCAGGACCATGACCACGGGACCTACTGACGTGCCACGATACGGAACTGCGTTGGCGTGCATTGGGACGTCTATCGTAGCGCATCGGCGTGTATTGTAATAGGTCGGTACTATGTCCAATGTGGGGGGAGGGGGGTGGGGGGTGTCTTCCATGCTCTCGATGCACACTGATACACTATGATTTAAACCTCCCAATACAAAATCAATATCGCGGCGGAACCGTAGCTAAAATCGGGGCAGTTAGTCAGGTTTCCACGATACACCCAACGATGTACGCCGGTGCAATACGATATGAACCTCCCGATACTCTACGATATTGGCATTTTCAAATCGTAGTGTATATCGGAAGGTCTAACGGCTATGGTTAGTGTGGGGGTCTTAAGTGCATATGACCTTATAAAATCAAATCTTTGGACTTGTGCAGGTGGTTGTCCCTCCCAGGTGACCAGCTGGACTGCGTGTATTGTACGAGATGTGTAGAATCAGGATGCTTTGAAAAATTCACTGTGAAAATCAAAGAGAATCTCCCTGAATGGTTCACCTGCTCTGCGCACCCTAATTTGGAACTGTGAGTGCGGCGGCCACCCTCGCCCCCGCTTCTCCTCCATCTTCCCGCCGCCATCTCCCACCTGTAGAGGCCGGCATCCGCACCTCCCTATGGGAGTCTAGTCAGTCAGGCGCGGCATAGCAGCGCCAGCAGCGGACACTCTAGCGAGCCTTTTTAGACGTACATAGTGAACGCCAACTGCGGCAGGCGTTCCCGCCGCTCCCACCCGCCACCAGCGCATGCAGCAGACGACATTTACGGTCGTCGGCATCTCAAGTGGTCGTCGGCATCTCGATACCCTGCATTCTTTGGACACAGGCTCCACAAGTATACAGTAGACTGCGCGGCGGCCAGACAGCCTTCTTTCACCAAAATGCCACCGTTGTCGCTGACCAGGGGCTGATGATTGGTGCGGGGTAGGGACGAGCGAGTGGCCGCCATCCTGCTCCTCCCTTCATCCCGCCGCTAGCAAGCAGCAGTTTATCGGTGACAAGACGTGGCGCATGGAGGGCTGTCAATGTCTGCGGGCGCCCCGGCTCTAACGGCATATCTAGACGCTGTCTGGACGCCGCTTAACGTCGCCCAGTGCCAGTCTCCCGCCCGGCGTCTAAACGGGTGTGTGCCATGGCCTCGGGGTTCTTCTGTCTCTGGATACGCTTGCTGCTGCAGTGGGTTGATCGCGAGGAGACAGGGGTTTTGATATGAACAGGCTGGCCGTACCCCTCTCGCCATCATCTGGGGTAAGGCAATACCCCTTTGGTCGGCTAGGTTAAACATTGCTATCTCTGTAACGGATCACGGAGTGACGATACGCTGTCTGCCGGTCCGCCGTGTGACATTTCAACACGTGCACCCTACCTAGTCACCCCTTGCTATGTCGCGGCCTAGCATATGACGGCTGGCCATGTGACACTACAGTGTGACGCTTTGCCGTTTTGACGAGGCCCGCCGTGTGACGATCCCTCTGTGACCGCCCGCCATGTGACGCCCGCCGTGTGACGCCGCTCCGCCTCCGCCGACTAATGGCCTTCAATATCGCACTTGCCCGTATATCATCGCATGAGATGTGAAACCGTACAACCCCGCCACCTCACCCCCGGCGCAACCTCGCTGACCCCAGGACAGTCAGGGTGCTGGAGGGCCTCCAAACTGACCTGCCATCCTTCAGGGGACTGACTGATGGTTCGATGAACCCGCACCCCCTTTTTAACTCAGAGAATATTGCAGGAGCAACTCGACCTGTCTCTGCAGCCCCTGTCAGGCTGTGTGAGAGCAACTCCCTGTGTTTTAAAGGGCCTCTGTTATCTGGGTGCTGTGATTTTGACCTGTGTGGACGTGGCCAAATGCTCTTCACTCGTCGGTAAAATCCCGGAAAGCGAATGGGTTGTGGTTAGCGGCGGGGTGTTGTGAGTTTGATATATAAGGGTGGTGGGTGGGTGCAGGGTGGATACCTGTACGACGTACCCCCAACAAACGACCCTCCCACAACCAGGGCAAACACCTCCCTACCACGTGTCGGGTCACCTGACCGTGCGCTGCAGCGCCTCATGCCAGCATCAACATAAACCAGTCTGTCTGTGTGTCGACTGTGGTCTCCCCAACTCCCGACCGATACCCCCTCCCACCTGCTCGCGCTGGCCTCCCGCCCATCCACCCATCCACCCACCCACCCAACCATCCACCGGGCCGTATGTAGCACTCGTGCCGTGCCATGTGCTCTGCCGACGTACCCTATAAGGCCATCGACAAGTCGGTGCGGTCCCTGGCGGCCGACCTGCGGCGGGCCACCTATCCGGGCGGGCTCCCGGGCCAGCCGACCCGCCGCCCTGACCGGACACGCGAGTGGCGCTCTGCTATCCCCGTCGTGCCCGTCATCGTCGTCGAAGACATAGACGCTTCCGAACCGGGCGCAAGAGCTATCTCGGCCTTTGAGCGCCCGACGCCGCCTACTAAAGCCGCAGCAGCAGCAGCAGCCGCAGCAGTCAGCGCACGAGCAGCAGCAGCTGCGGCGACAGCAGCAGCAGCGACAGCACCGGGCGGCGGCGTCATCTCCGCGTCCCCGGCGTCCCCGGCAGCTGCGTCTCTCGCTGCGTCTCCTGGCTCCTCATCGCGAGGCGCGGGGCCCTCCGCAGTCACGGCTACCTCAGGAGGAGCGTCCCGCAGTGGGCCCGCCCAGTCGGACCGCGCCCACCCGCCCTCACGCCCTCTGCTGCGACGCCAGCAGCAGATTCAGCAGTCCACCCCCCAGATGTTCCCTCGTCCCCTGGGCCATGCTTCGGGGCAACAGGTGCATGGCGATCCCCCGGGCGCCAGCGGCGGTGGCCCGGAGGAGGGCGCGCGGGCCCCGCCGGTCGAGGACGCCGACGTTCATCAGGAGAACCGCTACCGCCAATTCTGGCGCCACATCAGCCAGGAGTCGACCGAGGAGAAACCGTCGGCGGCCTCCTCCACCTCGTCCTCCGCCTCCTCCACCTCCGGGGGACCAATCCCGGGCCCCCAGACCACCCCCGGGCCCTCCACCCCCCAGGCCCCCTGCACGCCTCCACGGTCCCCGCTCCCGCTCGTCGCCGCCTCCTCCTCTGCCGCCCCGGGCCCCGGTGAGCGGCGCCAACTCTTCTCCGCTCTGGGAACCCGAAACAGGGACACGAACGCCACGCTACAGTCGCCCCCGATTCAGAGGGCCTCGCCACGGGACCGAGAACTCATCCGGTGGTCGTCGGCCTCCGGGCCTGGGGACACGGCGCGTCAGTGGCCGGGCACGGGGCTTGCAGGCCGCGTGCCCGGCCACATGTCCAGCCCCCTGGCCGGCACCCCCATGGCCACACGTGCCGGGACCCGGGGCATCTACCGCTTGACGCCTGAGGTTCGAAACAGTCATCCCGACCTTCGCTACGGTAAGTCCTGTCCACTGTAACACACCTAGAGCTTGGCCATTGCATTTCTTCCTGGCCAAGCCAAACCTGTAGTGGTATAATTCCATGCACCCCACATACACATGCACGCAGTGTTCCTAAGGATCACAATCTGAATACGTCATGTGAAAAATGCGAATAATTCTCTTAGTGTTGTCCATATTTCTTACTTGTTCGTTATGTATAATTTATTATACATGAAATCAATTGTATTTTTGTTTCCAATCTTCTACACATACTTTAAAGTAATTTCCTATGGCCACGGCCATCTGTCACACAAATAAGCATATCATATTGCATCTTCATTCTTAATATATGACCACATAATTTATGACTTAATTCATGTATTAGTATAAACAGTAACAGATCAGTTCGTACTTGGCATTCTGTTGCACCACATACATTAAGACTTGGTTTATCATTAGATGTTATATAGTAAATATCGGTCCCATATATAGTACCTCAGTGTGAAGCCGTAAGGGTAGATAGAGCTAAGGTCCATAAGAAATCCCTTTATCGTGGTAGCTGGTTCCCTTACTTGTACTCAAAGAAGGACCATCAGAGGTGCACTGCCAAACCAGGGGTCTTTATTTCACGTGGAATTCTACCGTTCAGACTTGATCGAGGATATTCACAATATCTAGATGTTTTCCATTTCATCGATCATTTCAATAAATTCACACAACTTCATGACACATAATCGAACTTAAGCAGTACAACCAATCAACCAATATCAGATCATTTATCCTGCCCCTAATAAAAAACCCATAGGCTTAACATTGGCCGACTGTATTCGGGCGAGTATGCAGAAAATTTATCGCTCTAGTGGGATACATTTGTGAAATGACGTCATGTGAAAAATGACCAATGAGAGAGCAAGACAAGAGCAATAGCGACAGTATCAACAAGCACACATTATGGAGTTTTATGTTATTTCTTAATATTCTGAAGTAATATAGACAGGGTAGGATAAATTCTAAACAAACTCGAGTTAGTTCAGTCTTGTTTATCACACTCTGGCAAGGTCTGCTTCTCACTGCACTCGGCTTCGCCTCGTGCAGTAATACACGACCTTGCCATTGTGCGATAAACAACAACTCGACTAACTCTCGTTTTGTTTCTCCTAAATATCCACGCAAATTCTCAAAAATGAAGCCTAATGTGCAACTGCAAAGCCAATATCGAAAGTTCACAATTGTGAATTCTGTACGTTCAGGTCAATGGGTTTCTTTAGTTCAGTGTTGTTCATATCCATACCGTTCCTTAAACTGTTTCCATCGGACCAAGTCTTTAGAAAACTGTTGGGCAGTTCTCGGAGCTCACCTTTTTTTTATTGAAAAGATACGGTTCTTACAAAGGTAAGATCTTCCACCGCAGCTGCAGATGGGATCACAAACGACAAGAGAGTTCTTATTACATTACATTTCTCTAGATGATTGAATAAAGATTAACAAATAACATAAATATCAGTGAATGAATTGGTGATATATGAAAATGATAAAGGGATGGGATCCCAGGCAAACTTAGTATTCAATCACCTCCAGTCATACTTAGAGTATTTTCATTTGACATGCCTCTTGAATTATTTAAGCTCCTAATATGTTGGAAAGACGAGTCTAATTTATTTCACAATTGTATTCCTCTGTAATATGGAGACTTATGATATGTACTACTGTATATGCGCTCAGTTTTGAAGCATACATTGTTCTTAATTCGAGTCTTACGATCACGAATATCTAAATTATTTTGATCCTGCGCTTGTTGAAACATCATACCTAACAATTGTGTATTCCGTCCACAATCTAAGAAATCTATATTTAATTCACCATGCAATCTTTCCACGTTCTGAAATCTCCCCCAGTTTTTATTTATTGTCCTCAAAGCACGGCCTTGTGTAATCTGTAATTTCTTTATACTTTCTTTGTGGGGTCCATCTACTTTGAATGAGCAATATTCCATGGTTGGGCAAATTATAGAAACGTATATCTTTTTAGCAGTATTTGTATCAATACATCTCCTAATTTGATCCACAGTATCTTGAGTTGCAGGATCATTATACTGTCTCTGTGTAGTGCTGCTGATGCATCAGTCAGATCTACCAGAGCCCGGAGCTTGGTCTGTGGTCACCTTTTAACTTACTCCAGCTCTTAACAGAACTCTCATTCTCACTAAAACCACAGTTACCGCGGGAGTCTCGTTTTAGATTTACAAACATACTCTAGATTTAAATAATAGATCTAGATACAAAGAAATAAAGGAAACATAAGCTATATACCACCCACATGGTCTCTCAGAGTGGAGGCATTTTGTGGAACCTCTCATGGATGGCTGAATCATTGATAAGAATCTATCCCTCTACACATCTTCCCATGTGAATATAGCTACTCTACTATACAGTAAGATGATACGGAACTGTGCCAATGGACATAAGTACAAGCAAAATCAATCATTTGTGATGTTCGCAGGCTCGTGATTTTATGGCTGCTTGTTAGAACTGATGGAAATGATAACGATAGATCTAATTTTGTCCTCTCCCTAAAGTGATGGTGTCGGTTACTTTCCCCCCAAAACCCAGTCCAATTTAAAATGAATAGCTACTGATTAGCGAAGGGAGAGCATCCAAGAAACTGCCTTTAATTACTTTGAGTGCCTTGATTAGTGTATCCATTGTCTTAACGTTCAGATGTGCTGAGTGGTCGCGCTTGTAGTGTGGATAACCAGCTGTGCTGGTCAGGAGACTTTCATTGGTGGTCTCATAAACAAGTTAAATTACTGAATTTGCAGCATAATATGCGAAATGGCGGACAGCTGCAAAAGATGCAGTTTAGGACTTTTTCTGCTCCTCATAATGAGCACAGAATGTTGGTATTGTGAGCGTAAAGGCTGATAGAGTATATTTTGGAAAAAGTGTTATGAACGCGATTTCTTGTTATGATTACTGAGTAAACAATTCATAGTGGCAAAAACTTTTTTTAGTGTTTTTGTAAGTAGACCCATAAGTCTTAATCATGCAGTTTAATATTTATAGTTATAAGATTTAAATCAATAAGTTCCAGTCCTCTATTAAAGAGAGTTATCATTATTTTGATATGTGGTTAAGACCTTTTTTTTGGTTTGCTAGTCAGAGAAAGCGGAGATCGTGGTACCTTTTGGAAAGGCTTAAGGGGATTGTTCTCATCTAAATGTGGCACTACCGAGAGGGGGCAACTCCTAATGAGTAACCTACAAAGAAGAATAGGAGGTTCGAGTTTTTTTACCGACACATGCTACGTCCCTCTTCATGGATAGTTCTGGTAATGTCTGTCTCTATGTGGGGGAGACCCTCCAAGCAGATCTGACAAAGATAATCATTTTTTTCATATATTGTTCTTTTTGTGCAACATCCCGGTAGCAGAGTAAAGAAGTTGGATGAACTATACAACATATGCATGCTAATTATAAAGGGAGAGGACTGTAGAAATATGTTTTCTTAAAGTTAGATATAGGATGTGTGTATCAAACAGCACTTTCTGATAATAGTCGAATAACTAATCTTATCCGCACTTGTGCATACGTTTTAAATGAATGACAGATCGAAGCGGATTTCACGCGAAATTCCGAACTGTAAAGGCGTCTTAGGTTAACCAAATAAGTGATTATTAGAGGGTTGTGCGAATTATGAACCTAAAAATCATATATCATAAATCCCACTTCTAATACATTGTGTATTATCAAGCATGACTTGCGTGTAATCGACATTATATGGTGTCCCTTTATAAACAATTTCTATCAGTGATGATCTCAACAGCTTATCAGTTCTTATGCCATAAGAGGCCGATTGATTGATATCTACTAAAACCATCATATGACATCAAAATGAGGTCGAACATGTCGCAATCCATTCATTCATATTATTCCATATACTACTCACAACAGGAGACCATTGACACGTAACAGAGACAACCCCGAAACAAAGCGAAAACCATATACTACTATGTTGGTAACACCTAAAAACCATCATGTATCAAAGCATATCATCCGAACAAAGCATCAATTCGTAAGTAGCACCAGACTGAGCATAGGGTTCGGTGTCTAGTAACGAGAACCACCCACATTACTCTACTCACATAGCTGTTGACATCAACAGAGATATACGATAGCCAAATCGTAGCCTATCGGGAGGTTCCCGATAATTCAAATCGTGGACATGGGTGTCAATCTTAAATTGTCGGAATAGCTTTGGAGGACCCAAATCATAAAACATGCTCACGATTCAATCCGTGTATCAATGTAGATCTCAGGCAAAATCTCTTTAGACAAACTGGAAATAGATCTTCATCTGTGGCCAGCAATCTAAAAGTTTAGAAATAAAGATCTCAGGCAGAGTTTTGATAATGAAACATAATTTTAGAAACATTGAATGGTCTGCCTAATTCCAAAATTTCATCATTTTCCGCCTGGTATTTTACCCGCAAGAAATATTTCCCCGTTAAATCACCTACGACAGGCTATCGTGAGTTCTAAAATTGGCGTTTTCAATTGCAGCCTATTGGTATGCAATCGTGAGGTATCGTAGAATCAATCGCAGAAACCTGTTCCACTGCCATGTTTTTTTCTGACTATACGATAGAATCGGTTTTGTATCGGGAAGTAAATCGTAAGGCATATCGGGACCAGAATCGGGGTTTGTTGGGTTAGCCTTTACACTCCTTTCATTGTTTTGATATTCTGAAAAAGAAACACTTTATTTAGATTCGCAATTATTACATTGTTTAAATGACTGGCAGCTGATAAATAAATCCTTGGTAGCTTCTGTACTAATATGTTAGCCATTATTGAAATGTGGCTCAAAAGAGTTTGGCACACAGCACATTGACCCTTCACATATAATGAATGTATCTCAATCACTATGGAGTTGTCCCATTACAATAAGTCCATATAAGGAATAAAGTAGACCGAGTAGCCAATGACTGCATTCGCAGCAAACCCCAACCTTGACCCTGACCTCCTAACATGATATTTTCTAGCGCCTTGGGACGTAGACATCAGTCGAGAGTTGACCTACAATCTGATGGGCCACAACCACCCTATAATGATGCCACACACAAAGAATCCTTTAATATACATGTTTAGTGCTGTTTCAGAACCAGATACCTCTATATTGTAGATAGTTCGGCAGTAAAGGTAGGCGGCCACTGGATGTGCTGGACATCGTAGAGCCACGTGGAGTGGGTAGTCGATGCAGATTGCCATGGATTCACATCTTGATATGGAGCCTAGGTTAGGTGTTTCCCAGACATGGGGACGTGTGTGTCCCATCCCGGTAGAGTGTGTGGGACCTCCTTATATGTGAGGAGATGGGAGAAGGACATAATGAAAAGATTAATAGATGGCTGGGGACCGTCACCAGGAATCGGGAAAGCAGATGTATAGCAGGCGTGGGTGGCGGTGAGACCAGTGACATAGGCATGATGGACTTGCTCGCATGTTGGGGCGCAACCCGAGGAACCTCCGCGAGCCTAGGATCTGAGCATACACGTGAAACACACAACTGAAATCAGTAGGGTTGGGGAAGGATCAAGATTGATTAACATGAAGTAGGAAGATCATAATAGATGGCTTTATCAAGGAGTCAATGATAGGGATCCCGCCTATCCCAGAAGTGCGAGTTGGATAAAGAAGCCATAGAGCAGATATCATCTTCAGAGGTATTAAGTTCATGGCTGGTCTGAGGGGAAGTATCTATTATGTATATACATGAAGAAAACAGAATTTTACCTGACACCCCCCGAGGTTACGTGGCTCTGGGATTTTGCAAACCTGTTGGTAAGGCTCCCCGTGTTCAGGTAGTGGCAGTTTTAGGCGAGCACTCAGCGAGCAGGCCGAGCAGCGGGCTTCATGTTGTAGTACCTAGGAGGTCGCCTATAGGAGCGGGTAGTGGACATTGTAGAGGCGGTGACCAGCGTAGCCGAAGTGGCTCCTGTGTGAATCGGCAGGGTTGCGGGATTCGCCGTTGAGGAGGCGGGGGCCAGGGTGAGTACATCTTGTGGTAATCTGCAGGTTCAGATCTTGTTTAACATGGCCATATATTGATGAGATTAGCCTCATACTCTTCTCTTAGTGCAGGTACCGCACTTGGTACTCTAAAAACTACGAGTTTTTCCACCATGCCGGTCGGGATGCCTGGGATATGAACCGAATAATTCCAGAGAATATTCTACACATTCCTGGAGAGTGGATGGTACACTGTGGCCTCGGGCTGCCATTTAGTTCCAGCTTCATTGTCGTTTCACGTTATGGTTCTTGCGGTAGCTTACCCCATATCATTTAGTGTCTTCCACAGGGGCAAAGTGAAATACTTTAGAAACCAGCATCCGCGAAGCTGGTGGCTGCCTCTGTGAATGAGCCGTGGTTCTGGAGTAGATGATCTTGGAGCTGCCAGGTGGCACCGATATCTGCAGTAAATTACCTACAACTTTTAATTATCCACAATGAACACATAATTGGTGATGATTCAGCCATTAGGATGGAATGCATCATAAATGTGAATTTATGTAAAACATGATGTTAATGGGTATGTACTGTATTGTTACTGATTCGTACTATTTTTACTTAGAAGACCTTATACATTGAAACCGACAGGAGAAGATCCCAAAGGGGATCTGATATATAAAGAACAATATTTTGTATACAAGTCTGCTTATTATGAATATGTTTGCAACATATGTTTGCATCATACAAGCTTCAGAAGGCGGGGATATGGCAAGTGCGACATTTTTTTAAAAAGGGAGAAATGTTGACATATATGTAGAGATGAATGAAAAATATGGTACTCAGTTGACTTTTCTTGATGTTCTGGGTCTCAGGGCATCCATACCCTGGCTGAGGTTGTTAGAACCAGAGGAAAAAGATCTGGAAGGTGGGAAAAAATTGATCTATCAAATTCCAGGAAAAGAACCTGTGGATATTATGAGGTTAACCAGTAGAAGAATTTATATGATTGTAAGGGACAGGATAGCTAGAATCCCGAGCTGTATGGGTAGGTGGAAAAAGGTTTTTCAAGATCTCAAAATCAACTCCAAGGAGTGGGAGACTATATATCGAATACCATTTTCCTCTTCTAGGGACACAAGATTGCAATCGTTACATTACCGGGTTTTAAATGGTACTATTACATGCAATAAATATTTAGCCCAGAGAAAGGTTGTTGATTCCCCAGAATGTAACTATTGTACAGAAAGGGATGACTTGATGCACTTCTTGGTAGAATGTCCAGAGACAAAGTTTTTCTGGGAAGCCATAACAAGATGGCTGAAAAATGTCCTTAGTGACAACTTCTTAAAGATTTCTAAAAAAGAGGTTATATTTGGAAGATATGGTGTTGCCTCCTCAACCAGGATGGTCAATTATGTAATTTTACAAGCTAAATCCTTTGTGCATCGGCAGAAATTATTTAATGCAAATGACTTGGATATTATGGCTTTCATGGTGGAACTGAAGAGGAAATTAGAGACAGAGAAATATGTATATATGAAGGAAGGTCGCATGCATAAATTTAAGTATTTAGCTCAACTGTGGGAGACAATCCAATAGGGGGGAGTGTGGACCTTTGGGGGGTGAGCAGTACTAACTGCAAATACTGTTTTGATGTGTCTGTCATATTGTCTTGTTGTGTTTTGTCCTGTATGAAAATAAAAAAAATAAAAAAATGGGGAGAAGAAATAATATTCCATGGGTGAGATGTGACACATGTATTTCGAAAATCTGTAGAAACAGGGTAGATTAATTTACCAGTGCATGACGACCCTATATCATTTAGAAATGTATCTGTTTCTTTATGGCTGCTAGAATCCTTGTGTGTATATATCCTGTACAAGTTGAAAATAAAATATTCTCCACAATAAACGTTCAGATTTGTATTTATGAAGTGTTCTAACCGTTAGCTCACTGGCGATCTCCCTAAAGTAGCAAATACTGTAACAGGAAACAGTTGTAGCAGGAAACATATCAGTAAACATGTTTACAGATGCCCGTCTAATTGTATGACAACCTGCAAACGTAAGCAGTTATATATTTCTTTGAAAGAAAGCACACACAGACGATGTTTGGAAATTGATATGGGCAGTGCCGCGTTATGCAGGCAATAACAGATAGTGATAATGATCCGAAGTATCAATTGCAGGACGGATGAGTAAATATTCGCCTTGTTATTAATCCCTAACAAGGATTCATGGTAGCGTGGGCAGTTTCATGAAATTCAAGGACTAATAAACTGAATATTTCTAGTGAACACCCACCGGCACAGCGTGCGTTTGACCCAAAAACCTGGCCAGTAATGATGCCCAGTCCATGCCATTTTTGCGGTGCCCATTCCGGAACAATACACACGACTACACGGGTCTGATATAATATTGTCAATTTAAAGGTATATAGTTATCCTTTAAGACCTAGAACCAGCCTGAAATAAGATTATTTCACAAACCGTGTCAGCAATTACCCCAACGAAACCAAATACGATATAAACCATGGTCTTTCTAATAAGTCCTCTTAATAAGACCTCATACAGTGAGTTAGACCTCCAACATGGCATTAGGAAATTTCTCAGGGGTACATCGTTTTGCAATCTGTTCAAATTATATGCATAAAAAGCCACTAACTATTGACGTAAAACATATATATATATATATATATATATATATATATATATATATATATATATATATATATATGCAACACGTAGCTCCGATGTAGGAATGAATAGATGCATAAATTAGCCTCCCAGCAGAGATACATGCACTTTTTCTCAGATTTTAATAAGGAGGCAGTAGTTGGAGATAAACAAGGTTTATCAATAACTAGTAGGGTGTGCGCAGCACAGGTATGAGTTCATACAAAGCTGAGACAAGGTTGACAGTAACCTAACTAAGATGAGGGTAATAATTGTAATTCTAATGTAAACCACTAGATTATAAGGATCAAACTAGTGGGGGACAAAGACAGGATATTTACCAGAAAGTTAATGGACTGAAATATCCAGTTATAAGATGAACTCTTAAAGGTATGGCAGTCCAAGTGGAAGCACTGGGGCCCAAGTTTCTGACTTCCTGAGGGAGAGGTAAGGTAGAGACTCAGGTCTCCCGAAAGAAGAGTTTGGGGAGGGCAGGGAGGTGGAGCATAAGAGCAGGGTGCATGCTGACTGTGCGGGCACGAACAGGTGAGTGACTAGTGCGCGGGATATGGATGTCCTAGCCTACTCCTACCCCCGGGGTGGGGATCCCTGTATCCCTCTCCCAGTTACCTCTTCTCCCAATTTAACTACATATATATACTATGGATCGCCTTACACAAGGATAGAATAGTTGGCGATAAACAATTTATCAATAATAAGTAGGGCATGCACAGTGTAGGTATGAAGTCATACATAATTGAGATTTCCATAACCTAATTAGGATAAGGACAATAATTGTAATAAGATTAACACTACTGTAAACTACTGGATTATAAGGATAAAACTAGTGGGAGACAAAGATAGGATAAACAACCAGTTAATAGATTAACCATTAAATGGTATGTCAGTACAAGTTGGTTGTGAAAGCTTTCAGGCACAAGTCTCTGACTCCTCCAATCACCAGGTGGTATCGAGTAGTTAGAGAAGGTAATAAGGGGTGCTTGGCTGGGTCGCTGCCCTCTTGCCTGTAAGGGCCCCCAGGGTCGGGGGGCTGATAGTATAGGGCGCCAACATGTTGTTGGCCCAGTCCCCCAACTCGCAGATACGTTGCTCTGGTACTCCGATCTGATCAGATAACTTGCACCTCACCTCCGGAAACTGTGGGAGCTGAGGAGGGTGGTGTCTATGCCAGCCGCTGTTAGATCAGCCATCACTCCAGCTGTGAAATCACTTGAGGTCTGGAGTCTGATAACACAAATATTGGTCAATCCGGCAGGCGTTTGGGGTCAATCGAATGGGGCACAGCTTTGATCCTACGGAGCGGGATAACATGCATCCTAGAGTAGAACTGGTGCATTTTTGACCACCTGTCTCTGATCCTTAATCCATTTGTGGTCACTCTGACGTCCCACCTCCTCAAGTTCTTGCAGGGGTCATAGGTCTTTGGTGAGGTTGGGAAGATGTTAGACCTCCTCAAAAGGCTACATAGCATGTTAAAGCTCCTGGCCACACAGATGCCTTTCTTGGGGCAGAAATGTCCAATTTGGAGAAGAGTACTAGCAGCATGGCGAGGGTACTTGGTTCTTTTCTGCAGACCGCATCTCCTAGATCGGTCATGCTCCCTTAAGTACTAGCAGCAGGCTATAATTATCCTTAAGCAGGTCCCTAGACCTCCCTCTTTGTGCATGTCGGAGACCATGCCCAGATACTGTCCTATGGAAGAGAACTTCAGCCTCGTTGACAGGAGGGTAACATGTTTAATTAGTGTTTGCTTGATCATGGGCACTGGATTTAGGTTATAGATGCTGCACAACGATACATACAACTTCCTCTGCGAAGCGAAGGAATTGACTCCTCCTATTGCGTAGGTCCATGACCATGGTATCAGTAGGCACATCTACACAGCTCCCTGAGGAGGGGTTTGACTCCGTCCTCACTAATTCTGATGGCTGTGTCTGTGAGAGTATTGAGCCTTTCTGGGTAGTACACCGCTCTCACTCTAAAGTGTTATATTACTGACAGCCAAAACACATGCTTCAGGCTGTCCATCATATGAGGATCCTTTGATGCCCTTTTGTTAATTAGGGCAACAGCTGCTTGGTTGTCTGAGTAGTCTGCCACCCTCCTATTTCTCCAGTCATTACAGTAAAGCCTGGCTGCTGGCTCAAGGGCCATGGTTTCAAGGTAGTTAGTCAGTAACTTGTTCACCTGAGGGCAGTCGTTCCAGTTGACATGAAACCACTCTGTACCATAGACTCCCCTCATGCCAGAGAGATAAGCATGTATGGAGATCAGATTGTATGCACATGTTTCCAGTAGTGGGACTAGGCTGTTGAAAACCGTTAGGAAATCTGACCACCATTGTAAATCTGCACATATCATCACCCTGACCCTTCTGGTAAATATCCTACATCTGTAGATGACGCAGAAGGCCCAGCTAAGCCACCCCACTACTGACTCCAGGTATTTCTTTGAGACTGATCTGCTGCCCTGCACCTCTGTCAGACATTCCTGATCAGTTGGTAATTGGTGCATGTGGTCTACACTATCAATCGTGATCCCCAGAAAGGTCAGGGCAGTTATGGGCATCACCACCTTGTTCTAATCAATGCTGAAACCAAACTCCCTCAGCACTGTCATTAGTGCATTAAGTGCCTTATCACAAATCTCCAAATAAGCACAGACATTGAGGTAACCTAAGGCTGCATTAATCCTGATGCACTGAGTAAGGCAATTGAAAATTGAAGCACTGAGCCTTGTACCAAACATTAGGCGTGTGTCTATCAAATGGGTGTAGACACTGGGAGTAAATTCCAACTTACGACCTGCCAGGGGTAAATCGGTGGTATCATTGACTGCAAAGGAGTCCATAGATGCACCTTCTGGCCTGCTCCCATCATGGATCAGCCTGATCTTGTTGGGGGGGTTTTGAGAGAACTGCTAGCACCGATATAATCTCAGGTTTGGTTCCCGAAACTATGTTCCTTCCATTTTACAACTCCTCCTGTATCTGGGTCTGAACCAAGACCATATTGTCTGGAGATGGGGCTGACCGTTCATTGTTCTGCTCCACCTCTGCCTCCTCAGTGTCTCTGTTGGCTATCCTGAACCTGTGTGTAACCACCTCCATTATGAAACCCCTACCTCCTTGTTTGGGGATTAGCCTTTCAGAGGCCCTGGGGCAGAGTGCCCTGTCCCTAATCGGGGCCTACAGGATCAGGTCCTGTGCTGATATGTGGTGGAACCTGCACCTCTCTCTGTAGGGGCATTCTCCAGTGTTTGCGAAGATGCGGCACAGTTCATAGGGGTCATACACTTTTTCCTGCTTCCCCCCTGTCTGCTGCAGCTTCCTGTTGGCCTTCAAATCCTGGGCCTCCTGGGGGTTTTGTTGGGTCTTTATTGGGGGGCATGTGCCTTCTTCAGCAGCAATCCATTCTGGGCCTGCAATTCTCTGTAGCAGTTATCGAGGCTCATGCCAGACTGCCAGCCGTACTTGGCGGCCAGATCGAAGACGTAACTGGTATATGCCATATAGCAGATGGTACAGGACCTTAACATTGGCAGTTCCCCACCTGTGATATTTACCACAGCACTTGTTCATTGGCTACCAGTACTATGGACCTGTCCTTGGCTTTCCCTCTTTGTTTGGGTAGCAGGAGCTTTACATACTCTGGTACAAAGTCAGGGCCTTGTGGTCACTTGCCCTTATAGTAAGGAGGAACGTTGGGTCGTAGCCTCTGTCAGCCAGTGAAAGGGTGTAGCCTGCCGTATCGCCTTGTTTGCCTGCAACTGGTTGATCACTTTCTCACAGCTGGCCACAGTGCCACATCATTGCCTTCCCCCGATTTGTACTCACTTGTGTCTGCCTGTTTGTCCTTGTCATTATTCTCACAGGCCAAGCTGTTTTCCTTGAGAAATTCTCTGGTTTCTGAGGATAACTAGGGCATTCTGTAGCCTTCTAGCCTGTCCCGGGGTGATTGAAACCTATTTCATGTCCTGCTTAGTCATAATCATCAGGACCTCGTAATCTGCATAGTCATCCTGTCATCTTCTGCTTTATACTTGAGGCCTTCGCCCAGGTTGAGAAGTCAAAGTCAGAAGCAGAATCTATCCCATCTGCCATGATGAGCAGTATAAGAACAGGGTGCATGCTGACTGCATGGGCGAGAGCAGGCGAGTGACTGGTGCTCAGAAGGTGGATGTCCAAGCCTGCTCCTGCCACGGGAGGGGAGGGTGGAGGTGTCCACGCCTCCCTCCTCCGGGTACGTCATCTCCCATTTGAACCTATAATATCTCCTTATTAGATGCCACCAAATGATATAACACATCCCTTGAAAAGACGGAATAGTTTCATCCATATCCCCGAGCTGCCACCTGCCTCTCTCTCAAAATCACCCCCCTCCCCACCGCCACCAAATAGTTGCAGGCCGCCCAAGGGGACCAATCACAACGCTGCTTACATGTTTATCGAACAACACGGGAGTCACCAGCAGACCTAGTTAGCTCTGTTTCAGGCGCGGTCACGTGGTTGTCGCGATGCTCGAGGCGACCAATCACCGACTCCCTAGTGGGCTTGATGGCGTCGGGGCTAGGACTACCCGTATTCATGCCCTGAGGGTAACGGGGCGATACACGGAAAGTTTATTTCAAAGGTCACCATCCAACAAGCTTGTATTTACTACCTGGGATTTTCTTTTGGTTCATTGTGATATACTACAACCAAATAGAATCAGGAAACATCTATTACTGATGATCTACGTATTTACATATTTTTTCTCTTTCTGTGAAAGAAGTTCCCCTTATTCCTACAATTAATTTAGGCACATATTTGGAGCATGAAAATTGACATACTCGTAATTTTTGTTTGTCACACACATTATGATATCAAAATCCTGGATTCGTACGGCGGCTAAGATTAAAACTTATCCAGTTTTACGATAGTATGACAAATTAATGTCTAGCTTAGTGACACAGGGGCCCGTTTTCATGGCAACACTTCCAAAATAAGGATATATCTGAAAAATGTAAATCTTGTATTCTAACTTGGTCAAAATATCTTTTGTCCAAAGTCCAATACTTTTCAATCCCCTTTGATTATTTATGGATAGAAATATTTCAATGTGTGATTTATGAAAGGAACATGCCTTGGGTTTATGAAAAAAAAACTGAGGGGGCCAATCCGATTTAGTAGCATACTTATGGGAGGGGCCTGTTTCCATGGAAACATCTAAAGCTTAGATTTAGTAGTATTTGAGTTATATCCGCATCACATAAGGTCAATGACCTTTCTCAGGGTCATGACCTCTATTTTCAAGGTCAAATGTCAATTTTTGCTCTATTTTCTGAACATATTAGACTTTAGATGCTAGTCATTTCAGATATCTAAACATAATCATTTCTACTGATAATTTTGTAAAAGATATATGTCTAGGGGTCATGAAAAACACAGGGGGACATTCCAATATGAAATATATGTGATGTATGTTGTAAAGTGGTGGCGGTCCAGAAAATGCAATTAGATTTAGATAGTTTCTCGGAATGGTGTCAGACAAATAAACTATTAATCAATATAAAGAAGATAAAACAAATGTGGGTTGGTAAACAACACTAATGCTTTAGTCTGTCAGATACAAAGTGAGGAACTAGATTTTGTTATGAATTTTAAATATCTGGGTGTGACTTTGGATACGGATACGAAGCTAGACTATCAAGTTCATGCAAAATAACACCGCATACGATGTAAGGCAGAAACTGTAGATTAAGCTGTAGACTAAGCTGCGACTCTTAAAACATGTGTTACCAAAACAAGCCGAATTAAAATTGTGAAACAAATGATTATGCCCAAGTTGGACTATGTAGGATTCTTATACCTCAGCTGCACCCAAAACGAATCAAGGAAGCTTCAAACTATATTTAACCTCTACCTACGAACAATGACAGGAGTTAGAAATTACAGAGATATTAACACCGAAAGTCTCTATTCACAATGTAAAATCAGGCAACTCAAATATCGGTGGACAACCCAGTTGATGGTTTTGATGCGACAGTGGTCAGATGACCTGGCACATTGTGAACTGCCGATCAGAAACACCAGATATCAAGACAGGACCGTCCTTAATATCCACAGACCGCTTGAAGAGAAATATCGCTGATCTCCTTTGTACCTTGGAAATAAAATCTGATCACAGCATTTATTAAGGCATCTACTAAAGCGTATTTGTATATTTTAGGTAGTATTTGTACTGTAATGTATCGTATTGTATTGTATTGTCCTGTTACGTCCTTGTTGTTATGGAATTGGATGAAAAGCGCCTACTCAGGGTGATTGTAATCTCCTTGACTTGAATAATTTTTTTTTTTTAAGTTGAAAGCATCGAGAATTATCAAACAAGCGTAAGTCACAAACACAGCATGTTGCGGAGATCATAACTAAGTCTTTATTGATATGTGATCTTTGATATAGCTCACTAAATAGACAATAATCGATGGTTTTGTGGACAGGCGGCCGTAAACCACGAGAGGTTGACGCGTAGTAATACACGAGTGGTTTACAGAGCCACCTGTCACATAACCATCGTTGTTGCATTTATTATCCATCTTTTTGAATAAATTAAACCCACTAATTGCCACATTAAAGGGTATATCAATAAAGACTATTTCTTTGCTCTACAGCACAAAAGGGCTATTTTTCCCTTATGCCATGGTTTTGAGACCGTATACCACAGATATAAATCCGTATACCACAGTTATGGTATCTGACAGGTTTTATATGATGGATTGTGGTTTACTGCGTCCTCATACATTTTGAATGGTGTCTTTGTATACGATGGATAATAAGGTAGCTTACACGACGTGTAGTCTTCTCATTGGCTGTCATCCATCATGTCCATAAGTACATCATGTAACCATGTTACAAGCTCTGTCCGTGATCCTGTTGTTGTCAATCGCTATCAGCATGGTCTATTATCTAGTACTTCACACATCCACAAGCTTGCTCCCTCTCCTATACTTAACAATGGTACAGCGTAGGTCACAAGATCTGGCAGCATAAACGTGTCCATTCCGTCTGATTTTCGAATAATCAGTTTGATCGCCTAGGCTCGTGTGAGTGTTAGAAGTTTAACGCTTAGTCTTTGTTTGCAATGCTCGGTGTGTTTGACTCCTACCTATTAGGGTGTCTGATATACAAGTATGCTATATTCTGTCGCATGAGTGGAAAACAACCTTTTACCTACCTACATTAGCATTCCTGCAAATGGATTAAAACTCATGTAGCACACCCAATATTTCGCCAGCTTCATGGACAGGTAGATATACCTGGCTTGATTGACAGTCCTATAGAGATGGTAATTACGATCAGCGTAATTATCCAACATTTCCAGTAGTCCAATTCCTGGAACACCAAGCCTGAGTACATGGAAGTTGATCGTCTTTTCAGTCCTACTTTTAGAAGAACTTGTCTATAATGAAGTCGTAAGTAGCCCAGGAAGTGTTACATTATATCCCGTGCCTACGTGACAGGTTTCTGATAGTCTGAATAAGCTGTATCATGTAAATGGTTCATAACAGGTGTAAAGGTGAGCAGCATTTCGTAAACACGTGTTTCATATAAATGCCAAAATCGTAGTTTTCCACGATAAAATGATTGACAAACAGACAAAGAGTTTACTATCGTGTAAATATAACCTTTGACTGCCACAGGAATTCTGCAGCAGAAAATGTCTACAGTATGAACATTATATCGTGTATTACTTGAATCCAGGATATGAGGATACTAGTCCGGCGTGGTACTGTCTGTATCACTCTGAAAGCCTGTTTACCGGCTTTCGTATGATGTTATGCACCTACCAGTGTGATCAGGCCTCTTTGACAGATAGACAGGGCAATCACAGCTAGTACCGACCAATGATGTGGGGAATGCCTCCACAGCTGGGTGTCTAAAGGTGCAAACTGATTACGGAGGAAGAGTACAGCACTGAATTTAGATCAATCCCAGCACGTATGATTGATTTATTAGTGTGCGGCTGCGGGAGATGTCAGTTATCCCGCCTTTCTCCAGGTATATATATATGTGGTTGCGTACACCTCTAGGTGGTATTCTTCCGATGTAATGCAATCATATTTGGAGCGTCGTTTCTATTCCTGCCTATCTGAATGGGGTATTACCATATTATGATAAGAACATAAATCTCTTTTTCAAATGGAAAGAGCGAAGATGGATTTCATGTCGAGGCTATTATATGGAAGAATGATATTATGTGATACGCGAATATGATACGTCATATATGTTTTTGATTGAATGAAAAAAATGAATATGGAATTAGATTTTCAATTAACCATTACGTGTGAATGTTTATTTAGTGTCAATAAAATCTCTAAAAACTCCATCGGTGTCCATGCGTTGGTTGTTAGATAAAATCCCATCACTGACTGTGACGATCAGCAGCATCTATAGATCTGATACACTCTACCCCTGCCACTTACCTGCCTATTTTTAGAACGGGGCGCGGTAGTTTCACAAAAACGAATGCCTTGCCCGTGCACTAATGCAACTGCTAACCACGGCGGGGCGTGTCTGCTCCTGTGGGAGGGGGAGGTGGGGAGGAGGGGGCGGGGAGTCCTCGTTGTCACGTCGGGCTCCAATTGGCACAGAATGACGTCATCGGTGCTCACTCGCCATGCGAGGTGTAGTAATCGGTCAGGTAATCGGTTAATCGCTCCTCTCCCTCCGCCCAATCACGCACACGGGCGGAAGGGACTATTTTGAGCATGGGGTTTCACCTGTATGGGCTTATGATACAAAGCCCATTAGGATCTCAATGTCAGGGATGTGGCAAAGGAAAGCCAATTTCAGCCAGGCTGCTTCCTCGTATGGCATACTTGCAATCTCGAACTTCGCTCACTGCATTTTCCCAAAGAGACTTCTCGAATTCAAATCCTTGTGATATTGACTGGGCTTGCTATTTAAATTCCATTCAGCATTGCGTGCCGAGGTATTTTCGGTGATGATTTTTAAACAGCCATAAAATCAAAGGATTTAAAGAAATCTTTTCTCTCCCATCCCTTTTTATCGAAATATCGAGTGATGCTTCATTCTCCATTCCGCGAGGTAGGGAACGACGATCACAGTTCTTATAATTGATCTCAGACAGAACAAATTCCTTCAGGAGATAATTATATATCAAAATCTAAAATACTGCTTTATTCTCCCTTTCAGTTTAGGCCTCTGTGTCAAAGGACTCTAGAGGTAACCATGAATAATTTTCCATTGGCCGATTATTCTCCACCGATCTGCAGTCGGGAACCACCGATAGATTTCGGTGAATGGAAACAGGCATGCAGAGAAGTAGTCACCGATTAGTTGTGCATAGATTATGTATTGAGTCCAACACCTAACGACTTCTTCACCCTCCGACAGAATCAAAGGCGTTTGAAATCGTCGGTGATGGTCATGGTGTTTCAGGTACAGTTCAGTTGGTATGGACCTGTCAATTGCGGCAGAAACAAGGCATACACAGCCCCCTCACCGATCATTAGGTAGCGGAGTCGTTGGCCACCAACGACCGACCTTTAGGAGGTCCCATTAAATCGATGCCGTTTCCGTCAGCCAGTGGAAAATGGCTTACATACGGACTGCACATGTGTTCAGATCAACGTAACTGGCGCAATAAATTGGGTGCAAATCAGTCGTACTACAAAAGCTGCTATTTGGATGATTTACGACCGACCGGTGGTAACATGTGAATGGGTTCAAGGGCCCAAATTAAGCAGATGAAGCATGACAAGCACTGAATTGTATTGCGGTGGACATATTTCCATAATATTGGTAGAGGGGAAGTAGGTAAAAATAGATAATGTTATTGTATTACTCGTAAAAACTAGAACATGGGAAATAGACCCTCAAGGCACCTCATGAGGATGTGGTTCAAGGATCATCTAGATCTGCCACATGTGCACGAGTGAGGTAATTGTTACCCCTCCTGTAGGATAACACGTATGAAGCCCAACACGTTTTGATCCACTCATGCCATGTCCCCGGCACAATTGAGTGCCCACCGGTAGAGCTGTAATTGACTCCGGCTGCTGGGAACATGACACAGTCAGCCTGTCTAAAAGCAGAGCATGCCACTATGAGAAGCAATAACGCAAGACATGCCCCAAAAGTCGTTACGATTCCGTGCTTATGGATATTACCTGAAATCGTCTTTGAGTTCAGGGTTATTTTAGTATGGAATGTGTATGGCCTTTTTAGGTCTATTGACCTGATTAATATAAAGCAATTAACAACACAGCATACATGTATTCATAAGTTGAGAATTCATCGCTTCACTTCCCATCGCAGTATCATATTCAGCGCTAATGTCACCAAAAGCATAAACTATTCTAAAAACACTCGAAAAGACAGAGAGGGGGCAAAAAAAAGAAGAAAACCCCACCTAGGACATCTGCCTATTTACTGGGCTGAGGGATGGATGGGGAGAGAGGGATTCGTTGTAACCCAGGGTCAAAGGTCAAATGTTTACTTTTCCTAACACCTGTTAGTAATTAGCGTTGCAGGTTGTTGGAGGAAACGGCACGTGCCTACCCCTTTTTCCCCAGTTCATGGCGCTCTTTTTGTTTATTTCCACGCCTACACGCCGCACGGACGGCCCTCCCAGAGGCTTCTAATAATCCATGTCATCTTTACCGGTCCTCCAGTTACCTGAGCGCCGCGTACATCCTTAGCTCATGTGGCAGGAGGTCCTCGTCGTAAAACACACTCGCTCAGGCTGTTCATCGTAGGATCAGAGCAGCTCTGAGCAGCAGGAGGCAACCAGAATGAAGCAGCTTAACATCACGCAACCAACGAATCAGCTATACTTTAGGACTCAGAGTACATTCATCTACTTCCTGTGTGCTTACCTAACAAACATCTGCATAAATATAGATAGATATTAGTTGTTTCTCAGTTGCTGTTTTCCTAGCAACTGGAAAGGGTTGTTAATGTAGGTTGCGCTAATTGAGTACTTCCGAGTCTCCTAAGGTATTATTTTCATTCCCGCAATAGCTACCTCTGATAGTTCAATATCAATGCACAGTCTCATTTCAGGATTTGCTTACATCTCCTTCATCATCAATAGAATGACTAGGTTGTCCACCTCTACACACAGCTATGGGAGTATTTATGTATAGGGATTTCCATTAAGATGACATCATTAGCTAGATCCTTAAATCAGATCTAGGCATTTTCTCAGTTTAATCTTGGTTTAGACGGGAAGAGAAAACAACACAATGCATTGAAATATGACATGATTAATTCGCCTCAGTTCAGATGGAAAATATTAGAAAGAATTGCTTTCTTCTGGGATATACGGATTATAGAAACCAACCCCAGATATATGCATTCTTGATAGTCCACCCTCCTGCTTTACAGTCTCTTATAGATATATCCGGGTTCAACGTTTAGGTGGCAGCTTCATGGTGGTTGGTCTATTTCGGGCATGCGTGGTGCATGTGTGGTTGTGTTCCTATGCGTGTCGCGGGTTGTGTGCGCCAACGTAATTGGCGGTTGGCGGGGTCTGTTCACATGGTCTGTTGGGCCCTCCTTACATCGTTTTATAACCCGACGTCAGTCCGTAATCACCGTCTGGGGGAGGCAGAGGGAGGTTGGAGGCAGGAGAGAGGATGCGTGTGTCGCATTGGGAAGGGCAGCAGTCAGAAGTTAAATGAGAAAGGGGAATACGGAAGAGGCAGCAGTGTAAGGCCTGGCGTCCACCTACTATGGCATGGTTCCGATGTGGTTTGCGATGGACCTCCCAATATGAAACTAAAATCGCGTGGGAAGGTCACCTAATATGTGGGCAGTTGACGACATGTGTCTAATCGGGGACATCGCAGAGTATTCTGCCAGGAAAATTGCTCTCACGTGTGAGATACTAATTAGAAAATTATGAATTTTGACATTAGATGGACAATACATACACCCGTATGCCCTGCAAATTTAATGATTTTTGATTAGGTTTAGGTGCCTCAAATCAATAGTTTCACTTTGAACAAAGCTTTTAGTGCCTGAAAAATATACATTGTTGTTCGAAGTGCCCTGGGAAACATCATCGATGATATATTTCCTGAATTATGGTGTATCATATATCTAAAAATGAAGATAACACCTCAAGATATATGCACTTTATCCCTGGTAATATCTTGGGGCATATCGGGGCCATGATCACCTTTTTGACAAGAGAGCCCACTACGATGTATGGTGAATTGGTATGTCTAGACATATGTCTACGATTTTGTACCTTCCCAATATGTCTCCGATATTTGCTTTTTGTATCGGTGCCATATCGGTAGGTCTAAAGTTCTATCGTAGTAGGTGGACGGCGGGCCTAAAGAAGTGAATAGGGCCCTTTCATAAAGATTCTATTGGTAGTGTTTACCTTGACTAAGCAGAGGATTGCTGCTCAAGTGTGATAAGAAAAGATCTGGTGAACTAAAGTCTGAGGGAGCAGTTGCAGGAAGGGCGACAGTGAAATCAAGCATATAAGGAAAAGGTCAACCGTCCAAAATTGTAGCAGTAGTATAGCTATTGGTGGGAGGCTTCTAGAACGATTGACACATAGGCTACTAAGCCCATGATTATCCCATTGTCATGATAGCTACCGATTAATTTCACAAATAGAGCAACTGCTCCGATCGGCAAAGGTTAATCCAACTCAAGGACATTCCTTTGTTCTTCCCTGAACATATCATTGATGGTGTCAATAACAGCCTAATCCCTTAGTCAATATTACAAGCCTCATTATTGCCTCTATGTACTACCAGGCCTGCAATCATTTTCAGTCTGAAGTAATTTTAAGGGAACACATCTCTGGCGGCAAAATGCCTTGAGATTAATTTCCCGGGGCAAGTATTTGGTATGCGATTGTCGGTAGACCATCCTCTAGGACTGATTATAAAGTTTGAAAAACAAATTCTATAGACAACCAATACCAGGAAAGGCCACTACTATATCAGGGAGTAGTGGCGTTTCAAGGGACAGCCATCCAGATTACAGTATTGGTGCTATTGGAGAAGGTGGAAAGAAGGGGCGGATAGAGACGGAAGGAGGAAGAGAAGGGCGGAGCGCCTGGGAGAAATCTGAAGGTGGGGAAGGAAATGGCATGGAGATATCACTAAAGAGAAACGGAGGGGATAGGGCTAGTATTTATGTGGTGCGCTGGAACGATGTGAGGGGTAGTGGCGAGTGGGGACGACGGAGGAGGGGGTTGAGTACGGGCCCCTAGATAAACACCCAGTATTGATTGCAGAACCATCTGACGGCAAACACTCTTTGCGGGTGGGCACGGTTTGGCAGGCATGTAGTCCCCTGTCCTCGGACACAGAAGGAAAAATGGAGGCTTTCCAATTAAATATCCCCGGGGTAAAACCCCTCTACAAAATAGTCTTTTAATTGGTAGCTGTTTTGACGGCGGTAGACCAGCGTGCATGGGAGAGATAACAGTGCCCAGAGTGATGATAAGAGGAATATTCTGCTGTTTAAAGGGACCCGTGTTCTCAAGTGTTCAGCGTCTTCATTGAGCATGCTCAAGAGAAATAAATGCAACCTGCTTTTTGAATTTTCCGCTCTTTGTTTTATCGTTTAAACATAGAGCATCTTGAAAGGTTTGTTCAGTGAATTTGATAGAGGTGCAAGTCTCTGAACTTGTGAATAAAATCTCAAACACACTGAAGCGGCAGTTAGAAGAAAATTGGCTGAGCTGGACCGTCAGTGGGAGTTGGTTCATGGACACACAGACTGCAAAGGACGTGATGCCATTAAACAGCTAAGGTAGTCTGAGCAGCTCCGAGCAGCCCTGGACCCATTACAAAAGAGGTGACGTTAGCTCTGTGTTCGCCAATCAAGGCCGACACTTAGCTGTATTAGGTACGAAGCCCAAAGTTCGAACTAGGCTAGGCTGATATAAAGGTGCTAACATACAACAAATCGGCCACAGACACGCGTATAGAAAGTGAAATTCATACCCAAAAGAGTATCACCGCTGTGTGCCCAAATTGGAATACAAATGACTCTTATGCCTTAAATATGGTGAATATCTTACTATTTTTGAGGTATATAAATACAGAAACAGATAACCTGTGTATGTATTCTTTCGGTACCTCACCTGTTTCTCTGGCAAAACAGGTTCGGAAACCGGAAGATTACTTCAAAGGAATATATAGAGACATAGTTAGTGTGACTGAATGGAACTTGTTCAGAAATATTTTGGTTAGAAATACTCACCGAGTTCGAAGAATGAAGTGAGTATTTCTGACCAAAATATTGAGGAACAGATGGAATTCAGTCACACTCACTGTGTCTCTTTATTATTATATACTTATAATTCATTAAGAATGCCATTCTACAACTCACAAAATTGCAGAATGAGTGGTCACGTGGTACAGAAGGACGTATGAATATTCTTTCGGAATTTGTCCGCCTAGTCAGTAAAAGTAAGACATTCGCCTATTGGTATATATTAATATAGGTCCTCTATATTATTTCTCATATAAACGAATTTCCAATCTATAGCCAATTATACATAAAGGAGCTGGAATCTATGGCCATTTACACAAACGAGTGTGAAATCTGTCGCTGTTCTTACATAAACAGGTGTTGAATCTATGGCGTTTCACAGACAAAAAAGTGTGACATATGTAGTCATTCAAACAAAAGGGAGTGAGACATCTGTAGCTGATCATGAAAAGGGATGTGGACAATTCGCACACAAAGAGTTTGAAATAATATGTGACTCTTCACATACAAAGAGCATTGAATCTGTAATCATACACAGAAAAAAAGGTGACAGCTTTGGCTAAACTCCATAGGCGTGAAAGATAGAAGAAAGCTGTGTCAAGAACGTCTCCATGGTAGCACGCTACTGTCTTTCACTAATTAGGTTCGTTTTTATCAGATGTAGATTTAACCTAACGAGGTGTAATACTTCCACGATGAAAACGTAAGGAGATGGTACACGCCCCTTCTCTTATTCACATAGGTACAATCAGGAATATCTACATACCCAATGCTGCATTGGCATATCTCCTGCAAGACCTCTGACGGCTTGTGTTTGGATGATCGGATTGACATTAATTATAAAACACCCATGGTGTGATACGTTAGCAATACCAACAACGGAAATTGGCCTTGAAGCCTGATCCTAACATTATCTTTCCGTATGTGACCATTCATATGACTCCGGAACGAGATACACACATTACAGGCATTATTGTTCGGTGTGGCAGATAACTGAGAGACGAGGCTACTGGATGGTAATTCTCCTGCCTCATGCTGCCAGGGAATCTTATCACATTGACCATGGCAGTCTGACGACCTCGCAGTCACTGCTGGTCAGTATCGGCTTTCCCCGCTCCGCCCCTGTCCGTGACAGTATGGGTAATAAACATGGTCACAGGAAACCCGTCAGGTACTGAGCACCCCAGGGGCCTCGTGTCATACCAGCTTTGTATCACATACAGTGTTATATAACCAAATAGTCCTGTAATATTCCTCGTGTCACATTAAGTCTGTGTTGCATAGTTTATATGATTTATAGCATACCTTCCGTCAGAGCAGTGAAATGAATCATGTTTACGCTGATTGCCCTGCCCCACATAGGCTACGACGACACGTTGAATGGTGCTAATTGCACAATTTAAGAACGATCCATATATTCCATTAAGAGGACCGTTATTACATCTATCCACGAAACGTTTGTAATTACTGTTTTTTAGGCGACCTCTATGTTGCTTGTCAATAAACTTGTGATTGAAAAAAACCACAAATGACTTGGAAGCATCCTGCCCACACTTATTTATGCCCCAATACTTTCCTGAGTTCATCTTGCCGTGACGTCACCACCGCTGGTGATATACCATGATTATATACTCATACGATCAATAAAGTCATGTCTGTCCGCCACATCAATTATATGCCACCCGCACCTTTCTATGTTATATATATTCTGACCGATACAAGAAAGCTAAGCGTGTCACCCATGCCATCCTTCCAAGGAAAATGTTTTCCAGCTTACTTGTGAGGTACTCATTAAGTATGTATACATGTGTAAGTATAAGACTTTGAATGTAACTTGTAAGAGATGATCGACGCGATGAAATTTATACCGCGCTAGAAGCAAAATCAAAACGGCTAATCGCCGAACTAGATCAAATAAATTGTTTTAAAAAAAATCATTATTTTAGCCTAGAACAAAACTAAATTGCAGCATGGTAGATGGGGAATTCACTTTGATGGTGTGACTGAGCTATTTTGATGGGAAAACATCTTCGATCATACATTCAGGTTTAACAAACAGGTAGGTAGTCAATCCTTCTCACTGATAGATTAATACATATAGAAGGAAGTACATCTATGTGAAGATGTATATATAATGGCTGCGTTTGTATATCAAGGATGTATCAGGCGTTCCATAACACCCAGCTACCCATTATCGATCCCCCGTTCCTGCAGAAAACCCTTGGGGCTAACGTTTATAAAACCAGTGACTAACATTCTCCAGACCATAGAGCGACACCCTTCCAGAATCTATGTGGCAATACGCACTCGTTACCCCTCTAGCTATGTCTCTTAAGTTCTCAGAATGTTGTCAGTCCCTCCATCAGTATCCATCCCTCTGCCCTGTGGGCTCTTGCTGTACACATATATCTTCACAAAGGATCGAGGGGCGTAGTTTCGGGGGCCATGAACAGGTTGGCGAAGAGTCTGCTCACACTGGGATTGGACGGCAGAGGCAGTAAGTGCACATTCTCACGCGACACAGCAAAGTCAATATGGCTTTCACGATGGTCTTCGATCATTTTGTCCACTTCGCTCAGATGTCGGTAGTCTCTCTCTCTCTCTCTTTCCCTCTTGTCCTGGACACATGGAGCTAAGGTCACCCGAGGTAATTATCGTAACCCGCTCAAATGTCCTCGCTGTCTTTGTCCCTTTCGCATGTGTGGATTCCCCTCGATAATTCACATTTACCTGGACGCTGGTCCCTTTGGTTAAAAAGTTTCTCTTTCATCCGCGTTCTTCAGTGAATCATTTCATCTTTATCTTTATGTGAGAATTATAACCGACAACAACGCTATCAATATCCCTTGTTTCGACATCTAATGTCGGAATCAATTTCTCTCATTATTACTACCCACTCCTTGCCTACGGTGCACGAGTGTGCTATGCCTGGCCATGTTCTAGAGAGCACGCCATTTATTCACATTATATATAGACACATTGCATGCCACAAGGCCCCCGGGTGGCAGCCTCTGTGTTGCAGCAAAGTGGGTCAGAGAAAGGAGATTCCATTGTGGATCGGGTCCTTAATACTCAGACCTGCAGCTTGCCATGAGGAAACAAAAACAAAGATAGTAACTTGTGCATTCATGATAAATACTGAGCAGGAACATCACTTGTTCTCATGAAGATTCGAAACGCTTTGAAATACTAGTTACCAGAGATGCATTTCAATCCGAATAACTATACATTTTCACATATTATCTAAGTCAAAAGAGATATTTCTTCTTTTTCTTTGTCTTTTTACAAGTCACAGGCATCCTTGGATGCTTCGTTGTGCATCTCCAATGGAATTATGAACGAAAGATGATCAAGATGGAAAATCATGATTTCTCATTGCTTCAAAGCGTCCGAGTAGTCTGTTGCATTGTTCACAGGCTCTCAATGGATTTCAAGGTTGACATTTTGTGAAAGAGTAGCAGCAATACACCGATAGTTCTGATAAGATAACACGCCGCCCTATACCAGTTGTTATGGCATTACGTTCAATTTCTAAATCAAATCACCCCTAATGCATAGTTTTAGTTGTAAAATAAGATGAGCCGTGATAGAACAACTCAGCATTTGAGTACGTACAAAGCGTATGGTATGTTGTTTATAATCACATGATCTTCTTACTAATGTACACTCCTTGGGCTCAGGGGCTATCATGATGGTCGGAATTTCTAGGCGTTTCCGAATAACGCCATTAACATTGACCTCTAGCGATGGGTCCCACAATCTGGTAGAAGGTTTACAATATACATCCTGATAATGTGACAAGGGCTCGGAAACCCCTTGTATACATACCACTTGGGAGCGATAGCATAGCGGGTTTAAACGTGCAGATACATCTATCCTGTTTATATAGACTAGTCTAGTAGGACCCCAGGGTCTTGGCCATATGGTCTATTGCAATACTCGGTAAACAAGGTATGCATCTCCATTAGCCCCGCCCTTTGTTCTCACGCAATCAAACGATGTTGGGAATTTTTGACTATAGCTATCATATATCATATTGGATATATATATATATATATATATATATATATATATATATATATATATATATATGTATGTATATATATATATATATATATATATATATATATATATATATATATATCCAATATATGTAAATATATATAAAATATATGTAAATACCCACACACATATATCTGTATATATTATGCTGCAGAAAACAACCATACACAACCTCACACTTATTTCTTAACAAAAACTTGAAACTGTGGAAGATTGGAAACAGGTTCTAATCCTTACCGGTCATTCCAGTATAATACAAACCTTTAAAAGAAACCTACTGTATATAGCTGTAACATGATAATGTGACCATCGTGAGCATATATCAGGAAGACATGAGTCTTGTTGTTTACTTCATGTGCTGGACTCTACTCTTTTGACATAGCTATCGAACAAGATTGCAATTAACGATAATACACAACGCAGCAGATGGTAAAGAAGTAATCAAATTTGGAATTCTTAGAATAACGCCATTGAATTTGAATTCCTTTTGTCGTTGCCAAATTTTGATCTTCCTGGACTTTCCGTAAGGAATCCTACCGGTAATTATTTTTGTTGTAACGAGATTTTAGTGTACAAACTCAATTGTAACGATCCCAAATAGGAGGAAGGATGTTCAACGAGACGGAATTGTATTTTATAAGGAGACGTCACGAGTTTGAGTATGAGTTTATTTATGTCACGCATTTTTTTGGTTCCGTAATCTCACCATTCGGAGACGAGGGAGATTACAGAGCCAACACAATGAGTGACATTATAAATAAACTCAAACTCAAACGAGTGGCGACTAGATTTTATACTATCCCGTTTCCACGATGTTTGAATATTAAATGTAGTGACATAAACAACACTTTATGTCACACCCGTAACAGAAACAAGCCTATGGTGTTTTTTGTTAAGGGTAGGATAAACATCCTTTCATAGTTTTCTCACCTAAGATGAGTTAGATAGCCTTTTTGAAAATGCAATTTACTCAATAGGTTCCTGATCAATGCTAGCGGCTTTTCAGCAAATGTTGGTGCAGGCACCGACTCGGAACTCATGCCCAAGCCCATGCCAAAGCCCCACATGTGAGCCAGAAAGAAAAGCTCCATTCACCCTTTAATGGCATCATCGATATAAAACAAACACATCCGTGACTACTATGGCTTCCCATTTGGCTTCAAATTAGATTCACAGCCGCTGATCTATTATAGTGCTAATGCCTCATTATCTGGGTGTATATGGTATGTCATAAGTGGTTTCCGTACTATCACTGCAGGGTGGGGATGGGGACCTTATTTCGCATTATGGGCACAACATACCAACATCAATGGCATGGCTCCGTGTTATTTTTACTTTCAACTTTTGAACCTAATCCTCTCCAAACCGAATGGTGTTGGGTAATCATGTTTATTTGTCTTTTTGTCGGAATGGCGTGGTAATTACTCAAAACATTTTTTTCATTTCCTTTTGGGCATGGGTAAATCCGTCATCAATTTCAATTTTAGACATAATTATTTTAAATTCAGTGTTGATTCTTGTAAATTGGGACAGTTTTCCGTTTGACACCGAACGTATGCAGCAGTAGGCCACATATACACAAGGTTTTCTCATCTATGATAATGTTTAAGTTTGAAAGGCTAAATATTATTACAGAGCCGACACAATTATCAACTGGGAGGTTCAGACAGCTGATATTAGCATACTGTCTGAACAAACAACTACGTAACTAAGCAACGCTCCGTGAAGCACCACTGCAAGGTAAAACATGCATTAAACGAGTATATATGCATATTTGTAAGTATATTATACTTTCAATTAATATGAGGGGAAATCTAGAGGAAAATATGGAAAAGAGCAAAGCATCGACATATTTTATTATCCATTGTATACAAAGCCCCCCCCCCCCCATTGAAAATGTATGGGGACTCAGTAAGCCACAACCCATTGTTTACAACATGTCAGATACCATAACTGTGGTATACAGATTCAAACCTGTGGTATACGGCCTCAAAACCATGGTATATAGGAAAAAAAGTCCCTTTTGCTATAGAGCAAAGAATTATTCCCTATTTTTATACCTTTTAATATGGCAATTACTGGGTATAATTTATTCTAAAAGATGGATAATAAATGCAACAAACGATGATTTTGTGGAGAGGCGGCTCTGTAAACCACTCGTGTATTACTACGCGTCAGCCTCTCGTTGTTTACAGCCGCCTGTCCACAAAACCATCGATTATTGTCTGTACGGTATGTAGTAGTAAAGGGTATATAATAGAAATGACACTGCATATATTTAGTAATACTTATAACTGTGTCATAATAAGGTAATTAATAATAGAGTTAAGGACTTATGTAATGTAAACAAGACTGAGGTGAACTATATAATAGACCAGAAGGGAAGTGGACTGAGGAGAGAGAAAAGGGGGGCGTGGCCCTCACTAATGGGTAAACCAGTGAGCAGAGAGTAAGCCCTGCGTGGCACATAGAGTAGAATAATAAACCAGTTAGCCTCTAGAACCCGAAGGTGTTGGTTGTCTTTCTCAACAAAGAAATAACGTACAATATGTGGTCGCAGGATGTTTCTTGGAAATATGGCTATACTGAGTCGCTGTACTTGCTGTCTTGCAATTGGCACATATGAGAGAAGTCGCGATGACAACCCGATAGCATGGGATGTGCTTCCCCTTTCTAATTAATTGATAAGTGAAGGGCAGGGTGAGACAGCGTGTTGAGGCCGTGCTCAGCTCTTTACGGCGATCATATCTGGATTTATCTCTAGGTCGTGACCAATCAGACTACCAGCCGCAAAGTGGCATAATGGATTGTAACGCGTGAAGCATCCTGGATGTTGTTATTGTTCCCGGAGGAGGGTGTCACTCGGGCAGCCGAATCTTGTTATTTGATTATTTAAAAAAAACGAAGGAGAGGATACTAACAATAAAATAAGAAAACCGAACTTGAATGCACTGTATATTGGCGAAGGGGTGTGAGGGATGGAGAGAGAGGGGATGGTTCTAGGTGGATGGGTTAGTAGTGACGATCACAGTGTGTGGTAAGAGATCGGAAGGTTCCGCCATGTACAGCCGTTCTCTAGTCAATTGTAATTCTCCCATGGAACGCAAGGCACGTTTGGAATAACAGCCCACCAGCATACACCTGGCGTAGATGTATACTTAATCACGCGTGGTTTGGACACATCTGAAAGACGTTATTAGTCCAATAATAGAAAAATGTAGCAACAACACTAGCATTTCTTGACCAAGTGGGGCAATGGAGTCGTTCAATATACATTTTTCGATTTCTTTAGGGCCCAGTCAAACTGGCGTCGATTTTGGCGTTTCTTCTATGTATTAAAGCAGGCACTTGTTCCACGAATTCACTACGGAAATAAATCGCTTTCAGGTTTTACTGTGTAATAAAGTCGCACTGGCGTAAATTCTAGCGTTTTACTACGTATTTGAGACGGTGGGAACCACGTGTAGGCCCCGGATTGTTTACGTCTCTATTTACTTAGCATTTACGGTCCTTTACGTTCCTTTACGCTTCTTAACCTTCTTCAACGTCTCTACCCACAACGTTCGCATTAGCTTTCAAAATACTAAGAGATAAGTATCTATCTATAATTCATTCTGACACCGTATTTTTCAAAGTTTTGTTCACGTTCTTTTACTCATCCCAGCTTTCATCTATGTATCTCTGCGTAATGCCACGTTTTTCAACGTATTTGTAGATTTTGAAAAAAGTGCTCAGGTACAAAGTCTGTAACCTTCAGTGCCTCATGGTCACTCGCCTGGAGAGTGAGGAGCACTGTCGGGTCATAGCCTCCGCCAGCCGGAGGGGGAGTGTAGCCCGCCTCCTGGTGTGGGTGGTTTGTTTTGGTGGTCTCCCTCTCGTTAACTTGGAGCTGCTCTATGATTTTCTCCCGGCTGCCATGTCTAGGAGTGCCGTATTGTTGCTTCCTCTCTTCTTTAGTTCGGCTGCGTCACTCATCTTTGTGCCCTCCTCATTCTCCGAGGCTGTGATCTCCTCCTCAATGAAGTCTGCAAACCTGTGGTTCCTGAGCTCAGCCAGCACCTGTTGCAGTCTCCTAGCCTGACCCTGGGGGGAGTATATCTCTTTGACATCCTGCTTCGTCATGATCTTTAGGACGTCATAGTCTGCATAGTTGTCCTGGACAAGGACTTCTGTCGTCTTTCGTTTGAGGCCTGATGCCTTGGCCCATGTAGTGAAGTCAAAGTTGGAGGGGGACTCTATACCGTCCACTATGGTGCTGCCTAGCATAAAGGAGAGCGTAAAGCAGAGCATGTGTTGACTGCGCATGCACCAGAGGGAGAGTCACCAGAGCCCTGGAGGTAGATGGCCGTGCCCGCCTTAGGCCCACAGTTGGGGGGGGTTCCGCCCCAACTCCCCTGAGCCTCATCTCCCATTTCAACCTATATATAACTTTATATATCTCTGTTATTTGCTGAAATATGAACAACAAAGAATTTATACACCTCAAACTTTACGATCACTGTTACTAGTTGTTATAATATATACAAAATTCTATGAATGTTAAGACCTATAAAGCCTTCATTAAATGTTACCTACCAACACCCCGACTTCCAATTATTTTCTGAAGCAAGATAAGAAGTATCAACCCTATTTAAGGAAAAACCATCCTACAATGACTCAGTTAACACTTCAGTAAAAAAAAGAGCACCAACAGCGACTCAGTTAGTACCTTATAACAAAATAACTATTCAGATTACCTTGAAAACGACTATGTAATATTCGAAACGTCAGTCCTGATGATAAAACGCCATCGCTTAATAGGATGACTCAATTGGTTGTACTATTTTCTCACATAATAAAAAATATGATCTTTGGCTTATAATGAAACAAGATTTGGCATGTTTGGGAAAATGGATAATATCTAATAACTGATATATATATTTTCTTTATTATAGAAGCGTTTAACATGACAGAAAATGAGCAATCCATGATTAGTTTGATCAGGTAGTGTGAAATTACAGGAAACATGACAGCAGGTATACATTCCGGATGGCTTGGAATCAGCTTTTGTTCAATAATAAAGGCTTCCGGTGGGATCCCGAAACACTGTTTTTGTGTATTCCCCTTAAACCACTTGAGGACAATATTACCTTGTTGTCATTATACAGCTGAAAAATAACATAATTCTTGTAAGATATTTGAGGCCGTATATATCTTTTCATTTTAGCGCATGTAGGTGGTATCCTGGCTTAATTCAAAACAGTGAACTTTAACTGTATCCTATCGAGGAAATCCAGATGTACCTCTCTAGCTAGCAGAGAAACTATACAAGTAAACCTTTTACGGTGGTAGACCGCTAACTGTATAAATAGCGAACCTTATCCCTCCACTCCCTCCAAAAATTGGAATTGGAATATAGGCATGTATTCCAAACTGATATCCGAAGAATCTTTGTTTCAGACCTAGGTTTGGACCACTAATAGAAAGGAAACCTTTATCAATATAACCTTGGATGTACAGCTATGGTTTGATATACAAGGTATGAGACAGTCCATAATTTTTTTTTGATTTAGGAAGGGGGACATTCATCAGTATTACTGTGTATTGTAGTAGAATGTTTTGGGGAAGTCAAGAAGGTATATATTCGGAAGACCAGAAGGACGGTTTTTATCAATATACCTATTAGATAAGTAATGTGGTAACTATTAACAAGTAAAATGATGACAATAGCCTATAACTTATAACTGTATTTAAGCTGTTTGGTTGTAGATTTCCAATCAACTTTTTCCTGTGCCAATGTCTTCACTCTAATGGAACCTTTTTGAGGCAACCAAATACATTCATAAATCATGAGTAATTAAATGATCTTACCGTTTGAAAGCCCCAAAAGTATATGGCCAGCCAGAAGATGACGAAACTGCACTTATTCACTCTCCCAGAAGGTAAACATTGATCACATGCGGCCATGACAGTCCTACACACATCCAGGGGTCCATTTGAAAACTTTGGTCATGGCGGCACATGCAACCCAAGAGCTATTAGGGGCGAGGAGACCAATTCACGTTTATAAACACATATCGTCCATAGGTAGAGAAATCTTGTATAAATAGTATCCTACAAGTGACCTTGATCATCTGCTGGGACAAATAGGCTGTCAAACATTTTTGGGTGTCCTTGGAGAGGAGATTTTCTAATCACTGCAGGTAGTGCCACATAGTTTTGGTTTTGTTAACTAATTTGATAATTTTAATTATTAATGAATCCCCTCTAACACATGGTATCAGATACCATGAAATATGTATTTCCTCTAATCTAATTGATAGTATCTAATTGATATAATGGCTCCTCTTTATGATTTTGAATCATCTAGGAAACCTCAGGGGGTGTGCTCCGCTAGGACCCTTTTTTGAATGTAGAGGAGAGGACGGACGATGTGGGTCGCTTCTGTTAAACACTTATGGCCTATTTGCGGTCCCTCGTCCGCAGGGACTTCCTTCGTGATGATTGTTTTCATATGTACATGCTGGGCCTCCTAGGACCTCTCCTACAGGCATATATACTCTCGTTGGTTATTGGGTCAGCTCAGAGACTACCTGTTGGAGCCAATTAGAGGCTAGCATACGGACTTTTTGCCTGTAACCAACAACAACCACGCACCCAACCAATGATCACGACCCAGGAACAGGAAGTGAGATTTTAGAGGATAAATACAGTCATTCAAACCTTAACTTGGTCAGTCCGTACCAGGGGTCAACACAACGCCTCTTCACCACTCTGTATTCAAGTTGTAATTCGCGGTGTGGGAATATTCATTATATTCACAAAGGTAATGATATACATCGATGATTGCACTTGGCTGATAATGTAAGGATTTTCTAGTGGGAGAGGTATCTGCTATCAACATATCTCTACATATGTATGTATATATCTCCGGGAAAAACAATATTGCTTCATCTATTTTATCCGAGGTGGTAGAATTATGCATTAATGATTTACACAGAATCAAAAAAGTGGAGATTGGACATTTTAATAGCGTGAATTCTTGAAGGTATTACAGTATATGGTATGGAGATTGAACATTACAGTAGGTAGTATTAAATTCAAGATATTTATACAGTCTGAGTGATAAAATGATAAATCAAATAACATTTGAGTAATGACGTTATTATAGTATGATCGTATAAAATTCAAGGAATTAAAATCCTAAATTATAAAATTTTGCTAAGTAGGGGGTCATGAAGCGAGTCCAGGGGGTCGTTTTATTTTCAACTCTCCTGGGGACTCTCCTCGCCCACGAGGGACAGCTCCATTGAGGATAATTTTCAGGAGATCTCCTCAATCTCGTTCGATTTACCCTGTCCTCGGGAGGGAGAGAAATCCTCGGCCGAAGTCTCCTTTGAGAGAGCCCCAGGAGAAAATAAACCTGTAGGAGACTTTTGAGGAGACTTGAAAGAGAGGCTGTGTATATTGCAGGTGGTGGCACATAGTGGTATTTTTGGGAACTAATTTCATCATTTATGAACGTATGTTAATCTAAGTAAATAGCACAGTAATTCTCCATCTGAGACCTCCAGTTTTAATTAAAATCATAATAAATATATTTCCGATAGTTCAAATGAATTAAAAAGCTTTTATTTGTTATTTTGAATCACCCACGACACCCCTAGACGTGTCCCCAGCCAGGAGAGCTGCAGGACACTTTTCAGGAGCTCTCCTGGCCCCAGGACTGAAAATAAAACGATATTTCAGGAGACCTCCTAGAATCTGGCCCAAGACTCTCCTTCCCCGGGAGACTTTGAAATATCGAACCCAAACTGTCCTGGGACCTCTCCCCGGGCGCCCCAGGACTCCTCGGGCAGAAAATAAAACACCCCCCAGTTCCAGTCTGGCTGACCTCGTTGACGGTAGTACCTACAGACACAGTTGGCTGCGCGCCTCCCTGATGAAACAAGTGGGTGGAGTAGCATAAAGAATGTTAGATGCCTAGACGAACGAGTAGCAGATGAAGAATATTTGGTGAGTGATCTCCTGCAAATGTGACTCCTGGTTTAGTAATGAACATGGGGTCTATTCTAATGGAGCCACAGTAGCCACCGCTATATCAAATCGCCAAGTTGGTGGAGATGGTTTTGATGACTTGACATGTATGAATGAAACCCCTTGGTGAACCCAGACATCAGATCTTGTGATAGTATGTTGAGAATGAGTTGAAGATGTATAGAACTGGTTCAGCACAGAGTAGAGAGCGATAAGAGCTGAGGCCTTGAAAATCAATCCAATTATGAGTATGTCTGCTAAACCACACAGCTGGCATAGAAGGTCCCATCTGACTGGAGGAGCTTGTCTGGTTACATGGTCAGTGCAGTGCAGTACAATGGAGAATACTCGTGACCTGAGGTGAAGTGAGTGAAGTAACAACACCCTCCACCCATCGCCTGTGGTCATATATCCAGGCCTTGGCCCCAGATAAGCAGTTCCTACTGGCTCCCAGTAAGGAGAGAGAATTCGCAAGGGACTGTGCTAATAAGCAGGGCCTCAGAACCGTGGGGGATCTCACATGAGTGGCCGCAGAACGCAGGTAAGCGTTTGCATGAGAGTCCCTGTTCCGTTAAGTAGACATTTCCAGGGACTAGAAGAAAGATGTGGGTATAGAGATTACGGTCCACACCTGAGGAAATAATCACAGACCCATATCAAACAACTCAGCCGTACTTTGACATTCCACGGTCCAAGCAAGAAAAATGTCTCTGCTTACTGGGCCCTCTGCTAAAGCGATGTCAGGGTCCAACAGGGCCGCTTACAAGTAACCACACCTGGCATGCAGATTGCACAACAAAATCATCTTCTTCATGCTTCCCCTGCACCACTCGATGGGCACCGGAATCTCCCGTTATCAGGACAATGGTTGATTTCAAGTGACCACTCATCCACAGCATGTGCATGTCCCTCATGACCGCCAAGTCTCCCTGATGAACAGAAGAGTCGGGCATGCAACGATCACCATTGTCCCAGAACCAGAACCAGATCACAAGCGTAGGTGGAGATATCTGTGAGTACTTGAGGCGTCTGGTGCTCTGAACAGATGAACTCCATTGACTGCATGCACATAGTTCTAAAATCAGATCAGCGACTGCCTGGTGACCTATTTTGACGACCTGAGTAAGCTGGGAGGCTCTCAGATCCGCAAACGATCGAGCTGTAAAACAGCGAGCATGGCGCAAGAATGGGCGAAATGGATTAGCTTACCCAGTATGGATTGCAGTTCCCAGCGAGTGTCGCAGCTCTTGTTGTAACAACATCGTCCAGTTTCTCTGGCTACCTGCCTGGCGATAGTGTCTCTGTAAACCCCAACCACATGAGGCACAACAGTCAGATATCATGTGAGGCTGATGCAGTCCCGATACTGCATGGCAGTATTCGCACACATGAGCTGCTGCCCCCCCTCCTCCCTTCTCTGAGCTTTGGGGGCGAAGACAACTGGTACGCCTCTGAGGGTTGTGAGTGGCACAGTGGGGATGCTGCACAGTCTGGCTCTTATTCTGAGATTTCGTTGAGGCCTTGGGATCCTGCCACGACAGCCTCGCATTTTCCAATCTTGAAATAGCCGTTCTGAGGTGTTGTATGTGGTGCTAGGACCACCAACCATCTGAAAAAAACGACCTTCCTCCGACCTGGTAAACACCTCTTCACTCTATCTCCGAACCACCTGAAAATCGTATCCCAACGAATCTTCTTTCTATCGCCTCCTTCATTGAAGTGACTTGCATTTGGAGCACATCAATCCGCTTGTCAGCTTTTGTAGTCTTTCCCTCCTTCATAGCTGAAATTTTTGCCGCCTTGGATTTTGGGGCAACGTTTGCTCTCATAGGTGGCATCTACTTTTGTAACCGATAATTGTCCCAGAACTATATCAGAGCCGGAGCAAAAAACCTGACGAGGCGACTCAAAATGTGAGGTGACTCAAAGTGCCGCCATGTGATGGGTAGCGTGAACTAATCCGCCCAGGGGAGATGCAGATCTCTGGACCTAGGGGACACCACTGTCCTTTTTGAGCGCGGGAAATCGCGCTCATATACGTCATCTAGAGTTTAGAATGCTCACACAGGCTTTCAGCTTACTGTAAAGGATCTAACACTTCACTATCCATGCACCAACTATAAAGACCTTGGAAAATGGTCAGGTGTCCAGTATCCCAGTGAGACTGCATCCTTGCCCCACTACTGACTTGGTTTAAATCCATGGACAGAGATGACATGTCAATGGACCATGATAATAGTGCCGAATTTATTAGATACCCCATCTGAAGATGTCAAAAGAACTCTTAGAGGTAGAAGGAAAACAGATGACAGATATGTTAGTAATAGCACTACTGATACTCCAAATGAAGTACCCTCAATCCAAACAAACATGAGTGCATCAAGCGCTAAGGGGCTATTATAGAGCGAACTGAGTGGCACAGCTGACCTATCAGCCAGAGAAATAGGGCAGTTGACCAAGACCCTCAATGGAAAATTCAGTCACAACCAAAACAAGTTTAATGGGATCTGTGGTATGCTAGACCAGGCACAAGTCAAAATCAAAAATGTTAGCCAACAAATGAGAAACACCTCAAAAGAAATATGCCAATGTATTGCTAAAGTAAAATGTTTACATGATATATTTAAAAAGAAACTTAATGATGTTCAGCAGATTTAGGATACACCTATTTTAATGTAAGTAGAAACAATGTCTTTCTTAAATGGGTTTATTATTATCCAATGGGTGGGTATTTTTAGATATTATTGTGTATTGTGTAACACTGCAAGATATATTGTATTATTTGCTATGTCATGGCTATACTAATTACTAAACTAACAGGAAAATATCACAACAAGAAAAGGGGTTCTATAAATCAATGACATCACTTCCTGTCAAAGCAATTTCCTGTGGAGGCGATCATATCCCATAATAATCTATCCCATAATTTCCATAAGTGTATAAGCTGAGATCATATTCCTGTTCATAATACTTGAGAACAACTATCAGATCCATTCTCTGTGTTTATTGAAACATTCTTGATACTTTCAAATGCAAATGGCTTACTGATAACCAATTCCCTATGATATTCTCTTACTTTTATTTGATGAGATTTTGGTATACCGCGCTCTTCCATTATGAATGGAAATAACATTTTTTCCTAGTTCTTATTTCATTTGCCTTTAACCATCATAGTCCGACTATAAGGAGAACGAAATCTTATACTACCAATTTTTATCATAAAATCTTTCTTAAAAAGCGATCGGTTATGGCTTGAATAATTATATATACTAAACCTATCAATTTTTTAAGAAATATGTTTTCCTTTCAAAACACCACTGTTCTATGTGGATAAGTGTCGCATGTATATATAGCACAACCTGTCAGTCTACTGTATGTAGGCACACAGGGCGTGTAGAGGCTGATAGGCAGGGACTGGCGTGGGGGTGGGGGCGGTGGCGGCGGTGGCGGTATCGGTGTAGCAACGGTTTTGTGTACAGGGGACTTGGTAAACCATTTTATCTATATATAAATATGTGTGTCTTCTCGGAGTGTTATGGTGGTGTGTTTGCGCGTGCATCTGTAAACGTATAGCACCACATGTGTGTCTTTGTGCCCGGCAGCAATTACATCCACTTCATAGCATCAACAGACGTCAACTAGGATGTTTGCACTGCAAACGCTAGACACAAACCGGTATGAAATGGTTCGAAAACACAGCAAATGCTTGCGCTTCTAACATGGTGAAATATTTATTTTTTATTCAAACCTACCTAATACTAGTAAATAACATGACGTTTTAGTTTGGGATAGCGTATTGTTCAGTTGCCTCCATCTCACGAGGGCTTTCTTCAGGTCTTCTTGGGTGGCTCTCCGATGAGGGTAGGGTTAGACACTAAAGTGGTGATTCCACCAACACAAGATATAGCGAGATTAGTCCCGATTTGGTTGTCTTGCTAAATCTTGCTAGGTTTTGAATAATCGCGCGCATATTTGTCACGATGTGTCTTGGGGTATCGTGGTGGTGGAGCACCAAAATAGGCGACCTTTTCAAATATCGAAAATGCTCCCATTCAGGTGTGTGCGATGTTTATTTACGATTTTGATACTAGGCGTCGGTTTATTTCCAGAATCCATGTGCGTACTTATTCTTTTTATACATTTTCAGGTCTTTTTTATACATACCGTACTAGACCAGACTAGACAAGACTGCGAACGGCCACGGAGCAGATCGTCATAAAGTCGCTATCATTCTCAGTTACGTTTGCAGTCACTACGTTTTCTCCTATTATATGCCAAACTATAATCGGTTAAAGTTTCTCTGCATGTCTCGTCTCACTCAACCGATATAGCTAAATAGTTTCCTGATTGCAGATCACTGGTGAATGATAGGCTAATGGAAAATGACAAGCGGTCGGTGGAAATGGTCTATAAGGCCCATTTCCATTGGCCGAAGAAAACGTTGTAGACTTTTTGCGTTCTCCTAAAAGCCCATTGCTATTGGCTAGTGGATGCACAGTGGAACTGGTCTTTTAGCACAACTAAAGAAATCTGTAGACACTGTTTTCATCGGCCCATGGAAACGGGCCTATACTCGACCCGGGTCGATTATCCCTTGATTGAGCGGTTGGCTCAGTAGTCTTTCTATTGTGCACGGAAAATCTTTCGTCATCTTCTAGAATGTGGATAAAAGTTGTGCGGTAAGTGATGCTAGGTATTGATTCTGTGTGCATTTGTTTTACTCCATTGGGGAAATAGACATCCACCAACTTAGGGACTAATTTAGACTTGCTCAAGTCTTTGATTATGAACATTCATTAAATGATTAATCACAATCAGAATAGAGTTCATTAAAGTATGTATCCCTCTCTGACTGGCCCATGTATCCCAGCGAGGAGAGTAGACATAGAATGCAGGGACTGGAGCCAGTCTAGGACTAATTATAAAAGGGGATAAAATAAAGATAAAACGTTACCAATATGTTACCTTCATACTCTATATTGTGTGCTGTTCTGTTTTATGATCCTCTTTATGGGGCGTATTGAGTCATTCTCGATGGTGAGGAAGACTGTTATCAACACTACACCACTCACGCCATCTTTCCTCGTCTACACGCTGCCCTAATCCAAAACCTTTACTCAGTCCACACCGCCATATGCGGCGTTTCCTCCTGACTATTTTGGCCACCGAGTATGGCATTGAGCACCACTCGCAGACTATTTGTCACTTTTGGTCAGATAATCGCCAGGTAGAACAAGGGAAAGAAATGTTGATACGGAGGCAGGAAAATCAGTCGTTTGGTGGATAAGGGGTGTGCGTTTAACACTGCGTTTACACTAGAAGATTATAGGCGGCGGTTCTTGAATTTTGCATTAACCTGGCGACTTTCAACTGTCAATGGCTAGGCATTTGGTACATATAAATGCTTGGGAAAATTCTTGAGCTGATGCACCAGTGTGGCCGGTATTACGTAATCGAGCACCACCTGACGACTATAAGCTAGACGATCTACAGTCGTCACATTTTAGTTGTCCAGTGTAAACGCCGGTTAAGGGTCACCGATTATGCGCAGGGATCTTGTCTGCCCTTCCAAAAGAATAAGTGCCAATGTCGTCGCCAGGAGGAAATGCTGCATCATATGGGCTTTCCATCTGCCGATTATGACCACCGCCGACCGATTATAAGACACTTAGAACTGTTGCAATATTCGTCAATTTGAAACAAAAAGGGTCAGCGAAATCTTTTTTCAACATTAGGCAATATAGCACTACTGACTATCGTTGAATTATCTCTGTGTGAAATTGATCGGTGGCTGATTGAATTTTAGTGCCAAAGATTGGTGGGAGTCTACAACAATTCTCATTGAAAAACAGCGATATTACCGATCGCCGCTGATTATGCGCCCGAATGATGTATCTCATGCAGAACCACCGACGGACTTAAATTGTATAGGTTGCATATAAACGGTAGCCTTTTCGTCGACTGATGGAAATTCCACCTAGCTCTTTTTATTCACATATTTATCACTCATCTACTGTCAACCACAATTAACAGCAAACTTAAAACAATCTGTACATTATGTACAAGGGGTCACAGTCAACCTGAACCGCGAAATGGCATGGCAACCAAGGACAAGGTGGATATCATTAGGGTGTATGAAATCTACTTTCTGCATTGAGTTACAAGCTAGACTAGGACTGCGGACCTTGACGAGAGAAGAGGAAAAAAAACCCAACCTGAATTATACCAGGAAACCACGAATGAAAAGGGGGATCATAGTGCTCAATTATCATGGTTGATCAGATTTTTTTTTAGATATATATATTTACATATATATATATATATATATATATATATATATATATATATATATATATATATACACACACAATTCTTATTCAGAAACAGTTTTCTGTATCTAATGGGAGAGAGCATTCCTCAATTGTATGCATCTGGGATTTTCATTTAACCTTATCGCCGGAAATCGGTAGTCTAGGGTTTGTACCTAATCTTTTGACAGCCTTTGACACCGCCCAGTACTGAAGTAGATTCAAATGACTGAACAGACTCAGACTGATATGTCCGCTTGGATAGTTATTATGCTGGATTAACATCGGTCGCTCGTTTTGTACGGGGAAAGCCAAACCCAGATTTAAATCATATCATCCCCATCGCTTCACCTATATCTGCATCTAGAAGATATAAATAAACCAAGTATATCACGGTCTACATAACAGTATAGAATGGTGAAATGTCTCCTCACATTCAATAAGAATCGGTGATCTTTCGCAACCTGTGTTATTTAAAGGTCCCGGCCCTTCACAACTCAAATGAAGACATCTAACCACAACTTACGGCACGTGCTGGCCATGTTCCCATCACCCGAAACATGGGTCGTGACAAATTAAGTTTTATGAAGTAAATTATCAAGTCCTGTCCATATGTGTTCCTAGCAAAAATAAAACACGAGGAAGAAGAAGGAAGCAATATCATATACCTATGTCCGAACACTCCTTAGTTACATACCGCTGCTAGGGGTGTAGAAACAGCATGTTTCGTAGTGAGGGTGCTTATCAAGGGAGAGTGTTCCGTTTTCGAGGGTGCTTGTTTTGTTATCGAGGGAAAAGATTTAGACCAATCAGATCATAGACGAGCATGAAAAAAAATACAATTTGGAGTTTCTCGTTAATGGTAGATCAGACTTCCCCGTTTACATTGATTGGAGGTATACAGATGGCCATATATGTCAATATTTAAATGTATATGACAATAGGGATACACATTCTGGGTGAAAGATTTCCCAAATTACTCGGTGAGGAATCCTTACCTCAGTGAGGTCTAATGCCCAATATAAGATTCCGTTTCACACTCAGTCAGCGGGGACAATCGGTGAGGGACCGCATCTCACCACGTAACTGTGTGGCACCCTCCTAATTGTCCCACCCGGCGACTAAGCAGGGCCTACGTCAGCCCACGCCACGGGGGTATTATCAATGTTGCCTTGTCGCCGACAACATTTATCCACATATTGATAACCTTGTCAGAAGCGATTTAGAAAAATCAGCCAACGATTAGTCAGCAACAAAAGAATATCTCTGAGAGGGAGGGGGGGGGGGGATTCACTAATCTCAGGCAAATCGCCTGAGACAAAGTACTGTCCCTTTGTCGCCGATATTGTCAAGTGGGAAATGGCCTATAACTTGGGAATCCTTTCACATGTAACCAGTTTCCATATAGTATTTATAGACACATAGATACAAGAATTACATAAGTATCAAACGAATAACAAGAGCATATTTCAACAAGAATATAATTTCGAGACAAAGAATTATGCCTGAAATTCGATAGCTGATGATATCTAGGTGTAAAGTGAAATGAATAAACACTGCCTCTGTATAAGAAATAATATTACAGGCTGCGAAAACTTTCTAAGAACAGAAAACCTTCTGATGCTAGAACAACAATGCCTCATGGCATTTAATCGACGTCACTATGTGCTATTGACCCCCCTACCCACCTCAGGCTAGTATCAGGTGGCACTAACGAGAGATCTATTGATGTGACCGCGAGGGGCATGGCTAAAACACTGACAGCCGGGGAAGCCAGATCCCGTATACCTTTTCTATATGACGTTCCTATGCTTTCTGAACTACAAAACTTCTCCATGTTGAGTCGAAATGAAGTAAGATATCATACATGTAATTGCTTTAGGAAATGACAAGTGTACGTCTACTTCAGTAATGATTTGTATACGAGAGACTTATATTCAGATGTAAAACTGAAAAAAAGAACTGAAAGAATTGAAGAGATTGAAGAAATAACCAACCATTGCCATTTAACTCAATAAGATCTTTTGGTTATATAATTACAAATATTACATCACCTGAAGAAGTGCTATGAACTAGCACGAAACGTCGTGTCCAATTTTGATACCCCTCATCACCAACAACATTGTCATCTTGGTTGTAATACAACTGTATTTAAAAGAAACCAACTGTGTCTGGTTTTTTGTGTTTTCACTACTTCAACTATATAATTACAAGTTACCAACACCCAGCTAAAATATGAGTTATTTTGTGATTTTATTTGAGATTTTGGATACAAGGCTTGTGTTCAGTCCCAGTATTTATATTTCGATTTTAGACATTTTAAATATGAAAGGATCACTGCAATAATGGTTTTCATCCTTATTCGTAGCTAGTCGATATGGGAAATGCATATCATTTGTTACTTCTATATCTGATGTACAGTTACTTCTGGAAGGTGTCATGGACCTGGATGCATGCTTTAAATGTCAACAAAAATTGTTGGGCAATCAAAATAATCTGAGAGTCTTGGTCAAGAACCCTCTCTCGATCTCTTGTAGTGGAAGGATAGTATTGTCTGACAGCCATACTAGACATCGCTATATTTGCCTGTGAAATCAACCTCCCAGACTCCCCCTAGCAGCACCTCCCTTTTCATGCAGGTTTGGTATCGAAGTGGAAATAGTGATGAAGTATAAGGTATGGTTTTCGAAAAATACTAACAAATCAGAAGCTTAAAAAAGGAATCGTTGCGGAAGATGGAGTGTTGTATAACGATGGGTCAGCTGCCGAAACCTAGACTTATGGCAGTTGCACCATAATGAGCTATTTACTAACAAATCTCGCTAGAACTCGTTACACGAGTAGCGACCTTGAGGACCACGACCCCGTCATGTGGTGAATCAGCGTTTCCATTGGAAAAGATATATGATAAAAATGATATCGTAGAGGAATTTGGTTCAGGCTGTAATAAACAAACACCAGTGATATTTACTCTATCTGATATTGGCCGGAGATGAAAGGCAAGCCTGGAATGCTCATTACAAAAATACCTTGTGTTGTTCTACTGGACTGCAACAGGTACATTCAATTTGATAGACAGGCAGGTTAGACCTCTACTACTATTCGTCTTGCATATGAGTATGGATTTTCCTTCTTAGAAATCAGTATTGTGGGTATCTGAGAGGTAAGCAATGTGGTCGACTGCGGCATCCGGAGCAAAAAGGTTTTTGTTATTTTCTCATCACAAAAAAACCCTAGTTGTATGGTTTTCTTGTAGCTCTCTGCTATGTCGGTTCGTTCATCGTTTGGGAATAATATCAAACTGTGCAATTTCCGGTAATGTGCTGTGAAGCTCTGAAATATAATTTGTATCGTGTATCGTATCGATTTAAAAACATGCATAGATGTAGGTGGTGTGCTGACCTGCATGTACAGGTAATCACATGTGGGTTACAGATCAGGGCGTGCTGGGGATGCGGTGGTGGTAGGTGGTGAGGCAGGGCTCGATTCTACCCTTCCGCTCTGGCGCCCTTTGGATCATTAAGGTGCAGCCTGTGATCCCCCGAGCAGAGAGCCAGCCTGGCTACCCGGGTCCGCCTACTGTGCCACCTGGTGCTCGCTCGAAAGGCCACCTGGCGGCCACAGGAGTAATCAGATCATGAGTGTCCGCGGCTACTGTGTGTCCGTATGAAAGGGCGTTCGTCTTCACGATGGCACCAGGTCCCCTGGGCCCCACGACTCACTCTGATGCCAGGCTATGGCTGTACACAGCACAGGAAAGATACTCATCTTATTGCTATCACGCTCTACAAATGGCCACCAGCCATGTGTTGGACTTCTTTAGTAAAAGGGCACTACCGGTAACTCTGCAAACCCACGGTAAAAGGGCAGTGTCTATTACTCTACAACCCTGGATAAAAGGGCTCTGTCCATACCCCTGCAACCCGAGTAAAAGGGTAGTGTCTACTACTCTGCAAGACTTAACTTAAAAACGTGTCTAACCCTTCCCCTACGGAAACCCTCAGACAAACAAGCAGTGTCTACATGTCTGCTGCGGCCATCTACAGGGCCCTATCAATATCTCTGCTTCACAGAGTAACATTAATTCTTCTGTCATCCTCATTATGATGTCATTGTTCAATGCTCTGCCACTCTCAATAAAATGATACTTGAAAGGAACTCTGCTACCACCACAATGGCACCTTCCATCCCCCTTTTACCTTTGAGAAAAGGACACTGTCTGTACTTTTGTCTTCCTCAGCACATAACTATTGTTCAATTGTACGTCTCTCATTCTTTCACTATTCAGGCCTCTCTAAGTTCCCAAGGTCTTTTTCCCTGTTCCAGCTTCCATCCATTGACTCTTTCTCAGTCTCCTCTCCCATTGGCCACCCTTAACGAACCGATTTCCATCCATCTCATCATACACACGATGTATTCTGCTATAGATCTCTCCAACAACATCAGGTGGCTAGATGGCATACAACATATATGATTTACCAAAATGAGAGGGTATAAATAGTACGAACTTACAGGACACTTCTTGGTATTGCATTTGTAAAGGTTATGATATATTCTATGGAATTTTTATTGTATTTCCATCTGGTTTGAAAATAGAAAAGACCCTGTCTGTAACTCCCTGCACCGGTTGCATTCTTCATTCCTCCATTTGCCTCAATATCCTCTCGTCCCTCTCACTATTCAACCGCGCAGCACTTTCGTCAGCACAGTGTCACCTCTCCAATAGTTCCACTCTGAATCTTCTATTAGCCCACACCGGCGCTTACCCTGTTCACTTCCGATACAACTTCTGCCTCCATTGTGCCGTGCAAAATATAGTACCCGCTCCTCCACCGCTCTATCAAATTATAGATCTATTTTTAGCCATCTGTCACTCTCAAAGGATCTCAATACGTCATTCGCTTTCCTACCCGACTCCTCCCGGGGTCCCCCGCCCTTTTCCTTTCTTTTTATTCCTCAGTTCTTTCAGCATGTTAATCACATTGCTTATTCATTGTATTGCATAGTCGTATGGCCAATTAATATCATTGATCGATACTTCTACGAATGGTACGATCTCGAGGTCATTGCGTTGAATGCATCCGATCAGATAACATGGAGTGCCTTAAAATAATGTTGATTGGACGGAAACATCATTCCAATAAATGATTAATCAATGAGTATCTAAGAGTACAACGTATTAAGAGTGCGTTGGAGTAAAGTTGAGGTAAAACGTAATAAACAGTTTTGAATAAGTAAGATATCATTTGATTAGAAAGATACATTTTGTATCAAATCGTGTAGTATAATAAAACAACCTTGGTGTGGGTGGGTTTGGCGAAAGAGACCATCGGCCAGTTCGCGGGAGGCGAAAGAATAGATATTCACTTGATCGTTCATGTGGCCAGTGGTTTAGAAACTCGTGAGGCCCCGGTGGGGGATTATAAAGGTAATAGAAAATTAGGCAACTTCGATAGAATCAACATCAATTTTCAATTAATGCCCAATTGGAAATTGGACCATCACATTTCTAGGGGTTTTGCAAACTGCATATTTATCTTTACAAAATACTTTTTACTATTACTGGCACCTGGCGAACCTTTATGATTACCTTCCATGACGATCACGTGTTTACATGCTCAGGTACTTTTTTTCTGAACTACCTTCACTTGGTCCACCTACGTGTAGGGGCAGCAAGCAATGCCTCCACCATTATCGGCACGTATAGTTCTCAGCCCCTCCCTGATCATCCCCAGTGTACGGGTGCTGTCGTCACTCTCCCTCCCCGCCACCCTCATCACACAGGCTTCCGCCTTTCTTAACCCCACTCCGTTACTTTACCCGGCTTCAGCTTCCCTCTCCTCCCACAGCCCTCCCTTCATCCGCCCTCCCAGCATCCCCCACCCTTCCTCATTACCGCCCCTTTTCCCTACGCGTCCCTGTCCGCCTCCCAATGGGTGTGTGATCAAAGGAAGTGACGTCAGTGCCTGACTACTGCTTCCGGCTGCCGGTTCGGGTTGGGTGCTGATCGTGTTTACGCACCGACTCGTATGGTGAGCTTGTAGCTGTACACATAGTCCTGTGGTGAAGGCCCCCAGCGAGTCCGCCCTTACAGTTCATAGTATGTGAAGACCTCACATTGAACTTAAAAAGGCAGAGTGAAGATTGTGCAGAACCTGAGAAAACTGTTCCAAAGTACTCTGGGTACCCGGGTCTGTAGGAGCGCAGATTGAAAGAACTGAAAACGTTATCCTATTAAACTAACATCTTCAGGACTCTTTCTACTCAGTACCACATGGACTTTATACTCTTCTTCCGTTTATAAATAACTGTGCATGGTAGAGTAAGGTTTAGATAAAATAAACCGACAAAATAATCATTCCTCTTCAGATATTATGTTTGAGATACACTGATCCAGGGTAAGAGTATTCCTGAGTCTCGAGCTGAGGGTCCGGAGGGAGGTTCATTTCGGAAATTCCAGATTACTCTCATCCAGAATAGGTTTTCCTATTATCCGTTTATTGTCGAAACTATGTATTATCTAACCCAACAAACATGTCAATTCGACAGAGTCTCATATGAATGTTGCGTTGAGATCAGGCGTGTGGATACATACGAGGATGTCCTTAGAGGTGCGGGCGAGAATGCCTTAAGGCATTCGTTAAAATTCCACTTTTTCATTTGGCCAAAAAATATTGTCATTATCAGAATGGTCTTTCTTAAAATGAGACATTGGCTTCCACACATACTTGTCATATCTAATATGAAGTATTTGATTATTTGCTTTTTCGTATTTAGAGAAAAAATGAATTTGTCATGAATGCAAGGCATTCTTGTCCTTCTCATACATCATACCTAAAAGGCCCATTCCCACTATAGACTAGATACTTCTATTCTCGGACTAGCGGTATCTACATTGCAACTAGCAACACCGAACGTGCGACTGGGCATACCAAATTGCTAGTTTGAGTTTTGGTATTGGTAGATGTAGGTGTTGGGGTTATAGAGTGTTCATGTGGATATAAGTGTGCATGAGGTTTGGTGTTTGTGGATGTAAATGTTGCGGCTGGTTGGTGGAAGTGGGGTTAGGGGTAAATGTTGTGTTCTGTGGTTGAAAGTGTTGGTGTTGGAGGGTGTAAATGATGGTGTTAGTGGGAGTTGTTGATGGGTGTAGGTATTGATCAGTGTATGGGTTTATGGGTGTAGGTGGGTCTAGGTGTTGGTCTTGACATTGGCGAGTTCAATTTTTGGTGTTAGTGGGCATTGGTTTCGGTGTTGATGTTTGTGGGTGTGGTCTGGTGGGTGTCAGCGTTGTTTAATTGGTGTTGGTGTTGATTGGTGTAGGTGATGGGGTTGGTGGATGTTAGTGGCGGTTGGTGAAGGTATTTCAGGTTGTGGGCTAGTGGGTGTCAGTGTTATTGTTGGGGTGTGTGGATTGGTGTGAGTATTGGTTGGTGTTGGTGGAGTTAGGTGTTGGGCTTTGTAGGTGCTGGTTAGTGTGAGTCTGTTTTTCTAATTCAATTTTTTTTTATTGGCAGCCCATGTATACTATACACAATATATGACCATTACCTGTTATCCCTGGATAAAAGAGAGGAGGCCGGACTTGTATAAATAGGATTTTATTGAATACTATGAATGGCGAGAAAGAATTTATTTGTCCTTATCAATATCAATCATTAATAAAACGGTATTGATATCAATTATTGATAATAAAATTATTGATTGATCAAAAATGATAAGTCAATTATAATGATTATATAAGATAATGATCTATAAAAGAAAAGCCAAGGTCCCACTATTGAAGGAAGAGGGAGGGTGTGAGAGATTATGGGAGAGATCAAGAGTTGGAGAAAGAGTGGATGGGAGATTGATTGACAGATTGGAATTTGGAGTCCATGATGTAGGGTTGATGAGAGTTGGACCTCCAACCCCCATACTGCTGAATAGATAGGTCAGGCATTTGCAGCCCGTCAGTAGCAGGAATGCCTGAGTAGTGGCTGGTTTCCCGAGGCTGTGGACAGTGTACGTCCTCGGGATCTGGCTTGCAGCCACCATGAGCCAGTCCCACTCCTTGGAAAGCAGCCGGCAGGTGATGGTGAATGCGAGGTGCATGGTGATGGCGATTCTCTGGTTTGCGACCATGCCCGGGGCATGTGCCTTGTTCTGTCAGACAGATGTCTCTTTTGGAGATGGCGTAGCACCAAATCTGCAGGAGAGACGGAGGACAGGCACGAATGAGGCAGGACCATGGATGGGCAGAAAGATGGTAGGGCAATAAAGTGGAGGGTACTCTGCTTTGTAGTGGTATAAAATATCAAACATGTTTCCAACATGCTCTTCCAAATTAGCAATCTGGCTACCCATCAACTTGCATACTCACCACCCTACTTATCCACCATACTGCTCACATTCCAACCTGCCTACCCGTCAGCCTACCTACCCACCAGTCTACTCCCATTCCAACCTGCCTGTTCATCAACCTGCTCACATTCCATGCTGCCTATCTACCAACCTATTCACATACCTACTTTCCTACTCACCAGTCTGCTCCAATAGTCCTAGCTACTCACCTTACAACATTGTAAATATACAACATATGAGAAATTACTATGCGTAACAGCAGTATGTCATTATGGAATGTTCGCCAATGGGTTTATGATTAAGTAAATATACAACGTATAGGGTGTCTAGGTATACAACTCCTATATGCTATTAGCAAGGAAGTCAATTGTAAGTGATAATGCAAGTCAAATATAGAAAGGTTAGGAGGAAAAAGCAAGGAAATGTTCAAAAATAGTGATTTTTTTTCTAAAAAAGGGGCAATTTCTGAAAGCTTTCTAAGGCTGGTTTCGTGAGTTACTAGATGAGCCTTGGGCAGCTGTCAATGTATTCACCAACCCTCCGACCTTCTCCCTCCATACCCACCTCCTGTCAATTCCCTCTTGTTCTTCTGCTACCTAGAGATCTGTGCTATTTTTAGAGGCAGCGTTCACAGGGAATGCTCTCAGAGAGTTGACCCCAGGTTGACTCGGAAGTCGAACAGCTACAGGTTGTCTGTGCCTGCCGCCAGGGAGCCAAACGTCTCCCGCCCTCTGTCACGTGACATGACGGACGCAGCTCGAGGCTGAGGTCGTTCCCGACGTGCCCTGTGCCTATCTCAAAGCGAGGCTCGGGTGTTGGGAGACGCCGTCGACAAGTTAATGCGTCGATCCCTCGCCAGGCGGTGGGTGCGCTTATCAGACCCCGTTGTCCTCCTGTGTGGCCACAGGGCCTCCAGGCGGGCCGGGATGAAACGTCAGGCTTCATTGATCTCCCGACTACCTCCACCCTGTGTTATGCCATATTGTACAGTTAGTGTCGATGGACCCTTGGGGAAGGGAGGGAATGAACGATGGAGGGGTTTTGGTCTCTGAGATAAAAAAAGAGAAGGGACCCTTGGAAAAATAGAAAATCCGAATTGCTTAAATCAAACAGAAATCCAAAATGACGATGGGGATTTCAGAAGTGAGAATTCCGTATAGATGGATATATAAATTTGTAGTTATTTGGATTGGTTCTTTTTGGATGTTATACTATCCAACAGAGGTCATCGGTTCTATTCTGGTATTAACGACATGCACCTCTATACACTTATACATATTGGGGTATCTCTTGCCTTGAATGGTTCTTAGATTGGTAATGAAACGTTCGTGGGTTGGTTATTGTTCGATATTATTTTCGTCTAGCATCACCTGAATACCTTTATTCCAACAGCTTGTTCATAAGATATGAACTATATAATATCCAGTCGTAGATGTACCCTCTACTTTATTTTTTTCATTTCATCACAATTCGCTAGTTTGAAAACAACATACAGGTAATTCAGTGAGCCGATAGGTTCCCACAAGGCCGCTAGAAAGCTGAATATTAAAATCTTTTTGCAGACGGTTGTGTTCAAGTATTGCTAATTTTCTTATCTTGGTTCGTATGGTATCGTGGTACTACAATTAGACATCCTAAATAACTTACGTGTTCGGTGAATACTTATTTTAAATTTTTAGAAGCAAACCTTTATAAATCAAGGAAAAACAGAACCTCGTGTGCTAGGTTTGAAGGTAACTAGGAGCAAATAGTATGTTTATCATTGATGAATGTGAGTGTAAAATAAGTTTGGCTTATATTCAGTCTATCCTGGCGTTTACACTAGACATGACGTAAAAACGTGACGACTGTAGGTCGTCTAGCCAATAGACGTCAGGTGGTATCCTCCGCAATAGACGTCGATCCATGAACTTCCTCAAGCGTTTACACTAAACGATCAAACATCTCTGAGATGAGGAAGGTATTCCTTCCTGCTGTCCGCCTAAGCAGGCGTTTAACCTAGATAATTATAGGTGACGACTCTTGAAGGTTAACCCTGTTTGGCCTACAGGTGAATATCGCCATTTCCTTTAGAAAGCCGCCATATTGCATAATCTGATGTAATCAGACATAATCAGAGGATCTGTAGTCACCACGCACTTGGCTGTTATATGAGATGATTTCGAACCTTTTACTGGAAAAATGGGCGCGGAAAACTGTAAATAAAACGAAATAATATCGGGATACCACCTACCCGGAAAAGGTGGAGGATACATACAATATTGGCTGGTAACAGCGGCCATATGCTCCTCGGAGTTGAATCTACACAGTATCCTCTCATGCGCTCGGTTATTACTACGTGCCAACTCCTGTAGCCAGTCAATATTGTATATAAATCGGTTTTAAATGTTAGCAGCAACTATCGCAGTTCAGTTTTCAAACTAAAACAGGACGCTCCCTTAAAATCGTGTTACGGAATTTACCTTTAGAATTTATTGTTTTAACCACTGACTATTCCTTGGCGATACTGAGGAACTCGACCTAATTCAGCAGGGATTTGCCACTATTGATTTATGTGATTAGTGTAAAGCCCGGCGTCCACCTACTACGGTATGGCTCCGATATGGTCTTCGATGCACCTCCCGATAAAAAAATCAAAATCGCGTCGGAAGGTCACCTAATATCCGGGCAGTTGACCACGTTTATGCGATTAGACACCGATAAAAGCCCCATACAATGCGTGGTGGATGGCATTTCTAGACATATGTCTCCGATTTTGCACCTTCCCGATATGTCTCCGATATTGACCTTTTGTATCGGAGCCATATCGGTAGGTCTAAATTTCTACCGTAGTAGGTGGACGCCGGGCCTTAGGGTTAAAGTAGACTGCACAGGCCAAGGGATTACATGCAACACAGCCTACTTACATGGATATTTAATCTAATTTAGTTTTTTTTCAAACTCGAATTTTAAGTTAATACCCAATTCCATTATTTCGGTTATTCCTTGACCCATCACAATCACTGTTTCGCATGCCATACTCATAAGAAGTTAAGGAGAAAGTAAGAAAGTCATTGAAGCTATATATATGCTTTAGAGACATTCAGGGAAGGTCTATAGAACTGTTCTCAACTGGTCCTTCAAGAAGCCAATATGGGATCATGAATAAAATTGTATGAAAGTACCTTTTCTATAGAGAGAAGCTTGAAGGCAATGCACAACGGAATACAATGGCCAGCAGTCACTCCTTTGGAGGTTATGGTGGGGCACCACTCTGATATCAATGTTAAAATTCTCCTTAAGCTTGTCTCGACGATCAAGCGAACACAGGCGGTTTTAAGACCCCACAGCTGTCGTGGAGGTTGTGGAGGTAACAGGATTGCCGAGTGAAGGCGGTCTCGGCAGGCACAATCGCAGGACATTGAATTCAAGAAAATAAACATCTCTGTGGGTTTTCTTCGTAATAATGCATTTAGGAATAACAGTCCGTAGATATGAAGTACGAAATTTGCAGCAAAAGCTACCGCAAAATAAAAATAATTACATGTATATCAAACACGACGTTGCTTATTATGATACATGTGTATATGGTGTCTCAGTACATTAGGGTACAAGATAAGAAATAATCAAATATTAGAAAATTCCCTGTATTTATCATTCCTGGGCTCGTTCAGAATATATTCCCGGGGATGCATGCCAGCTTGGTTGGAAGGACAATAGAGGGCCTTGTGAACTGTGTTACGGACCTTTATGGATGCCCTCTACTGTGAACCACCCATGCCGTCGCTAGATGACCAAGCCCCCCATGCACACCTTGTCTCATTTCCGACCTGCTAAATCGATAGGAGTCGACCAGAGGGCCGGCTCCATCATCGATGGGACCTTGGCATGGCGGTTGGGCCTGGACCACCGACATGGTCGATTAGATCGTCAGGTAGCTGGTTTATCTGTCAGCCGCAGATGGTTTGATTGGGCGGTGTGCATTAATTGGAGAGGCTTTGAACCACATCGAGGCCGCGGCCCGCCATACTGGTTCCGGAAATCAGCCTGACGTTACTTCCCCCGGCGATGAATAAAAGATCAACGAAGGAAATACCCGGCATCCTGTTGGTGCTTAAAGCGCCCACCAGGCGGCGACAGCAGGAAGCAGGCGATCAGGGGGCGCATGACGGGCGGCGGGAGAACACAGGACGGGTATCAGGAAAGCACATGACGGGAAACAGGGGGAAAATGTACGTCACCAGAAGGGAAGTGCGTGTACGATGACCGGATCCTTGACGACGACCAGATAGTACACAGTGATAGGATAGTACACAAAGGCCAGATAGTACACAGTGACAGGATAATACACAGAGACCAGATAGTACACAGTGACATAATAGTACACAGCGACCAGATAGTACACAGTGACAGGATAGTACACAGCGACCAGATAGTACACAGTGACATAATAGTACACAGCGACCAGATAGTACACAGTGACATAATAGTACACAGCGACCAGATAGTACACAGTGACATAATAGTACACAGCGACCAGATAGTACACAGTGACAGGATAATACACAGAGACCAGATAGTACACAGGGACATTATAGTACACAGCGACCAGACAGTACAGTGACAGGATAGTACACAACGACCGGATAGTAAACAGCAAGTGGATAGTACACGATTCTTAAATACCACACAATAAAAAATACAAAAGGCAAAAAACAGATAATAGACAAGGACAAATAATATAGATGACCTGATGAAAGAAAAGAAGAAATGGATAGAATCGATGGCTGGATGATACCTGCCTGAATAGTACATGACAAGTGGGTAGTATGAAACGAATAGATATTACACAATGGTTGGATATTATGGAGACATGTTTGTGTATCGAGGAACAAATGGAATCCATGTACACTTACCATGTTTCTTTATTTTATATACCTAGAAATACTTATAAACGCCATATTACAATTTACTAAATAGCAGTATGATCGAATAACAGTGGTCACGCGGTACGGACGGACGCAGTATTCTGAGTACAACGTGACGACTGGATAATAGAGATGATTGAATAATATGGCCACCAGGGGCATTTGAAGGATAATGGCAGTTTAAGGGGAGTATGGAGGGATACGATTCGTGATGCATCAAAATCAGACGTAATGTATTCAGACGGATTATATCTGACCTCTATATACTATCGACATTGAAAACCATCATGAAGAGGTTCATTTTATATTTCTAGATTAATATCTAGCACTCATAATCACGTAAATTTGTGTAATGCATTGCATATCGTGCAACAAGTAACATAATTACATGTTTATTGAAATTAGCTTCCTGAATGGTTGAGGAACAAGCAAAGCCTCAACAGCCATTCTTCCTTCGGTGTTCACACCCTCGATACTCGGAATTGTAATCTTATATTTATGCTCTAGATCTTGATATGTTAGACATGTATCTATGTTTTCCGATCGTATATTATTATTTTAAATAAGTTCTATGAATATTATTATCGTCAAACTGGTTTATGATATTTTTCACATCGTAACAAATTCATCAGGTTTGCCGTGTATTCTTGTGGTACAGATTGTCCTTCCAGTGCCCTACAATATACCAAAAGACCAGTGACCCCTGTTCTCCGTTGCCTTTCCGTAGCTCGTTGTCCATGGGCGTGAGGACAGGGGGCAACGATCTGGGTTGAGCCTTGGAGGGCGGACCAGCGCATTGCACGTGCTATTCAGGAAGAATACCAAAAGGTCAAATGTCCGCCGAGTCAGCAAGTATTCATTTCTGCTCTTTTCCGGCTGTTTCCACGAGGAAGTCATGCCGAAAGATAACGACGGCTGTGTCTGCTTTATAACATCTGCCCCCCCCCCCCCCCCCCCCCACTCCGACACACACACACAAACCAAGCCGATGATAGCCGAGGCTGCCTGGTCATCTGTGACAGCGGCCGAGAAGTCCCCAGCATGCTATACCGACCGGCAGATTAAGGCTAATCTGATCACTTGTATGTTTTTAATACATATATATATATATATATATATATATATATATATATATATATATATATATATATATATATATATATATATATATATATGCGAGAAAGGACCTCATACCTCAACGAAACAACCACAACGACTTCAATTCCATGAATTTCTGCGAGCAACGTGGAGCGACCCAGTTGGGAGCTCATTTATTGATAAGCCCTAGGGGTCTCCATCCAGGGCAGTCAGGTACCCTGTCCTCCACCTTCTTTCCATTACCATTATGCTTGGCTGACAGACCAGTAGGTATTATTTTAAGGGATCATGGCCCGATCCACTCACTGCGCTTACCTTCCATACTGAAAACAATTAGCGAATACATATCCGTCAAGGATGAAACGTTGCAAGAAAAACCATCATCATTTGTATGTGAACATGTCTAATTCTTAAAGGTATTTGATTCTAAAGTGTTTAGTTTCATAGCATTTAGGTTTGGTAAGTGTTTGTAAGCATAGTCCATAGGATTATGGAAATGCTCAAATACAAAGTTTTTACCTTCGTTAAGTATTTTAGCGTAAGGTGTTAAGCGTTTAGATATAAAGTGTTTATCCCAAGGAAGTGTTTAGAAGATTGTATCCTACCCTGCCTATTGATATTCGTTAGAGCTGTAATTTTGCATTGGAAACCATGACAAGAATAGTTTAGTTTGTGTAGATTTTATTACCATGTATCAAAGCTACAACCACCAACCACCAACAAGACAGTACAAATGACACTCATAGGTTTGTGCTAAATAGTTATCGATGTGCGGACATGTGGGCATGTGGCCATTTGGTTAGATAAATTGGTAGGCAGGTCGATGGGTTGGTAAATTGATGGATAGGCAGATTAATGGGTAGGTTGGTAAATGGGTAAGCAGATTGGTGGGTTGGCAATTCGATAGGTAGACAGATTGATGGGTGGGCAGGTTGATGGGTAGGCAGGTTAATGTGTAGGCAGGTTAATGGTCGGGAAGTCGGGTGGTCAGGAGGTCGGGAGGTTGGGTGGTCGGGAGGTTGGGAGGTTGGGGTCAGGAGGTCGGGTGGTCGGGTGGTCGGGAGGTCAGGAGGTCGAGAGGTAGGTTGGTAGGGAAGTGTATAGCAAACTCTGGCGCTGATATTCGTCTGAACTTTCCAAACTGCTTAAACTTCAAGATAGATTGTGCCACCAGTGTGTCATCGAAGGGTTGCTATAGTTTCGTAGTCAGTGTGAACAAAGATTGGGTCACAGGCTGAAACTAACAGCGCCGGTCTGTAAATTGACGCTCTGACCAGCCGACGTGCATACATTGTGGCATCATGCAAATGCTAAACTAACAAATTCAAACGTCCAGGTGGAAACATAACCCTTGTATTATTAGCGCCTTCAAAGAGGATAGTGATGTCATTCTCTGGTCTTGAAAAGAATCTAAATAAAGCACGGCTGGCATTCAATATCAATTACCCTCAGGACTTTCTGATACAAGAATAGTTGGCACGCTCGGTTGAGTGGAATCGACTTAGAATGGTGCACAGAAAGGTGAGTGGGGGATTGGCCTACTTTGTAGGAGGTGGACGCGCCATTACGATCAGGTTTTAGATGAAACTCCTTGGGTATTGCATAAAAGGAAAGATCAAGCCTTTGACCTGTACTGTACACCACCGATAGGCGGATGTATACAGGCAAAGTCTTGGCCACCTGTCGTTGCATCCAGTGCCCTCCTGTACATGGTGCGAGCTGGTCAGTGAATTGAGATGGTACCAGGTGGACAGCGTAGAACTTAGACGTGTACGGCGCGTGCAGTGAATTTGAGGAATAGGCCTGAGGTCAAGTACAGTTAAGGTGGGCTCAAATTTGAAATAACAAGCTTGATTACCAACCAGTGGTATATCTGTGTGACGTACACTCTGACATTACAGAAATCCTATAGGAATTAAGTGATTACTAACCGCGTGTAACAGTTGTATTGATCATATCTCAAGATCATTTATCAGATGCAAATATTTGGACTCGGACCTGTTGATTTATTAGTCCTAATGCCAAGCTGTAGTCATGTAAAGTCATCCATAAACCCAAGTCAATTGGAATGATTCTGGACACTTGGAGTGTTAAGGCTATGCCCCTCGTAGGTGGTAGTAAGGAAGAAAGACGTAGGCAATATTCAATCAACTAGAAAAGAGCAAAGCGGCTTAGGTACTAAGTATATTTTGATGGTGGGGAGCAAATGAAGCAAGAGGTCAAATGCACACAGTTAAACCTGTTCATTCCTTCTCGATAATATGTATTCCTGAATGCCCATTAAATGATTCATATGTATACGTTTATACAATGTATGTCCCAAAATATATACATATCATTTTTGGTAATCTGATATGAATCGAACACACCATATATGATGTGATTAATGCGATTTGCAGACTGTATTTTCCTGACACGATAGGAATGAATTACTTAACTGACTGACATGCTGCATAGTTGGTGCCGGATGCCCATTTCAGAATAAGTGCATAGATATATGTGATACCTTAGTCACATTTTAATCATATTGGACAGCATAGGACACATATTTTGTCCTTAACCCTCTTAAGGTAGGATGGTATAACTTAGATAGCATCCGGTGTCTTGGGAATATCCAAATAAATGAGCATGTACATTCAACTACCAAATCGGTCCTGAGCTTCGATAAAGGCAGTCAAGAATTCCGTTGACTCTATATTTGTTTTCCATATTATTTGCATTAGACTTCAGTATACATAAAGTGATATAGAGTGATATATATTTCATATAAATGTGTGTACTTAATTCATTTTCGTCCCATAAACCAGCCGCAGAGGCACGTTTAGTGCGTGTGATCTTAATGAATGTTGACCGTAAATTAAAATCCATCTATCGAGTATCTTAACAGTAGGCATTTTTCAAAGCAGAGGTCTTGAAAACAGAATCAAGTGCCCTCGTATCATGCATCCGTGGGAGGGTTTTTAATCCTTTTCCACTGCAGTAAAGTATGCTGGTAAATACACCACCTAAACATGGTGACATGAGAAGTCCATTTAGCTCCCTGACCCGCTCTTTCGTGAACGCGGAGATCTTTCAGTGTTTAACCACGGTTATATTAAGTCGGTGGGCCTCTCCTCGCTTCATAATGGCGAGAGCTTCCACGTGACTACCCACGTGACATCTATCTGGGCTCTGGTGACGCCCACATTACGGCTACACCGTATCCACGAGGTGTCAATATCCCAGGGGAACGTAAAAGGGACACCTGGTTGAAAGGTCTTCCCCTCTGTTGGCCTGTGCTAATGCAGAAACTGTCATTAGTGGGGCAACCCTCACCAGACCTCATCATCTTAGCAGTATATATTCCACAGGACATGAGGATACCTTAGATGGTCCTAGGGGGGGTTATGACCGCGTAGATTACTACCTGAAATACTCATTCCATCAGCCGAATGTTGGTAATATGGGTTTTAGGCCATGCCCCATGTGTACAGGAGAGTTTCGACAATTCGTTTGATATTTATCATTTAAGTATATTTGCATATATATATATACGTTGCTTACCAACTTGAATACACCTAATAATGACCGACCCTCTACCGAATAACACATGTTCTGTTCCATTGAATTGGTTAATGATTTTGTAACAGGAACAAACTAGGTGATTCGTTCTTCCAAACTACAGGTGGTTGCAGGTGAGGAAATTGAACCAAGAACGTATGTACGCGTTTTATTACCTCAGCCAAGGTGCCGGGTATTCAAGAGGGATATCCGATAAACATGCATATGAGTTCTACCTGTTTAATGGGTGTTGAAGAGAATTTGTGCTGAGAATGCAATTTACCCTGAGCAGCCTAATCTCTCTAGTAAAGCCCCCTGTTTTCTCTTGTGATTTATCTTGATTGTATTGACCAAACTAGTAGAAGAACAAGAAGTGCAAACAAAGCTAGTCTTACTTGTAGTGCGGTAGTCCAAAACAGTCTCTTGAGCGAATCTCTGGATTTCACTTTCCATAGATGGCCAAAACTGTACTACAAAAGACATCTAAGAATTATTCAATAAATAACTTTGTCCTTGGGTACCACGGTTGACTATCTCCTTCATCTCTTCTCATTACATCCTATTACACGATTCAAATCTCTTTCTCTATACCTAGTGTGCTTGATATTCACACAAATAATCTGCTCTTTCCTGATATTCTTATGGAACTTATCATGGTGCACGCATTTTGATTATGTTTGAAAAATCCCCAATTGGAAATCCTGATAGTCAGTGGTAAATTTTGGAATCTCGAACATCTCGTTCATCGAGTCAGAATTGAGGCGAAATGCCGGGTCAAAATGTTGTCTGCGTCTCACGTTCTTACTAAAGGTCTGTGATGGTTGCATGCCACTCAATGACCTCTGGAGACACACGCGTTAAGGCGTGATGACGTCGTCGTGTTGCCGACGTCAAACTTAGGTGCGGATCACGTGATGCGCTCACAACGCTGACGTTGACGCTTGTTCTGTCAGGCTTTGATTCCAACGCGTCAAGGGAGTGTCTCAAGTGAATAACATCTGTTTGTGTATTGGATATCTCTAGGACGATTTTCCTTTCTAATTAGTCTAGGAAACTTTGAACCTTGAGAAATGTCTGATATTGGATTGAAATGAAATACGACCATTAAGTTTACAGAGCTACAATCATGTGCAAACAGTCGAATTCTTTATTAAGTTAACGATAAGAATGCTGTAAATAGCTGTCCTTGTTTTATTGATATCATCTAGGCATATTCCCATGGATAAACGACATCAGAAGAAGAATGAAAGAAGTAATTGATTAATGCTAATTGGGGTTGTCCTGATGTTCGGAGGTATACCTTTAATTTTCAGAAGATATAACAATAATGCCCAGTGTAGGAATATTCCAAAGTTCAAAGTACACACAGTTATGAATCATAAACATCAAGCCATGGTTAGACGTCGTTAGAGACGACAGTTGGCGGACGATGTGTTGTCAGTTTCACGTAAAATCATCAGAGGAGATGCAATCAGATCTGCTATACCCACCTTAACAAAAGCATGAACTTCATCCTAGACTGCCCTTTTGACTCAGACACATTCAAATAAGTAGATATCTACATTGTTATGATTCCTGTCAAAGAATGTTGCAGACGTTTGTCTCAGTAATAGCACGAGTGAATCCCATGTATCTAACCTCAAGGCATATTATACATATGTCGTAAATATTTCGAAGCAATATCTTAGAAACATACGACTGACACAAGGACATCGACTCTAAGGCTTTCGACCGTTGTTGTCTGCTCCATACCCTAAAGCATGCGCATAATGAATCGGGCCTTGCTTCCCTCAAATGGCATGCGCAGGAAGGTGATTTCCGGCCAATGCACACCTTCCGGCGCCGGTGTTGGTTTCGGTGTGCTAAGTGGACGCTGATTGGTCAGGAGGCGAGAGGGGGACGCTGGCGTAGATCACTCGGTGAGAAGCGCAGGCGACACATAAACCTGGCCGACAGGTAACACTGCGCCGTGCCTTTTATGTGCGTGCCGATTTATAGTCGGATCGTGAGTGGACCCTTTGGCCAAACCACAACTGGAAGCAGGCACCAAAGCCAAAATCGATCTGCTTGTGGTCACTGGTTTTGGAAGGCGGTTGCTTGAATGCTACTCTGCCAAGTCCTCAGTTGAGTACTTACCCGATTGTGTCCGTGGTCCCATTAATTCGACTCCTTGCCCATTTACAGTGGCGCCTTAAAATTATCCTTGATATTAATTAACATCTTGACTATGGAACAGATCGAGTAGGAATTATATAACATATTTCAATCCTAAGGCTTGCCGGTAAAGCCATGAACTGGCCTGATCTTAGATTTAGTGTGATTCGTAACCTGCATCAATATTCCCGTAAGAAACGTCCCTTTCTGATGCTTACAACTACGGCTTAAGAACACTGCACATTTTAACAAATTCAACGTTCATCTATGGATTAAAACGGTGGAAGCATGTCGTGGACTAATCCATACCGCTGTGTCTTGGCCACTCTGTGGGTGAGGAGATTACTACTTCACTGCACGCAGACTGGCGGCTGAGCGCTACGTTTTCCCCGCTCTATTGATGAAACAACTCCCACCCGGGTGCGTCAGCTACGACATAGGCGGCTCTAAAAATAACTCCGCCCTATGCTTCTCAGCCACTTATTATCAGCTCGGGCATTGCACGTGTCGGAGGACGATTGACAGTCTGCCTCTTGACACTCGCGTGCGCAGTCATTTCCAACCCTTACTCCATCCCCTCCTTCCATGCCCAACGAGCAGCGCCTTCCCCCACAAGGCTGTACCGCGAGCAGTTCCCCGTGTAGCACCCCTCTACCATTGACGGCCACCTCCCCACCTCCTCCTCCCACCCAAAGAAAGATGCGACTGTGGTCACACACGAACTCGATTTTCCCCAGTTGAGAATAGAGATTCTAATGGGGAAAGAGCAGCTATTGGTGGAGAGGGTAGGTGAGTTAGGGGTGTAACTCGGGGTAGTGGGAAGAGCGGATAGAAGATATATATATATATAGACAATAATCGATGGTTTTGTGGACAGGCGGCCGTAAACCACGGGAAGTTGACGCGTAGTAATACACGAGCGCTAGCAAGTGTCTTACGAGGTCAACCTCGAGTGGTTTACAGAGCCGCCTATCCACATAATCATCGTTTGTTGTATTTATTATCCAATATTTCGAATGAATTAAACCCAGTTATTGCCATATTAAAGGGTATAGCAATAGGGACTATTTCTTTGCTCTATAGCAAAAGGGACTATTTTCCCCGTATACCATGGTTTTGAGGCCGTATACCACAGGTTTGAATCCGTATACCACAATAATGGTATCTGGCAGGTTTTATACAATGGGTGGTGGTTTACTGAGTCCCCATACATTTTCAATGGGGGCTTTGTATACGATGGATAATAAATATATATATATATATATATATATATATATATATATATATATATATATATATATATATATATATATATATCAGTAATCGGCGAGTTGTTCCTGAATTCCTCACTGCAGAGACGGAGGCCTGTGTTGTGTACTGCAGCTTACATATCTCTCATGAAGCGTATTCCAAGATTAGTTATCATCGATGTCTAGCCATTGTTATAAGCGATAAATCATGACCTATAATTATGTTGTGCCAATGATCTTCACAACTTAGCTTAGCAAGGCACATGGCAGTAACTGTTCACCATCATTAGCTGACTGTTATTTTACCTATTGCGGGAGATCTGTCGCAATAAGGATCTATTTAGACAGCATTGGTTGTATAATGATTCATGTCGTTAAGTCGATATCCCTTTTGCTCGACTGTGGGTTACCTTTAGGTCCGTTAGACATAGGTCTCATATGAAATATGATACATCAGTACTGCGGCGTGAGGGGGATAAACAGGAAATACGAGGTAAGCTCAATGATGTAGCAAATAGGGTGGGAATAACAGATGGGACGAAACGGGAACAAATGAGAAATCTAGAGATCCCAAAAGATTAGGGATCGGAGGAGAGAGACTAAGACGGGATAGAGAGGGTAGAAACGACGTGGGCCTACACAGGAAAGTAAAGAGGCCTATAGATCGAGAGTAACGATTGTCATAAAACCAGTGCGGGGGCTTTCCATGAGGACATGAGAGGGGCGTACATCCTGTTTGATCGGTGAGTGATATTAGGGTTTCTGAAGGAGCGCCGAGTGACTATTCAGATAATAGGTGACGAGTCAGAGAATGGATAGGAATGAGAATAATCGATGCAATGATGGTAACAGAGCCCAGTGGCAATAATCCAGGCGCTGTGTCCAGGGTAGGGGCATCAATAAAGACGCCTTATCGGGTCCAAGTCCTGCCGCATAAGAAAGCCTGCGAAGAAAGTAGATTTGAAGCTGTGGCATTGACTTTTCTTAGGTCTCGGTCGTGCAGCAAGAAAATCAAAGGCTCAAAGGCCGTTGAAAGCGTGACGTCATCACAGATGTGGGAGCCGCTAGGGGAGCTGATGTACCTGCTCATGGATGATGAAGATAATAGACATATGATATTGCATTGTTTCGTGCATCGCGATCAATAATGAAGGCAGCTGACTTCATTAACATTCCTAATACAATAAGGTATATTGCACAATCCCGTACTCCCGCAGTTTACCTAAGGTATCGTTAAAACAACAAGTAAATGCAGTTTGGTGGTTCGGTTAACTGTTATGTTGGTAGGAGAAAGCAGATACACTCAAGGTAGATGTTAGAACCGGGGCAATGGCTTGTAAGTCTATAATAGGACTTCAGATAAACACATTGTAAAACCTACTTCTGGACGTCCGTCAGTTTCTAACACCACGATTCAGTTAAGAAATTTTTAACGTCAAAATCCCCTCTACTCGTAATTCCTAAGTGGCCATTTCAGGTTATTTTCTGAAGAGGGCGATGTTCCCCATACTCAACTTAAGTATAAACAATTAACTATAACGGTTATGTAACCATCGAAGTTTTTAAGTATTTCTTACGAGTTGTTTTTTGTTGTTGTTGTTTTTTATTGAATAAATTTTACAGTTTTGAAGTTTTCTTCCTGAAAGTCTTATCGAAGTCCTATGGAAAGATGTTATCGCCTATTGGCCACTGAGGCTATATTACATACCATGTGGAGGTATTGCAGAATTATTGAATTAATATACATTTACAATAATGGGATCGTTATATAACTACAGAATCCTTTTGTATTTGGAACCTTTTAAGTTGCGTGGCAATGAAACAGTATAACAAGTATAACAAGGACGGAACAGCCTTGATTTCCACAGACGTCCCTTCCTTGTCAGTGCTAAGAAGGCCATTCTACACTGTCTATATAACGTCAATAAATGTGTACCGAGTCCGAAATATGATGTTCAACATCTGAGTAGTATACCCTAATAATACCTACATGTCAAACGACTGTATATTGCCCTCTGCCAGCACGAGAAGTTCTGGTCCATGCATCTATATCGTGGCTAATGATATGTATTTCTATACGAAGAGATTAATCATCTAAACTATCCCTATTCATTATCGCTCGCTCTAGCTCCTATTCTGTCTATCTGGTGGCAAGGTATTCAGTATCGGAATGATACTCCCCATAAATACAGGTTTCACATATTAAATGTATACATTGATATTATGTATCTCATATATAGCTATCATATATATTTACGGATTTTTATCGAGTCCGTAGTAAGCGACCGTGTAAACCTAGCATTGTTACCGTCGAGGTGATGTGGAATGTACGACCGCGCCATGTTTACCGCCTACGACCGGGCCGTACGGCGGTAAATAGTGGGCTAGGCTAGAGCTACTTTGATCTGTCACCTGGAGGATCAAGCCTGATCACGCACCTCCAGGGCCAGAATCCTGCATCCTGCCCCGAGCCTCTGACGAACACACTGTTCAGTGTCTCACCATATTGACACAACATACCTTCTTCCATCGTGATAAAACAACACACTGTGTAGCCTCTAAGCATAATAACACAACAGACAACTTGGTCTTTCGCCAGGATAACGCAACACAATATTCTGTTTCTGACTATAAATACACAACACATGATTGAGCCTCTCAACATGTATACCCATCAGTGTCTGACTATGGTCTGTCTATGCATGCTAGTGAAGACCCACCTCACACCATTGCCTCGATCCATATCTCCGACACAGCTCACTGCCTGGAACTCGAAGCTTTACGCACAAAAATAACGTCAACCCTCTCTGAAATAGAAATAGATACTATATTACTGGACCTAACAGAGGTTATCCCCTTACACAAATTTAATGGTGTGGCACGGTTGCACTAATTAACTGGAGAAATAAGATTAGCCCGCGCTGGAGTGATTACCAAAAGAAACTTTTTGGTGATTAGGTCACAGCATTACCCATCGCTGATCTGCTTACAGCTGCAGCACTGACATATAATGGAATTTGAGCACTTCTGTGTTGATCCCTACCCTTGACCTTTATACTGGCACCTCTAACGCTGAATCCAAGAAAGGGCCTGAAAAACGTTAGGATCTATTGACAACGTGCGTAAATGACTTTAAAAGCACTAGATTCAATGCATGAAATATGTTTCAATGTTATATTCAATTTTTAGCTCAATTCATTTTGCACACGTAGACTTTCTGAATAGTGAGAGGACAGTTTCAATCGTCAGGTATTTTTGATCGGTATCCTCATTATTATTACCTTGGGTATTTTTATTTGGGCCAGGAATTACTTAGAAAAAGATGTCCATGGTATTTAGCGTTCAGGCCAATTGAGAGAAGGTTGTTTATATGGCGTTTTAATGTCTATCCATCGGAGGTAAAGAAAATGAAAGTCTACATCGTTCTGTCAAGATATAGGGTTATTACTAAATTCATTTTATCTGGATTCTTCCAACTTCCTGATCTGGGCTAACTACACAATCTCTTGAAAATATTCATAAGAATTATGTAAAAACAACACAAGATTTTCAATTATGCCGTTGCGCACCTTGTTTCCTGGTTTCTTTTGAGGGTAACTCCGATATAAGGCAGCCTACGACACCTATATCAAAGCTGAAGTAATAACAAGACATTTCTCTGATGTCCGTTTCCGAAAAGGTGTAGCACGTAGGGTGTGGCAAATCAAAATATATATGCTAGATACAAGATTTATGACTGCTCACGTACTAAATTTAGCATCAACCTTAAAGCGAGATCTTTGGTGTATCGATTTATTGAGATATCAAATAAGGACTGTGTGAGGTAGCCTTGGTGATCCGCCTATAGAGGGGCGTATGTATAAAACAGACATCCGAGGACATTATTCATCCCTCAGCCTCTCCTCTTGACTCAGAGTCGCTGAAAGACAACCAGTAGGGCCCCCTATCGCCAGAGACAAATTAGTTCTGGATATTCCCACTAGGAGCCTCCCGGGGCGGCGCCAGGGAATCTGGCAGCGTTGCAAACTGTTATAACGAATCCAGCAGACGACATTCCGCCGACGGCGGGACCGGGGTTCCACGGGTGCTGGTGGACAATGCCAGTCCTATTAAATATCCATACATAAAAGCCAGAAAGGCGGGGACTCGTTTCAATGAAATAAATGTCTCCCGTTGTCAGCGGAATGATGTTGATGTAGGTACAAGAAGAGAATATTTCTCAGTATTGTATGGATGCCCATGGTAGATAATTGGTATCGATGACAGGATGTATAGTATAAACTGTCAGATCTTGACAACGTTCCTGTAACAGGTAATCACTGCATATGGATGTTATATATACCCAACAGAATAACACATAAGGAAGACCCATTTGCATCAAGAATTGCATCTCTCGCACATTGAGTTTTTCAAATACATTTAGGTCAAGTGTGGATACAAATATTAGTCCATGTAGGACTTTTTGAGTGATGTAAATCAATCACAAGAAAAATGATGCAATCATGATACAGAGATACTTAACATCAAGATAACGTGTAGCTTTATGGTCGTTTCATTCAAATCACGACGAAGTCTCTAGTGCTAGAGTCTAAATAATAATAGTGTAACTACCCTGTTGGTAAAGTTGGAGGGTGGCCTTAGTGGTGCCTCCTACTATTGATAACTGGAACTTTCATTTAGTTCCTGATGTGGAAGACGTGTGTAACCTACAGTAACACTACCACAAGTGTCCTCCTGAGTTCAAACCGACACTCAGGTTGGCGCTCTCCGTGTTGCCCTCATGTGATTCGTTCAGAGAACCTGTTTACTTGTCTCTGATAGGTTGTTAATGACCCTTTCTCTCAGTCAGCCTTGGTTATAGGCCCGTGAGCTGTGTGTGCATGCACCCGGCCGTGTTAGGTGGGGGGTGACAGTCAAGGTATGTTGGTGGACTGTGACAGTCAAGGTATGTGGGTGGACTGTTCATTTAGTTCCTAACCATTATTTCGCATGACATATATTTTGCCGACAACCAGCAGAGTTCTGAATGGCTTATTCCTATATACCTATGGCTGTACACTCTATGCTTACACCACGCTATACCACGAGTAACTATCTGATACTACCCAAGGTTGGTATACTACCCAAGGTTGCCGTATACTACCCAAGGTTGACATTTAGACCAATCAGATTGTCTCTTATTAAACCACATTTGAAGGTATATAGGAATAGGGAAACCAAGTACCAGTGAAAGGAAGTCAAAATTACTCGGTAAGGCTTGGAAAAATTACTGCCCGCGGCCAGGGCCTTGGTCAGTAATTTTTCCAAGCCTTACCTCGTAACTTTGACTTCCTTTCACCGGAACATAGTTTCCCTCTATTCCTGCGCTTGACAAGGGTCCGGTCTCAGAGGCTTCTGTCAAGGTAAAAAGATCAGAAACCCACGGTATTCCATTCTGTTTTGGGCATGGCTAGATATACATCATACGAGAATAAACACATCTGAGTAGAGAAGAACAAAAATGAAGAGCAAGTTGAGTTTTTCCCTTCACAAGAATCTCACTCTCATGGTGGTCCACTCTCCGTGCATAAGTCTGCTTATGTCTATCCCTATGTGGGGGTGAAACTCCAAGCAGATCCGACAGAATTCTAACGTTTTATACGTGGTAGGTAACCACTGTTATCATACAATGATCGAGCGTTATAACCTTGGACCGTTGCAGTGAGCACTTCATTTGAATTGCCGCATAAAAACGACGCTAGTGATTTATAATGTTGTATTCCCATTGATTCTGAACCAATGTGATAAGTTATTTTGGGGATCTTTACCGCTCCTATTTGAGCCGATACCCAGTGTATTACGAATTAAAATGTAATGTATCTGATTGAAGTTCGAAGCTGTGAAATGCGTTGTAACTGCAAGTTGGAAACAAAGCAATGTGGGATATTTACATACTTACTTGTGTGTGTTTGACCAATTTCTAATACAGTTAGACATAGAAATTAGTTAGAATTCTCGTTAGTTTTCCCTATTTGGAGGTAGATAATAATGTGGAAAATGAGTTAAGTAGAATTACGGTCCTCCCTCTGTTTAATAAATTCTATTAATTTTTTTTATTTTACTCTTTAATGTATCAAACAAATTGGAAAACATATTTATATGTGCTCTAGTGTTGGCCTGGAAATAGCTCACACTAAACTTTAGTTATTCACCATATATGGCTTTAAGGATACTTACTTAAATAGAATACTATAGCTATATCATATCTATATATAGTATACCCAGACGCTGGTCTAAAGGAGCCTGTAGTGGCAGCTGGTGTGGACCACTTTGTTGAGCAGCTCCTCACACCACACACGGGTGTACCACTGGCGTACTACAGCCGATGCCTGTGGCACTGCTGGCTGTTGCTATACTTAGTTCAGACTCGGGAAACGCCCTATCCATCATCGCCACCCCATCAGGAGGGCCCAGCTCTAGGCCACTCGTTGTTTCCATAGTCAGAAAAATGCGAGGCAGCCAAATATAGCCACAAAGCTGATATTAGTAATTGTAGTGCCGAGGCACTAGGGCTTACCATGTACACAGGGGGATAGTGGTAATGGTCGACCGTTTCCTGCCCCTCCTGTTTTAAATACCCGACTTGCGGGAGGAGGGAAGCTGGAGAATGTTGATGACTGGATGGTCTCATCCTGCTGGACAATCCGATTATATCCCTGCCCCCAACTCTCTTTAATTGGATTCACAGCGCTTTATATATATCCCTTTTAAGGTGATCTATCGATTCCCTCTACTTGTTTTTCAACCTATTCATGTGGTTTTTCCCGTAGTTGATGTTCATTATATCATCGGGGGCTGTTCTAATGACCTTAACGTGGCTATTTTTAGACTGTACTCCGTGTCACTCGAGGCATTCAATCGTGATTGTTTAACATGCACGTTTGTTAGTGTTTCTGGAAAGTCCTGAATGTGCATCGCATGCATATGACTGAGGCTATTGTTGGATATCATGATTCTCTGGTGACAGGAAGTCTGGATTTCTGGGATTATCACAGAGAGCTAACTGTGCTATAATGGGATATAATGAAAGGAATTCTTCGCTGAACACATTTTGTATCGGTTCTTGATCCTTTTGACTAATATATTTCTCTTAAGCTATCAAGTAAATAAAGAATCAATCAACAAACTTTGGTTAATGTCGTCGTTCTCCAAAAGTTTGACTCGGAGCGATATGAATGAGGCTAAGCCGAGTGAATATCGCGTGGCGTTTAACGGATTGAATAACAACGACTTTGACGAAAACGAGCCGCTTTATGTATTTACCTCAGCCCTTACACACTAAAGACCATGGAAAATGGACTGTAATACTCGTAGGGGCATGAAGAACGAGTTACCAATGTTAAGCCCATGGCACAAAAATACCCGGGTTGAGATAAAGACTCATACTACTAAGCCACCCTCTGCTTTGCAACATATATGAGAAAACTATATTCCTATTCGCGTTTTTAAAGTAAAACTCATGTAGCGAAAAGGATACGTCAATGTTTAATGCCTTTGAAGGAACAATGGCGGTGTGGTCAACCAGCAGCTTAATCTATGCTAGAATAAGGTGAACCGGTGCTACGTTCCGTAAAAACTATGCATACCGCGAATTGTGACTGTAGCTCCATGGATGATAGAGATGCCCCTGTAAATGAAGCAGAGTACAGCTGTATCGCGAAAGCACTCACTAATTCAAGAAGGGAAAGCACATCTTTTACCAAAGGACTTGCGTTTTTATCTTTGAATAGAGCGCGATATCTGTAAAGCAAAATAAGCTCATCATGCAAAAAGAAGGATTTGCTTTTATCGCAAGGAGAGACGTGACTGTGCTGTAGTCGAATACCTATTATCTTTAATGGCGGTCGTGGATAGTGAGGGCGGTTTCAAGATTTAAAGCAAGCAATCCGCCTTTACACCTATAGTGAAAGTAAAACCCTTCCATCTTCTGCAAGGAAAAACAATCATTATTCAAAGGAAACTTGTTTTATCGGAGTCGGGAAATCAAATTTGTATATAAAGGAGGCCACCGCCATATTTCCGTTGTTCTAAGCTGCTTTCGAAAAGCATACAGTGTATGTGCCTTTAGCGTGGAAGAATCATCTAGATCTTTTAGTGAGGAGAGAGACTCTTAGATAAGATAAATCGTTATCTCACCCCTGGTATTTTTGTCCCATAGGCTTAATGTTGAACTCGTTCTCCATGGCCCTACGAGTATTGTAGTCCGTTCTCCATGGTCTATATCCTGTGCAACATCCATTCTTTTAGTGTGTACAGGAGGGAGATAAATACAGAAAGCAGCTCGTTTTGGTTAAAGGCGTCATTCTCCAACTCGTTTGAATGCTAGGCGATATTCACTCGGCTGTCGCCTCGTTTATATCACTCTGCATTAAAGTCGTGGAGAATGAGGACTTTGACCAAAACTTGTTGGTTTCTTCTTAAGTCTCCACAGCCAGGAGCTGCTCACTTAGATCTGGCAAACTATAGAGCAAATCGGCATAGGGAGGGTATATTTTAGGTGCAGAAAGCTCCCCTGACACTGGGAGGGAGGGATGCTTTATCTTTGTGGATAGGTTGGGGGTGGGGGCTTAAATACTCACCTGTGTAAGTTTCTAATCCTGTCTCTTGCTATATATATATCTATAAACACACCCCCGATGAATGATACAGACTCCAACATATAGTTTTACACTAAGATCTCTTCAAACAAGGGGCTTCACTACACACAGAAGCCTGTAGTATGCTCAGGGTCATTGATCTATTATTAGGTACGCTACGTTCCTGATCCATCCTAGCCTTGTCTGTAATGACCAGGACACGTTTAATATGTCTTGCATGGTACATAATTGTATCTTAAGGATTGCCAGTTATTAGCGCACCAATAGCACTGTGCCTCAAAATACGTTCTCAGATCATCTTTTATATAAATCAGCAGTAAACTGTATAGGTACGGAACATGACGCTTAGTGTGGATCAATGGAATTATTGACTCTTTCGAAGCGGCAGCCTAGCTTTGATACAGACACACAGACCTATACGGGTGTGGCGGGTGACGCTTAACTGCTTCCCCGCTCAGTGCACCCATTGACAGCACAAGCATAGCGAGGATCCAGCACACCATAACCTCACAGATTACATTGAATAATACCACGGAAGGGGTTTTACTAGATGGAGAAGTTCGGTATAAAATATAAAAATCCGCACTCTTTCAACCTATTATCATATCAATTCGCCCAGCAAATCACCGCAAACGATACACGTGATGGCTGCTACACACGAAACGATCTTCTCTTCTCTGTTTGCCTAGAGATTAATCTTTATAAGCCACAGCTTGGTGCCTGAAGTGCATGTATTATATTTTCCCCTGATATGACACGCACATGTTTAAAATAGCCCTTACACTTACAGTGGCTTTACGTATGTTTTCCCTCTGTAGCTCTATAAACTGACGCAGCCTGTAGCGACGTGCCTGATACTTGTTAAGACACCTGCCGGAGACGACGTGCCACTCATGCAGTGATACGGGTGTGTAGGTGATGCGTGGGAGGACGGAGCTAGGAGCACTCAATCCCACGGGGTTTTAATTCGCCCATCTCATGAATGATCAAACGAATATATAGCTCCTGTGGTTTAGTGTAATGAGGGAGAGATGTGTATAAAAGCAGCAGTCCGCGCCTCTGTGGTAGAAATATCGGTAAGCATCTAAAATTGCGTTTATTATTTAGAAGGACGGATTTCGCTTTACCCAGTGCACGATGTGAAATTATATATATATATATATATATATATATATATATATATATATATATATATATATATTTATATAACCCCATTTATGTATATATACATAAATTACAGGCAATGAGCTGCTCACGGGTTATTCACCTCGGGGCTCGAGCTGCTCCTCCTTTCACGTCACGTGTGTTTTCCAGGTAACTTCCAGGTAACTGATGCGATAAGCACGGGTTACCTAGTTACGAATTCCGTTTAAGGGTCATTCCGCGCTTGTTTGTTATCCTGATCCACGTTTTTAATCTCAGGTGAGATTAAGTGATCCACTATTGAAGGATGGTTCGTACCCGAAGGAAGGCAGATACTTCCTTAAAGAAGGCTGCTAATAGTTCTCCAGTGGAGGCTTCATCCATGGACGAGGAGCAGATGCGCAGCGAGAGAGAAAACAATAATAAAACCTTCAAGCCTCTGTTTAAAATGCACTTGAAACGTGTAGTTTGTGCATCATAATTAATATACCCGATATCAGAATATCGAGGTGTCTTTTACTGATGCCAGCAATTTGTGTACTCTGGCTTCAAAGATTATGCCACGATATATGTACAAATATCGCTTATAGATTTTCTAGTTCTCTGAACCCTCGCTCCATTTTGCATGCATATGGGACCTCCCTTTTGTTGTGACTTTAACCAGTGAAATAAATGTATTAAATTCTAGCTGTGTCAAGCTGACACTGGAGTCTGTTAAATAACTGATGCCAACGAAAGTACAGGTTACAATGAGACCTCTTAAGAGGGTTATATCGTTTGATAATATTCAATTTTGTTCATCAAGACAGTCCTAGCCGACCGAATTTCATCCATAAGTGTTGGACCCACATAATCCTTGAGTCATGTTGGCGTTCAGGAAGGGGTCTTCATGCACGAACCTAAATTATTCAACATGCCCCTGGTTCTTACATTTAGTACTTCCGTGGTGTTTGCTGACATGAATCATTTCCATTAAACAGCATCTAAAATGTTGGTTCCCCCTCCTGACTAAAGGCTGGCAGTGAACCGATGCATTGGCTGGGACAATACAACAATACATGGCATCATCTAAAGGGATGGCATTTATGTCTTATTGGGGATGGCGAATATAAGATGTCGATGAAACTCAAATGCTCCACGAGATCTGCAAACATCTATTGTATGTTACTACGCGTTCATATTTGATATACTTCATGAGGTTTAGCGGAAAACGTGTTTCTAAACAAACCGTTGCTTCACGAACTGTTCTTATAATTACCAATACTCCTTCACGTAAAAGTTGTCCTTTTGCAGAATGTTTCTTAACTCAGTTCTAGATGTCGTTGGCAAACTACATGCCCTCAATTAAAGTTTATTCATTTTCCTTAGTTGACAAATTCTGCTGGTATATTTGGCTGGAGGGGTGCTCCTATCTTTCCGTTGTTTTCCACTGAACAGGGCAGTTTGTGTGTTGAGTATGCCATATTTACATTTTTCCTTTATGTGCATCGGTAATCCTCTGAGGTTTGCTCTGGCAGCTCTTTTTAGTACCTCAAAAATACCGTGGAGAGTTTCATAGCTTTCTTACTAGAATTAGGTTAGCATCTTTTCTGCATTGCAAAAGTGTTAATAGTAAGATAACAACAACAACACCAGCCTACATGAATATTCGGTGATTATGCTAGGAAACACTGTTAAAAATACACTGGTTCTGACATCGTGCACTCCAAGTGTAAATTGCAGGTTCATTACATTCGTTACATTACAACAGCACATTAGGGAAAAACATCACAAAACGGAATCCTTAGAGACACAGCAATGGGCCTAAAACAATACATTTTCCTCATTTGAGACCATTTCCTTAGCCTAAGAATTCACGATGCAGACATAAATAGCTACTGCTGGTGGAGGAAATTATTTCCTTTTTGGACACAAAAGCCTTTCTAGTAAGAAAGGTAATGGAAGAGAACGGGTACTTGCGTGTCATAATACATAAGTGGCAATGCTTAGCTGGTATAAATGACATCAATGTAGTAGGAGGTGGTTAGAGTTATTGGTACCTTCATGCAGGATCTAAATGTGACGGTCCATATGGTCAGAGGCCATGGTGTTTGATATGCCAGCTGATCAGCATGTAAAATAACATCAGCTGAAATCCCCATTTCGACAGGCGGTGGAATTCATCAAAATGCATTAATTTGATAATTAGTTTTCACCTTTCACATCTGATTACATTCTTGAAGTTTTTCGTTTATCGATATTTTAGGATTTTCTCTCTTTGTTCATATTTACCTGCTGGGCTTCTCGTAAAAGATCTCAAACTTTTCTTTCCCTTTTTTTCAAACATTTTGCTCTAGCTATTTATCCACACTGGTGATTTAGGTTAACAATCCTCGTATACAATGATCTCCCTTGCCACCCACTTAGCATGCGATATGGGGAATGCAACTTCTAGACCCATTTCACTTGGAGGGGCGTCATTTCACTCATCTCACTAGTACCGATATCACACACATGTAAAAATAATTGCCTTGCGTACTGAACCTCAGCGGGTCAGTAATTCCACAATTTTCTCGACATACCTCTCAGAATTCCAGCCATGCCCTATTCCGTTTATTACTCCTCAATAGCATGTGTCTCTTGGTACCTCTATGCCGCTATATATGTATTCTAATCACATTAGAGTCTGAAAGGAAAGCAGAACCATAGTATGATAATTAGTAGAAACCAAACGAGAGTTAGCCTTGTCAATGTTTATGCCACGATGGGCAGGTTGTGTATTACTACACGAGGCATTAGCTGAGTGTAGTGAGTAGCAGACCTGACCAGAGTGGTATGAACATTGACAAGGCTAACTCGAATTCGGTTTTGTATTTATCCAACCCCATCTCACAGATATAAAGAGACAATTTTGTAATTATTGATGTTAGTAGCGTGTTGACACTCATCGGAGGATGGCCGCATTTATGAATGCTGCCGGATCTACTTTCGTTATCTGGTCCCTGATTGGTCCGTCTTTGTATTCACCTCGGTGCATAAATAACACTTTATTCAACGCCCTGTCAAATACATCAATGTTAAACCTATGGCGTTTTTTTATTAGGGGTAGGATAATGCAAATACTATGTCAAAGGATATCTACCTGGACAGGTAACCTGGCTGCATGAGCAAAGTATGGTAGTGGTACAGGTATACACATTGATCTGCCTAGTCTTGTTAGTGCTCTTTAATCTAGATCTACCCGTCATACCTTTAGCCCCCTATAGAGTATCCTTACCTGGCACCTCTGTCTATGTAGACTTCTGGTGCACCCCACAATGGTCGATAGATGTCTATAAAGGTGTTAACACGGCCTTTTCCATCTCCTTGGCAAGCCATTGTGTATACATCACGAAGGATATACATATTTATTAGTCGATTGGATATTCTGTCGTTTACTGTAGTCAGGGTACTCGAGACAGTAGACCAGGTATTTTAGCTTTAGGAGCATACATTAAGTACATACAAACTGAGAGGGTGTTCTCGGGGGGGGGGGGGGGGGGGCTGCGCGTATTTGATATTACTCAAAGTTCTTGATTGTGCTCCCTGACTATCTACACATTTAATTGCCATCTCTGCTTTTAATCAATGTTTCGTCTTTTTTTAACATTCTTAGATTCAGTCCTCTGTATAAACGGATCATAGCTGTGCTCCATTCAGCAGTCCTTATTGTTCCGGTTTTGGGTGAATGGAGATTAAGGAAACAATAAGACATAACTATACAAGGTACATGATACATTGTACAAGACTGTAATATAATATCATGGAATTAGGATATAAGAGTAGGACTATACAAGGACAATAATGATAACCTATATGACAATGAGAAGAATAGAATGAAGATTGCGTTGACAGTTCTGGACACCACAAGACTAAAGAACGAAACCACAAGTTTTTCAAAATCGTCATCCTCCAGAAGGTCGATGCAGAGCAATCTGAACGTGGCGCAGCCGAGTGAATATCACGTAGCGTTCAAACGGGTTAAGGAGTGACATCTTTGGCCAAACGAGTCACTTTTTGTATCTATCTCACCCCTCTTTTGTGTGACATCTAGAATATCTTTCTCTAGTACTGCATATAGCCGTTTGCACTTAGACGTCTCCACAATATTTCTCCTTTCTAGATATTTGTTATAGGCAATTGCCCTGTTCATTTCGTTTCTCTTGAAATAACATATGTCCTGGTATCAGACCTGCCAAATACAAATAACTCTGTTAACTGGTATAGATTTAATAACTTTCCTAAATGATCCGGCTGGCACTTTATTTATAAGACCAGAATAATTCATGTCGATGTTCGTGTTATAAACCGTCTCTCTCCATTTGACGTTTTCAGGGACATTGACGTCTTTCTGGAATGTAGAAACATTGAGCACTTTAGTCATACAGGATGTTCCCTGACCTGATACAATGAACCGTCTTACATATATTAGATACATGTGTAATACTCTTTAGTTTGTAGGGGTGGGGAGTTAGCTCAAGGGTTAGAGCACTGGACTGGTAACCCCATGGACTTTGTGGGTTCGAGTCCCAACCCCAGAAGTTGTAGATTTACTGCTATATCAAAGGCCAATCCTTCTCATACCATGTCTATGTGGTGGAGGAAGTAAAGGAACTCTCACCTCGCTGAATGTGTAGGGGTGAGATTTCTACTTGAATTCATCACATAGATTCGATCACCACCCTCGTATTCTAAAAGAACCTTGAGAAAGTCTAGTATGGACCTATAATGGTTGACTAGACGTTAAATCAAACCAAACAAACAAACAGACTTTAGTTTATAAGTTTACACTAGAGATATATAGGTGAGTCTTATTGTAGTATACTGAAAAACAAGTTATTGTTATGCAGTCTTCAATTCGCTAATCACTAGAAACCATAGATTGTATTCAAATCCTCATTCGCACTAAACACAGTGAAGGCAATAAAACGACAACATGCATACTCATTTCACTGCTACAGTTAACGCATTTGCAGCAGCACCCTGGAGTTCGCTCAGGAAATTCTATAGGTGCTTTGTGGCTACTGTCATGGCGGCGACCAGTCACCCTGGAGTAGTATGATCCTCCCAGGCAGCGATTTCTCACTGACGGTGCAATAATGTAACCCTGTGGCACATCCCCTTTACCGGCTCACACCTGCTCGCCATTTAATTGACTGCCACTGACAATTGCCTGGGTGGCCTCCGTCAAAGCCACCATGAATCGGTCCTGTGGTGATGGGCAGGTGCAGGGTCCTTCGGTGGTTTATGGGGGCTTAATCTTGACTTTTACTTCCCATGGAGAACCGAATTCAACCTGTCGCCAATCAGCTCTTATCTTTTTACTCATGATAATACCCACCATAGGATAGTCGTAACCGATGCCTGCGGGATGTAACAAGATAACAAGGCGCCAGTATAAATGTGTATTTCTTTTTTAAACTAACAACTTCTAGTTCACAAATAACACTTTGGATAGTCCACTAGATAACTGTTAATGTCGAAAACTCACACATGAGTACACAGGACATCGCGAAAGGCCACGAGATTTTGTAGAAATCCCGCAACAGTTAGGGGGATGCTCTCTCGACATCATGCAAATGGGAAAACCCGATGATATTGCACGAGAGAACAAAAGCCACCAGAAGATATGTATAGGGTATGTTTTGAATTGCCGTCATGGATCTATACAATAGCGCGCTGTGTCTGCATGCAGGGCAACCACTGGCGCTATCCGCGTCTTGAATGGAGAGCAGCTCTATACGCCTCTTTAGTGTCTCTGAGCTACTCGGGTTCACTAGGCTCTGTATACGGCCAAGAGCCGGGCTAGGCTGCTTCAAGGTAAGCAGCGGCATATCGCGCTCTGAATGCGGTGGCCGCGTGGTAGTGCAAGCCATGACTACCTTATCAGGGATCTTCCTAACGGGTAGCTCAAGCGGTACCGCTCAAGTCTTCAGCCCTATTGGGCAGTTCCTTAGGGATTGCCTAGCTCACTTGACATTTGTCAACTCCATAGGACATCATATCACGCGCGCGGCTCACACCACATTCTAGTCAGCTCACATGGCCAGGACCCTAGATGTTGGACATCGCCAGGGGTAGTAGTCAGCTTCCTGGACTTAATCAGCTGCCTGGTCATTGGCTATAGCTCCGCGGACATCGGCCAGCTTCCCTAGCCGGCAGCTAGAAGGGGACCGTTACCGTCGCCGGAAGCACGTCGGGTCGGGAGGAGGCGGGGCAGAGGCGGGCGCGGTGATACAGAGCTGCCCGGCCTGACAGTTGGCCGAGACAGATTCACTTTGTAGACCAGAGATAAAAAAGAAGCTGGGCCGAGTCTAGTGCTGGCAGTTAGTGATCGCTTCAGAGACGCCGGAACTCGGCCCTCATCTATTTGCGGCCTCCCGTGCACAGGTCGCTATTGGCATCATTGCTCCGTCAACACCACAGATCTAAGGTAGGCAGAGATTTAGAGTTATGTGCATTTATCTACACTCTGTCAATAGTAGGCGACATGGTGGCATATTACACATCTATATCATATATTAGTGGAACTGCACAGTTTGTGCATTATAATACATCGCCTAGGAACTGTTCCCAAAAGCTGTAGCATCACCATCGATCCTACCAAGGCACACACAGCAGTGTTAAACACTCTCTGTAGATGCACACAGGGGAAAAAAGCTTCACAAGCTCCTCTTAATACGGCTCGTATAGGTAGAGGTATTCTACTCTAGTTACCCGGCACTCCCCGGCCCCACATGCCCGACCCTGGAGAGGGCTCGGGGCGTGGACCAAGGGAGCTGTTCATTTGGCAACCCGACCATCAATTATCCTCGGTTATCTATCTATCACCGTGCCTTGCCTCTTCTTAATCTGGTCCGCACTATTGACCCTACCCCCGCCTACGCCGCCCTCCTTCTTCATCACCCTGCCCGCTGCAGCTTCCTACACCATCATCGTCTTTGCCATCTAAGTAAACAGAAACCTCTCCTTCCTTCCTTCCTTTTCTCCCGGACACATTCTATTTCCTTGTTCTCATCACCACACACACACCCCTGCTACCTCTTAAGGGTTCTACTATCATAATAGTACTTCCACGGGCTTTGATTTATAATGTGGTCACTATTGAAATTATAATTACACATTCCCAGGCAACCTTTAGTTGATGGTGTCTTTTTTAAACCTGAATTCTAGGTTCACTTAATATGAGGAAACGCTTTTCCCGTGCGCGAGTTGATGTCCGCAAACGACATGAGTTCTCACACAGTGAATACTTTTCCTGATTATTATCTGCCTAAAAATCACCTTTTATTCACGACATTTCAATTACCTACTTGCTAGAGGTTATTCACTACAGCCCTATGGGGCCAACATTATTCATGCGTCATGGCTAGGAGCGTGTAGTATTTGTAATTTGACCACGGGTACACAATAATTAGGTTATACTAGTTTAGTGTACCAGGATGTAGGAGCAGAAAAAGTTAGTTTACGAAACCCGTACTAACCATGACTATCGGCACGGCTAGTAGGTGTTTCATAACCTAACGAGCTCTGGTCCAAGATTTTGGTGCACTAAATTAGTATTCCCTTTATCATATACCTGATATTATTGAAATAGTGTATAAATTTTACCTAAATAGCTAGTAATTCGTCAATCAATAAGTTATCGATTCATGACAAACACATAGAGGTGTGTCAGTCCTGCACGCTTTGAACTCACTGGTTTCTGAGCAACAACAAGTGTTGCTATGCATGTTACTATGCGCATCAAAGGTGAAGCTCACAGTTCAGTTCGACTACTGTGTGCCCAAAATTGGACTAAAATAGCTCCTTAGATAAGGTATACATATGAATGTTTTGGAGATATGTCAATTTCAGGTGCGTGGGTAATACTGAACGATCGTATTGTGTAATTATACCTCTGAATATGGGAAACGTCCCCCATTTCTTTGTTTATTTTTTGCTCAGAACGTCAACAAGTCACATGATACAGAGGGTAGTACATACGGTACACTGTGCAGTATGGGATTTTACTGCACACTCTTTAGATATTTGAAGGTACCGTACATCGACATTTTATTCACCGAGCCGATGGTCGAGGCGAATCGGTAACAAATATCGATGTCGAGTAGGCTTTAGTCAACTTAGGTTTCAACTTTCTGTACCTTTATCCAGGCGATAGATTTTTACTGTACAATTGCTATTTCTTTATTGCAAGGATGATACAATAAAGATTTTGCAGTAATTTATTGACACGTATAACTCAGGGGCATTTCAAATACTAGTTATCCATTCTGGGTTAGCCCAATCTGGGCTGCCAGCACAAGCCATTGCGGGTGGAAATACAATGCACAGTATGTAATTTATGTGAAGGGAGGTTGAAGAGGGATTTGTGCTTCATGCTTATATAGAAACTTAGTATCTTCCCCAACTTATAGTTTCAAAGGAAGCCTTCGGCTTATGTCACGAAATGCAACTATATATGTGCACATTAGCGTGTAGAATGCATGCATGTCTGGCGTCACCAACGAGTCTGCTTCGATGTTGGAGACAGTTATAAACCGGTGGAACCCAGACAGAAGATCTGTAGGGCTGGGATGGGGGCTTTCGTGCAGCAAGCATGTACAGGTAAACGCGCAGAGCACAGAACTAGTGAATTTATGAAGTGTACCTTATATTCAATTTTAATCCTTTTTTTGTAAGTGTGTGTACAAGACTAGAGTATTAGAGGTTGATCAATTCGAAAACTATGATGTACTGGATGAGATATAATATGAAGAATTCGTCCATTGTCATTGGTACCCGGTACATTATTAAACAGCTGTATTTGTAATACAAATATGGAGCACTGAAGTTTTGGTATTCCTTCACCTGGTCGGAGAGTGGGGTGAATATGGCTCCACGGGGCCAGGGAAGTTAACCTAGTGCATAATCATAGATAAGTGAGATCTGGTGACAATAGAAATATGTAGATGACCCACACTGTTAGACTATCGACTCAGTGGAGAGCTGCTTAGTTTTGAACATATATTATCATGAATTTCAATATATCATGCATTGAATATATGATCATCTCAAAGTATTACCCATATCACTATTTGCCCATGGTGATATCACCATCTTTACCACTACCTATATACTACGGCCAGCTGAACGCCCTCTGTCATTTACAGTTGATGAATCATTTAATTCCACCCTTTGCCTGGACTGCTTGCTCCCTGCCAATCCAATCCTCGACTACCATCCACTGACGAAAACATACAACGAGCTGCCCATCTAAAATTCCTCCTTTTACCGATCCCTTTCGGTGTGAGGGGTAGCGGGTATCTATAGTCTTATTTGCCCCCTCCATGCAAGTACATCTTCGAAAACATTTACGCCTTTTTCTCATGTCTGGTCATACAATTTTATTCCCTTTTATGTCCTTTACTTACCTTTCCTACCACTCTTTTCCCCCTTCATTCATTCCCTCCTCTATCAAATGATACAAGAATGTTTTGTGTATACATGGCAGGATGAGGAGGCAATGGGGCGGGATATGGGTTAGCTGTGACCAATAACTAATCGGCTCTGATAACGATCAAGGGACATTGCCACTTGGCTTGTGACGAAGATCCTGCGGTTATGAATGTTTGTTGGGGCCTCTAGGTACAATACAGTGAACTAGTGGCAAAGCCGACAGGGGTAAAAGTGGTGGTGGTACTGACTACGTAGTTCTCGTCAATTTAACGCTGAAGCGAACGTCCCCAAAACACAATATTTCAAATCATCAGCCAAATCATCAGGGAGATTAAGCTCCTAATAACAACGCCCCGGCCTTCTTCCCATCCTCCAGGAAAACAAAGGCATAAGGAAATCTCACACGATCATGTGCCGTCTGAGGTATGTACACGTGAACGGACGATGGTTTCTTGGCATTAATTCTGAGCGGAATGTTTATTGGCCCCAGGGCTCACGAGGCGGTGTCGCTGACAGGCGGCATTAGGCGGCGTGCCGGTCGGTCGACGGGATTACGCCGAGCGCCACGGGCAGGTGAGGGCGTGCTGACGTCTGAATGACAATCCTCGTGGCAGCGCCAAGGTCACCCTCTGGTTTAGGTATTGCTCCTGACAGCAGTACCTGGAGGAAGATGCGCCCGTCTGTCACCTGGTCGTGTGGGCCTAGCTTGCTGAGCCTCTGGCCACGCCCATTTTTACACCAAATAGGAAGAGAGCTCTTTTCTTAACTATACCACTTCACCTCCTCCCCCAGCACTTCAGTTATCTTCATACATGGCATTCTTACCTTAATTAACCTATACCTAGTCCGCGTGCATTCTCGTCCGAATGCAAAACAACACACGGACTTACGCTACTTCAAAGTCTCTTTATGTAATTATAGCATGTAAAAACGCCCTCATGGGGTGAATGTTGCCTTGATATTGAATACATTTTTTTATTGAACTGAAGAGGTCGATGAGACTAGGGCGTAAATATATCTAGAAGGGAGTATTTGGACAACAACGATTCATCCCGTAACACATTACACATGGAACGTCACCCTCGCCTATTGTGAATATACAGTGAGAACTGTTTGAACCGTATCTTTGTTAACAAATGGGAACTTACGCTTTCCTCACGACGTTTCCCTTGATCTTCTATACTCAGCCCAAACCATCTCCTCAACTTTGTCGACAAAATCGGTTTTTTGTTGTTGTTTTCCTTCATATTTCCAAATCACAATAACACCGGAAATTAGTCCGGAGATAAAAACTGCGTGCTGGTGGTTGACCTGAGTGACCGTTAATGCATATAATTCGGTTACGTCATAAGAAGCGTAACCATGACAATAACCTGCTATCCACGGGAGTAACCAGGATACGTAGCAACCAGTGACAAATTGCCCCATGACCACTGACTTGATCATGGAAATTATTTGTATGAGAGTCGATCGGCCCCCTATAATTCATAGAAATATAATTACTTATATTATGACATATATTGAATTAGTCATGACAATACATTTATGTATATATATTATGAATCATTTTGTTTGTATTCGTTAATGAAAACGTCTACTCATTTAACAATTAGTAGTGACAAAAGGCCTTTTTGCACAGGCTGGCTTCACACCTCATCTGCCTTGTTACGCAATGCATGCGGCGAAACAAACCCCTTGCAACGTATTCTTTGGATGACTGAGTGTTTGAGCGCAATACGTTCATAATACCAGTGGACATAATTTTCAGAGAAATAATAACGATTGCATCCTATTCTATAAAATTCCAGCTAAAATATGGTGTGTCATACATACATATCGCCTAAATAATACATTAGATATATCTAGATAACACAGGAACGCCAAAACTGGATACACAATAATACATTGGCAGGCCTTATATCACATGCTTATCTTTTTCCAAGGTAAAACCAAGACAATTATCAACTCTGAAACTCAGACAGCTCAGACTCGTTGATTCAGTACCACGTTTACTCTAGCAGTATAATCTGTTAAAAAAGAACACTCCTGAAATAAAACCCACCATTCACACTCTAGGTGTGATTGCTGTGTGTCCCTTTCGGCATGAGGCCGGACTCGGCCGTGTTTGTCCGAGCGACGGCCTAACATAGGAACTAACCGTTTGGTTGCGTTGAATGGCAACACCTGTATAGAATTTCCCCTCCTTGATACTCATAAACAGACCAGTTCCATTTTGCCCTCAGAATATATTTTACCTGTTCTACTGCAAAAGGCAAACAGCGCTGTGCTCCCTATCCAGCCCTGCACTTATATCGACGCAATTTGTACCTTGATCCCGACTACTGTGGCAGCCCTAGACAGGTCTGGGCCGAACTCGACGTCTCTAGCAGTCACATTCCTAAGGATCTGACCGGTAGACAGACGGCCTCGACAGAACACGTCAACCCAGCTGTCATAAGGGCCTCATCCACAGGAGACTGGCACTCCGTCCGTCCAGCAGGTCCGTCTGAAATCCAGACGGAATCAGACGGACGGCTCAGTGGTGGCGACTCATTTGGGTAAATCCGTCTGACGGACTGCTGACGGACTGCTACATAACCGTGAAAATGGCTTCCACACACCGTCCGTCCGTCCCAAATATTCTGGCCAAGGTAGACGGATTGAGACGGACGGGTATATGGAAGTACTCTGATACCTATCTCATGCCAGGAGTGGCTGGCCATACGTCTAGACTAATTTAGAAACAACTCATAACCTGAGAAAAATATGCAATGTCCATTTGTGGGTGCTTGACGATTCTATAGGGATTTCTCGAGGCAGCTATATTCAGTTTGCAGACGTCTTTATTATAATCTCGGAAAAGAAAGTCAGACATGACGACCGGCAGCAGTTTAGAAAGATTTATTGACAAGGTCAACATGACCCTTGTAAGAACATGACTAACTTTTAAACACATATCATATAATTGACGAGGAACAGTAACAGGCCCAACACTTAACAAAGTCAATTGGGGTCGAGAAAGGTGTGGGTGGGTGGGAAAATTCGCTCGTGGCGATGAATAGAGATGGTACGGTGAGCCGCCGGTTATGCGCCTAAATGGCCCCTTTAAACTTATAACAATTAAGACTTGACCGCCGCCAGCAGTTTAGAAAGTTTTTATGAAATCCCTCGGGTTGATGTAACCTTTTTAAGAACGTGATTAACATTTTAACATACATCCTACATTTGTAGAGGGTAGAAGCAAATCCAGAGATTGCGATCACACTTGAATTACCCTCCATTCTCATCACAATTCATATTTAACCTAATGTAAAATTAGTTGGTTTCATGGGAAATAGTATGAAAATTTGTCGAAAAATTCAATGCAAAAGAAATATTTCATGCCCCTCGCGGACGGGATTAATAAAACCTGCTAAATTACCCACAATAGGCTTTTTAATGCTGATGTTGTATTAACTTATCTAATAGATGTAAAAAGTGACATGTTTTATGCATCATGTGATTGTCTTTCATTCCGACAAAGGGTTTTGTATAGCTCTGACGAATTTCCATTGCAAAAGTCAACAAAAACTCTCACTTTTTATTTTTTTAATATTTTTTATACTTTTATCTAAAATCTGGGAGGCACAATGCTGAGGTGATTGTTTTTAGTATGATCCATGATGACACCTTCAGGTTAATTATACTCATTTCTCTCATTTATAGAGAAGTCTAGATTGGCAACCAAACCCTGTCTACGCAGAGCTACGTACGGTATAGGGGTTGATCGGGTAAATCACATGCGGTATCTGCTGTGTGCGCCTCAAACCCAATACCTTTTCCTTTTAATTCTGTGACCGCGGTCAGTGTCGGTTGTGCTGTGTGCCGTACTCTCTGAATACCTGCATAGAATCAGCTCTCTCTTTCTCTTTCCTTGTCCTTATTTCATTCCCTCGGATACTTTCCTCTATCTCCTCCCTCTGTCTCTGTCTATCCCTGTACGTAATGAGACAGATGGCGCTGGCTGTTGCTGAAGTATGGAAGACCTGCCTCTGTTAGACACATGAGGAACCCATCTGCGTGCAGGTAAAAGCACCTCGTTCTTTGAAATCCCACTCCGCCATCATCGCGAAACATCGTTTGTGGATGTGCGTATCTTAAAATAGCCTACGGCTGTTCACAGTATCTATAAATAGCTGGGTTGCTTAAGTGCATGCAATAGACTTGCACCGGGGTAAATTGAGTTGGTCTGCACAGTAAAATCCCATAAAAACGCCGTTTGAAATGTTGAAGGATTTATGGGAACAGAAATGATGAGTAACAGTTTCAAAGATTACTTCTTGACGCAAATGCACAGACCGGTAACTTTAAAAAAACCAGCTGCAGCGAGGGGAAACGAAAAGACTTATGGGTATGTTTGTGCGAGGCTCACGCCCCCTCCTCTCAGCCACTAGTGCCAAGGCAGAAGGCGCGGAGGAACATGGCCGTGACTACTGACACATTCCGCCTTGAGAAGTAGTCCCTGAGATGAGTGGTCATGACGCTAATGACGTCACTCAGGTGACGTTAATGACGAGGGTCTGTCAGCAGTGGGCCACCTGGCTGTGGGTAGGCGAACTACAATGTGTGAAGGTCACGTCCAATCGGTGTGCAATTCACAACCGACCGCATTATCGCCCACCGGGACTACTAACCCGGGGTCACGGGCGCCGAGGTTTGTGATTGGCTCTTTCTCGGGCACTTCAGAGGGCAATCATTGCAGGCCCTGCGGGAAGGGGGAACCCAGACGCTTCTTGAGACTCAGTGTCAGACGACTGTTGCACCTGCCTTACATCCCACCAAAACTTACCGAGAACCTGAGTTGGGATGCACTTCGCTCATCAATCTGACAGTTCAAGGTGTTCATATGCAAGATCTACGGTAATCCTACATCAAAGCCAGTGGACGGGTAGACTGTGTCCAACAGGAAGGGAGGAGAGATCGAAAAGAAACGAGGGTAGCCTGTGACTGATACCTATTTTAAGCTTCAATGTAAATATCCGTAATCCGTAAATATCCGTGATCATCTTGAAAGTTCTGACAAAATTATAGCCTAAAGCTAGTTATACACATTCATAACATGAACACCTATCTTTACTCAACTTCATGATTTGCTTAACTGCAGTAATCAATGGAATATTGATGCACTGACACTGCGTTCTGCTTCGTTGCTGGTCGGCGATACAATCTTGAGAGTAGATGACATGTTGGTGGTGCAATCTTTGTTGACACTGACACACTGCATATTGCTTAACTATGTGAGGAGGGGGGCATCACCTGTAAGGTTCAATAGTTTGACAAACCATTTTACACGCATTATAATAAACATGTACTGTACCTCCTCGGCGAAGAAGAACATCTAGTTTTGCTTTACTAGTGTGAAATCCATCCATCCTGCTAGACTACCACACTGCTTAGACCAGCATTCGATATGTTCCCTATCGAATGAATGGGGAACAAGCATAACATGGTAACGCGGCCGACTTCCACCAGACGGTGTGGAAGTCCCATCGCCAAGTCGGTGCCAGTGGAAGCGGTCGCTAGATGCCCACATTCTCTCTTAAAATTTATTCTATGCTTATCAGTGAATTCTTGCAACAGCGCTGTTCTGTCAGATATTCATTTGCTCCTTGTCTACGAATGAATAAAATCAAACGCGCCTATGATAAAACATATACAGGAACAATACGCTCCCACTGCCCTCAATCAATCAGATGACATACCTAAATGTTATGATTACCCTGGACAGCGACACAAATCATGGACAAGAACATGGGGACCCTTCTATAGTTAACAGGGTAGAGTTAGAAAAAGGTCATTCTGTGGTGATTAGGGTTTCAGTTCACTATGCATCCGACAGGGTGAGCCAACTTCTGAGGTGGAAGGGGTAAGCATTACGCTGAGTCACCATTCGCTGCCTGACTCCGCAAACCCCAACCGATATACGCATGCTGTAACGAGTGGCGCAGGTGGTGGTGGTGGTGGTGGTAAAGGGATGCAGAAGGTGCACATCCCATAGCTCATAGCGTCATGAATAAATAGGGAGAAGCTTATTGGACCTATTCCGTGAAATAATGGCACAGAAAGAAACGAATTCAGCAGGCCAAATAGACAGTTTATCAAATTCTGTAGGTTACAGTGCATCTAGTGAATACACTGAACAGTGCATTATCTAGCTCAATTAGAGAAGGAAAAAGGTGAATAAAATGGAAGAGACAAGAGAAGGAGTACCAAAAAAGACGCGATAGTATTAAGGATGTGCACAACCACCTTTCATTATGGGGATATTCACCACGGATTTCTCAAAGATGTGCACCGTTTTTATATGATAGATCACTTCTTGTTTTTTCGCTTTATCATTGATTTTTTTGGGTCAATCCTTGTATCTTTTATCCTTAGATTCTGTTCCGATGATTGGTCTACGATGATTGGTCTACAGGGCATAAGTGGGTGACATATAAGAGTCAGTTGTAGATTCCTGGGTCTTTATAACTGTATGCCTAAATACTAAATAACTAGGAACAAATGGTATGTCCATATCTGTTGAATGAGATACATTTGGAACTCGTATCCAACGCCCATTAGATATTTAGGAAAAATATCAAATGGGGGATTATGTCACAAATGACCATTAGTCAATGGCCATTAGCCCATTAGTCAATGTTAAGTTTGAGATAAATTCAGAAACCCATTCAAGTCTAGGGTCAGAGCTCAATCCCATCTCGTTTGAATCGCGTACTAATTCACGCGGCTTCGTCTTATGAAATACTACGCGATTCAAACTCGATGGGATACGAGCTCAGACCCTAAACTTTCATGGGTTTCCTCTGTACCAGTAGTAACCCACTTGGGGCAAATTCAGCCAGCCAGATATACACCTGCCTATTCGGGACTCAAACATGTCAAGCATCAGTTGATCATTGAGGTGCTTCGGTCTAAAATGATGGATTGTAGTTAGCTTGGCGCTCCTGAATGACGCTGTAAAGCATACTGGTCCTCTGCAACTTACCCATGTAACAGAGTTGGCGCACATTTGGCGAATGGTTAGTGTGTACAGCAGTATGAGAGTCTATAATCCCTCCCTAAAATATCAGCTGTTTCTAAGCCCCCCCCCCCCCCCTCCCAATGAAGGGGTACAGTTACATGTGGACAAATGAGTGTCATCTCGAACAGACCTGTGGGTGAGACAATGCTATTTCTACCTCCCAGAAGAGGGTACGACAAACAAACATAGAAAATACAAGGTTTGCTTTCATTTAGCATTCTACATTCCGTATAAAGAAATATCACTTTCACAGCTCATAATAAAAGATAGAACGTTGCTATCATTACCCCATATCCCTGGATAAACGAAGAGTGACGCCGGAGTGGGCTAAATAAAATTTTATTGAATTTTATGTGCACTTATTAATGTGAATAAGTGATAAGAGTATTACTATGAATATTAATAATAAGGAGATAAGAGAAAATTGACAGAAGTATGATTGATGTCAATTATAAGTAATAATATATAATAAGTATATTAATGTTGCTATGATTATCGTATACCTCTGGGCTTTGATATCACCATTCCCTGTACACAAATACCTATAGAACACGTTATATAACTTTTATCCTCTACGTGTTATGCAAGCAGGTAATATTGAAACGGTTCCAGTCACTGAGAGTCATACATCAGTGTAGATGGAAGGTATCATTTACATACCTATGCGCCATTGTTTTCACGCAACCTGCAATCCATGCTCATTTCTACATACTTCTTACAGTGAATTTATTGTCATGCCGTAATTGTGACTTAGCATGAAGAGCTCAGTTAGAGTTATTTAATCGGCATTTATTCAGCGTTTTCACAGGCCTTGACAGTCAATTCTTAACTGATATTGCATGTTTTGTGGTTTCGTAGCAACAATTTAGTGGGTTTTTTAACTGGTGTGAATAAAGGTCATGATGGGAAACAGACAAATGTATTAAAACAACGAATGCAAAAAATGTACTAAATGATACTGATACATATCAGGCGTTTCTCAGTTCAATAGTTGATACTCTTCCAGAAAAGATCTTTCAGAAAAGAAAAAAATCTGAACGGCAGGTGCACTTGTTCGAAAATGATTATTACAAAACGTAGCAACCAGTAAATGGTATTAGAGCATAGGACACACATTCTAAAGAGAATATATCCGACAAAGGTATCTAAGAAATCCATCCAAAGAGAAAGGAATATTCTGCCACATTTTCACTGCTGTTGTATGACGTGATAAACGTTATGAAAATATCCATACTGTCTTCAGGTCGGGGGATAAACAGCACCCGATATTATCCTTTGTGAGTCATTATTTAACTATCATGCCAAATAAACAAAACATAGAGAATTATAAGTTATTTCGCAGAAATGTCGGCTCACTATTTCAATACCTCCTCGATATGAGTAAAACATAAGTTGGGAATGGGGGATTCAAATATATGATTGATGTTGATGTTATAATGAGCCTTTGTGATCTTCCTATGGGTATTAGAATTAGGCACAATTAACTGTTACGATGAAATCTGAATCTTGGAACACGTTAGAATTAAAAAAAAAGATTATGTACTGCTAAAGCACACAGGCACAATGAATATCTACATATAACATTTATATGTAACTACTGTTATACACAGTTGATCTACAAATAGATGAAAATCGAATTCATAATGATAACTGCTGATATGTGAAGGCATGGTATAGGTACTATGGCCTATCATTGCTCCCTCCATTTTTGTATGGTGTTCATGCCATCTGATCAGAGAACAGATGTAAGCCGACCTGAGAAAGGTTTGTCTTTAAAAGTCATCTGCTGCATTTCCTGGTAACATGAGGATGGCAGAGAATCGCGTTTCAGATTGGAAACGCAAAAAACACTGCTATTTGGCCGGAGAAGGTTTCATTACTGATGCTGGTTTTCACACTTTGACCGAATTAGATGCTTTGAGAATTTCCATCGAGCCGTAATGATGAATATAACTGAGGATCCCTGAGTCACATCCTGTGTCACACGATGCGTCACACCCTGTGATATAACCTTCGTGACATGAACACGCATTTTCCTGAACAAGGCAAGTGAGTTGATTGGTCCTAATACTGATAACAGTTGATAACACTACTGGTCTAATTCTCCCTATAGATAAAAGCTAACATTCTTATGGACATGCACGAACTAGTCTTGCATGAACTATCATTGTCACTTAATTCAGCAATATGTTTAATCTGTATTGATATACCTGTTTAGAATCAGTTACAGTCAGCTAAAGTAGGTCTTCACGCAGGGAGGGCATGGGTTTTGGTATTTCAACACTTTCAGTCCAAATTTGTATAAAACCTTGATTATTTGTATCACAAGCTCAGTAATATCAGGATAGAGTAGCACTGAATCGCAAACAGACATCACTTTAATTTTTCTCATACTTAAACCGTTGTCTCCATTTTGGGCTTGATAGCACACATATAAGCCCCATTCCCTTTCAATACATTTCACCACTTCCCATATTTTTTCTGTTATTGTGATACTTTCTCATCTTGCATTTGTACACTGAAAAACATCCTCCTATACAACATCATCTAAACATACATCTGTCTAAATGTAAGCCCTAAATCTGTATCAGTTTAAAAAATATCAAGGATATTATCTCTGGAACTACATTCTCGTCAATCCAACAAATCAGCTATCTTTATGTATCTATTAATCTCAAAAATCTCCATAACACAGTCCTCCTGTTTAACTGTTATTTAGCGAGCCCTGTTCCCCAATCTTATCGTCTCTTTCGTTTTTCTATCATTGCTCTTATAGAAGTCGTAGCTCTAATTCTATACGTGCTTTCGCCGAGAGGACATTGGGGACTAAGTCCCTGTGGTTGACGGTCGTATGTCACTCTCCTGCACATTGGCACTGTGTACGCCACTCTGTGTCTGTTTTTTGATTGATCAGGGCCTGATGCTCTCTACTCTACAATCTTAACCTTTTCATGGCGACAGCAAGTGTGGCCAAAGCGCAGTGAAAGGTTGATAGTCCCTGGTTGATGTAAGGCCGGGTGTCAGTAGTCTTCTATCAGTAGTCAGTCCCCCTACCACCACCACCACCACCACCACCACCACCCCCTCCCGCACCACCACCCCCAACACCACCTCCTCCTCCTCTCCCTCCTCCTCTTCTACTTTTTCTTCTTGTTCTTGTTCTTCTTGTTCTTGTTGTTGTTATTGTTGTTGTTCTTGTTCTTCTTGTTCTTGTTCTTCTTCTTGTTCTTCTTCTTGTTCTTCTTGTTCTTCTTGTTCTTCTTGTTCTTCTTGTTCTTCTTGTTCTTCTTGTTCTTGTTCTTGTTCTTGTTCTTGTTCTTCTTGTTCTTGTTCTTGTTCTTGTTCTTGTTCTTGTTCTTGTTCTTGTTCTTGTTCTTCTTCTTGTTCTTCTTCTTGTTCTTCTTCTTGTTCTTGTTCTTGTTCTTGTTCTTGTTCTTCTTCTTCTTCTTCTTCTTCTTCTTCTTCTTCTTCTTCTTCTTCTTCTTCTTCTTCTTCTTCTTCTTCTTCTTCTTCTTCTTCTTCTTCTTCTTCATGGAACGAATGATATGCTACTGGCGGAATTTTCGCAGTAGATTGCAATTATAGCGTAACAGAGTTATCAACATTTGCTACCACATCGGCCGTTGCGCTATCTAGAGCTAACAATTCAAACTTTGGTTGATGGATCTACAAATACCTCATTTTTAATAATGTGTTAACAAAATGGTGTAAATCAAACTGAGTAAGAGGAATGCAATGGTACAATTGAGGGGCACATCCTGTGAGTTTTTCCGTCTCGTAGAAAGATCCTGAGCCGTCCATGAGCAGTTCAGATTGACATTGAGTTGCTTACACTATGGTACTATTTGTCTGTGAGCACCAGCTCCCTTCTCCATACCGAAGCAGCACCATGGTACCCAACGATCTTATTTGCTCGAGTCTGCTGCCTGCGACACACCGGCATCTAGCGGATAAAATAGCAACTATTACTGGGTGTCCTCCTGGTGGACAAACACGAAACCAGCCTCAAGTCCCCGACCCTCGCGCCAGAAACAGTAGGCAGGTAGAGGCGACATCTTTGTCAGTGGGGTAGGCAGTGCCACGGGCTAGCAGAGCATGGATTTGTGCCTGAGCTTCATACTGAAAACGGATTAAAAGTCACAGGTAATTATGCACACAGGAAAAGATAGATGATAAGTACCACGCAATGGGGACATGAACGATATGATATATCTAACACTCGCGAGGGGGATTTACGGAAGTAATTAATTATGCCTCGTCAACTGCACAATGGTAATATGTTCATGGCTAGGATCATACCTCACTTTTATAATCGTGACGTTGGGTCTTGTTTCCTTCCCTCTGCTTGCTACATTAGATACAGAGATAGATAGAAAGAGAGAAATCTCTGGGGAAGAGGGAAATCTTTGTGTGTAGCCCCTTCACCTTTCGCTAAAGCTAAATTATTGATAATCAAGGATAATTATTAAGCAATTGCCTAATCACCCAATTGCCGACCACGTGCCTTGGTGGTTGGCTTTCCCCGGAGGGCGTAGATCAGAGGACGACCCCCTCCCCCACCTACTCAGGCCTCTTCCTGGGCGCCCTCTCCTTTTCCCACGCACACCAGACCCCTTCATTACCTGGGAGTCCAAAGAATTCTTCCGATTTGCTTCAGTTATTGCACAGGCAGAGCGGTCGTTAGGAGGAGAACTGTAAATCACCACCGAAATTCCGTGCGAATGGCGAAATGGGTTTCTGTGCCTGTGCTCTGCTTGTAGCTCACGGGCAGAATAATAATAAGGGGTCGTTAGGAAAATATTCATGGTCGGGATAATAGGAATTTACGCCATACTCCAGGCAGGGTGAGTTTCTCGGAGTGCCTCACTACCCAATCTGTAATCCTGCAGCAGACCGGCTGTCGTTCACGGCAGTCAACATTATATTGGCATAATACCTGGCGCCTCGCTTGCTAATCTCCCAAGTATTTTCAGCTTCAGCTAATTTTAGCTTTTAAAATGTTCACAATGTATCAACACATATTCTTTCGAGGGGGGAGGAAGTGGGAGCACTTCCCAGTCACAAAGAAACATGATAAACACGTTTCTACTTTGATGCACTTGTCCAGAAGATGACAGATACTTCACCTCTTGCCTCTGAATTCACAACAACAAGCTTTTTCTCAGCCGATATTTATAGCCGTATTGTCGTTTTTGAGTGTGTGTGGTCCCTTCGCCTGCTGTCTATAATTGCGCTGGGAGCGGTTGACAAGAGACGAGTGTGATGCGGGTTTAACCGGGACACATTTTTGAAGTGCACTGCCATATATAGCTCAGTGTGACGCTCCGAGAAGCTAAACCTGGCCTTCCGGGCATTGTGTTAGGAGCAACTCGGAGGGCAGCTCTCGAAGCAGCTCATCTCAACACCTCAGGAAGCTGGTCACCCAACAACTGCTCATCAGAGCTGCTCTCAAGCACACTCCGCACAGACTCCAAACAGTTCCTCTCCAAACTTGTACTGATAACCATGGCTCATGGTAGTTATTGCCTAAAAGGAACTACTGAAGATAATTGTTTAATTCCATAATGAAATAGGTGTCTATAGGTTGCTATAGGCTTTATTCGGCATTTTGTTTTCTTCCTTAGCTCGTAACATGAAATTCGGAGCCGAGCTTGGTGCCTTGTTCATTCTTGCCTTGTCTCAAGTGGTCATGTCAGGCCATGTTACACCGCACAGAACACTACATATTAATCTTAGAAAGATTATTCAACCGTTCACAGAGTTTTCCTATGACTGTGCTAGTGACGATTCATAAGCGGTTCTAGCTTATGCGAATACCATTGAGGTGTTATTATTTTCTAAAATGAAACAAACACGACGCTTTGAATGGCCACAGGCGTATGAACTGGATTCAGCCGGATCTAATTTTAGTAGCAAGAGAGGTTGCTCAATCGATATTTTTAACTTCAAGCTCCATAGATTGGCATCATTGGGGCGCGTAGTTAAGGCGCGTGGCTAAGGTACATGGATAAGTAGTGGATATGGTGCATCATTGAAGGGGGTCGTTAAGGCACATCGTTAAGGTGCAAGACTAAGGTGATTACGTCAGGCATGTGGCTAACGTGCATGATTATGTTAAAGTGTGTAGAATGTGTGATCCTTGTGATTAAGGTGCGTGATAGGTGTGTGGTTAAGGATTGTGATTATCATATGAGCTGAAGACACACTATGCGAGTAACGCAGCAATATCCAGAATCGCGAACGAAATATTGCGGGTATTGTGTGGCAATTTAGTATGAGCAAATTTATGTAAAAATAGCTAGGGCGATTTTCTAACCATGCTGATGCCGGGGACACACCTAGCGAGAAACGGCAGCGAATTCCGGAATCGCCAACAAAAATTGGCATGTATGTGGGATATTATTTCATAGTAATATCTCGCACCGACAACTTAGCGTCTGTGAAGCAATAATCAGGTGAAATATGAATAATAGCTCACATAAACGCCAATTGGTATGGTTGATTCCGCCGCATGGTGTTTCCCCAGTTTGAGGCCCAAACTGACTTCAATCACTTGGTGTGTTTCGGCTGTGGTTCAAGGATGTGGTTCGGGTATGTGATTAAAATGCATAATTATGGTTCATGGGTAAGGAGAATGGTTGAGGCACATGTAAAAGGTGCGTGGTGGTTAAGGTAGGTTTTTAATGTGCATTGTAAGGCCCGGCGTCCACCTACTACTATATGGCTCGGGAGTTCACCTGATATCGGGGCAGTTGACCACGTTTTTGCGATAAGGCACCGGAAAAAAGACCGTTGAGATGCATGGTGGATTGGCATGTCTAGACATATGTCTACGATATTGCACGTTCCCGATATGTCTCCGATATTTGCCTTTCTGTATCGGTGCCATATCGATAGGTCTAAATTTCTATCGTAGTAGGTGGATGCCAGGCCTTAGGAACCGCGTCCACTGAGCTCCCGATGCGTTCCAATATGCCCTACGATGGACATCCCAATGAAAAATAGAAATCGCGTCGGAAGGTCACCTTTCCTCGGGCCAGTTGACCACGTCTCTGTGATTACGTTCCGATTAAAAATTGGGCACTTCATCTTCCGGATGAAAAACCTGTATCGTAGGGTCTCTGCGAAATTTCAACATGTTGAAATGTCGGTGTCTAATCGGGAGCATTGCAGGGTATTCTGGCGGAAAAATCAGTCTCACCTGTGAGATATCAATCAGAATATTATGAAATTCTGGAATCACATACATATGCCCGTATACCCTGCAAATTTGGTGATTTTCGATTAGGTGTAAGTGTCTCAAATCAATGCTTTGCTAGTTTGACTTGGAATATAGCTAAAAATATAGAAAAAATACATTGTTGTTTTATGTGTCCTGATAAACATTATCGGTGTGATATTTCCTGAATTATCGTGTATCGTAAATCTAAAAATTAAAAAAATAACACTTCAAGATATGCACTTATGCCCTGGTTTTATCATCGGGTATATCGGGACCAAGATCACCTTTTTCTGGTCAACCTCTAACGATGCGTGGTGAAGTGGTATGTCTAAACATTTATCTACGATTTTGCACCTTCCCGATATGTCTCCGATTTTGACATTTTGTATCGTAGCCATATCGGGAGGTCTAAATTTCTATGGCGGTAGTTGGACGCAAGGCGTAGTTTAGATAGCCAGAAGGGTCAACCTCATTGAGTATTGTACTCCTCACGTCTGATCCATCTTGTTGAGGGGTGGGAGTGTAGACCGAATAATCTTCACCACCGACTGAGGGGAATACGCGACATGGCGTTACTTCTAAGGAGTGGCTATGGCCAGTTCGGAATGTGTTTAGGGTTGAGGGAGAATATCCAACAGCGGTGGCTCGCAAAGGCTGGGAGAGTGCTTCACGGAATAGAACATGGAATAGGTCACGGAGATAGAGCCAATACAAATCAGGCTGTCTCAGTAAAGGGGTCGTGGCTTGGCCCTGTAAGCAGCTCCGGGAGCTATTCCAGGGACCGCGGGGGATTCAGGTAGTGAGTCAGTAAATCCGAACGGTAAGATGTTTATGTGCCCACAGTGAACATCCGGGTTGTTGGTAGTGTGAGGCGAGCGGCGGAGTTGACCACCTGTTGAATAAATTTAGTGGGGTTTTACAGGCAATCGATCAACCTGCTCCTCCACTCCTCCCCTCCGTCTATACAGTCGCCACCCTTGCACCCCTTCCGGCACTATCAGGCTCAGGATTATATTGACGGCATAGTATAGGATGTGTCCCATATCGGGGACACCAGGGACTAAGGAAAATTTATACTGGCGATAAGGCCAACTTTTATTTTTCTACCGTCTGTCATAGATATATATTTTATATAGAAAGGTTTTCTTCTTTTCATTTTCTATAGTTTATTGCTCTCTCGACTGAACCTGACATACGGAAACCCTTACTAGATAGAGGATTTTTATTCGACCGATATCCGGTCTTTTTTCAATAAAAAATGCTCTATTAGGAATACTCGAGCGATTGTATGTTTCATACAGCCATGAAAACACTTAGTATCTTCTTTCTGAATCTCAAATATCATTCTTAAGCTAATCATAGGTAGACAACATATGATTCCGAGAAAAAAACATGATTTTTCCCGGCAAAACCTTAAACCAAACACGAGTTCTGTCAAGTGTAATTGAAAGTCGTCTGCGCAGCACTCTTCACGTGAGCAGCTCGACGCAATTATCAAAGAATCCATAATGGGAGCCACTCGATGTGATTGCTTTCATTAGCGTTGACATTACTTGGAACTAGCGGGGAGAGGTCTTAAGAGGGATTACAAAAGGGGAAATACTTCATTTCCTATATTCTGGGACAAAGAGCAACGATTTTCGGTCGACGATTACGATTATCTGTTATGGTAGCAGTTGGTCATTCGCCCTTATGAAAATAGATATAAGCACCATATCCGTGTGAATTGATGGCATTCAGAGGGAGAAGTAGCATTTTCTCTATAGAAAGCTAGTGGTGCTTATCGACCAACGGAACTAATTTTCAGGTGAACATAGGTTTTGTATTATCGGAATGATTATACTCTCAGAAAGTGATTAATCAATGGACCTGAGGGTAAGTTAATGGAGCTGACTTCCACACCCACGATATGGGGTTAGGTAGTCTGGCAATGGAAAGTTTGAAGTGGCAAAGGACAGGAATAGGTCTGGCCGAACACTCCAGTGGAGGGTAATGAAGTCGACAAGTAAGCCACCTGCCATTTCTCCAGTGACTTGAGCCTCAGGAGCGGACGAGGCGTGATAACGAGACCCGTCACACTGCACACCATCTACTACACTCCAATAGTTGTGATCTGTGAAATGACGTCTGCTATACTCAAATGTCATTTGCCTTGGGCTGCGTAGAATTTATTGCTACTGCACCGTTGGCTGTATTACATGTAGGGAATCTCGCACTGGGAGCAAATCAATATTTGTTGATGAGAAGTATGATGGCGTCATCCTCGGGGGTAGTATAGTTCTTCTGAATTTTCTAAGGGTGTAATATTAGCCACTAATGAACCACTCAGAATATAACTGGGCAACTAACCCACAGGTTATAATTAACTAATCCCATCAGGACTGACCTGAAGTACCCGCCTCCAACCTCTTCATTAGAAGTCAGTTTATCGTTGGCGGCTGTCAACCTGTAATAAAGGCCATTGGCTGGTGGATTTCCAGGTCTGAGACACATATTGGGTTCGTTACTGAGTTTCTGTTAGAGACGCTTCAGAGTGTGCCTTCGAGCATAGAGAGTAGGTGGATCAGTTAACAGTGGGATCAGTAAAGGGGGCGTCGAATTCCTCACACACTTCTTCCTAGTCAGAATATGGCGACAAAGTGCCCTTATCGTGACCAGGCATAATTGAATTGATTATCCTTAGCGTCTTGTTCCATATATCTTTAGATATATATGTCATCTACGGATTTACTTTGAAAGTTATCATGGATGCCTTTGACCATTGCAGCCCTGGGCAGACTTCGTTTCTCTGGATCCCAGGCTTTTACACGTGACTCCATTCCGAATGAACGGGGCCGTCGTTGTCCTGTGCCAAAATAAGAACACTGAGGTTAATTAGCGCAAGGCTGTGGGCAGATCGTAAGTGATACTCGGGTTGTTGATATGCTAGGCATGACACGGTCTGCCGCATAAACACTAACGAACCAGTGTCTATTACCACGCGACATTTGGAGGCAGGCACTCGACAAGCGACTCAGCAGACGACATTTGTCGTAATGACGAACCCTAGGCGGGAACCGCGAATGAGCGTCAGTAGAGGCTGACATTTAGATAGAACTTTCGGGTTCAGAGCCAAATGTTAGGATATTTCTCTGGGATGTTGCTTGATTGACAGGAAGGCACACTGCTTAACTGTGCAATTCCTCTTTATTGTCAAGCAATGTTTATTTTTCTTCACCAGATATCTCGCCTTATTACTGATCATCCTGTAGACTGTGCACATGACGGTATTCTCTTGTCATTCCTTTATATCCATATGTATGCCCTTGTCATTTGCACTGTGTATAACATTTAATGGGCACATTGGGATTTGTATACCATTTAGAAGCTTGAAAAGATCCCAAGGTCAACTTCTATCAACAGTTATATTTTTTCACACGAAGTGCTAAGCTAAAGCACGTAGAGAACGAATTATATGACTTTGATGTTCAAAGTGCCAGATCCACTAAAATGAATTTAGTAGTCGCACACGCCCATCCAGAGTTCGCCCAGTTGCATGAAAAGTCGCAGTAAAATTCGCTTCCGTGGATCAGGCCTTCGCATGGTGGTCACTTAGGAGTCGCATCTCTCATGTGAATTTAAATGGCCATGCGACACGACATGCAACAATATCATGACCAATAGTATTCACATCGTAGCATCGTCGCATGAACTCATGCGAATTAAGTCGTCATAGTGGATCCGGCGCTGGTCCCAATCACTCCTGTATTGGCGATTTCAATTAAAAAAACTATTAATCACATTGTAATTTTATCAACTTTCTATCAACAATGATATGCACACAACAATGATGGCACATCCTTATATAAATCGCCATTGAGACTGTACTTTGCGTACGCATACTTTAACAACGTGGTAGCATGGAGATATGTTCATGTACAATGTGTACTGATGTAGAGTTTCTACTGATACATTATAACCCTTCCATTGTAACTAAGATATCATTCTATATGGAATCTCTCAGAACATCGCCCAGCTCTCCTAGATGAAGGATATTTCAGACTCATTGTGTCGTTATCATATATACTTCTACGCTATCATACACGGTATGTGAAATTCATCCTAGAAGTCGTTATTTTGGAGATACTGGAATGTATGGCGGAACTCTAATACAATGTTAGCTTAGACAAATCCTCCTGATACCTGTTTGTAATGCGAGGGGTGGCGTCCTCAACACGTTCACTGATTGCAGAGATAATAGATATCCCCTCCGCACCCACTCCGTGTATCATACTATCACTGACCAGTCGGCCCTAAGTTGATTAGAGCCAATAGGAGAGACTATCTGGCTTCTCCCAACCTCTGTTGTGCCGACCGCGCAGGCCAGCCCCGACACGGTGACTCTTGTCGCTGACAAGCTCATAATCCCTGTTATCTGATCCCCACCCTCCTACACTCATGCTGTAACATGGTGATCCGAACATTAACCCGTGTTGGGCTATCTTCATACTACATGGTCCGCTTCTGGTCATTCTATCGGTCCGTAGTCCCGAGAAGAGTACCGAAAAAATACTGTGACTTACTTGCCTATGGGAATAATGGAGGGCAGCGAGTCAGAAGAGTATTATTCAGATACTGAGCTCGAGGCCTTAGGTTAGTTCCCTTTCTTGAATTCTTGTTTAGTTATTTCGGATATCTCGAATATGAAAGGTGTTTCAAGATGCATATTTAGGGGAGGGATCGTTGAGAACCTGCCCTCAATGAGAGGACCCAACGGGGGATATGGTCATATGGGTGTCGGTACTGGGGCAGTAAATTAACCGCCTTAATTACATAAACAAGCGATAATGTGGTCTATTAAGACATACATGTGTCCAGTCTCACAACTCCTATGATTAGAGCTATCTCTGCTCCGACACTGATTGTACTAATACCTGTCTCAGCAATTTTCATTTTTTTACTTTTATCTTCCTTCATTTATTCTTGATAACAAATGAGGACATTTTTTTAATAATTCTATCGCCTTTTGGTTATTCCTCTGGTTTGGTTGCTTACAACACCTGTAGCTACGATGTACACTCGTTCTGGACGTGACTCTCCCGGCTTACCCGTCGGCGTCCACCGGCGACGACCCGGCTTGGCCGGCCTAGAAGACGTCGGAGATTTTCACAATCGCCTCAACCACTTCTACGACCGCCAACGCTATCATCATGCAGGTGACGGTGCTACTCCAGAACAGGAATTATTTCTAAACTTCTTCAGACCGAGATACTGATATGTTTGAATATATAGGATTGTCATTAGCGAGGGTTCATCATTGATCGATAAAGATGAATATAGGGAAGAAGGAGGTTGGGGCACTGGACTCGTTAAACTAAGGTTGTGGGACTTTGTTGGTTCGAGTCCGACTGCAGTCACCTTTCTCCTTCATTCCTAGCTGTGGCAGGCCTACTTACAGTCGTTCTCATTCCATGTCTATGTGTTGTGGGAACTAGGGAGAACGTTTACCTCAGTAAAAAGATAAAGAGGGAAGAATACTGAAACACCCACATTTTCAACACCTTACTTCCATGACGAGATATCTTTATCAAATTATAGACACCTTCCTGTCTTCCCAAGGCCTAGTTCGGGGACATAATTAGTAACGCGGGATGAACTTGAATATTGGAGAAAAGTCTTTTTTGATATTGAGAAATTATCAAGGATATTATTGAGAACAACAGTTTAAATCTGCAGGGTGGGTGGGCGGTGATTTTTTCAGCGTGGAGGTCCATTGGAGAGTGAGTTTGAAGGGGTGCGTGGCATGGCCACATGAGACTTACCACTGCGTGCCAATGTGATCGCTTGAGAGTACCGGATAGCGTCTCTTTTCTTACCGCGCCAGCATGAAAGCCAGCACGTTAGCGATAATCTGAATTTCTTTGATAAACTATAAGCAGTATGGCCATGAGTTTTGACTACCTCTAGTAGAATGGAGAATGTAATTCCATCGGGATTTTCTAATCAATATTATTGGTTCTTTCACTACGTCTATAGACAATCTATAAAGAAATAGGTAGCATATATATACGTCTCATCTTGAATGAGTCCGATTACCAGGGAATTTGATAATGCAGTATTAAGTATTCGATTTTTTCATTCATTCCTTTATCCTGTTTCTGTAAAGGCTGTCACTATATTTCTGTTCCAAGATTAGTTATTCCAATGAAAACTGCATTTGATAATCAGTGTACCTTGCTTATAATTGGAATTGAGAATGAAAACATTGTGTGAAAATCAACAAAAAGCGTCTATTCTGAGTTATGATACTGCTGAACACACATTTCATATTGATACTGAGCTAGCAGTATTAGGCGAACTTATGTTACTGTCCGCGATGCGAAATGGACCGAGTTTCTTGTGAGGCTCGATCTGCATAATATAGATCTAAACTTATTCTCACGAATTCATATTTTACCACATGTTTGGTACCTCCATGAATACGTTCCTACCAATTTCTAATATTCTTCCCTTCTTCTAGACATAGAGCTGTGTGTCTCTCTAATAGAATAGCTTTCCCATGATACCCTCCTCATAACCCTCTTGGTATGATGATCATATATTTGACAATAAATCTGAACGGATAGTTTGATTCGTTTGATATAGATATCATTACATCGTTGCAAGTGCATTGTGACAACCGAGATATCGATATCAGCCAGATTTTATCAATCAATCAAGGATGACGAGATTACAAATCACAGGACGTGATGGTTCAAGATAAACCAATACGTTTGCCTGACCACAACTCTCCACCTTGTTTGTTGTTTTGGGCTTCATCTTCTAGTGTTTTATGTCAATTTCGAGTAACAAATACACTTGAAATGAATGATATTTTTATAATTTCCAGAAATTGAGGGAAATTGGGTATAAGGAAAGTGGGAAGCGTGATCTAACAATAGGAAATGTATAAAACATGGTTTGGTGCTGTGATAGCATGTGTTTATATAAAGCAACGCCACAATCATATCTAGCTTGCTTTGGAGCGATGGGATTTTACTTTGCATGCAACAATATTATAGTGATCTGGCCCTGGGTGAAGTGATATCAAAGTTACGAGGTAAGGATTTAAAATATCACTTCATGGGACTTTAGCCGAGTTCAGGAATGTTTTATAGATCCTTCTCGGGTAATATTGATATCCTTTCTCCGAGGAAATTTGTATCTTGTTACAATATACCTTCTAATATCGATAAAAATGGCAATTTGTGTACCGATCAACTCGTATGTTATCATAGCGACATCACAATGATGAAATATCGGGGGCAAGGAGGAATGTATACCAGCTGGCATAGCTCTATCCATTCATTGTTTACGCTTAGAAGTATTTGAGAAAATGAACAACCTGAACGCAGCTGTTTCTTGCTGAACTCTTGGGTTCACTTTTCCATATTCTATCATTCAATTAGATGAATATAAAAGCAGTGAGGCGAAGATGTACCGAGTAATCTGACATATGAATATCAGATCACGGATTAAGTTCAAAGGGTCTTTAAGCAATCTATGAGAAAACCCGTACCATTCTTTATACATGTGATTACAGGTTATTGCATATCTTCCTATCCGGTTTACCTGAAAAATAATTGTGTACTTTACGTTGAGGATCACTTAAGAACTAAGTTTCCTCTATCCTGCAATAGCAGCAGGTATGTCTGGTGGCTGAAGTAATTATAGCTATAATCTCTTCTGGTAATACAAAAGGAGCTTGAGCGGTAGATGTATCTTGTCACGGCATTTCATCTTTTTGAGGTGCACTTCCGAGACGTAGCATCTATAAAATAGTGTACGACATCATGACATTTTTCATACACGGGATATTGGCCGGCGTCTATGTCATATGGCTTCCCGTCAACTCCAGGGGATGATGTAAAGTGGCGGATCGCTCTCTCAAATCAGTACTTGACAGGGTGGGGCATGGCAAATATCTGATACTGGGAAGCAGCACAATGGTGATTGGTATATTCTGGGTCCGTTTTTGATATATGTTGCTTCCGACAATAGGTTAGTAAATTAAATACCAGGAACCCGTTTTATATTCGGGGACGGAGAGAAAAATAGGAGAATCCTTTCAGATAGTAAACAGCCCCGCGAAGGTCCAGGACAAGTCCAATTTGGTTGTATTTTTCAATTTAATAAGATTTAGTTTTTGAAAAGGCGAATAAATGTATTATTTACATATACTTGTTACGAACTCTTAAGGATAATATTCAAACATGTACATTGATAATATAATGGATAGTGAGGCTATAAGCTAATGCGGACCGTCCTATGACAGTATTAGGACTATCCTATGACAGTCCTAAGAGGATCCTCTCAGATATTTAACGGCCCCCTGATTGCTTTGACCAGCCACTATTTTGTTAACTTTGGCCCCATGCCGGATTAAATAAGAAAAATTCTAAATTACCCTTAATCTTTCAAATAAAATACCGGGATCAGTTTTACAAATATCCGTGTCTCTGAGTTCTACGTATAGTGACATATGATAAATGCATTTTGGTTTTAGGCCAATTCAGTTATCTGCTTTGCCCGCGTTGAGGTGCTATTTTGTGTATTGCCAGGGGCATGTGGCACTATTATCGAATTCTCTTGGGATCGCTCCCTCCTCGTTGAACGTGGCAGCGACCTGCACGTGAAGGCGTCACGGTGATATAAATCACTGGTAATCAGAGAACCTGTAGAGGATGGTGTTCTGAAGCAAGTACTCTTTTTTAATTAGAGGCCTGTGTGGCATTGATTTTCAATGATAGGGGCCAGGTGATACCCGCCGGGTACAAATAACAATCCCATTGCGGGTAAAGACATGGCCTTAATAAATGCCATTCGGTCGTCTCACGCCCAACTTTTCAATATCCTTCCGCCGGGTCGCGTAGCCACCTGCGAGATGCCACGGATGACGTCACATGATACCATCCTCCAGTTCCTCCCTGTCCCCACATGTCTTTCTTTCCTCCGGCGTCGCTCTTGGAAATAATGGCCCTGTGCAAATTAATCACATGTGTTAATTGCGGAGTTGTCGAGAAGCCGAGATTCCGGGAAGGGTGTTCTTACAGCTCCACATTCTATAGAAACCTCCTCAAAAGGCTCCCAGTTGAACCTTCATGTAATAACATGTCCGCGACAAGTCGGGCCAATAGGATTTGATGTCATCGTTATTCATGCTTGCTGGAGTTTCACCTGGCTGAAATTCGCTATTCCATTCTAGTAATTCTACTTAATATAGGCAGGCCTGTTTCAATTCATGTGGAATCGAATAGATGCGCCTCTTAACAATTTTGGAACGAAACTGAGCCAAAATGAAACTAACAGACCTATTCCGTGTGCATTATCCCCTCGGTTACGAAACCTCTTCGGCCAAACAAATACCTAGCAATGGGTTCATTAGGATTAGATGACCTGGCTTATGAAAGTATTCGGTATATAACACAGCTCGAATTTGGAAGTTATACATGTTTATCACCTCCGTTGGGGGCCGTTGAATAATCTGGGCTCGTACAAGGGTTATCGTAAAACAGTATTTAAGGTCGTTCGTTAAGACAATCTTAACCGTCCATAAGTGTTGAATAAAGCTGACCCACATCATACCTGAGTCTCCTTTGCGAACAGAAAAGGGTCTTTATATACGAGCGTTGATTATTCAACGAGCCCCTGGCTATCATATACCTATCTTTATATGAAAACCATGACGATTATTAACTAGACAACCTATATAATAACACTTTACTTTGTCTTATCAGTCATATCAAGCAAAAAGACAACTTTATGTTCCCAACCAAAGATCACACTCTAGGTGTGATGGCATTCTTTTCCAAAGGCATGAGGCCAAGCAGAGCAGTGCTTGACCAAACGACAGCCTTAATTTTATAATACAACATTAGGCGCCATGAATGGTAGTCCATGTATACATCACAGTGATTACACCATTTATCTAGGAAATTAGCGTGTATTAATTATACATGTCAACAGCTAGGGATCAAGAAAGGTGGTTTCAAAACCTACTAAAAAACATATAAGCTTGGCTATGAAATCTCCAAAGCGCGTCTTTAGTTAGTAGTATACGGAATTGTGTGTTTTTCCCAGGTCCTATCAAATACGTGCACTTGAGATATGAAGACACATTAAAACATCTTCATCCCCAGATTTACCAAGTACACTCATTTTAATTATAGCACATAGAAATTTGTGCGAAATTATTTTCTTTTAGCTTACCATCTTGTCTGCATCAGCTATCAATGCTGGTGTCAGTTAACACAATCTCTTGTTTTGCTTAGTCTTTACTACGTGCACCTATAAGGACTAAAGTTACTGTACGACCATTACCATCACATTCCACTAGAAATACCACCGAATGCCGCCACTGGCTAACCCTGTCACAGCCACCAAGTCGCACAAATTAATACCCCTCCGCCGGGCCATCACATTCTTCTGTTGGCATTACTCCCCATTCCTGAAACCAATCTCATGACCCTTCCATCCTCATCCTCAAATGCTCCTGCCCATATCCGCAAATCTTCTTTTCGTGACCTTATTTCCGCAGATAACCAGCACTAGGGTCTCATAATACTGCACCTCCCATTCATATACCTACGTCTCTCCCCGCCGCAACTGTCTACCTTTAGGGTGTGACTGGTCGCTCTTTGAATATATATCCTTCTAAACATGATCCTCAAGGTTGATATTCTACTCCAGGGAGCCACTCTTCTAACCAGTGATTAACTACAACCAAGGTGGTTAATGGCCGGAAGCGGGAGGGGTTGATCCTGATTAGACTCAAGTTTGTCTCAGGTAACATGTCAAGCTAGGCTGGAATTCGGCCCCGTCCCCACTCATCTACCTCCAATAATCACCCACCCACCAACGCTATCCCCATCCCTCTATCTATATATGCATGCAGGCTATCACGCTGTATAAGCCGACCCTAATGAGACGCGTTTTACTTTCTTCTAGCGGGAGATTTAGTAGCGGTAATTGCCCATGCTATATATTCCCCATATAACCAATTACGGCATGACAAAGGATCCTTCTTTGTGGGACAATCACGCCTTCGCCCTGCCCTCAATGGAACCCGCTGTCAAGTAGGACATTCCCCCGGATTGTGCTGTCAGAGTACGGTAAAAGGGGAGGTGTTCATTATGCGTCCTCGCCGTCGCAATACAAATCCTAAGGCCTGCATAGACTATACGACCTTTCACTGACGACGCATGCTATGGTCCGAGAGTTGTCATATCGCAATGGCTCTCTCACAAACCTGGTATGAGCATTCTACAAGATAAAGTCTGGTCACATATCTGGCAGCTTAATGTGTTTCTATCGCACTTCCTATTGATCAGTGAGTCACACAGCGCCAGAAGCATACCAACAGCATTGCAACCTGGTGATCCCGTTAGGCATAACCGTACGCCACAGCGAATCTCAGGTGTCTGTGATAGAAAAAAGCAGCATATTATTGCAAAAGGTTGTAATACGTTGGCTACATGTTCCAAGAGTGGCGTTGGCGACGAAGGAACGTACTACGTTTTTCTTTCTTTTATCGCAAAGATAATAGTTTCTAAGACTTACCCATCGTTGTCGCTATCTCAGGTTAGGACAATACAGTGGGTCTAGGCCTTAAAGGCCCGAATCTCCGGGGAAGGACGTGTGTATGCAAGGTTGTCCGGGGATTATGTAGGGTTTCGTTATGCTTGATCACATATGAGAACAGAAGAGAACACCACCCCAAATACTCCCATTCGGAACGAACGATCAATGTCAACTGGAGGATAGGTATGTGATGCGTTGTGGCGGTAATGGGGCTTAGAATGTGTCATTTGTTCTTTTCTCGTTCGTAATTACCTATCCGGCAGGTTGCAAGTGATTTTCCTTAGGAAGAGAACGTGTATTCAGGAACAAGTTTGCAAATATAGCTTTCTTTATGGAAAGCTGTCAAGTATAAGAGGAACAATAATATTTCAAATATGAACTCAGGTAAATGACCTCCTCCTATAACCACCCATACCGAGTTGTAAATATCTTAACCATGGGAAGCGCTTTTGAACTTATTTTACTTATGCTATTCCTGTCGCCAATGTCTATACTGTTTGTATGAACTAGGGTCATGTGCCTGCTTAGGGCTCTCGTAGGTTGCATCTATATGTCCCTTGCGCACCCTATGTTATATTTGGTCGAGAATATTTTATAGGGTTACGACCAACTCGGGATTCCTTCACGTTCTGCTAATGATAGGTGTTGTGATTTAATATCTAATGATGGTATGTATGGGCTATGTGGCCTCCCTGAAGGCTCAAAAGATAGGGGATTAGGCTGTCAAACGGGTGAACGTTCTGGCGGTGATGTAGGTCTACCTCAAACACGCGCACACAGCTAAATACCCTGCACTCACCACCTGCCCATCGTCTTTGTGGTGGACGTAGATAAGAACGCCGGACACCATGTCTTTGATGGCCTGAGTAATCTCCGCCTCAGACCACGTGATCCGACCACGTGACCGGCCTGGGCATGGAACGCCCTGCCTGGAGACTCTAAAAGCCTTCTGGCGGCCTCCAGATGAAACACACGGCTACAAAGAGGCGGCGAGCGGGATAGGTTGACTAGGTCCTCCGGGCTCCTAAAGGGGTGAAGTGTTTCATACAAAGAGTACGGAAAGTCCGGTGCTCACACACACCAGCCCGGAATGGTCCACCAACAAAGAGCGAGCTGATTGAATTAGCATGTAGGCCACAGCAGCCTATATAACTATTGGCAGACATTTCCTTTTTCGTTCGGTTGAGTAGAAATGTTGGTCCCGCTCGTAGTATGCAACGAGCATGGTTGTATATATAAGGCAAATCAATGTAATGATTTTCTACATCATTCTCTACATTATTGATATAGACCTTCCAGATGAGAAGAAGATTTTCTGGCCCGCTGATTGTACCCCGAGTGTCGATGCCAGTATGATAATATTGTCCTTCTACTTGAGGCTATGGCGGAAAATTGGTACAAAGGGCAACCTTGCACTAGGCAATTTTAATCATTTCTGGAATATTTGTGCAAATTTTAAATGATAAACTCAACGTCTCCCGATTGTCCAATGCCCATGATATAACACAACCTATTTGTCCCATAACATTAAGCAAAGGACAGATAACCCACAAAACAAGCAATTCAAAGTGATGATTTTATTTAGAATTTCCTAAGACACTGAAGTAATTGCGCTAAATGGTGGAGTGCAGAATAGTAGAACGATTCCTATCCATTCTGTACAACATGCCTAGGCAGTTGATTACTACTTAGACCCTGCACCCACCAACGCCAATTCTGGTCCCGATAAGCGTTACAATTGACTTCCCGATTAGAATCACAATTCCATCCGGAGGTCAGACAAGATCGTAGCAGTGTACCAGACTTCTACGATCGACTTGCCGATAAGCCACGATTGACTCCCGACACGCCACGATATATAATCGCTGTAGATATGATATCAATTGAGTCAGTCTAATGGTCTGAAAATAAAAGTTTTATATCAGAATTGTAATTTTGCCAAAGTTATATTTTTTCCATTTGATTCTTTCATTATTTGGAAAATAATATCATACTATATTGTAAATACCTCTGAAAGATTATTCAGATTCATAAGATATTCCAAAAATTATAGTATTTTCTAATATAAAAATTATTCCGGTTTTCTACATTTGATAAACTGATTGAATCATGAGCCGATCGTGACCGTGGTTTACCCTTTTGTACATCCAAGGGTGTTCCAATGGTTGCGATAGACACCCATTCTACGATTAGAAAATTCGGTGACTGCGCGGTAGACTACGATTTTGCCATTCCCATTCTTAGTGTGTCGAGGGGTCAATCGTAGTGCATCTGCGTTGTCGGATGTAGGGCCTTACTGCTTACTGTTATTACAGATTCACATCTTCAACCCTACACACTCTGCCAAAAAGCTATTAGTGAATTAGTCCCACCGGATGTACCACTTAACTATCAGGTAAACACCGATTACATGATAAACAAACACATGTAATTGATATCTGAAGTTAATCAAAGGAATTTCAACTGTTTCCACCTCCTTTTTTGTCATTGTATATACCATGATATGTTCGATGGACTGAATACATCTTCACTGGCTCAAATAAATTTCATCTGGTCTTGTTGGTTTTGCAGGTCGCGCGGCGGCCGAGGACATGTCGGGCCCGCACGACGGCCAGAGGCGCCATCTTGTGGCATCGACGATTGGACACCAGCTGGCGTTGACCCCACAGGTCGGCGCCCTCCCGGCGTCCTCCACAGCCCCACCGGGCGGCGCCACCAGCACTGGGGACGCCGGACGGGAGGAGCCGGCAGGTGGCGGCCGAAGCAACACTGGGTCTGCGGCAGGCATTTTGTACGATCTGCAGCAGCAGCAGCAGCAACAGCAGCAGCAGGCGGTGGCCGCGCGGCAGTTACAACAAGCGGCCCCGCAGCATGCACAGTCTCACAGCCAGTGCGGGCCAGCCCTGGGCTACCCGCAAGTCGCGTTTCCCGCTGTGCCCCCTTACATAAGGCAACAGTCGGCCATGCAATTTTGCTACTCGCAAAACTCAGATAAACCACCTTTGTCCAAGACCTTTTCCTTGCCACACGACTACGACTCGCAGAAGCCACTCGGCTACAAGCCCTTTGCCACAGCTGCCGAGGCCGCCTTTGGAGGCGCCTTCCCAACAGGCACCACGGTGACTCGACGCAGTGACGGCATCTCGTGCCCCAACCTGGGGCGGCGCCCCGAGGTGTCATACAGGAAGGACAAAATGGCCACATCAGAGGAGACCCAGAGTCTGTTATCTGAGCTGGTGTCCGAAGAGGACTCGAGTTACTCGCTCTTCGACATCACGGGCCCCAGTGGCCAGGTCCGATTCCCCTGGCAGCGCGACGTCGGGGTGCAGACCGACTTCGCGCCCGGCGCCGCCGCTACCTCCGCCGCCGCAACTACGTCCACCGCCGGGCTATGGTCGTCGGGGTTGGATGCGGGCCGCGGTCCAGGACCGGGACCCGGGCCCTGGAAGCCCGACACCTCCTCCGGTAGCGGCGGGGGGAAATGCGTGCTCCAGAATGCACCCAGCACCATGAAACGCTCCTCCATCAGCATGCAGGAGGGGTTATGCCTGGAGGTACCTCCATTTGAAGGGGTCAGTGTTTCTACCCCGGCGCTGCATCAGCAGGATCCGTGGACGTCGTTGGAGCACATCATACCGGACCCTGGTAGTCTCACGGCGGCGCATGGCACGGAGTGTAGACTCTACTGTTCCCTACACAATACGGAGAAGTCCTACAGGTGTCCTGACCACAAACATGATGACCATGACCAGCCTGAGCCAAAGAAGCTGCTACGACCCACCAACCTCACGTAAGTACCCTCCCATTTATCTCCTTATTACATCCACTAATCTGTTTGTTCTTCAAGATCCGGGTTCGCGAAGGGATAAACCCATTATCGTCCGGTGATCAACAACCGCCAGCATCCCCTGTGGCACGCAGCAGGAAAGCGTGGGTGGTGTGCGCAATTATAAAGAAATATGAGATTAATAGATCGAATAAATATTTCAGATTTGCGTAATCTTCAAACAGGAATCCGGTTTCTCTTCAAATATTACTGAACCAGATATTACCACAATAATTCGATCATCGAAATACTCGAACGCCGAGGCGCAAGAGGTTGCTATTAGTAGACTCCGTCAACCTTAAGTGAGGGAAAGGACATTTACCATCGGAAGCGTTTCAAAAATAATTTACAAACATTCCGTTGGATTCGTCATAATGATCGCAATTTTGAATTAAGCTGCGTGCTTTAAGGGAAGGCCGGAGGATAATAGCTGCTGTTTTTCGTCGCCGTGACGTTCTCTAAAAGTGCCTGCTTCAAACAAACAGCTCTGGTCTCCTTTAATCAGTTGCGGCTTTCAAGATGGCGAGCGAGTACCGGGACAGGTTCGTGGAGCGAACACCGCCCCCCTCTCCTGCCACACACGCGCACTACACGCGCAGCGCGCTGCGCTACTCAGAGTGGGTGGGTCGTTCGGATGATCGGAATAGGATCTGGAATTTAGAAGGTCGGATGTGGGGCGCTGCCGAAGTACAAGAACACCTATTGGAGATATTTACGCTCAGTATGATGCGATGTGCAAGGTGTATGTTACAACCTATGTCATATGTGGTAGTTAGATTGCTCTAAATGAACCGGTTCGATTGAGTAAAGAGAGTAAGAAAATGGAGGCAAAGGGAACTAAAACCGACAGACAGGGTATTAAGACACGAAACATGAAAAGAAAATGTAAAAAAAGACTTGACATTTATTGAGCGAGGGATAGGGGGTATTGTATGCCGGATATAGGCATAGCATTTGCTTATAGGCGGAACTCTGATTTCACCGTACACCAGACAGGACCGCCATCTAGCGGAAGCAGTTCATCTTCATATACCCTGGCGTCACGTGACGTACGGTGCCGAGTCATAAGCACGAATGTCGTCTGCCACTCAAAACTAAAGCAAACTGATGTTGGGATCGTTTAACTCAATACCTTCTCATTAATCATTATGTCTAGAAAGATTTACATTGCCGTGAGTATCGTATTTATTCACATTACGACATAAGCCTCCATTAGAAAAGCACCATAATCATGACCGATGTTTATAAGCAAATGCCCAATTGATCCCTCATGATGCTATATTAAGCATGGGAAGTCATAAGAATCATTCCCTTCACATCTTTGCCTACTTCTCTGGTACACTGAGGAACCCCTGTGAATTACTAAGCGCACGCTCGTAAAGCTGTCTTTGATGCTGAATTCAGCATGCAAATACTCCATAAATTTGCATTTGGAACCTCTTACGACGCAGTCCTTTGCGCCTGTTTATAGGACAGTAGAGCTTTCATGCAGGTTAACTGTAAGTAGAACCGGGAACAATGCTGGGTGGTTGGGTCATAAGGTTTTGGGTGGCATGGTTAAAAACTGCAGGAAGGCAAGGGTCGTGTGAGGCTGTGAGCAATGGCGCTGGGTAGAAAGTACTGGAGAGAGGCAGGTGAATCAGATTGGAGGGGGATGGCTGTGTTATTGATGACTTCCCCTGCGTTTCCTGAAGGAAGCAGGCAAGAATGGCTGCTGCATGGGATGTGGTGTCGGGGGATTCGGGTGTCGTGGGGGTCGCGGGGACGGCGTGTAGCCGGCGGGTGAAAGGAACCTTCACCACGTGGGCAAACACCGGCCTGTTTACCCGACACATGACCGGGTGGACCTCGTCATCTGGATTACCGATGACAGTGTTAATATCTGGCTCCCAATGAAGAGTAACAGATCCGCTAGGAAAAAAAATTATCCTCGACCGGCATCAAATATCAAAGACTAACAACACGCCGAACGTGCTTATTGGGGACTTGGCAGAAACATGGAGCACCAGGGCAACGGAAGCGACGATAAAGGCCATTTTAATTTGCACACGCCACCGCAAGTGGGGTCCTATTTCCAATTTCTAGAACTGTTCAGAATTGGGAACCATTCTCACATTAAGGGAGTAGAATTGTAAGTGGCCGAGAAGATGTGGAAGTGTTGAGGTGCTCCGATTAAGAGCACCATGGATAAAGCTACTACAGGTGTGTGGGGGACTTGGTGAGCGCAACTAAAATTGAATGTGATTCCAGTAATTGTGGAGTGCTGGAAATGTTGCCATCTGTCACTTAGTCAGACGGATTCACTATCTCACGGTAATAGAGTCTCTGAGAGCGTTTGACGTTATCAATTATTTAAACGGTTTCTCTATTACAATGTACAGTGAATCTGACAAGACGCAACCCACCTCCCTCATCCAATACGTAGATATCCAATACAATTACTGGTGTGTCTTGCTGGTACATACTGGGACGCAAAAAGGAGAGAATAACACATATTTTACTTGACAAATAACAGTATCATTTATGCAGAATACACCTAGGATATAACACCCTTTTATAATTTCCGATATGAATTAGGGATTTGAGATTAATTGCATGTTTCGCCGGTGAGGTATGACAGACATAAACTTACGAAGTGACTTACTTTTTCTGAGAGATATAGGACCTTAGGGAATTGAACACCTCCTTCCCAACATACATCTATATACAAAGATTGCCAAAGCTGCGGAATAGATGTGCAATGAAGTATTGATTAGAATGTAATGTAAAATTAAGGGGCAGGTCAGAAAAGGCTTGCGATGTACAAGCAGGTTAAACCGAAACGACAGATTCACAACGTCATCAACCGAACCGGAAGTTCTTTCAGCAAGCCACCAGTTTTACGGTGTCGCCTCTGATCAGTGGCTGCGCATCAACCAGGGATCCGGCCTGTAATGTAGCCAGCGAACCATCCTACGACACCACGGGTCGGACGTCAAACAACGGGGGCCCAGCGGTCTAACAGGCGGACGGATTCGTCAGCGTAAAGCGATCTCTAAAAGTCTCGAAGGCCAAACACCTTCAGAGGCTTGGCGAGCTGGCACTTCCCTGCCCTGGAACACAGTGTAATTAAACTAGTCTCTAATAAGGCCACTCATCATCCAGCTTAAGCAGTTTCTAATCAACCTCATGCTCAGTGTTGGCCGCCTGCAATTTAGACTCACTTGAGGCGTGTGTCTTACTCCAGCAATCGGGCCTCTGGGTCCATCTCTCACTCTCTTATTATACACTCCTCCATGAGGTATTGATGGAATTTGTAGCGCCATTCGGGGCAAGCGTGGGATCAAAAACGGGGAGGCGGCGATAGGCGTGATTGGATTAGGAGGCGGGTTGCAATAAGTGAGGTCGAAGTCGTCTATTGGCGTCTCCCAGCTGCGGCCGACGGGATATGATCTGTATGTGAGCCGGCCGTGTATGGTGATAGGGGAAGGGACGAGATTTCAAAGGCAGGAGGCGTAGAGATCTCACATCAGAGAAATGATTTAATAGGTTTTCACTGTGCTGTTACCTATTTGAAGACCGGATATTAAGAGAGAAAAGTAACGAGAAACATAGAAAGGTGAAGTCTCGTTAAAAATGTGTTGCATTATTCCACTGGCACCACATAGACGTGCTTGAGGGGTATGGGGGATAGGGGACAGAGCAGAGGCGTCGGGACGTAATGATGGAATTAGGAATAAAGATGTATCGAACTGAGGAACTGCTAAGGGGTTTACAACTTGTAGAGATGGTATGGGATGATATTATAAACCATAGCTAAGAACCATCAAAGGCCGGTTTATATGAGATTTTTTAAAGTACCTATTGAAGAGACATCTCACCTGTTACTATTCATACAACATAATTTGAGTAGCTAGTGAACTTGCATTGGTACGGAAATAAGGATAGGTTGTACATACAGGAGCAGTTCTATATATCTATTGTCGAAGCCCTGTCGACATGGGGTGTGTGTTGATGAGGGGCTGAGAGCACTACAGGGACCACTGTTTACACCCTCCCCTACAGCCACCCTCATACGGTGTTCACCGACCGCATATTCATTAAATATCTCATCGGATGACGGAGTGCACACCACCCCCTCCATACTTCCTCCACGAGGTGCTCTCCTCCCTCTGCTAATCCAGCGCGTCGAATATTGGCTGCGCACCTTTTACAAGACACTACTTTAACATTAGAGACCAGATGGAATTTTTTTTATGAAACAGCTCCTGGTGAAAGAGAGACAGTCGAGTGGATGCTATGAGCACTATACTCATACAAAAGCGTGATATATAGGAGCTCCATCACCCAGGTCTAGCTCGGCTTAGAGATGTGTAGACTATCACTAAAGGCCTGGCCATCCCCTTGTACTTTGATGTAACGAGGTAAACACCCACCAATATTGCCCTTTTGCACGCATGCACCTGTTAACGTATAGGTCGAGGGGAACCAAAAGGTGAGCAGATGCTGCATCGTCTCCTGAGCTGTCCGTTAAAACGATGGGACCACTGCCCCTACGTGGCTACAGGGCGAGCAGCTCCCTAACCTATGGGAGTAGTTACTCTAGCACGAAGCGACTCTCATTTCCCTTTTAGCGTGCAGCAAAGATAGTCCAGACGTGCTACCCGTCACTTTGAAGCGTTTAGAGAGCTCCACGCCAACGGTTTACCTGTAAGCCGCTCGGGAGCCGCTGAAGGAGGTTGGCTTTGACCGCCCTGACCTATGTGCACTTACTGGTAGGCTGTAGGTGCAGCCAGAAGGTCGGCGTGGGGCATATGGCGTGTGGGGAATGGCTGTTCTGACTGGCCTCTGAGACAACTGTGTCTAGACACCAACACAGTGGGATTAGGCCATCAATGGGGTGACGAGCACTGGTGAGCTGCGGTCGGGGGAAAGTAAGATGCGGGCAAATGCCTGCCGTGGCGTCCCCTCCGCGTTCCTCTGCCAACAACCTCACACCCCTACTCACACAATTTACGCCCCATAATATACCCATACTGACCTCCCAGTAATCTCCACACTCAGCCGTTCTCCCGTCTCCCGGATTATCCCCTCCCTGCTCTACCCTACACTAAATCCCCTTGCGGCTCCACATGGTTAAAGCCGGTAACAGCAGGGACTTCTACAGGAGGTGGTCAATTAAGCTGAAGAAGTTACGTCCAGTTTTGGGGTGCATAGCATGCACAGCCCTTCACAAGTCCGCATTTATCTGACCAGTAAGACACATGGTTCTGAATGACAACCTTGTTATATATTCACCCCAAAACTGAACACCCAACACCCGACGGCTCCTACACTCAGTACCATTGCCTATACTACTGACTAATGCTAATTGTAGAGTGAGCAAGGCGGGATCGTTGTTGTCTTTAGTCAACTCAGTCAGAATATGCACTGTAGCCATAAGTATACTATAATAAAGCGGTCTACTGCCTCCGACGGCTCCCGGCTGCCCACCACAGAGCGTCCACCCTCCCCCTCCCATTACCCACCGGCAATTACCCGCAGTCCAATGTCTAACATCCGCAACCCATTACTGGCCGTCTGTCGTCCGTCACCCACCGTTTGGCGCCTGCCTCCCAAACTCCCTCCGCATCTCTTATACCCCCACCGTTGCCCATCCACCTCTACTGCCTTCCGTCGGAACCAATCGCATCTGACGTTTACCTAGTAATGCCCATCTGGGCGGGCGGCTTCGCTAGATTCTTCTAGGCGATGGCAGGTAGGAGCCGGTCACCGGACGTCCTCTATTATCAGCCACGACATCGATCTTTGATGTAGTTTACGCGTTCATGTCACATACTGAAACCCTACCGCAATGATGTTGTTACCTATGACACATTAAATGAACATGTCATATTTGTCAAAGAGCGTGAAGTAAACTACAATGTACAAAGTCTATGGAGAAACCAAACAAGAGTTGGTCGTGTTGTTGTTTATCGCACAACGGCAAGATCGTGTATTACTGTGCGAGGCGAAGCCGAGAGCAGTAATACGCTATCTTGCCGGAGTGCGATGAACAATGACACGACCAACTCGAGTTTGGTTTAGAATTTATCCTACCCCGCCCGGCTAAATTACTTCTACATTAACAAATGATGTCATTTGTCAAGTGTATCCCACTAGAGCGATATTTTTTCATTTTTCTGAACTCCAGACTATGTGCGAGGCGAAGCCGAGAGCAGTAATACGCTATCTTGCCGGAGTGCGATGAACAATGACACGACCAACTCGAGTTTGGTTTAGAATTTATCCTACCCCGCCCGGCTAAATTACTTCTACATTAACAAATGATGTCATTTGTCAAGTGTATCCCACTAGAGCGATATTTTTTCATTTTTCTGAACTCCAGACCGAATACAGTAACCCAATGTTAAGCCTATGGAGTTTTTTATTAGGGGTAGGATAAATGCCGTTAAGTTCCATCCACCTTGTGTTGGTGCTGATTTATTCACAGGGCCTAGCAGAATCTAGGAGAGAGAGAGAGATAGACATACAGGACGACAGACCGATGGAAGTAGAAGGAGAGAGGGAACAATAGAAGGACAGCAAATGGGGAACTCACGAACAAGAAATATTTGGTAGTTAGGCCAGGTGTACAAGATAGACATCAGGTGCTACCTTAGTTTAATCATTACCTACGAAAGTCATCTGGACCCCTGCCTCTCAGATGCCCGCCATCCCCCTCTCGAATAGATTGCCTTCTCACGTGACTCCATACCAGATGACGAGAAATGACGTCGTATAAGCCTACTAGATCACCCTAACTACTTACCAGGGGCCCTTACAAGTCCCGCGAGCAGCTCTGACTTTCTGGCCCGTTTATACCACCGCCAAAACAATATCCACGCCATGTATGCCTTTCAGACCATTCTGCAACCCACCCATTAATGGATTAATTGCCCTAGCCGAGTCCATAATAAGCCCCTTTATGTTCCTGGGAGCATTGGATAGTTCACCTTATTGGGGGTATCTTACAACTCATAAAGTCACCTGGGTGATCCAGGCCTGGTACAACCTTCTGAATAAACTCATGGATCCCCTTCTCGTTCTCCCTCCAGCCCTAATCCATCAGGTGGGCGCGGCTGTGCAGCCTTCAGCTCACTTAATCACTTTTAATGTGACGTGGCCGTTTTTCTGATTTATCCGCGTCATGCTGTAATATTACAGCTCCATTAACATCGCCCACTGCAGCCCGAGGGGGTGGGGGTGGGGTCTTGAGGGGACGTCGCTGGGGAACACGTACTTGCCGGATGTGTATAGGTACACAGCAAACACCCAGATTACCTTGAACTAAGGAAATCATTCACAAGAATAGCCATTGACCTTCAGTTCCTAGTCTTCCATCATGTATATATATATACAATCTATACATATGTATATATATATGTATATCTATACTCTATATATTGAATAAATACATGTAAGGCAGCAAGGCAAATAGAGGAAGTAAAAGAACGCAGTTTCTACTGCCAATGAATGCAACTAATTGGTCTTTCTTGGCGGGATGAATGAGATGATCAGAGTGGAGCAACGCGGTATGATCTCTTTTTCAGCTAGGTATCGTAATGTGAGGTCATACCTCGTAATATTATGTTGTGTAATGATTTGACCAGGGCATCTTTACAGCACTTCAATAAATATACGTATCCCATTTGATCCTGAACCGTAAACTTCGAATCAGGCCAATGAGACAATTAAATGAAAGATTTCAGGAAATGGGATGCGAGATGATGTACTTGGCCAACGTTCGCGTGGGGGCCATCCATAAAGTACGTACGCACTCAGGGGGGATGGGGGGATTCAAATATTTTAGAAATTTTGCGTATGCCCCTTCTTTGTTCTATTGTGTACAAGATTTGGAGTGGGGTGGGGTGTGTGTGTGGGGGTGGGGGGGGGGGGGGGTTGTGAAATTTCAGAAATTCAGCGTACGTACTTTATGGATTGCCCCAGGTCGTCATCGCTATTCCCACCTCGTTTCATTGAGCATCCATATACATGAGCATGACATAACGCGTTCCTGATATCGGCTGACCGTATTCAAAGCATCGCATCTCATGGGTGCAGACAACTAATAGAGCCTTGTCACAGATTCCACATCGCATCTCTGTAGCCTCTCCCGCACAGTAACAACACATACTGTAACAGAAGCAGTGTCTACATATCTGTGACAGGTGCGGAATAGGGGTGGCAATGTCAAGCTATGCGCACATTGCAATCACATCATCATGGCTCACTGCTCCCGAGCAACCATCATTGATCTTATATGGAATGGCAGGGTCAAATGTCAGTGTCAGGAGCAATTCCAGGAGCATGGTAGGCCTAGTCATAACTGTAGCCCTCGTGTTATTGATTGCGTCAGACAGGGTGCCGTTTGCTGTTTCTGAAACTTCTACGAGTAGGTTCCCGAATACCTCCACTGGGCGACCTTTCATCAACTACAAGCAGGTCTCTCGAGCAGCTCACGTGCACCTCCCTGAGGGCTTCAATGAGGGCTTCCCCGAGGGGCTCTCCAAATACTGTGCTGAGCAGTTGTGAGCAACTCCAGTTGATGATGTTTGTAATAGTATTTCTGGATCGTCAATACTGCATGCTTCATGGAATCTGGTTACTGTGTACTTCATTTAGTGCCTGATACAGGACTCCCAAAGGATCATAATTCATGAGCAAAGACTCACCTGTAGCCTAGGTCGTTGCGCAATATAAGAACTGCAAAGGAAAATTAAATTTCAAATAACATGTTTTGAGAGAGAAGAAAGAGAGGAATCAATTCATAACCAGCAAACGATGAAATCAATGAATAAAGGTTTTATTTCGTTATAACCTTCCGAAGGAGAACATCCAAGCTTGTATCTATTGAACAAAATAGAGAGAAAGTTCTATTTTTGATAGCCTTCTTTAGTTAGGGATGTACTTGTTTCACTTAAAGCAACAAGTATACTCGTCACTTTATATTGAGGGGGCGTCCACAAACCACGATAAGGCTACGACAATGGGTTCTCGATTCGAAGCTTGTCGGGAGTTTCCCACAAGGCTACAACTACATCAAGCATGTTCGATTTTTCCCAAGACTGGACCCTTGTCGTGGAGTGTCATGGCGTGTCGGGAGCGTGTCGCAGAGGTCTACGATAGGAAAGTTGAGTGGAGCGTGCACTTTCCGAGACGCCCCGACAACGCTATCGTAAAGCCTCCCTTCTTACGACAAGGCTGTGAAAAGCGCCGATTGGAAATTTCTTGTCCTTTCAGCATTGTAGTGTATCGGGGGTTTAAATGTCAATGGTAATAGGTTGACGCCGGGCATAAGCTATAATTATCTTCGTCACTTATGTAACTCTGTGTCTTGAATAAAGATGACAACAAGCTGGATTTCTCCTTCGAATTGCCGGAAATTATGCATGCAGCGAGATGATTACATGTAATAACTAATGATGAGCGAGGATGGAGAGATATTTCAATGTTTATTGAAATATTGTAGAAATAGAGTACGAGTGAAGTAGTCGAGGGAGTAGAGGGAGAAGTCTATTAACCGTGGGTTACTGATATTGACGCCCTATGAATGAGCGTGAGGAAGGAGTAGAAGAAATATTATTGATATAGGGTGGGTGGGTGGAAAGGTTTTTCCCGACCGTTAGTCCGTTAGAAAGGTATTAGAAAGAGAGTCACGCGGAGATTGGAGACTTTATCTCACCCCAGATATTTTTTCTCCATAGACTTAACATTGGGAACTCGTATCTAATGCCCATGAGATATTTAGGAAAAATTTCCAATGGGGGATTATGTCACAAATATTAGTCCATAAGTCAATGTAAAGAGTGAGATAAATTCAGAAACCCATTCAAGTTTAGGGGCAGAGCTCAATCCCATCTCGTTTGAATCGCTACATAATTCACGCGGCTTCGCCTTGTGAATTACTACGCGATACAAGCTCTGACCCTAAACTTTCATGGGTTTCCTCTATAGTAACACTGCGTATTGCAGCCAATATGTCGGCAGCATAGGTAAATGGATCTTAATACTTACCGGTATTCAGATGGACAGTCGATCTGTTTTGAATCGTCCCATATCGATGTAACAGTATTCTGTTTACCTCTTCTACCAGCTTCGCCGGACGAGTCTGATGTGTTTTATTACCCACCTGCCTACACTGATATAACTTTATTGTATCTGGGTCCACAATATGACTGCCTACAAACATAATGATAGGAACGTGTCGTCAGTATTGGAATTGTGTTATAGATAACATTTTAGACCGATAAAACCATTATTCAAGGCATTCCAGATATTCTCATAATTACCCATTCGAAAGCATAAGACTTGGTGGTAATGTAACTGTTCTGTATCTGGAATTTATCTTTTTTGCATCTGTGCCATTTTCGCGCTTTCACTTCTTGGTTTGCCCCATTAAATATCGTTTGTATGTTTTTTTCAGTTACATTGAATATGATTTTTCACTTACAATGAACCTGTATACCGATTTCTAATTCAAAAAGAACAAATGCTATTCAATTACATGCATGCTGTTCTCCATTACTTGACAATATGCTCCCAATCCATGCTCTTGTACTGCGATTGTTATCTGACATATATGAGTGGAGAAGCTAATGTCTTTTTTGGATTTATTGGGTTTCATCTTAAACTTATGTGAGCCAAGGTAATTGGAGTTGGGTAACGCTTTCATTCTTCAATTTCCTTTTCAAAGCATTGTTTTTAAAATTTTTTACAAATTCGAATATCGTAAACAGTACTCAGGACTCCAATTATTACTTTTTTTGATAGGGCAGATAGGTTAAAAGTGACAGAATTAAAAACTGAAAGGGGGCCGTACTATCGGTGCTATGGCATTAGCTTCTCTGTGTGATAAGGAGACTTTTTAACATTCACCTCCGTCTCAAGACTCTAAAGGCTGTTTATACATGCTATATACTGTAACAAGGCTATCCTATCCTGTTATCTTTTACTTTCCAACTTTCAGACTCCATCAACGTCGTGGAAGCGCCAGTAAATGGTTCGCTGATAAGTAAGTACCTCCTTCTGGTCTCCCATCTATCCTCACCCACCTTCCTACCCGTGTACCTTACCACCGTTCTCACATGTACATCCGCATTCCAGCCTCTTATCATCGTCGAGATAATGGTCACACCTTGTGTTGCATGGCATGCTTTGTGTGATAATGACAGAAGATATGCCGTTGTCGACAGAAGGTGGAAGGTTGGTAGGATACAGGCTCGACCAACAACAAGCGAATAAACTTTCCCATTCCCAATCCATCTATCGGAGAGGTGTTATTGCCACCTCAAGTTATCTTAACGTATCGAGTGTAGACTTTGCACCTTTTAGTTTCATCTTTTATAGCTCATTTCAAATGTTCTAGCTTCCTGGAGCAACTGAATGAATCAATCTCTCGAAATCAATTCCTCGTGGTAGCCTCGATAAGCACCTACTAAACATGAACAATTCTAGATTGTATTCCTATATCAACCCTCATAATGTAGTATGTGCAGATTATTTCTATCATGTCGGGTACGCTACTGGAATAGCAAACCAGTTTCAGGCAGGATACCGGCTCACTGGGAGACTCAACTGATGTGACGCTTATTATTCCATTATCGACCACGCTTGGAGATATTCTATAGAGAGCCAGTTATTTGTCCCGTGTGTGTCAACCCAACGAAAGGTGTGTGGTCATGTGATGAATACTCCCCATGTTGTGTCCATATGGGTTACTATTGTCTTGTGTTTGAAGTAAACTTAAATAAATATCGGTCTACCGTGAACAACAACTGGCTTTTTATTCTACGGCGGGTTTGCAAAGCGCATTTGTGATAGGAGAATGGATCATGTTATTACAGTTCACTCTGTAATACTTCGCTGCTCCAGGCTATTATTGGGTTGGATCTATAGAAAAGAAGTGTTGTTTCAGCACCCGAGAGAGAGGTGAGTAGCAGGTGGGGAGGAGGGATCAGGGTCAGATGGAATGAAACGTGTTTCCCCTCAGTATTAGGTTTGGCTTTAAAGCGTTGTCATATTTACCAGGTACCAACACCGGACAATAAATAACACTATCCAGACTCAAGTAATGGTGCAACATTTTGAAGGAAGTCAACATTCATCATTCAGCCATATTTAATGGAAACACATAAATAATGCTGACGTTGCAAACGAATATAAGGATATAGAAAAATATGATTGGTTATAATGATACCATGCAACTTTCTGTTTGTTTTATGAAGATAACAAAAACATAAAACCGGGTCATATTTGATGGGTTCTTAATGGAAATGCAGAATGATAAGTGACAGGAATGAAGATGATGCTTTCTTCTAGCCTTTACAAAGACTGACGGACATAAATGGCTGCCGTAATTACTGAATATATATTATTTATGAGTAGTGAACAACAGATTGCGATTAACAGAGAAAACGATGACTACAGCCGATATGGGACTCTTATCTACATATAAAATGTTCTTCCTGTACTTAATCCACTTAGCGGAAATGTATTTCACCACATAAGATTAAGGGATCTGATTGAGCCGAAATATCATGGGATTATCAAAGACTTAATTATTGACTCCTATCATTCCTTGAGCCATCCTGCTCTTAGGTGGATCAGACAATATCAATACGGTATCAGAATGGAAGACAAAGAAACAAACCCATCTCTTGTAACAAATTGGTTGCTATCCATTCGCTTTCTGATTAGGGGGCATTACACAGGGAAACGGACATAAAAACAAGCCTACAGTCGAAGGGACAATAAGATACTGCTGGTTAGCTCCCAGGCACCATTTGTCTGTCGCTGACTACGGCGAAAAGTACCGAGAAATGCCGACACATGATGCACAGCTGTAGGTCCTTCCGAGGAAATAGGCCACATAAAGGTCTGATAAGTCAGACCTACGCTGATACAAAAGTAGACGCGGCCAACACATGGTGTGGCAATCAAGAAGTATTCCAAACTATGGGGTCAGAATTCCAGAATTAATATAGCTTAATAGCTGAGCATAGTGCATAAATAAATGAAAATAAAGGGAGGTCGGAGATGATGGACATCAAAGCAGTTGGACGGTCTTGTATTTAGATGTTTGGAATCATGGATCTATAGTATTCCTCCAATATCTTCCAAAGTAATGAAAATATCTTATTTCAAATAAAAATATATATCAGAAATGGTGAATGAAGATTTTTAAAACCAAAAGTAATATCGGTAAACTATTTTCAAATGTAGCTTTGTGTCGGATTCTCCTTGAGATCCCTGTACAGGCAGCCTCATTGAGTCATTACTCATTGGTCGGAAATAACATATTACTACGTAAGAAACGTAAGAAATTGGATACAAATTCATAGTCACTACTCAGCATAGATATAGGATACAGAAAATCAAGGCCGATGAGTAGGTTTAGAGGGTATTATGAAGAAAGAACGCAAGGAAACTGGTAATCTGTTATTGCGTCGGTACCACCTGCCGATTATTGCCACCTATTATTGAATCTTGCTCCACCGACGGTTGTTTTCTTGCCACTGTGGGGCTGTAGCAGCAGGTGAAATCTGAGATAAAAAATACAGGGTCAACGATTTCTGTAGCCAATAGATACTGACCACATTTAAGGACCACCGACAAAATGTCTGAGGGTTTAAACGATCATTTCTGGAATGTAATTATAACCCAATATTCGGTCACCAGCCTCCATTTTCGTTAAAAAAAAACAGGGACTTGCCCTGACCAACAACAAGTATTGAGCAGGGATAAATTGAATGAACGACCACGCTCCAATATGAACTGCTACGACTCGTGCCTCATTGTTTTATAGAAAATGACAGTCACAAAGACCATCTATCGGAAGGTCTGTAGATTCTCAGATATGAGGGATGGCAAATCGCTTGAGGCCTTCATTCAGTTGGACATCTAGTGATAAGAGAAGGGGATGCACAACGTGGGGCATGGAGTGTCTTTTGGGGTGTGATTATGTTCTGTTGTATCATCACTGGTCATTAAGTAATTGGTTCATTGAAAGACTCCCATGCAGCATATGTATTCTATTACATGCTAATGAATGTTCCATTACTATTAATCACCGGCACTAATATATCTTGCAATATTAAATAACAATTTATGACCCATTTTGCTGGATTATATAACCTCTTCCGCTTGACATTTCGTACTCACCAGTCTTTCACATTTCATTCTAAATTACACACAAAACAAACTAACCGTGATTATTGCATACCTTAAGTGTTATACCTTGACGCATTTATCAATTTTTGCCAATTACAGTTAACATGGTTCGTACATATTTGCGTTTTATGTATATAGTTGTCCAGGTAACGGGATTATGTAGGTATATATCTCAGTTTTATGTCACATCCTATTGTCAGTTGCGATTATAATACAGTACATTCTGTATCATGATCAGTGGAAGAATCTGTCAATATAAGTATTTAAGGATAGATAACATAAAACACGTTATCATCGACGGCATAAAACGCATTTGGAAATAAGCTGGGCCGGAGGATCATTGTCCATGCTGGATGGATTTAAGCTGCTCTTTGGTATGCATCGCACCCAGCATCTATTGAGTTTATGGCATTCACACTGAGTGCAGTATGCCCTGTGCATTGCTTAATGGACAAATACCGCTATACTGTGGATGGAAATGGAGCCAGTGTTAAAGGGCCATGGTGTATACTACTAATTCCGCACGGACAGTCAATGACGTTGCCGGGGCCCCGTCATTCACTTTACGAAACCCGGCGACGCGGCGGGCAGTCCCCTCGGTGGCCGTGACGCGCCGTCACCCTGATCAATCCGGCCCCGTGTGGCCGTCTACTATCGTCTGCAGCTAGCGTTACGTTAGTTTGATGCTGAAAGCCCGCCAAACGACAGCAATTTGTCGTCTGCCTTGCCTACCCGCCCCTTCCCGCCTCTCGTACGGACGCTGACCCAGCTCTCACCTTGGAGGAGACCGGGAGGAGGAGGCGGAGGCGCCGGGAGTGTCGGGGTCGGAAGGCCCCTTTCAGAGTAACCCCAGTCCGGCGGCGGGAGCGGATATAGGGCCTGGTCGCCTGACTTGGTCTGTTCCTAAAGCTATAATTCCTCCTTTTCACTACTAGCCTCACCTCCACCTGCTCATCCCTTATTCCCCTCTCCTCCTCCACCTCCCCTCTTCCTCCTCCCCCTGCTTCTCCATCCCAACACCCCTACCGTATATTTACCTCCCAATAGACTCTCCTTCCTCCAGTCTCCCCCTTTAGCATCTGCATACGCCTCTCGTGGTCTATATGCTTCGCCGTGTATTATTCCCCTTGGTCCCCATCCATGTCCTCCACTCATTTCCCCTTGTTCCTGGTATTACTGACCTGCTTTCCTCTCTACTCCTCAATGTCGATTACCTCGCTTTGATTTTCGTCTCTTCAATTCCTTTCTTTCACCTCGTTTTTGTCCTTTACTCGATCTCCTTTATTTTCTCTACCGACATGTCCTTTATCTGCCCACAGACTAATACAAATCCTGGTAACCACAATTCACTGGAATTCATCAACAATCATGTATAGTATATTGAGATGTAATCCCCCCAAAAAACAATGAGTTCTGTGGGATTGTGACATATTTCATTTTATACAGGTAGGATAAAACATGATTCAGTGAGATCAGTCTCTTCTGGCAATCAACCCCCCCTCCCTCCTTCCTCGTGCACTTGTGCCGATAATACGATAATGGAGTGACAAAGCGGGTGGTACCGGTATTGGGAGGTTGCCAATTAGACTCAAGTCCTTTACAGCACGCCATCGTCACATTTGAAGGTGGGGGAGAGAAGCGGGGTGGGCTCTGGATTTGCAGGGCCGTGCCTTCAGTAGATTGACAAATGCTGTCCGTGGAGGCTATGTTAATGGTTTGCAAGGCAGCGATAAGACTTTACCTATGTTAACACATGCAACATAAAGCCTGAGGGGATAAACTAGACGTGCATCAGACCTATATTGCATGACTTGTAACCTAACGCCAGGCTTGGCTTAAAGGTTTACACATACATCAAGTACAATTTGGTGTCACTGAACATTAGATATGTGACCGTTATTGCGAGCTTTGATTACTTAATACAGTTGTAACCTATGGCTAATGTTTAACTTTATTTTCTAAACTATTTTTCAAATCTTTTTGAGGACATCAGAATTTGAGGAGATTTGATAAATCGAACAATCTGAGGTAGAACCATGTCGATTATGAGCATTTAGGCTTTATATGATCAGTATTAGCTCTAACGATTAAAGTCATATATTTACAAATAAAATAGTAAACACAAACTCAGGAGAGGTTTTAGACATCACGTTAAAACAGAAAAATAAATGATGAGTCAACCCTTGGAAAATGTTGTGGAATGTACTTAAAGCACCAATAAAGGAAGATTCTAAAACGTTCTGCATCACATCCGGTCAAGGGCCCTGTGCCCATTAATGCTCCACATCCTGGGAGTAGCAGAAGTTTTGTTGCGACACTCGATAGGGACCGGTATAGTGAGCGACAAGGGGTAAATCTTGGGGTATCCGGGTATCATCGACCCGGAGGGTGTGAGTATAGAGTATAAGGGGATTGGGCGCCTGGACAGTGAGTCGCGGCATGCTGAGGGAGAAGAGTCGTTGGGTAAATAACGAGCTGCAGTATTGTTCCTGTCTGTTCTGGCACAGAGGGAGTCACTTGTCGTCACCTCATGTCAGGTCAAGGCCTGTGATCAATGAACACACCAGCAGAACCGCAACATCACTTCCATGTAGCACTCAGAGTGAGGCTGTGGCCAAACGCAAGGCCTAGCAACTGAGGCCAGACTGTTTAGATGGCTTCTGTGCACTCTATAACACGCAACGGTAGACGTTACCTATATCGTGCAAAGAGACGATACAATGAGAAATTGGTCTTTTAAAACGTCTAGAAGTGTTTCTACAGAATGGTTACCCCAGACCTAGTTGTACAAATATACATATCAGTGTTGTGTCTTCCCTGCTTGAGATAGCACAAGCATTGCAATTATATATCAATATGTTTGAATCTGAAAGAAATGTATCCTTAATAGGACATACGACCGACAATTATGTTATTGGAACTACCGGTCTTTGAGAAAAGAAACTGGTAATTCGGTGCTAGATTAATTCTGACGTTCCAAATGCAAGCCCGATGTGTGATTAAGGAGCATGGAAAGCAAATCTCTGTAAAACATACACCTCGTTAGTCAGACATTTAGTTACAATTCGGACACGTCAAGACATCGCTGGCACGTTTTTCATGAAATTATACCTGCCAACTCTCTTTTCACGTCATAATATTCGATGTCATGGTACGCAAATGTGTATTTTTGTAATCTGACGTCGGAGTTACGTCACCCTACATTTACGGGCAGAAGTAACAGTCAGTGAGACCATACCTGCGGTTATCAAGTCAACCCTCTGTTTTTACAACCGTCCACAATCTCTGATGGGTTGTGACAACAGCTTCAAGGCTACAAAGAAGGAAATATTGTTGTCCTGCGAGTTGGACCAATTCCAACATATCGGTAGCTCTTCACAGAGTGAGCCAGGAATCACAACCAACCTGCGCTTGCCAGCTGTGGTGGAGGCACATAAGAGGCAGCAAGGTTGAGCTGTGAACCTAAATATTGAAAAGGCTTCCACTGTAGGTACTACCACAGAACTATAGACATCCAACATAAAATTGTAACGTTGACTTCGATAGAATTAGTTTACACGTTATTTTTTGTCAGGATATAAGTTACCTCGTGCATTATAGAAAACAGTGTACGGTACTTTTCAGTTACATCGGAAGCAAAGACTACAAGAGATGGCCAAACATTTAAACGAACAGGAAATACTGCTTTTTTTCTTAAGCAGTTCTGAGCGTGTGTCATCCTAAAGTATTAATTCCACTCCCTCAATAAATTGAAATCGGCGTTTCTGTCTAAGTAGGCAAAGCGAAAAAGCCGGCATCTGTTCATATCTATTTTTAACAGAAAGTCATCAACTGAGCGTGAAACACAACCTGACCGCACCACCCTCCAATAAGCTTCTAATTAAAGCCGACCCCACCAAGCCCGGGGTGGTCTCCATGCTGCAGTGTAAGCAGCTAGGAGATTGGGGATTGTCAGGCACACGCTGTGTCTCACCACAAACTGGTAGAATGACCCTGGCCCAGGAGAGGGATTGTTTATCCTCTTAAGGTCCGGCTATGATGAGTTACTCTCGAGTACTCAATCTGATCCGTCTTCAGCGTCTTACCGTATCTAGTCCGCCATGCCTCTGTCCGCTTTTTCTTCGATTCTCAATCCGATTGCGATGCTCCCCCCGGCTATATAACTGCCCAGTGCCAGCCATACATACCAACTGTAGCCGCCCTGTATCTCTAGTCCACTATGTGTAAATATGAAAAGGATCAAGCCTGCTAGTTATGACTCACCAGGGTGTATCGTTCATTCTGCCAAATATAAATTGACCAGTATTCAATGTCCATGACTGACCAGTATAGATCCATTCTGTCAACTTTAGTTTGTCACTGTTTAGAATCTATTCTACAACCTATACCTGTTTTATATTTAGTCTTGTATACCGATTACCCTCGATATCGTTAATCTAATTGGTCTATTCATCCCCTCGAGCCACCTTTGAATTGGTGACTTTTTATTCTTGTATGGTAGGATCAGCCACTTTACTCCCCTGGACATCACCTATTGTCTTGCCGACTCTATTTTCTATCAATTCAGTTTGTCGTCATGCTCTACATATACATAACTATATGCCTTTACTACTTCTTGTTCATTCTCCGCTTGTACACCAATTTGCTTTTATATCTCATTGCTTTTAAAACCATTGTTGTTAATCCAACTCAACGTGCATAGAATAATCAAATTGCACATTCCCTTGGTTGTTTCTTGTTATTTGTCTCTATATCAAATTCCTTTCTTTATTTGAGTATCGTATTCTAGGAACTTCTACATCCTTGCACATCTGTATTCATAAAACGTTCATCCAACTCTTCCTTCTACCTTAACACTAAGCGAAAAAGCCATGTCAGTGGATCCTATGCAAGGAATGTTAATCCCCTGCCCTGCCTCACCATGTGAGCGACAATCGACCTTAACACATTTCTTCCTGCCCCATTGCAATAATCGCTGTCCCCTCTGCTCATCGCTACCGTCCGTGGAATGTCCACTACCACCATTCCAGCTGTCCAATGCCAAGCAATCTATGCTTCACTAGTCCCTCGCCCGACGGGTCACTCCCACCCACACCATACAACCGCTCACCTGCTCCTCAACCCCGCCCCCACCTCCCTCTTCATCCCGACACGGGACATCCACAGCCTTGCATTCCTCCTGTTCCCACACTAAGTGGCTCCCACCAATCCCTGTTTCCCATCAGCCCTGCAGGGAGGCCTTTTCCCAGGCTGACATACAGGTGGCATAGTGGGCAATGATGAGGGAGAGGGAGGGGTTCCGTGATCCAACTACACCTCATGGCACACCAACGCAGAGCTTCTACTCACTCGAAGGCCAAGTGTCACATGTCCTACTCTAGTGGCAGGGGTTCAACCAGGCTGGACAAAGCATAATGTTTTATGATCCTAAAGTGGGATTCATACGTGGGGACTAACGTACCTGAGACGGCTGTACTTCACACATTTTCCCTAGTCTCAGACGACTCTCCTGTGGTATCCTGTGCCATCTTTCGCTTTGTCCAGTTTCAATGAAAAATGGCACCTTGCTATGGCACCATAGTCTCAATGTCCCTGTGAACACTAAACCTGGGGTACAAGTACCCTTGAGGTGAGGGTTGGGAAGAAACATGCCATCCTGCTTACTGGCTTCCCTTTCGCTTTTTCCAGTCTCAATGAAAAATGGCACCTTGCTATGGCACCATAGTCTCAATGTCCCTGTGACCACTCAACCTGGGGCACAAGTACCCTTGAGGTGAGGGTTGGGAAGAAACATGTGATCCTGCTTGCAAGCTGGCTTCCCTTTGGCTCGGTTTGGTACTTAGTCGGCGACTCAGGAGTGGGTACTTTTGTCTCATCAAAACACCCCATTAGATTTTAAACATTCTTGGCGAAAATAGCCCCTATCATTCTTAAGTCTCAGAGAAATGCAACCCCACCATTCGGACGAGGAGATCATGTTCCAGTATGGAATCACAGCAGGTTTTATCTCAGACAAATGCCCTGGGAGGTACATAAATCCCACCATGTAAATTCTGCTGCAAATCAAAATCTGAAGAGATTCAGTTTCGTTTTAGGGATAAATGTCACCGACGATGGCCGGGGAAAAACATGTCTCGGGGAAATGGAACCTACAGTTCAGAGGAGGAGATTGTGTTCCATTGCAGAATCACAGCAGGATTTGTCTCAGACAAACACCCTGTGGGGTGCATAAATCGCACTGTGTAAATTCCGAAGTGGAATTCACATGGTGGGATTCATGTACCTCACTGGGTTCAAAATCTCATGAGATTCTGTTCCCTTTTTAGCGGTAAATAATGGCACCAGTTGTAGGGGGAAAGCATGTCTCAGGGAAATGGAAACCTGCAATTTTGACAAAGAGATTCTGTTTGAATACAAAATCTCAGCAGGATTTGTCTCAGACAAACACCCTGTAATGTACATGAATCCTATCATCCACCCCATCTCTTGGAGAGACTCATGTTCCTAAGACTGGTATTCTTCACTCCTAGTCCCTAGTCTCAAGGAAATCTTCCAACGGTACCGACATCTTACAGCAGGCTATTTTTCCAGCAGGGAAAATGGTGGATCAGGTTCACTGGATAGGACCTCCTGGAACATAGTCTCAAGAAAAAGGTTCCTCAATTCGGTACCTATTCACCAATGAGGGTATGCTTCTCGTGTAAACGACTTCCTTGAGATTTAGGTACTCTTGGGACTTAAGTACCTTTCGGAATAAAAGCAGAATATCACCACAAAACAAAGAGACAGAGCAGTGCATAGGGCTGAAATTTCGGTATGAGGTACATTATACAATTGTATAGACAAATCGTCAGTGTAAATACGTTTTCATTTAGCTAAGTCTAATCCTATGAAATTCATAGTTTTAGATTAGAATTGCGCTGCTCTCAGTTATATATTCAAATTCGATTATTTTAGTGCCTGAAAAATAACACAACATCATCTTCGCGTGACACTGGAGTTCGCCGAACCACAGCAGGGAGTCAATTTTAGGTACGCCAGTCTCACCACAAGTCCCCTTGAAACATAAAACATGTTTTATTTCAGATTCTCATTAGGCACCTTTGTTAATCCCGATTAGATGGAGCGAGACGCCATGGGTTGTGTCTAGGACAATAAAACGAGATATGGAATCCAGATGACAATGCCGTTGGCAGTCTATGTGTGTCGGCACGTGTGATACATTGCGGTAACGAGAGTATGAAGAGCTTCCCACAGCCCGGAGCAGCAATCCAGCCTTTTGTCTGGTCTCAGTATGAAATGCCAGTCGTGTGAAGGTCAAATGAGCAGCTCGGCGGGGGAGGTTTACACGTCCCTGCATTAAAAATATAAAAACCACCGTGCACCTCGGTTAAGCATCATGCAAACTCCCAACGTGGTGGGCAGGAATCCCGCAATATCGGAACATGTCTAGGCCACAGCTGCTTATTTTCTTCCCCAGGGAAGTACAGAGATGGGAGCGTTTCGCATGCCTGCAGCGAGAACAAGTGGAATATGTGTAAGGGAGGATGGCAGTTTCCGTCGCTGCCCTTTAGAGCGACAGAGGGAGCTGTATGTCGTATGCCCTCTTCCCTACTTACCTGCAGAGTCAGCAATTGAGTTAGTGCCTTCCGGGGGTCTTTGGGAGTCTTCGGAGGTCATGGGGAAGGGTAGGTGTGGCCGGACGTGGTCGGGAGAGGATTGGCATAGGGCGGGGCTAGCCTCACCCATTAGCCCCCCGACCCCAGGTTGCCGGTCCCTTCCCGAATGAACTGCTCGGAACTGCTCTCACTAAGCCGGAACAGCTCCAAGCCAACCGCCGCCCGGGTGAAGAGGTATATGTCAATCATTTACTTGGCTATAACAATATCAAGACTGGTAGAATGCCTACAAGGTAGTCCGCAAATTTCATTTTCAAGATGGATGGTGTAGATGAGATGCCGGAGAGCTTGAATGTTAAATAGGTTGAACGACTCCGTATGTTAGAGATGGTGTCAATATTACATGAACGTCTTGGAACATAGCCTTCCTGACACGGACTGATTCATGGACCATGACCAGCTAATCTTAGAACCACACAACTGAAAAAAGTTAGAATTTCACTTTTAGAGGAAGTTTCAGTAACGTTAATCAGAAATTCTCAGTGTTTTGATAAAACGTATAATTTGAATAGTATCGGGCGTTTTTCTTCTTTTAAAGAAAATGCAATATTCTTTTTTTTAATGAGCAAATCTGCCAGAGACAATCTAGCTACCATGGGTTGCGGCGTGTAAATGAAATGATTCTAATCATGTGTCTTTTGTATCAATCATAGTAATTATTCTTTCATAGTACATTTTATGATTAGGCTCTTCGTTGAATGAAGGTTTTCATATTTTAGGATTGTTCCTCATGGCATGATTTGAATTTTCATAATCACTATTCTAATGTGGTCTAAATCCTGATTGTATGAATAAAATATGCCAATTTCCCCTTTCATGTGCGGATAGGAGTACCCCTATGAGGATCAACCTATTACGTAAGCCGACAGTGCATGTAACACAGGTGTCTACAAACATTTATAGTTTCAAATTACCCGAATGATTTTATTCGATCCTCCCGATCCTTCTCCCAATGTAATACAAATAAAGTGTGTTTTCATAGACTGTTCTACATATTACAATCGTCCAACATACTAAACTGCCCACTTGGACAAAATTAAGTACAACCCCGTTAAGTGGGGTACCCTGCGTAACGAGCCGAAGTGTCCCGTTTTGCGTGGTGTCCCGCTTCGCGAGATACAATAAACATAACAAAGATGGTTCTATTCCGTGTCGAAGTGTCGTGCTTAGCGGAAATAGGGTTTTACTGTACTGCATTAGCTACACACAGGCTGACTTTGGTGGTGAGGGATTTGTGACGGCCCGACCAATACAGCCATGGTGACAGACCCCGGGCTCACGCAGATTGCCTGCGGGTCCTTATAGGGGCACACCCGCGGCGCTTACCGTGAAGGCCCCGAACAAGCCTGCCGGCTAGCTTCTATTGTCAACAGTTGCGTGTATGAGGCAATGGCAACATTTGCCTTCGTCTATACCTCCAGGGTGGGGATGAATACAACCTTCGTGTGCCAATAGGGTGTTGTGTGTGCGGTGGCGGTGGCAATGGCGGCCTTTTGGGGGATACAGTGATGGCTGGCGTGGTCATGACGGATGAACGTCGGTCCGCGCTTTACCTTGATGATTGCCATTACTTATCGCTAGCATAAATAATTTAGGGGGCAGAAATAGTGGGGACGACACGGCGCGCCGGCGGACGTTATCAATCATATCAGCGGGACACCTTATTCGGCGTGGGACATCCGGCACGTCCGTGCTGATACAGTAAGTATACTGTAGAACGAGGCGTCTGCAGCCTATATGGGAGCCTAGAGGATAGCCTGAAGGTCGGGTTTTATGCCTCTTTCTCTTGCTATTGCACGGTGCTTATCAGGACGTCGTCCTCTTGGTCTGACGGCGGTGCCGCGACGACGGCCGCTGGCTCATTTCCGGACTCTACTAGTGGTGGACCACCGTTTGGGGCGGCAGAGACCGGGCAGATATACGTCCCAGGAAATGGGTAAACTGGCTGGTGCTGGGGACACGGTTTAGTCCCAACCTTGGGATCTACCATGGCGACAGTTACCGCTGATTACAACAGCTCACGTCATCAGGACAACTATTGTCATCACCAATCGTCGTCACAGCTATTATGGTCAGCGATATTGTCGTCATAGTTATCATAATCATGGCTGCTGATTTCAATTTTTTTTAAAGCTTTTTATTTATACAGGAGATAAACGGTAGGCTAGAAATCAGCCTATTTCCACGTTGCTCCAGGTATATACAATTCCATGGAGACTGCGGATCAAAAATCAGAATGCCGACGAAGTTGACATCAATTAAATTTTGTTATTTTCAAGACGACTGTCTTTGGCATGAATATCGTCAGAAATTTCCCCAGAAGGATTATTGATGGTGTTTTACTTTTCGTGGTATACTTCAAGAAAATATCCTGTTTTTATAGGAAACACATCTGTGAGAATTTCGGGTCCAATGAATGTGTCAGGAAGATTCGTAGAGTTTTATAAAGTCGGGCTCTCACTGTGCCGACACACTAAGAAAAGTCCTAAGATTGGGCTACAATGAGAAATTTTCCAATCGTAGAGCCATCGAAAGGGGTCTGTCAGAGTGTGTTGCAGTGTGTTGGAGCGGGTTTAGCGGAAATAAAAAGAAGACTACAGTACCGACACGCTCTACGCTCCACGCTCCACGACTGAGAAATTGTCTAGGGATGCTCCCGTGACAATTGCTATTTTGCAGGCCGAAAACCAACGGGGTCTGTGTGCATAGTCTACACTAATAGAGAACACTTTCGACACACTCGGACAAATCGAAAATGTTAGATTTTGTCGGAAGGCCTGCGACACGGCCATTCTGTCGTAGAGCTATCGGAGTGTGTCGGAGTGTGTAGGAGTGTGTCGGAGTCCACGTCGTAAATTTTTCCAACCAAGAAGTTTACAATAAACCTCGAAATTACACAAACACGTCGTGAGACAGGTTCCACTTCTACGATAGACCCCTTCCTTCCGACAAAAGTTTACTTTTTTATCGGAACGCTTATCGTAAAGCTATTATAAGGGTATCTCGTGAATGACGTCATACATTCAGCCTCGCTTTGAATGTGGAGGCGGGGAACCCAAAAAAAACTGACATTGGGCATGCTTTGACACGCTTCAACGTCACGATTTTTTTAACTTTCGGGCTGGATCGGTTGACCAACTCAGTGGAAGCGTGTATACTTGCCAAATATTTCTGGAAGATGAGGTACGAAATTGTACGAAGTTCTGCGAATATAATAAATAGCCCCAGAACTGTATAGTGAACTGTACAATGTGCTTTTGCACGGTGGAACTCACACTGAAACAAGCAAAGTTTTGTTGTGTCTCTTTAAAGAAATACAATTGAAAGTCCTCAATGCATAACTAGAATGGAATCCGTATTTCAAAAACCCAGGTTACTCTCAAAATTAAGATTTAGGTGACTACTGCTGCGATTATATCATCTATAATGAAAGTTAATTTTTAGTGCATTCTAGTCAACCCTTGTCATTTCCTTCTGCATTCCCTAGTGTTCTATTTTCATCTGTCGGCATTCCTATGACACTAAATAAATCCTCATATGCCTGCCTATCTTACCTGAGCTCTTCCGGTGTCACCAAATAAAGGTCATGCATGACCATAGGTGGTGGGCCCTCAGTGCTGCCAGTTAGCGCCATGTGAAGCCGGCCTCCCTGGTTGCTGAAAGGTCAGTTCAGGCGAAGCACCAGTGGATCATCTTCCGTCGATAAAATACTCTCCCCGATTCCTTCCTACGGGTGATAGATCAATGCCTTGTAAATGTCAGACCCATGTTTCTTTATGACCAGATGCTTCCTTATAGAGTCACCTGACATTTTGAAGTAGGAAAATCACAGTGGAGAGACCCGAATTGTGGTCACCACAGCACAGGAGTTCCTATCTAGATTGCTAGCAATGATAGCTCAAAACAAAGAGCTAAAGAACGAAGATGATTAACATCTTATATCCTAGTTATTTATGGGAATTCAAAATATGATAAAGATTTTACTATCCTGTATCTAATCGAAAGATAGCTATTTAAAGATTGATTTCAGGAACAAGGCTTTGGTTTTTATATCAGATGTAATAAGCAACTATATATATACCGAATTCTTGTTTTATTTATCTTACCTCACCTGGGGGTCGTTGTTTCACGTTTTACGGATCGCAGAATTGCGATCCGAGGTTGAAAGTGTTGCGCCAGATTTTTTTGCGGATCGCATTATAATTATGTCGCTATCTATATCAAATCAAAAACCTAAAGAACCGATAACCTATAACGCTAAAAATGCGGTGTTGTAAAAGGTAGCGATACATTATGAAAATAACGATACCACACGACACGGTCCGACATTTCTGGTGCAATGCTTTTACCACATTTCTAGGAGCAGCGACCCCCTGGTAACATACTGTTTTTACGAACAAATTAATATCTGCGTCGAGAACCTACTTCTATGACCGCATCTTTCTTCAGACAGGATCGGTATACAATTAGATAAATCATGATTTCTTAACGATTGTAAATGAAGGAGCTTTTCCTTCTACAAGTCTCGGCAAAATGGGAAAATCACACAGTTATTGATTCAGTTTCAAAACGCACATAATCTACCCCCTGGAGGCGACTCGCGCATAACTCTTTGAATCCCTCTTTCCCTTTCCATGGAGCGATGGTATATATTGCCCAATTCTCTTACCACGAGCACCTCTACTCGCCGACGTTGGTGTAAACGGACAACTCAATTATCTCGTCCACTCGGTGAGTCTAGTAAAAGAGACGTGGACGTGTGACGGGTATCGGGCGGAGACCATAACTCAATACCGGTCTGAACCGGTACCACAGCCACGCTGACCTGTGCGCCGCGCGTGCCCCGACCGCCGAAGACGGCCCGGCTAGCCCCCGGTCCCTGCCACCCCGGCCGCCTTTTACCACCCTACCAAGGAGCCGGGCGGTGTTCAGACAGGGCGACGACGTAAAAATCTATATTCTTTGCCTGCACTACACAGTCTTCCTGGACACGATACTGTACACCACAGCTCCAATCATGAAGCCCCTTCCATATGTTTCTTGAGAGGGAATACTTAAAAAAAGGTGTCCTGTGTAAACAGTTAGGTGTGAAAATGTTTGGCAGCCGTGTCATAGAGAGGTTACTGAATTTGATAAATTGGTCGAATTGGTTCTGATTTGGATTTTGTTTATGTGAGATGATATAATATATTTTTAAAGAACATGGATGAATATATGCAACTAGTTGATAGAAAACTCACTCTGGGGAGAGGGAAAGTGGGTCCAGTAAAGAAATCTACTAAGAAAGGGAAATCTTCAAAAATCACTTTTATAGCGTCCCCATTGACCCTTTCTCCACCCGTGGAGTTGGCTCCCTCCTTGTCCCTTTAAGGGCTATACGTGTGTCTTACAAGCTGACAGGGTATTTAGAGATTGTCATTGTTCAGCCAGACTTCCATTGAAATTTGCTATTGTTTGTAGGCTACCTATAATCCTATCTAGTGCGGCAGGGGGACAATGAGCAAGCCAGATTAACCTGCTTGAGTAGTAATTGACCTAGATAGATTCAATTCATGACTCTTCTTTTGTTTGTTAGAATACGGATATATCGGGGAATAACCAAGGATTTCTTTTTTTAACAAAAACGGTATTAAATGTATCCTTCTTGAGTTTACATCACTAGGTGAGATGGCGAAAAGAAGTTAGAATGGAGTAACCTACCAATTTTGAGAATATTTAACGACAGAGAATAAATAGAAGTTTTAGCGCAGGCCTATATAGGTTATTAAACGGCTTATGTAAATAGAGTGTCAAACTAAATATGACTGTTAGAGCAACCGATGAAAACCAGCCAATGGGCTGATGTCTGCTCCTTTATTGGTCAAACACATATACGTACACAAGATATAATATGTAAATGCAAACTTCAAATGAGCCAATAAAGAATCAATTTACAAAAACTAAAAAATCATCGCATGATGGTTGCTTAATTGTCACGAAGAAAACTGCAATATACCCCATTTTGCCTTTAAAGAAATAATTTAATATTAGAGTGGGTTTAAAAAAATACTCATATTTCTCTGCAGGTGTATATATGAAGACATTTTAAGCGCCTTATGATGTTTGTTTTCGCGTTTAACAATAGTCCACCAGAACGTTTAATCAGATAATAAAGACCATATAGATTTACCCCGAACAGAACTGTTGCAAGATGCCCGATCTGAATGAATCGTAAGCAATCGCGTCATAAGATCTCAGTTGGGTGGGTCGTGTCTATATACGGCTTATTTCGCAGTACGTCAATGCCTACTAACTCCGCAGGGATTAAGCCGCTCAGTATGCGTACGTCTGCAGGCTCAATTACATCCGGACTGGTCACTTCTCTTTAGTAATTCCCGCTCTGCCCTAGCGCAAACTTGTTGGCCATAGCATCCGTAATCGGCTTCTTTTACTGACCCGTGGTCGCTGACTTTACCGCTGCAATGAGCCAATCTACCACGACACCTGCCGGACACAGGGCAGGCAGTCCCGGACCGAGATACACCGTTAAACAGGTTTCAATTGATTATTCACTGGAGACGCTTACAGAAACGGCAAGTTGGGAGGCTAAGTTTACCCTCGTCCAGATGGGAAGCGCCAGCTCTCAGGGGCTCATGGCAACAGTGAGGTAGGTGAAGTCTGGCATCAGTAACTCTGTAGCACCCGGTATAAACTGTCGGGGGCACTGGGAGTATCAAGAGACGTCACGAGTTTGAGTCTGAGTTTATTTATGCCACGCATTTTGTTGGCTCCATAATTTCACGAGTCGAAGACGAGTGACATTACGGAGCCAACAAAATGCGTGGCATAAATATACTCAATCTCAAACGAGTGGCGTCTAGATTTTATCCTACCCCGTTTCCATATTTTTTCAGTATCAGAAAGTAGTGGCATAACCAACACTTTATGTCACTACCCGTGACATAAACAAATCCCATGTTTTTTTCCATTAGCCTCAAACACTGATAACATGGAATACCCACCACCATGGACTTCGAACCACTTCAGTGACCGAGACCACGGAAAAAACCTTTTTTTTTAACCAAATCCCATGTTAAGCCTATGGCGTTTTTTATTAGGGGTAGGATAATAACTAGAATATATCGATACAGTGGCTCTATAATAGCTCTTTCAAACTTCGATTAGTTTACAAACACTACTGCTATCACTATCAGTAAGAATCCACATATACCCCCAGGCACATACCCATGTCAAGGTAATAGAGAAAGTGGAAGAACACCTGTGATGGCGGTTAGGAAAAGTTATAATGGTTGGGTAATATCTAGTAATTTCCCTCCGTAAGACTATCGCCGAGGCCGACTTATTCACGCGATACAATGGCGACATTTCCTGTTGATAGCACCTCTGTGGGCATGTATTGTCAGAGCTAGCGTTATATTAAATCCTCAAATTAGTCCATAGGAGAGGCGGAATTGCCCGTTACGACCGGCGGGAATCACCTAAAGCCCGTTACGCCGGCACGTCCACGCTATATCAACGTGTGGTAATGAAGATCTTGGGTATGGTGACTATGGCGTAATGATGGGGATATGCATATAACTTGGTCAGTGGTGCAGGACTGTAATCCAAAGTCATATTATGATAAAGACGATAATAATGATGATGTTGATGAATATGATGCTGATAGTAAAGATAGTAACCAAAACATTACACAACGTGTTCGATGTGAATGAGCAAGAAAGAAATATATTTTGCTCGACCTTCATAGAGGTTTTCCTATGTAGGCTACATATGCAATAAAGCCCCCATGCTAGCGAAACTGTTAAGAACGTTGATTGCGTCTTGTCAATATGTACATGTGATTAATGAACCAAGGTCTAGATGACTCCATCCCTACTTATTTCATGCATTAATTTAATGATCGTGTGAATCTAAGTGAGATCCTATGTACACATACAAATTATATGCCTCTGTTGTTGAAGCCTACAAGAGAATCCAGGCATCTGCACTTCCATCATTAAAAATGTTTTATACAGTAGAGACACGTAAGTTGTTGCGCCGAACACCCTTGTTTCAGTTGCCGGGTAGTTCATTACTCTGTGGTGCCACAGCATAGTCTTTTTTCCATCGTAGGGTTGAGACAGCGGTGTGTGGTGCTGTTAATAAGTAGAGGACCGTGATGGGTGACTTCAGACCCGATCATTACTGCCTCATCGAGAAGCCCAGGCCATGGTTATTTCAGTCTCATGCGTTTCTTTTTGCTTCGACAATCGCAATTGTGCTCGTTACTTTCTGCCAATCGCCCGGAGATTTCCGACGCAAGGTACGCAAAGAACCATTTCTAACAGGGAAGGAAGGGATACGACTTAATGAAATTTTATGCCCATAAACCAACCACAACACTAGCATACTTTTATCGCGGGTCATTACAATAAACACATGCGCGTAATATTAAATGAATGTGTCAAATACACCTATACTTAGGAATCGAATATTGCATATTGCATACAATGATACATATGGAATCCTAATTCTAAAGAAACAGCTTGGCTCATAAATAACAGTCAATGTAGAGGTTTAAATTAAGGTATGCATACAAACAAGGCAGTTGCATCAGAGTGCTGTGGTTATATTACACTGGAGACATCCATCGATTACAGGTCTGTGGACATGTTAAACCGCTCAGTGTAATGTCGCGCAGAACGGGGTGTTTTTACCCGGCTGACATTCTCGTCAATTAATCGTGGGCGACCGTACCCACAGTATCCAGTCCTCATTATTTGGCGTCACAGTGAATGTCAACACTGCCCGCTTATCACCTATACTTATACCGTCCGTAGCGAAGTACCACAGCTAGTTTCTACCCATCACCTATTATCTACCAAACATCGCTCATTACCCAACACCAACCAAGGTTCCATCATTCATCGCCCATTACCCATCACCTATCAATCACCACTCCCATTCATAGCCCATCACTTACCACCCACTACTTATCACCCATCTCCCACTACCCATCACCCACCATCCACCATTCATTACCTCTCACATGCCTTTTACTTGACTATAATTAACAAGTACCTGCTGCTTGCTGCCTGTCACTTGATTATAAGCATCTTGCAAACCAAGACTTCCTTTGACAGCTTACTGCCCGCGGCCTCCCTCTTGCCGCACGTCTCCTTCTGCCGATCCTTCGTTAACACTATTGATTTGCTCACACTAATTGGCCTGGCTATGTATCAGCGGTGGTAAAGGCACCAAAGCCGTGTGTGTGTGTGCATATACATGTATATATATATATATATATATATATATATATATATATATATGTATATATGTATATATATATATATATTCATATTTATATTTATACTCACATATAAGGCATTGGTATGTCTTTCTCGGTGCTTCAGAGATCAAGCTTGGAAATGAATAGAAGGGGAAGAGATGGCATGCCGAACATTCCTCCATCACTGTCACCAGGGGGTGTCCTCACCGGCCCGCCCATCACCCTGCATCTTCCACCATACCCTGAATAGTTCAATTCTATTGATTGTGGCGACAGCAGCGCCCGTTGCGGCCGGCAATGCAATCATTGACGTTGTGGTCCTTGAGGAGGATGTAGCCATGGGCACGGTTCCTAAAACACCCCTGAAGAATTATGTAGAAATGTACTGACCGCGAAAATTGGCATTGTTAATCGTATCGTTATCTATTGAGATCCAACCGTCTGCGGTACATAATACTGACACAGAAGGCTTTTATCATTCAAGCTGAGTCTTGAGCCTAAGTGTAATTTGAGCCAATTCTGAGGAATGAATTCAGGAATCGGTGCCTGGTGTTTACAGGGAAGACCGAAAGCGCAACAGATGGTTAATCGGGCAGCAAAGCCAATTACGGCGACAGGAAAAAGTCCCCATTGGGCAAAAGAAGCAAATATAGTTAAGGTTTTCAACGGTGAAGTCAAACAAGTGGCTGACGGAAACCAACGTCTGGTCGGCAAGTGTCAGATGAATTTTTCTTGAGGTTAATAGTATCTCACGCTGTCAATTTACCGGATGGGTTTAATTTCTTTGGCGAATTAAGAAAGGTGGTTTTTAAAATGTTTCAGATGGTCTTTGGTTAACGGAAACTGATAACATTTTGACAGGTTTAATTAAGATAAAAATAGGAGGGTTGGCAGAACAGCTGTGAAGTGAGTGGCAGTGTTGGGAGCCCCTAGCCACGTGGTTGGTCGTATGCCTTGAAGAAGCTGACATTTAGATGTTTGCAAATCCAACTGGACAATATAGGGGACCATAGGGACCCACTCACTGCCTTTGACTTGACCAGTGACCTAAAGGTCAAACCACAACTTGGCTGCGTATTGGAGTTCATTTCATTAATTAGAGTTCTGGGAGCTGTTAATCAGGCTACAAACAATGAGGGCCATTTTTTTCAGCCAGGAGAAGGTTTTTAGAATTGCCTTCGCTGGTTTGTCAGTGTCTTTTGTGGCTGATATTTCAAATTACTGACATAATATGCAGGACAGAAACAGAGGCCCGGCGGCATATGCGAGGAATCCACGGCTGCCTTCTCGCTTCATGCAACTCCTTCTCAATGAAGCCGCTAGCTTGCCCTGTCTCTTCCTAATCATGCACCTGGTGAATGTAATTAGCAATCCATCATTTAGCCAATCTCACGCGCCAGTCGTAGATCACCAGTCAAAGAAGTGAGGAGGTGTTGTGTCATCAATGCCGCCCACGAATTCCCCTGTGTTTCACACTTCATTGTGATACACGTCGACACCTGAACGCTTCTCAGCTTCAGGGCAAGAGTGGGCACGGTAGAGCGGGGCAGGATCGACCAGGCAAAGGTCATCGGGTCGGCCTGCTGGTCAGTAGATGAGGGGTTGTACGGTACCTCTGACAAGCAACACTGATCACATCTGGCTTATTAGGTAGGCATGACGACAGGATAACCCAGGAGAGGGGCCAATCTTCCTGTTGGGCTGATATGCAGATGACAGCAACGGCCACTCGTGGCTTTCATCAAGACCATCTAGTAATTCAGACCATCAGCAGATGAAGCCATGAGTGGCTCACTGAGCTGTTCGGTGAGTGATTCAGTGAAGGCTTCGGTGCGTATCTCGCTAACGCCCTAATCTCCCCGACACATTAGAGGTTCGCCCTTATAGGTTTGTATACACAACCAGCCAATCGAGAAGTGGCCCGCAGTTGTGGGACCCTCTTCACCACCGCTGGTTGCAGTGGCACGGGGCTACATCGAGCTCTTCGTGGCTACGGCGCCGAGGTGCTCGGCGGCGGCCCGGCCCCAGTGAGCTGCTCCCTGCTAGTCCTAATTGCCACGACACGCGGGCTTTGATCTGTGAGCGCCCGGGGATCTGCTGGCCCGGCGTACAATCAGGCCCTGTCAACCCAGCAGAGCTTTAATTAGAGACGCGTGTAGAATTAATGGCTGCCTCCCCAGTGACTAGAGAGTCGGCCCAATACCACCGCACGCCGAGTTGTAATACCTGCCTATCGCCTACTGGTGTCTTCTTACGTGAACGGCCTCGTGTACCACAAGAGATGTTATGATCAAAGAGTCTAATTGGAGAGGTATCCAATGTCTAGAGAAGCAAGGGTAGTCTCAGTCTCTCATTGTCCTACTAACCTGGCCATGGCTCTTCATCAGGGATGCTTTAAAGCCTGGTTCACAATAGAAACGTTTTATTGCTCGTTAAGTTGCCTGAATTATCTATCAATTAAACTGATTTAAGATTGGTTACGAAAGATTTAATCGAATTCAAAAGGTATCATTGACAATATCAATATTGATTAAACCGCTGTGTTTTAGATATTTGCAGATCTCCCTTATCATAATAAACCTTAGAGGTATCAGCATATTTATGTCGGAGATTATAAATCTGCAGCTATATACTTTCCTAATTATTCCCTTTTAAATATCCCCACATATACTTGTGTGTGTGCGTGTGTGTGCACTTATGGATGTCTTTAAGTGAGGACGGCTTCTCTCATTGCAATTAATCTCTCTAGAATACGACCAACTTCCAATTATTCAGATATGGTACATTAATAATCATAAAGAAGATATATACATTAAACACATAGACAGCAGATCAAGCTTGGGTTCATTTTCATTCACAATGGTATCTGTTTCGATAGTAACACTTGATGAGAAGTTGCCGCAGCAGATGGCGCTACGATGATTGACATCGTTCTGGTTCCGACAGAGCTCCCCAGGTGGCGGGTCGGAAACATTAATGGGCGTTGGTTGCTGGTGTCAAATGAAGGCTCTCCTTCAAGGTGTCCCATTCTCGATGGTGATGATCCTCTACTTGTTTGAAGCTCTCTTCTCTGGGTCAATTCGAGGTATTGCTGACGACTCCCTCCTCCTCCTTCTCTGTCTGAACTAGGGCGTCCTTCATTAGTCTGGAAAGATTTAGAATAGGACAAATAACCTCATTCTTTAGTCTCCCAGGCGAGCTTACTTTCACACAGATAGAACCACTGGAGACAACTACTCTTCGCTAATTTAGTGAAGGGTTTGAATTAAAATCCCGCATGGCAAGGTGGAAATGAAAAAGAAATCATGGTAAGAATGTATATGTAGGTATTGTTTGTGCAATTATGATTTCGTTGCGGAATCATTGCGTCAACGGCGCACGATAGCATACGTTGACAGCATGGAAATCATTATCTCTACAAATACCATGAAAAGAATATGCAGATCTATGTGAATATGTACTTGCTATTATGTCAGCGCGTAAATATCTGCCATGTAAATTACCTGGTCTACTGTGCCACTCTCCTACTCCCACCTACATTTTGTCTTTTAGGTACGTCTTACTCGTCCATTCAGAGACCGTTCATTATGTGGTAGATATAGGGCCGTCAGCAAACAGACCTAATGGTGCACCTATACACGTTATTTATCCTATAAAAGGGACCACAAACGGGATCAGCTATAATAGAAGGGTTAGGCGTAAGGCAGTGGATGGCTCCAGACCGACCAACATAAATCTGTCACACTCTTGACGGAACGGACGACGATTTCCGATGCGTTTGAGTCACCCGATAGCTTGCACGTAAGCCATGATCTATCGACCTTTCCGAAGTCAGCAGTCTTGCTTATTGAAATACTGAACCATATACACCGGAGGAAATAGGGAATAGCACTCTTAAAGAGGCTAGAATGGTAGAGGTTTCCGTAAAATTAATAATGAATATTGAAGCCAAAGTGCATTACGAGATATTCCTAATGGCTTAGGTTTGTCAGCTCATCATACATACATTTACATGAGAATTACTGAATCGACAGAACAATACATTTTTCCCCATTTAGGGCCACCCTAGCTGGGAATACAAAGTAACACCTAGGTCATCTCTGCAGCAATCTATACCAGTGTTTTCACACTTTGTGCAAACACTGCAAATGCTTTTGTGAAACCTAAACCATTGTATTTGGCAACATAGACATACAGACTATACCGTCTCCTTTTTAAAGCCCACTATGTCACATTAACGATCGACTGAGGTCTGTGGACAACATGCTTGAAACTGTATTCAGACTTCCGTCCGATCAGACGCGCTTGTCAGAGACCGTCTAAGCTCGCATGGTTCATATCTTTTGGTTCTCTACAGTCTACTGCATTTTGATTTTGAATTGAACTTTTTTTGGCTACACTTCTTGGAACATACGAACATCAGATTCAGATTCCTGAGGTGATAAGTGACCAACGTTGCAAGTTTCATGCAGGAAACACTTGGGGTGTCATTGGTTTTTAAGGGCCTTTTTGAGACTTAGCTCCTCTACTATAAATGCACCAGACCCATGGCTTAGAGTATGAACGTTGGGTGTCAGTGCAAGGCTGTTGTTTTCCACAAGATATGTTTGATGAAACAAGGTAGATGGTTGTAATAGGAGAAAACGTCATTACTGAGCCTGTAGGATGTCTTTCGAGGTATTTTGTCTCATAAAATATGTCCAAGCACTGGAGGCGGGGGGGGGGGGGGTATTTTATGGGACAAACGGCTGAGAATTTATACCTAAATATACCTGTAATTTTATGTTGATTCACAGGCTGTAGATCCTTTGTTGGTGCTAATTCACTACGTCTGACTGCGCCCGAATACGATTAATATCACACCCTTAGAATAGTGTCTCTGTTTCCTTCAATGGATAAATATAGGTGCATGTATATGATTCCCATGCTCGTGAATGTATTATGGTCTAGCCGCTTGTTGTATTCCTGTATTATCTAAAACACATCTGGAACATTTCTGAGGGAAATATCAATTTATTTATATTGCAATTACACTCATAACCGCAGCCCTGTAATGCTAAAGAACATGTTGCTATAAAGTTATTTGCCCCAACGCCTTGTATAAGGGGCTTGTTCCATCTAGCCGACAGCCCTTTTGTGATCGTCGGCCTGGTCGACAACAATCTTTTGCGGATTATTTGCAAATTATGGTGAATAACCCAATAAACACAAATACGTTCTAGCAATGTAAATTTACGTATTTATTTGGGAGAATTTACTGAAATCTTTACTTACAAGAAACGTGGAAATGTTAAGGTTTACTTACATCTTTAGAACATTTCATAAATTCATGTAGGTTTACGTAAATGTATATAGATTCACATAGTTCAGAACTGTAAATTTACGTTTTTAAACTACTCGAATCTATGTAAATATTTCAACAGAGAAATACGTAATTTTTTGTCAAGGGTAGGTTATTTTATGTATTTAAGAAATGAGAATCTACAAAATTATATGAATATATATATCTTTGGTAGCTTTACCTACATAGGAAGGGAATGTTTATTTGGGGATTTCTCTATGAAGGAGAGAAGTGAGTATACTTAGCCTGAAGTCATGATTACAGTTACAGTTGTATTCTTTTTCAAGATAACCATGATACACAACCTTTATTTGCCTCAATTAACTACCTACCTTCGAATAATCACTACGAATAAACGAGCCGGGGGTCAAGGTCACGCCACTCAAGTTGTTGCAATCGGACACCAAAGGACACCACCAGTCTAGAAATCTAGCGGGAACACGGGCGCACTCTTTAGAATCAGCGAGCTTCCGAAACCCAAAGAATAATGGAACTGTGCGGCCGATGGCGGTCGGTGACACTGATTTCACCAGGTTATGGTGTTCTATTGCACCAATTGTAGCCAAATAGTAAATCAGACACTGTCAGAATCATATTTCGGTTGAGAATTCGGCCAGATAGAACAGCTCCTTGGCCAAGTAGATAAGGCGCACTGCCAGCCTTTGGAAAAAGGTCTATTGACAGTCAGTGCTCATGGCTGTCAGTCGGGGGCTAATATAGAGGCAAATCAGCTGATAGTCTATGCTTACAGCTGGTCACTGTTCTCAGCTCTCAATTTATGCTCATTGTCCACTATAGGTACGAACTACATTAAATACATGTATACGTATATATATATATATATATATATATATATATATATATATATATATATATATATATAGAGAGAGAGAGAGAGAGAGAGAGAGAGAGAGAGAGAGAGAGACAGACAGACAGACAGACAGACAGACAGACAGACAGACAGACAGACAGACAGAGACAGACAGACAGACTGAGAGAGACTTGCTTCTCCTACATATTATTGATATAACAACTATAAATATCTGTTTCAGTTGAATCCGGATGGTGACGTGCCGTTTTGTTGGCAGTCATCTAGTAGATTACAAATGAGTTTGCCTGAGACAGGAAATTTGGTGATGTTAATTAGATCAGTGATATCAGCGGCTGGTGACAGGGCCAATCGCTCACGGCAGTCTTTTTTTTTGTTTTAGGATTTTTTTTATAAGAGTTGTTTGAGTCAAATAGCAGACTTAAATTTCTCTCAAAACCAATCCTTTCGGTATGACTTTTATTCAACAATGTTCGAATTACAGTTTTTTAAACGTACATCTATGTATACATATGAACCATGTAATTGTGGGTTGAATCACGTGTCTCAGCAATGGTTATAGCCTATACATGTACATCAAATCTGTAGAGAGCCTTATCGTCGTACCTATTGAATTCGAGATCTTTCAAGACAACTAAAGCCTAGTAAAGGCACGGCACCACCAGTTCAACGCGATTGTGGCACACGTTTGGTGGGCCCATCGACATCCCATCTGCGTATGGTATTTATGACCCCAATTGCGAAGAATCCGTCGCACTCAATCTCAAGTAAATTCTAGGGTATGCCCCGCCGATGCGATTAAATCATCGCAAAGCTTGTGGTGCCAGCATTTTTTATTACCCTTGCCCAGCTTTTATCACCTTTTATTGACTTGCGACGATCGTGTCGTTTTAGTGGGACCGGTATTTATTGTAATAGTGACCTCATTCATGTTTAGAAGTTTGGATTAGAAGTTTGGATTACCTGATGTTGTTGTAATAGCAGTAGAAATAGTAGTAATAAGACAGGGGTATTATCGTGGCGGTAGTGGTGTTAGTGTCAGCCGAAATGTGCGTGACACTGTAGAAGCCTAGAAATAAAACAAACCTCCTAGTAAAAGCATTGATTTGCAACGACCATATTTCCAACAGCGCAAACAAAATGCTAGCTTATTTGATATTTAATTGACGCTCGGTAGACACGCGAATATTGAAGTTAATGAGGGCACATTGGTGAAAACTCATGGAGTTCCTTTTAATGCCTCCTTTCCCGGCAGCACGGTGGTGTCGGGGACATGCCCGCGTAACCCTGTAGAGCTGCCGGCTAGACGTCGAGCTGGCGCCGGGAGGAGATTAATCCGTACCCGGCATGGGATCCAGGTGACATTAGCCATGTTTAGTTTGCACACCTTGAGCCGGCCTGGCCACACCTGTGCATCTGGCACCTGACAAATCCCCCCGTCCCTCCATACGCCGCCCAGCATACAGCATCCGCCCTCCATGATTGCCCGCCCTTACGTACGCTACGCCCGGTGCCAGGTGGTAAATTTAGCTTATCTGTGCTCGCCAAATGGACTCCTGACAAGGTACTCCACCCGCCTTTCGGACCCACCTCCCCCACTTCCTACCCCACCTCCCCCTCAGGTCGCAGCCTCTGCCCGGAGCACGCAGGCCAGAGCTGCTGGATTGAGGCCTTAGTAATGTTCTGACCTGGAGGAAGCGGCCGGATGTGCTGCCAGAAGGTCACACTTGTGCGTGCAACACTCAATGGGTAGCGTCAATTGGATCCGGAGTCAGTGTACCAGTGGACTAATGCCTACAAAATCCCGCGACAACTAAGCCAAATCCATTACCACAGAGGAAGGATCTACTAACGATGGTAAGATAGCTGATGGAGTGAAAGGATTTATGTGATGATAGAGATCCGATATCTCCCCCATCACAAAAGAGGAAAAGAGTACTTATAAAGGAAGAAAGAAGAAATCTACCAACTCTCTCCATCAGCATATACCACTGATTAAAAGCTCGATGGAGATCCTAATCTCCTCAATATACAAAACCAGGAGGCAGATCAACCTAAATCCATTAAACACCCGAGATAAACACACTAATCCATTCACCACGAAGGAGGAAAAAGTATTTCTAACAGCGCAGTGAACGGAGGGATCGGTACCATTATAGGGCAATTACGGCTTGAATATATAATCCAGGAACAATGATTGTCTAGGCATCACCATTGGAAATAATTGGGTTAAACCTTGCAGTGTCCAGGATGACTTTCCAATGAAGACTGTGCTCGGCAAAATATGTGGTCAGCGACAAATATTTATTAGCGTGGATTACATTTGGATTTAAGGCTTTGATGAGCCTTATTTCCGAATTAGTAATCCACAAAAAAAGGAATAATAAGGATACCATGATGAAAATAATTGCTGGTAATATCTACAATCATTATCATTATTGGATGTATCGCCGGGAAATAAATCAGCAAACATGAGTGCCCAGAGACGGAGTCGCCATTTTACTTGGTCAGCAGACAGGCAACTATTACTTGGATATGAGTGAGTATCGTCAACCACGTTTAAGGTGCAGGTATAGTATACCAGACCTGTTCGATGGATGTCATTTACGTCAGACCACTATCAGCCCTATCTCCTGTCACATATTCAGAATCCTATACTTAAATAGTAATCACATGGTGTTGCTGACACGTAGGAAATCACAGGTAGAAAACGCCCACTTGGAGCTTGAATATTGTTATAGAAAGATCTTTTTCTGATAACAGGACCTGAAAGTTAACCTCAAAATATGAAAGGTTTTTTCTTTCAAGAGCTGTTTCTGTGAATTATGATAATTTATAACTGTCAACCCGCAATGTCCAAATAGTTTCTTGAGGGTTAACGGTCATTATGGCTCGATTATCTTTGATTCATAAATCAGAAGTCAAAATAGACCCGATTAAGGGGGCCGTTTAATATCTGGAAGATTCTCCTCAAACTGTCACATGATAGTCCTAGGACTCTCATGGGACGGTCCCCGTTTAATAAACATGGATTACCCTTTCAAAGGACAGTGAAAAGGATGGTTGCTTGAAATCTCCTTACAGGCCGTTTAATAAATATGCCATTGTCCTGAACTCGATCCTGGAAACTCTCCTTTTTGGAAGGACAGCTCAATAGGTGTCCTCTCTGATGCTGGTAGCCTAATCAACCAATACATAATCGATGTACACACATGAATAATATCCTTCAGAGTTTTTAACAATTGTTTCTAACAATTATACTATAGAGAAAGTACTTTGTTCTCTATTGGATAATAAGAATGGAAATTGTTTGAACTGAGAAAAAAATTGGTCTAGTCTGGGGTCTGAACTCAGGACCTCCTGATTCACATAGAAGAAGCAATCACAGGAAGGATTGCATCATGAACTGTCCCTCCGAAGGATTGAGGTCAAGAGAAGGACAAAAAGATATGTACAACACATATTTAACACGATGACTCTCCCGTCCTGGTCATTGTGCGCCCAAGAGCTCTCCTATCATTGTCCTTATCCTTCTCACAGTCCCCAAATATTAAACGGGCCCCCGTAATCAAATACATTAATCCCGTAAATTTAGTTAAGTAGTACCATACGTATTTTACAGATATTGTCGAAACTAACACACAGAGTGAGGCGGCTTCAGTATGTGTAAAGCAACAGCACGCATGGGTCTTTTACCGTCTCCAAACAAACCCCTCCAAACATAAGACTGCAACTCGACACGTGTGTTTTGAATGCGGGTGGCGATACAAATATTCAGAATGCCCGGGTGGTATTGGCGCATGCTAAATATTACATTTCGAGTGATCTCAGACATTGTATCCGACTTAGATCTCTATAGTGGCATGGGACAGACTTAATACATAGAAACATACCGTTCTTATCATTGCTACCATCTTCATTGTAACATGTTACTCCGATAGGCACGCGACGATTATGGCAGAAAGTCCCCTTTTTTGCACACTAGTGGTTGGGTCATTAGATAGAGTGGTAGTGGCACACGCAGTCCAATAGTGGCGGCGTCAGCGAAAAACAGATAAATGTATTGAATTTGTCTAACATGATTTGATATATTTTTGTATATGACATTAGGTATGCACCAGCTGGAAAGATGATACATGTATATGCATAAAACGATTTATGTATGCAACATAAATGAATAAATAGACATCCATCAGATAGACTCTAGCATATTATGTAAAGGTATAGACCGCAGTTCCCAAATGCGTGCAGTCTGGTCTACGGATTGCGGTCAAAGCCGACCTGAATAAACACGAATACCGTCATCTGTCACTCTTTTATAGAAAGTATCATACATACATACATACATACATACATGCAGTAGAATACTGCGTAAGGCCTGGTCCCACCGGTGCGATGCGATCGTCGGACAAGTTTTATTGCCCATCGGCGGTCCATCGATGGTATTTTATTGCATCAACTGCGACGGATGCATCGCATTCAATGGCAAATAAAATCCAGGGTATGCCCTACTGGTGCGATGGATTTGTCGCAATGTTTGTGGCACCATCAATATTTTCTGTCGGAGCACTCGGGGCACCCCCCAGAAAGAGTCATAAAACCAGTGAAATCCCCCACCCTAGGAAACAAACTGAGGAATCGACTCATTAATCCATCAATGTATAGGACTAGATGTACAACTTCACATCTGATATTACTATATATACTCACCTAATCACAAATAGATTACCTCTCATCTCTCACATTTTACAAGATATCAGAATTATACCTACGGCCACAACCTTCCCCTTTCACAACTTTCACACCTCCTGAGACCTGGCACCCAGGTGGATGCTGTCAGGTGTGGTAGCTATTGACTGGTGTTGGTCTCAGGTACCAATGGCAAGGGTAACAGTATAGTGCAGTATACCTGTGATGAAATTTTCCTAGTCAAATACAATGGGAAGGTTCCACTCTCTACATGTGCGGCGAATCCGTCGCAAATCATAAACATTTCAAGATGTGCGATGCGACGGATCCGTCGCTTTTTATGACCCTCTCTGGCCGTTTATAACTTTTTATGGACGTGCGATGAATCCATCGCACCAGTGGGGCCGGGTCATAAGGAGAAACCGGTGGTTCTGGACAAAAGTGTCCGCTGACAGGTTTGTCATCTCGCGATGGTTATATAGGGCATGTATATCATGCCTATATAAAGGAAAGAAACAATGATTATTTATTCACCAACCTGTAAGCACTGACTCGCTGAAGTGCACCACAGCAGCCTTTACCTCAGTGACGTTCTTGTTGCGGTAGAGCGTTCACACCTTGCAAATATCCAGCCCGTCCCAGCCCGCCCCAGCCAGCCCCAGCCAGCCCCTGCCAGCCCCCAGCCAGCTACAGCCAGCCCCAGCCAGCCCCAGCCAGCCCCAGCCAGCCCCAGCCAGCCAGCCTAGCTCATCCCATCTCGTGACTCTATTCTCCAGTCCTTTGTACTGTTTGATTAAGGCTGTGGCTCGGTCAAACACTATTCAGTCTGTCCTCATGCTTATGGTATTCAATGCATTCACACCTAGACTGTGATTGGTGGGTGTTATAGAAAGGCTGCATTTTTTTCGATGTAAGACTGCATGCTGAGACAAATATGTGTTGTAATATCGAATATGACATGTGTTGCTGAAACTGCCTTGATTTCACATATATAAAGAGATTGTACAGCCATTTGCAGTACTCCCATGTTACCTACCCCATATATGATGTATTTCTGAGGTGATATGCATGTTTGACCCACCACATTAGCGCTGGAATAACATAGGATATTATATGCAGTCACTGCATTTCCTCCAAAGACAATATAAAAGGTGGTTAAAGATGTTTTACGCGCATACACACAATCCTCTAATGTTAAAGTACATGTGGCTATCATACATGTTTGGCTAAAAGAATTGCGCAACCTAGCAGATAAGGTGCGTGTTTATGCCATAGATGTAAATGCTCTAACTGTGTATACAGTTTTATCTTGGCAACTGTCCCTTAACGCAGGGTGCCTCGTTCGCAGGGTGACCTTAACAGCGTTTTATTGTATGTATACATGTACAAACGCACACTTGTATCCACTGGTGCACTTCGTAATAATATATCAACTCACTTTTGTATATATGAAATCAAGACTAAATTCATTATTCATTGTTTTTATATGTTCGTCTCTGGGATGAGGAAAATACCTCAGACGTTTATCTCCTCATAAGCATGTATCGACAAACCAATGCAACCTTACTGTTACATAGGCTAAACGGATTTAGACTGCGTTACATGTGCACGTGATAAACCACCTCATAATGATAGGAAACAAATTATCTCTTTAAGGAAATGAAATAAATATTTTGTAATAGATATGGGGGTACTTATTTTCTTATCTTAGATCTGTACATTCCTCCTGGTCAACACCGTGATGTTAACCCTGTTTCTTATTCTCATTGCAGTGAAGGCCCACTTCAGGACCGCACATACCGCGCAGATAGTCTGGTGTCGCCCCCTCCCGGCGTGTACCCACGTTACGCACGCATCATCGGCAACGGCCCGGGGTTTCCGGAGATTGAGACGCCCTCTAGCAGCGACCTGGGCGAGCGGTCGGACACGCTGTCGTCCCCGCGTGTATCGCCCGTGCCGTGGTTGTCTCAGGGCCAGTCCGTTCCCGAGCTGGTCATCACCTCGACGAGTGACTCACAAGACGGTAGGTGGCGCCTCAGTCTCCATTCCCAGGTCAGGCCTGGGTAGTAGAACTATACTGCTCGCCTGTGGTGTTCCTGCGATGTAACTGTGGGAGGCGTCACAGGGGAACAGTGGTATTTGGTACACTCAATGAAAATATGATAAAACCGCTCGAATTTATTTCAATGTCATCAATCAAAATACACTTGTCCAAACAGTCCTACTTGTACTAAGCTTTACTTCGCCCCTGCAATGTATTGGTTGACCATAACAAAATAGCCTAAACAACATCAAATATGCTATATCAACCTGAAAGGAGCAAAGAGTTTAAATAGTCTTCACATATATAAATTTAATGCTTCTCACTATTTATAGTTTAATGTAAGATGCTTCTCACACCTACACCCCATATATCTAGCTAAGGACTTGAGATTTGTGCTTGATATTGAGATACTGATCAAAGAGAAAAGCAAAATATCTGACATCTACAACATAAAGTCACCCATACCATTTTTGGGTTACACCAAAGCAAAGCTTTGCAATTCTAAAGCCCGGCGTCCACTGAGCGCCAATACACTACGATAGGCCTCATGAGGCATCTCCAGACACAAAATCGATATCGCGTTGGAACGTCAACTTTAGTCCGTAGCCGATACACCCGATGATGCCCCCATGCACGCATCGATCGTATGGTCTATCGTAGGGTATCGGGAGCTGAGTGGACGCCGGGCTTATATCACCGTATGCTAAGGTCTTAACATAGACATTTATAAAATAAATCTTAGAAATTTTAAAGTGCATCTTACACTACAGCAGCTTCTACGTTGTCGCATTATCTCTCAATCGAATATATATACATGTATATAGTTCCTTTTCCATATAAAGATAATTTGAGCTGCTCACTTGTTTGAAGCATCCCGCAAGATGGTTGTCCCTAGGTCGACAGACTAATACCATAATCCCTAACCAATCAACCTAAAGGCTAATGCCTTTGAAACAGGTTAATCTTCCTATTTACCAATACGGTGCGTCAGCGTTCTGTCCGGACAGGTTATGCATCAGCACAAATCAAAATATATACTTCACTCTTAGTTTCTCTTAAGGTTCTGTTTAACTTTAAGGTATGTTATTTCTTAAAAAATGTTTTTCCTCGGCATTTTATCATTCTTTTATCTCTTTTCTCTTCACCTATCACATCATGAGTATATCATCACAAGATGTTCAAGAATGAATGATTCGTTGCAATCCTTGAACAATACAGATAACTTCAACGGTCCTTTATAATCATTTCTTTTCTTTTCATATCGAGACAGATACAGTTTCCAGACATTGTTCTGACTCCTGATTACGACCGTATATACATAGAAGAAAATAATTCTAATTACTCGAAGTTTGATGAGTCCATAAAATGCTTGTTCAATGGGGAAAAAAGATTGGTATTGGTATAGCAAGCCTTCATTACCTGTAATTAGGTGGCAAAGAAAGCAGGGCTGAACAAGCTGTGAGAAGACCGATCCTTTCGTCTAGGTGCCTTTGGGAGGCACCCACATAAAACACAGCCCACTGTTCATCCAACAACCAGAGAACTACGAAAATGAGATTAGACGGTTAAGAAAGATGACGTACGAGCATCTCAGCGATTGCCTGTGAGCTGCTCATCAGGAAATACAGTGTCGGTGATATTGGTTGGTGTCAGACGATGAATTCCATTTGATGGCCGCCCTTCCTGCTAACGGTGTCTGCAGGTGCCCATGGGTACCCTCCCGACCCACATACATTTACTGCTAGTACTGGCTGCATAGTTAACCCTGTCTTGATGGGGAAGACTGTCTTGGGTGTTTCTTGATGAAGCAATGGTAGGCTATATCATGTAATAGTATATGTGGGCCTTGTTGTGCTTCAAGATATGTTGAATGCATTTCAAGTAATGTTTATTGTTATCCCCAAGAATGAAAGAACAAAAATTAGAAGAGAAGAGAGACAATACTGTTACTTGATATAACCTGTCATATGTTGAATGCTCTTTCCTTCAAGTCAAAGTATCCTACGACCGTTAAACCGATCCAGCACATTTGAGACCAACCTCACTAGATGCTACGGTCAACATCTTACTGGGGAATTCCCTCATTCCGCAATTTCAGCACTCTAGATGTTCTTAGGTGATTTAAAACAAAATTATAGTGATAGTTATTGATGGGTTACAAATAGTGTTACACAGATAGTAAATAAACTAAAACGAATGGTCTCCTTCAGAATCTGGAGGGGGGATGCGGTTGGATTTATCGGGGAATGGTCTGCGTGATTATTATTAACGAGACAGCTCAGTTAATTGCTAGATGCCAGGTTTATCATACACAAATTGGTCCTTGGGCTTTTTCCTGATGGGTTCAGCCCGCTACCTTTTCAGAAAGGTGTAGACACATGGAGATCCTACAGGAATGAGCTAATTGGTCTAGATTCTTTATCTGCATCTATATATACTGCACGTTTGTACATGTAAATAAGTCTAACCGGACATAGAGTAACTCGAATTGGCAGGAGGCTTTCCTAAGTCCGGACCTAATTAAGCACAGGTCGAATGTATTCCGCCGACGAGGGGCTCGGCTGCCTGGTTCTGAGTAATGATCTGAGCTAGTCTTCCCTGCGGGGAGCCGACAAGCCATCCGCTAGGCGTCGTCACTCATACACAATGACGGTGATTAAGTGTCCCGCAGGGGGCACCCCAAAAATGTCAAGTCACCTGCGTTGGTGATTGCACGGGGGCCAGGTTTTGGAACGGAAGTTTAGAAGAATCTTAATTAGCTTCGGGTCATGACCGGAAAGTACGCTTTCCTAGTTAAGATGATCGCAAAGGATGAGAAGGCTAATGAAGACATTTTTCTGCCTGTGGAAGTTTGACTTTCACTGCTTGCCGGTCGTAGTGATTTACCAACTAGGGTTCCAAATCCTTTTTTTTTTACACTAATTCGTTGACATCCTAGATTTCTTCTCACTTTAAAAATCATTTTGAGACGTTGACCTGCGTGAAAGAATAGCATCCTGATGTAAACAATAATGACAAATCAACCCGGTTATAGCATAGCGATTTCAAACACCTTATAACAATCCCAGCGTTGTCATCAATGGCTATTCCTTCAATTTGGGAAATTGATCTATGGTGATCAAATTTGTTATATCGAAAGCACTTCTTAACACGTTAAATGCATTTCCTCGTAAATTACATCGTCTAATGGAGGAAACTTGTTTTTTAATAACTAACACAGAAAAAGCTATCCATGGAAATTAAAGATTTATTGAGGTTTTTTTTACTTATATATATAAACAAATTAATTTAACAGTAATTACAAAATGAAGGAACAGTCACGAGCTATTGACATTTTCATAAGGAGTAGGAGAATTCAATTAAGTGAGAAAAAGAGTTTTTGTAGGCTGGGTGGGTGGATGGATCCGAGGCCGTTGACGTTTGGGGAGCAAGTGGCCGAGAGTCGTGGCCCATGGTTTGAAATGCGGGTGGCCACGCGACCGAGGGTGCACCTGATCGAGCGGCCCACGTGAGATGGCGTCCTTAGTTACTGGTCTCTTCTGTAACGCATTACTGCCAACCTCCTGTTCGCCCCACTGAATATCGAGCGACATGGTATAGACACGTCAGATCTGGGGCCCGTTTGATAATCTAGGATCGTACATGAAGAACCTTTTCTTTACCTCGTACGAAAGTGATCGCTTAATGATATTTAAATTTGTTTGCTCAGACAGTCTAAGCCGTCCATAAGGTCGTCCATAAGTATAGAATAAAGTTGACCCACATTGTCACTGGGTCTCTATGGCATACAGAAAAGGGTCTAAATGTGCGATCCTAGATTATCAAATGGGTCCCTGATTATCTAAAAAGTAGTATAGCAATGGAAAGGTTACGGAGATAGTATTTTTTTATTCGAGAAAATAATTTCAAGGAGATACGCATTCCCTGAAGGGTTAACCCAGAGAACCCTTCCCCTTTTCCAGAATCCCAGTGCCTGTATAATCCTCGGGGACATAAAGAAACCATCATCATTCCTTCTTATTGTGGCAGACAGAGCAGCATGCGACCACGGCATGGCACACTCCATACATCCTGACGCGTGCACGGAATACCGCGGATTTTGCGGTTCACTACCATCCCTCTACACCCTCGCTGTAAATCTTAACGAAGCCACTATCAGTCTTTCCACCAGTGCAAGCCACGCGCCACATCTCCTCATTAAAGGCGGGTTTTCTTGAGCTTGTAGGATTGATCCCCCACCACTGTTCTGCGCGGTGATAACTGGCAGCTCCTGATGCTTTAAGCATGCTTATGGTAGATAAGCTGCTTAACTTTAAAAAGGCGGGTGTCGGTATCGGTTGAGATAGTCAGGGCCAAGGAAGTGGAGTCGACATTCCCGTCGAGTACGGAGATATGACTAAACATCCCGTTGAAGATCTATTTCACCCTTTCTGGTATAGGGATTCCAATACCTCTAGGGTCCGTTTAATTATCCACGCCAACGATACATTAAGGTCCAGGGAGAGGTCATAGGTGGGTTTGGGTTTAACAATTTGATTTATCGCAGGGAAGGACAGTTGTAGCCGGCGATCCACGAGGTAATGTCCATTTGTGTTTAATAATGTCCTGAAATGCGACACCCCCAGAGATATTGTAGGTAATTAAAAAAAAATCATCATCTCATATACAATAAAAGGATGCCAACGATTTTGTAGTGAGAAAATAAAAATGGCGAATCTTATTGAAGAGCGTTTTTCCCCTAGACATTAATGGCATAGGCAAGACTTTGGAAAATCTGAGGTGTTGGGTACATCCTGTAAAGTAGGAAAGACAAGCCAACTAATATGGTGTGGGAACTAATGTTGTTAGTTCTCCCCTCGGAGATCTAGCATCAGTCCTCATGTTGTTCTGCTGCAGAATAGGTTCATTATAGGCGAATCTGAAAAATAATCCCTTGACATATGTCTAAACATTGCATTTCTCATTAGACTAGACGAACCTTTTACCATACAGGGAGTCTAAATTAATCTTCATTATATTCAGTGGGGAAGCTCTTGTTACTTTGCTCAGAAACTATGACAAGGTATATAACTAATGGCTGTCTCATGTTCCTATCGAAAGTCAATGTTATACTTTTTGTTGCAGTCACTAAACATAAAGCTGATGCCTCAGGGTCCATATATGTATGGCCAGATTTCACAAGCTGACCACTTTCTCTATTGTTTTTTCCGCTCTCATTTTGATATGGGAAAGCCAGGAGTTACATGAGAGTAAAGAGTAGCCCCACTGAATACATGTCACCCTCTATGTTGCCTTTTCATGTCCCAAGCCCGCACTCTATCCATCAACATGATGTTGGCACCCAGTCAATAAAACACTCCATAGTCCCAATGTTCGCCTAGTTACCCGATATCCGACATGCAAAGCACCTGACGTCATGAAATGACCTGGCTGCATTGATTGTCTTGATTGGAGACCAGATGGTAGGACAAACTATCCATCGATGCTGACACATGCATAGCCGCCATTTCATTCCCAACATCCTCTGTTCCCGTTATAGCAGACGACATTCCATAGCAATATATTTATGATAATTCCTCTTTGAAGTATGATTATCGAACTTGTTAGCATGAAATGGCAGTTCATGGCGATGATTACAATCCCACTGCTCTTTGCTATTGTTGACACGTCTGCAACGGCTATGGTGTAAACTACCTACATGTACTTACATTAGTTACCACACCTTCAGAGAAACATTATTCTGATAAAGGTAATGATATCCTTCACTTGAAATATTGTCTCAAAACACGGCCCAATGCACTAGAAGTAATTTATTGTTCTTATGTATACTAGCAGGTCCTAATCCATTGAACTGTCCAATTACCTCTAAACAAAAATGCTGTATACTAATAGGCCATCGTCCTGGGAACAAGATATTGATTTTACCTAATGACGGTCTGTCGGCGGCCACACTGGCACCCATTAACATCGTGAGGGTTACGTCAAGGTGCGGCGGGTAATAGCCATCACCTCCTGGCCCTGGTTCATTTAATCAGGGCAACGGACGATAGGGTAGCTGAGACAAAGTAAACAATGTACCCAAGTCACACACAACCGGCCGGCCTGGGGAGGCCTTCGTATTGTGCATGTATACAATTCAAACACACTCTGCCTCCACCTTTGCAAGAGGTTATCAGAGGTTGTGTCCTTAGTAGAGAATTTACCATATTGTATCGATTTAACTTAATTATTGAGATAAAACGGCCCGAAACTGAGGCAATAGTCTTTTGGATTTGGATGTGGGGTTCAGTTTTATTGGTGTTTTATTCTGAATGCTGACTCATGTTATAAAAATAGAATGACTGTTATTTCTTATTGGGAGCAGTGTTACGTTTCATGCTCTTTTATACCATGGAAACTGGCTAATCGATTAAATCTGTTGAGGAACATCAATACAAGGTTTTTTAATAACTGAGTATTCGGATTGTTGGACCGTTAATATTTGAATTGTAAGTCGATGGCCTTAATACATTTTTACAAGGATTATTGATGTCCTGTTTACTTATACAAAATGTATTTTCAAATCTGATAGGAAATGAAACGGTAAATAGATTCACAACCAAACAAAACAAAAGTATCACATTTATCTACGGTTTATGTATAAATGATACCCATACTTATGATAAACATCACAGGACACATTTTTTCTTCATTGAAGCACCTCTACTTGTGAATGGATTGTTATCTAGAAGTAGCCTCACTTTACCCACGACGATAAACAGGGCCTTTTAACTAAATCCTACTCCAGGTCCATCGGACACATGTTTCCCCTACGAACACATCTACAACAGCTATGCCATAGCGGACTCTATGCCCGCCCCAGGTTAGTAACACCCAGGTCTAATACCTAGGTATGCTAGAGGTACACCTAGGAGTACGTGTACACACGCTACTAGTTCGGCCCAGCCACTGTGTAGTGAATGCGCCTGTGCAATGCATTTAATGTCCTTTTTTAATAGAAGTTTCCTTTTTCCGAGTTTGCTTCCGAAAAGTTTATTTTTATGGAGATGCCGTATCGTTATACAGATGGACGCTTGCCTGTAGGATCGCCGTTCAGATTATTCATGAATATAGTTTAAGTAGAAAAATGCACTAGTTCTAGATAACAGTAGGAGCACATCTCAACCAATAGCTGACACTGCAATGTATAATATTTCACCATGACATTTCTGTTAAGCACCAGTGAGTTGTCAGCAAGGTAGCAATACCACGTGATTAGAGTGTAAGCGTTACATTGTTCAATATATATATATATTTGACTTACCTCACAAAAAAATATTGGCTGCCATCCAAGGAGAAGCAATTATGTTCAGAAGGCTACATATTTACAATTGGGCTTGGAGATTGGCATCAATTGATTTGCATAGTCGTCAGAGTACAATCAAACCGAATTATTCTATTTTGTTTAACTGTTTAGTGATAGCTACTTATCGTCGTTTTTAGAATATGAAGATACTAGGTTGTCATGTTTGTATGCTCCATGATGCGAGGTGGGAAAGGTGGAGACATGCAGTAAGAAACGTATGACCAATACACTATGTCCGTATATTTCGTTTCAATTATAAGGAGTCATCCTATTGTGACTATTTAGTATTGTCTGCTGTTCCATAGTACTTTCATTGATTCAACACATTTAAGAATTTATAGATATTTAGCCATTATGAGTCAAATTCTATATGTATACATCTATGGGAGTCCCTATGGACGTACTGAATTTCTCCTCATCATATATGCTCCACACTGAAATATCCAACCCACAAATCTCCGCTTATATTACCTTTCAGGGTTGTATGTAAATAATCATTCAACTTGTTTTCCAGATACTGATTGGAATGTCTGTATTGCTATTCATGTGAAATGATATTTTAGACTCCCATGTCTTCACTGCTTTATGAGGCATTAATGTGGGCCACTTGTCCTATGGAATAGGCTAATGGCTAAAACTATTCTTCCCTCTATACTCTTCGCCTTCTTCCAACCCCTATCTTTTATTGACCCTCCTTCCTCCTTCCTATTCTTCCCCTCGCACCGTCCTCTCTTCAATCCTCTCTCTCGCTGAACCCTTCTAATTCCACAATGAAATTATCCTTTCATTCATCTCTCCTCTAGATGTTACAATGATTTACCTCTTCTCTCTATTCAGTCCCCTTGCCGTTGCGCATTCCTAGCACTCTGATTCAATAACAAAGAGAAATGGGCTACAATACAAGCATGTCTGAGTGATGGGATTATGTTGGACAAAGAACCATATTAAAGCACAGAACAATAGGATTTCCGAAATTATTGGAATACCATTTTGTTACTTAGATGACTTTGGTGATAGTATAGTACATAGCTCTCTACTTTTAGCTATAGAATAGTCATATTCAACACTTTTCTGTATTATTCTCCCTGCTTCCACCTGTACCGCCGAGACCTGGGCCGCCTATATTTTTCATCCTGAAATATATCTCAACGATGGATCTGTCATTCAGTTACGTTTGGTTTGGCTTATCTATTACTATCACGACAATACTGGTCAGTGTACATAATGTAACTCAGTCCAAGGCATACCCACACTATCAACGCGTGTATGGAGAACCTATCCGAAATTGATAAATATTTCAAATGTAGTCTATAGATACACGTTTTACGTCCAAGCGGCATTATTGGAAAAAGATATAATGCGAACCGGATGTGGAAATAGGTATCTATCATCTTATTCAAAAGCTTCGAGGCATTTATGTCAAGGCCTACATGTTTTGAACTGACTGCGTGGGAGGCTTCATCAAACACGGATTTTAACGTGTTAATAAAACGACCTAAACATGAAAAGAATGATTGCATAATGTTTAGATGCCAAGCCAATTATAATGCATGGTGGATGGATATTTGTATTTAGTTTCTAAACAACCTGTTTCCGTTTTTCCGGCCTTGCTTATTATATCATTCTTGGTACACTGTGATTCTGCAAAACTTAATACACCAGTGAGTTATTACGACAGGAGTGGGTACGTTTCTTAGCGAGTAATATCGTTCTGACATGGGATCAAGATTCCGTTCCAAATTTATTGATGATCTAGCCACTCCTGTCTGTTAGCCTCTTTAAGCATCATCACGATTCTCTGGTGTGGCTGTGGTCGTGGCCATAGGCCATTGATATTTGTGTGCGCCAGTCTATCAGCGTCTACTACGCCTATTGTGTCTAGGGTCTGCGTCGTCTCGCCCCGTCTTGTGTCTAGCCTTTAGCCCGGTCGGTATTTCTACTGACTGGTGTTTAGGTGGGGACGGAACGTGACTGGGCCGCCGCGTCAGGTCCCTTCGTGAGGCGCCTTGGCGGGGGTGGAGGGATCGCGGCTTTGTGCCATGCAGGCTACGTTAGCGCCGCCCAAAGACTGTTCTCTCGCGTTTTGTAGACCCCGGCACGAACAAGATGCTCAAAAGGGGAAAAAATAACATGACTGACTCCCTGAATAGTCGAAGCCAACACCGTCTTTTCAGTGCAGCTATCGGTGCGTTGGAGGAAGACGAATCTACTCAGAACGGCTCCTTTCAATATCTAAAACGCCGGCCAAGCGGGCAGGGCCTCTGCGTCCCCTAAAGCGTCCTTAGTGAGAAGAGAACGCCCCATGGTTGCTCGATAAAGCATATTTCCCGGGCCCATTATTCACGTTTACATTGACGATGTGAGTCTCTCATGCCCAGAGGATATCCAGTCGACCGCCGATTATATATGTAGATGCCTTTTTTGTGTTCGTACGTGCTTCAGTGCAGCAGTGCACCCGCGCGCCCCCAGATTTAACCCATGGGTACGGAGATATTGTTCTGACAATCTGCAAAGGCTCATACTATTGACCCTCTGACAGATCGGGTAGCTCGATTAATGGTAGCCAAAGAGAATGACTATTTCTATTGCAGCTAGAATACCTCGGATTGATGATATGGAGAACAATTGTCTTACATAACACGTTATATACGCTTTACACAGCATGGCTAATGAAGGACATTCCACATCCCTGCATTCTTCCGAGATAAGACACCGAGCTTCACAAGCCTCTAATTCAGGACAACCCAACTCCCTTTATGCCCACCCTGCCTCCTTTCCACACAAATTTCACTAGCTCCGCTTTACCCAAGGCTAGCACCCAAATACGCTGACACAGCACATTTCTCCCATCTCTTCCGTTGGTTTCGATCGATCAATCCTCTTCCCCAGACTCCTCCCCCTGCTTCCCATCCTTTCCGCCCTTACCTTTAACACTCCATCCCCACCTCTCCTGGCCCTCTATTTCTCCTGCATTGACTGCAGTCACTGATTGAAATGTGCGGTGATTGTTTACTACGCTGCCAAAACAAAAACATCTCCGGTAACTGCTGTTATTGCTGGTGCTGCCACCGCTTCTATTTCAGCTGCTGCTGCTGCTGCGACCATATCGGGCGCTGGTCGGATTCCTCCCTAGTCAGCATCACGTGAGGCGTGTGTAGGATGATAGGGAGACGGGGAAATAGTGTTGGGAGACCGGGAAAGGGTGCAGGGGTCCCCGCCGGCTGGCTTGGCTTCAAAGCACAGCATCTTTGTTATTTATATGTAGCCTTTGGTCGAACAGAGCCAGGGTCGCCCTCTGCAAACAAGCGCCCTGCAGCCTCCACCTAACTTCCTTCTTCTGCGCACAAACGCCGACTAGCGGCAATTTGATGTGTTATTTCGTGACTCCCATGTCTTATTACGCCACACCGCAGCTGGCGATGTTTTTTTCCACTCATTGTATTTTGCTTGTGGCTAGTTATCACATGTGGGGAACAAGGATTAAAGCGGTACCATTTTCAAACATACAGTACTTTACAGTCTAAAGTGTGGTGTGGAGGTAACACAGCGCCAGCGAGGAGTGTAAGATGATACCACCCAATCGATAAATGTGGCAGGCCATTGACCTCCCTCCATGCAGAAAATATTCATGCTTCAATATTTTGAAGGTTTTCCGTAAATATTTGCTTTTATTTTTTCCCTATTTCTGCATAGGTCAAAGACGGCTCGGTTCGGACTCCGGCAAGAGAGGGCAGCGGTACCTAACAGTACCTAAACCAGTAAGTGTTCTACTTTGTTCCTTTTATTATCCACCTAATACGAAGTGTGCATACTATATCAATAGGAAGTGTGTGATTCACCGGGCGGAGATTATGGGGTTGTCATAATCACCGCTGTTGTCAGGGCAGAGATTACGGAAAAAAGTTATGAAAACGTCCCCTAACGATGAATCATGAACTACCGTGCAAGCAAAGACGATCGGCTACCATGTTGAATTAGTTGGACAATGTAATTTTTCAAAGCTGGATCACAGAAGGATCAATGTAAATGTAAAAACAGAAAACGGTCAGAATACTAAGAGTGTTGAAGTTTAAATAGATTATGTAGCAGTTCAATAAGATCTTTGAGTTGGTTTACTTGTATGGTGACACTGACAGCGCAATTGTAGGTATGCCTGTCAGGATTAGGAGTGACAGTTCACGGCATGTTCTTCATTTTTGTACTTCTTAATAGTGAATAATAAATTCAATATTCCCTGAGAATGAAAAATAAATACAATAATGTCTGGATTGAGATAGTTCAGGTCGTATTCTCCTCGGAGTTGAGTCTTTGATCAATATCTTCGCATTCGGCCGAATATTACTACGCTCTTCTCCTCGGATAATACGGCCACGAATATCCCAAACCAGTCAATATTGTGTATTTCTTACCAACCTACTTTTCTTCTTTCCTTTTCGATTATTTATTGCATCCCTCACAACGTAAGGTTTTCAGTTGCAATATAGACATAGGAAAATATTCTTATATATAATTATACTATTAGGAGGTTGATATTGACTGGTGGGGAAATGTTATGGAGTATAGATGGTCGTTTCTCTTTAGAATTTCAACTTAATCACTCGACCATAATCTTCAGCATGGAGATTAAACCTACTCAATCATGTCTCACCTGAATTTCACCTAGATCCATCAAACTGTTCCTACATAGATAAATAAAGGTTTTATCTCAAAAGGACAATTGAAGAATACGGATTACGCTTATAGATCATATGGCCACATAGGACTTCATTCATATAAGATCTCAAGACATGATAATTTCCATGAGGACTTGGTAATACATCTGCCTGAAATTGTGGAAGCCCGATGTTTCCCAAGTCATCGAAAGGAAGAGGCCTGGAACTGTCACAGAAAGAGATATTCCGATTTCGAGTCAGTTCTAAATAGCATGCCTCAGCCATTGCTTTGACAGGAATATTTTTCTACATCTAGCCTCAGGCAAAATTACTCTGCCATACAGTGAGAGTCCTGTGAAGGAATGACTGTGGGCAAGTCTAGAACTAACCCATTGCTGTTATGAAGAGGTTTCATATGGAATATACTACGTCATACACGCAGTGTTCATCGGCTGCCACGGCCTCTATGACTCCCAGCCTAACTTCTAATTGATCTCTGACTGTTTACCCAGGTTAATGGACTTCAAATATCACCTGCGGCAATATCATAAGAAGAGACCCTGGGTGAATCGGCGCCAGTATTTACACGGCAGTCGCCAGGTATTGATGTGGCAGAGTCTAATTACCATGTCACCGACACAGGTAGCCGGGGCTCTGTCTCCATACGTGGCCCTGTTACATAAAAGGAATATTAATATTAAGGCCAGCTAAAATACACGTAATTATCATTTGACGATTTGTTTGATGAATTGCAATAAAAATGTCTCTCATTAAATATGGTTTGATCAACGGTTGACCTGATGAAGACAATTTCCTCTGTTCTAATCCATGGGGTTTACATGATTGGTAAGAGGCTTTAGCAAGGCTCCATATTATTTGATAGCCGAGGAAGACTATTGAATAATATGGATTTTGGCTGAGGGTTTATTTCGAGATAGATTTAAGCCATATGGACACACTCACACAGGGTCGAATTAGCCAGCTGGCAGTTCAATACCAAGATAGACGACTTAATTTTATAAAGACGTACATCATGGGAACATCAAGACACATGAGTTCAGATACAGAGATTTGATGTACTTATCTATAAGATGTAATGCGTACAGAGTAATGATTAATAGATCGTCGATAGCCTGTACCCAAACAGAGTACTCAACAGGTGATAAGATTTACTAGGCACCTCAATACTCATTAATCTTGTAATGAATAACAGACAAATGTGGAACAAACAAAACTAAACTAAACAAAACTCGCATGTTTCCCTAAAACTTGCGAGTTTCCATATCACGTGACAATGTTGAAACAATAATGTTGTCTTTACTGACTCGAAACTTGCCTGTCTTTCGCTGTTCAGACCTTAAGGCTTTGCGTTACTAGAGAATTTGAACTCTATATATTGATATAGAATGGGCCCATGGCACATAAAGCCTTCTTATTATACTGATGACGCATCTGAGTAATTACAATGAATAAAAGTTCAGAAGTAGTCATGCAGGTATTGGACAAACAATGGCGATTCCAATACCAGCATTTCTATTTCTATCTGGTGATGCTCTCAGGTGGCATGCTGTATTCAACCTGGTAATACATCATGATAGTATTTGCTGATGAAGGCCATGATCGGTTGGCGGTGAATATTTACAAAACACCAGTGACGTCTTGGAACATTTTAAATCTCAACCTCACGAACGGGATGGCCGGAAACCTGCCCTCTGATGGCGGCCACTGTGGCCTGTCCGCCCGGATATTTGTCCGTTAGGTCGGGACGGCTTGATCGATGCTAAGTGGTAGACACATCCAGCAACCCGCTCATCTCTGCGATCCATTGATTGATGACAGTGTCACACTAGTCGCTGTTCGTTGTTGGTGGCTCATCTAGATCGCTGATAATTAACTACTGAATAAGATTAAAACTCCTTCCTTAAGTTTCACCTGGACTTCACCCAGAACTGTTAAATCCTTGCTACAACAATAGCAGTTTTATCTTAAAAAGGACAAAGAAAGAATAAAAATCACATCGCTCAGATAGAAGTAAATGAACCAATACACAATACACAGAACATAGCAGTTTTGAATGACATACACAGTTTTATATGAGATTTCAATCAAAAGTTCAACAAACTGTCTATTCGTGTTGTCAGGGGTAGGCTATATAAGCTATATCAATAGAATCCATCATTATATCAACTTCATCATTATATCAACAGAGCAAAGAACTGAGAGAAAGGCACAATCAAATAAACAGCTAACCAGGTGGCTCGGGGTACTAGAACAGCCATACAACCGCTCGTCGACAGTGCAGAGTAGCTGAGCATATATCATAAATAGCTTATACTATGATTGCAGAAAAAAAAACCAAGCGAGGAACATTCTTCTAACGGCCTACATAATAACCCGCCAGCTTCCTCTGGCACTGGCCTGGATAGGACTGGAAGTGAGATGCCGTGTAATCGATACCCGCCTATAGTTATGTCAGGATGTCTGTGAACCCAATTACTTTGTGGATCCTCCTAAATGATAAAAACATACGCCTATACCGTTAGGCAGGAATGTGTGGTGAATCACAGCAGGCTACCTGCTTACTGGTGGGGTCGTGCAGTGACCTTCTATGCAGCCCTCCCTCCAACTACTAGTTCCCCCTGGAGCAGCCCTGGAGCATCCCCTGCACATATCGTTCACCATACCTCACTCGGTAAAGGAGCGTTTATACTCATGCATAACCACACGTTAGGATTATAGAGCCACACATTTAGTTCCACAGGATATTTGTGTGTGTTTGGGGGGGGGGGGGGGTGAAGAGGAAAAATATTATGATAAACCTGTGACGTTAGAGAATTATACATATCTGTCCTACGCGTTATTCAAAAAGTCACAGACTGTTCAGCATATTAACGGTCCAACCAACGTTTCCCAATAGGTATTCACATGCAATTCTTACATATCCATAAATTCAAATAAAAGTATTATTGTTATAAATGATTTGAAAAAAAACACAATTTCTGATATTTAATAATACCGAACGGCCCAGTTGGAGACACACACTCGTTATCTAACCAGAGGCCTGCTTATATCAAAACGGACCATCACCGCAAAGCAATATTTTCCCCCAAAATAACTATCGTGTCTGTCAAAGTCTCACATTCCGCCTAATTCTTATGTTGCAATGCATCCCATTATGCCTGATTTCTGCAAAGTAGCCAAAAGAAATAAACTATTATGCCCAAAGCCCACGTAGCCTTAGGGCACAAACTGCTCTTTTCAAGATTACTAATGGATCTTCAGTGCAGCGTGACAAGTGCTTGTTTTAACACTAATTCACCTTTCTGTAAGTTGCAATGCAAATATGACTGGACTGTTTCTTAAAGCAAGACCACGATGAATTCTCGAGGAAAGTAATCTCAGCCACACTGGAACTCATATTTCCATTTCAAAAGTAGAGAAGTTAGATATCTTTTTTGGATTTAACATATCATGCTTCAATAATCTCTCAAGGTTATAACTATTCAGAACAAGCTTTTTACCTTAAGTGAGGACTACCTAAAGGCGGAGGTTAGAAACCAGCCCCGGTAATGATTGCCGTCTACTGGCCTATCCGACATTAGACCCCTTAGTGTGGACCGGCCACATCTCCTTTCTCCTTGACTGACCATTAGAACGCCCTCCTGCCGGGAGAATGCTGCCAGTTTCATTGTAAAGAGAATCACCCTTGTCGCACGTGTCAGATGATTCCCTGCCCTTTCTATTACGCCCTCGTCGATGGGATACACCCCGGATACGAATACTTCGCTTGACACGACACTTGAATTTCCCATTCCCGAATCACCCTCAGTGGGGTATTTATACCGTGATGAACTCCATCTTGAGGGCCCCTTCTAACATCAGAATGCATGACAGGACTGTCGTACCCCTCGCCATAAAATGAGCACCTAGACATCTAAGCCTCTGACGGGTAGGATATCTTGCTACAGGCTCTGCTCCTCTGCTCCTCCTATTGTATCTTATTGTCACCTCCAGTGCTCTACCCACAAGAGTGACTCATTACCGTTCATGAGATGGCTTCAAGGTCAGTTCCTTCCTGTTTGCCAGGTCCCTCCCTTTTCTCCACGTATGCGCCTTGTAGGCAGATCAACCGCTGGGTCATCCGTTCAGGCCCTTTACATACTCACCACTCGCTGGGTGCCTTCATTGGCATACCTTATTAGACGCTTTATAGACCCTCTCTTTGCTCTCTCCTTATCTTTGCAACACCTTCTTATAGACCCTTTACATACGTTCGCCATGCGTGGTGCTTCTGCTTGTCGCACTTGGTCATGCCATTTATACCAAATGCTTGGTCCCCCCTGGGTAGACAGTTACATGCTAACCCTTTTTTGGTTATTCCATGTCAGGCTTATAAATACACACTACGACTAATACATAGTATTTGCACACGTGTAGGACCCTTTTCTCCACACCTGGTCAGTCCCTCCCCCGATTCGCACCAGGTTGGACGTGTAGTAAAGGGAAGTGATGTGAAGCGTGGAGAAGAGGCTTAGTGTACTACTAAAATTTGAGTGCAAGACATGCATGCGCTAGAGCACATGGGTGCAGAAAGCGAGTGGGTGTCAAATCTCTGAACACTGTCTCTCTGTTTGACACGCGATGACAGCTAGTCCTTACTTCACACGCTACTCAGAGAGCGGTATGAGCAATCCCTATGCAGATATGTATATATATATATATATATATATATATATATATATATATATATATACAGTAGAACCCTGCCTAACGGACACCCCGCGTAAGCGGACACCCCGCGTTAACGGACACCTTTGGTCGGAACGGTTCCCTATATTAGATGTTTATTTAACCCCGTGTAAGCGGGCACCCCGCGTAAGCGGACACTTTTGCCCGGAACGGGGGGTGTCCGCTTACGCGGGGTTCTACTGTATATATATATATATATATAATGTATATATTCATAAGGTCCATTACCCATGAATAGTATACCAAGAGTAAATATATCGTTTGAGCATCTCCATGAGTAGCCTATAGACATGCTTCGAGATGCTCACTCCCATAACGGCATACCAGGCGGCCCATAGAAGAACTAACCAATCAACCAGATGAGTACCTCTGCTCTTGGGATCTTGTGAAGCCGCTAAATTGCCTGCAAATATTGCAGAAGTTGCAGCTGAAACCTGAAAAATTGTACGACTGTTCACCGCTATTTCTATTTCTCAATTTCCCCCATCACTGAAGAGAGGGGTGGGGTTAGCATAGGTTGTGCGTGATTCCCCACCCAGGAACAGACGTCTTGCCGCCACACGGGCCTGGGAGTCTCGGGAAAAGAGGTGCTATACTGATAACAGGGACGTGGGAAGTAATGACCCCGCGACCTGCTCTGAGTGGGTGAAGGAGGGGTCTCAGCTGGGGTGTACCAGTTCAAGGCTTGCAGGAGCTGCTCGCAATGGCGACTGATGAGGGTGGACCCTTGCGGGCGCGCTGATGGAGCGGACACAAGGCAGGGACCCCGCGCGTGTTGTCAGCACGGGGCGCCGATAACGCGGCCGTGACGACGGGGTGGCTCCGGAGAGGGTGAGTGGAAGCAAGTGGGGATGGTGACGCGTCGTCGGTGTCAGACTGGCGGTTTTCCTTGTCTCATCCGGCCCAAGCAGCAGCCAGTCATTTGTAGCTCGGTGCCTACACTTTGCCGCAAGTAACTGCTGGAGATCAACACCGGATTAACAGCAGCAGTGGCTGCAGCATCGTCTTTCCCGCCCACCCGCCCGCCCTCCCGCCCTCCCGCCCGCCCGCCCGCCCACCCGCACGCCGGCAGGTGCACACCACGCTCCGCCACTCGCAGCGCGCCGAGGTGCCGGCTGGATAGGTGTCGCGTCGGACTCGGCCACACGCCGGCCGCACGCGCGTGGGGACGGGCTGTAGAGAGGTACCGACTACGCACGGTCGCGTGCTGCCCACACGCCGCCAACTAGCAGCCCACGTGACGGGCGAGGCCCGGCACTGACTGACCACTCCTCACCCAGTCCGCACCCGCCACTGGGCGTCAGCTACAAGTATGTCCCGCCGACGTAGACTCTGGAGAAGTAACCTCAACTTGATGCGGGGCATCTCGTTGGATTATCAGGCCTTGCCGCCCGTCACGGATTACCTAGACGAGTTTAAGGATATTCCCGAAGGACAGGTAATGCCGCATTTATGTATAGCTCATCCTCCTCCTTTTCTCTCTTTGGTCACTCACCCCTATCTCCTTCACTACCATATATGACGTCCACTCCACCAAGCTGACTGAACGCTACGAGATCAATAACCAGTGCCTTATTTAGTCTGCTCGACAAACATCTGCATGTTCATTATTGCTTTGATAATAATTGTTCCCCGTTTTTAGATTTTGCCGCAGGATTTATTTTGGCTACGGCACCCACGGGACCTCCCATCCTCCGCCAAACACATTAATATCGAGCAGTTTGCCTTTGTTGGGATTTTGATTAGTCTGAACGGGGTCGGGTGTCTACGCCGTTAGGACTGGTTTTGTGGCGTTACCATAGTCACTGCTGCCAGGACACTCTTCCTACTTCTCTTAATTGCCCCTTGGGTGACGGGCTTCTTTGGAGGGAGGGGGACTGGAAGGAGGGAGAGCAAGCGACTGGCACGGATTGTCTGTTTTGTTTTATTTTTATCGCGACGTTTTCGCTTCCCCGTCTGTTTTGCACTGCGCTTAGTAAAAGGCGGAGCTGACTTTTAAGTCCTGTCTTTTTTATGTTTGTGTGGTGATGATTGATGATGGTGCTATGTGATACCGTCTTTGTCATCATCCATTTCATGCTGCTACCTACTTACATATGCACGGGTCTGAAGCTACGCTGTAAGAGCTATTCAGACCAGGTACGGTTTGTTCATGCTTTAATGAATAAATTTAGGTAGTTATCCAGTTCAATGTGCGAACTACAATGCAAAGAGTATACATACATTAGACAGGTGCAAATGTGGTACATTGTCTGGTACTCAAATGGCAATACAGCTATCACAATGCACCTTTTACAGTAATTTGCCACTCTCCGCGGAAAGTAATCAGCGTCTAGTGCAGTCGTCTCTCGACGCCATGGAGATAGAGATCTCATGGTCTGCGCCAACAGGGGAAGTCTCGACTCAGACAATGTGCACCTTTCAGACAGGTGGAACAGTAGAGCTGCACTGATGGCACTCTGAGAGCAATAGAGCAGACATTGCCAACTGATATAAAGCCGTTAGAGCAGTGACATTGTGCAGTTATTCAGGAAATGGCCAGCCAACCCAGCCATACCCTGCAGACAGAAAACTATCAAGAAGAATGTTATACAACTAGATTAATAGTAGCATAATTGTGGTTTTATCCACACAGATATATCGTCAAATAACCGTGTACAGCTGTAACAATTAGTCCTGACTAGAAATACATTAGAGGAGAAACATAGTTGCCACTTACAGAGGAATATGACGAAGAAATTCCTTGCTCGGGCAATTCAGAAATGGTGAAGTAGCTAAAGGTTGCCGCATTCAGAGAACATATTTCCGTTATATCATGGAACAATACGATAGGATGTGAAAAGGCCATGTTTTCCACCATTGGGAAAAGAACATAGTAGCAGCACTACTGTTTCGTTTCTAAAATATTTGTGCAACGCCGACAGATGTTATCATAATAGGTTGCAGCACCGGGTGTGTACCCTGTAATGTAGGGTTTAACCTATACCTTCCATCCCATCCCGGTGAACTCCATCCGTGGAACAGTTTTCTAACACAAAATAGAGAGGATCCCGTGCAATAGATACACACCCCACCCAGACAGGGGAGCAGCTGTCATAGCGTGCCCGGTATAGTGCAGTGTTAATTTTGAGCAACTCTCTTAGGAGGCAGTAGCTCTGATGTCGCTTAGAGTAGGGTGTTTATCAAATACAAGTTACACTTTTAGAAGTTCGGGCTTAAATATTGGTAATATTTGTTACCCATTATACAAACTTGTGCAAATTTCTTTTCTAAAGACTAGATTGGACCCCCCCCCCCCCTCCCCCCCATGGGAAAAACTAGGAAGAGAAAAAAATATCAACCTATTATACAAACCAGGGTCTTGCTGAAGAACCACACATACAAATTTGGAACATCGGAGACCTACACTGTATTTGCATAGGTTCCCGGTTCTGTGTAGTTCATTTTTAAAAATAATTTCTTTTTCATCTCTTCCTTCCGTTCACCGGGCGTTAGCAGCAGTGATGGAGTCAACACATACGAATTCATTATCAAACACTGTTATATAGAGTATTGCATACGAACACTGTACATCAAAATCCCAGCTGGGGTGTAGCGGACTGGATTGTATGGTATAGCTCATTTAGCACAAGGCTGAGGAGCGGTATTGACCCGACCCCGTCTTGGCTGGGAGGTGCCTGCGGTCACCCCCGCACCTTGTGCTACACGGCGAGTTACCCCGCCTCTGGTGGCGGCTCACGGCACCTCACGATGCATTATTCACCCTCACCCTGGTCCGCTGACACCGTATAGTATATACCAGTCTCAGTTGGCCAAGCGTCCTTACTCAGTTACTGAGCCGCTCAGCCCGTCATTAAACTGTAATGGTAGAGTATGACTCCCCCCTTTCTGAGCTGCTCTTTGCAACCACATAAGGCGATAACCAATAGGCCTACACTTACCAATCGTGTTAGATCTTAAGTGTAATACGCTATCCTGTTAGGAGCCTTCTAGTAATCAGCCCAATGGCAGTTTGGTCTTGCATCGCTTTAGGAGGGATACACTTTAGACACCCTTTACGCGTTTAATCAGGGGAACAGATTGAATCGGTAGCGATCGATGAATGAACCACACGCATCATTCACACCACCACCTACCATGTACACCATAAGCCCAGTGTGGAGGTGCCTACTGTTAGACACCTATAAACGTAAATCAGAGATGTCCATGAACTGCCGATGTACACTGCACAATCACGTTACCAACGGGGTACGTATATATAGTTTATGACCTCTCCGGCGTCTCAAGGTCGAGCATGATTGAATTTACATGTACCACGACCCGACCTGGGGTTTTGCATTTATAAATTTATATCTGACACATTGGAAATGCTTTACAGCAGGATCTTTTAGCAATTATGTGCTTGGCAATGGTAATAGATTTATTCAAATGCTAGAAATTTGTAAGGGATAGATAATGTCATATGTTTTGAGCTTACTCACCTTTTAGTTACACATTTGACCTGTGGAAGTTTAAAGTAAACAGAACAGATATTTTCCTTATTGGGGGGGGGGGGGGGGGGCAGGTTTTATTCACGAGTCTTTAATCAGAGAAAGCGGAAAATTCTGCTTTTATTAGAATAAAATCTAAGATTGGAAATAATAGTAAACCAAAAGGACCCCTCAACTTAACCAACTAGCTACCCGCCCGCACTTTCAGTTGTCTTTATCGATTTTCTTGTTTGTTACAGAGATATTTATATAGAGAAATATTGCAGTTTGATCCCCTGGAAAGTATAGGGTATCTTTGAAATAACCTTGATTAATAATACCCGGATCTTTTAGACTCAGTGCCACATGGCATTATCTTTTCTTGTTACAAGGGGACTATTTGCAGTCTGCCTAGTACCTTTGGAACACACATTGTAGATGAAATATCCAACATGTGGAGTACAAGAGTTTTGTTTCCAACTTGAAGGAACTTTTTCGCCAAAATAATCCCTTCTTCATGGAAGGTTGTTCACTCATAGAATACAGATACTTCATCGCTAACGGAGGTAGCCGAAGGGACGAAAATCGCCGCATGAGTAGTGGCCTCTGCCCCTGAAGGCCATAACATCAACATAGTGATTACAACAATAGTGACTGGGATAGAGAAAAGAGCCCGTCACGACCGATCCTGTTTCCTTACCGTTGTTTGTGTGACTACACACCGTGTCAAAAACACAAACCGGTAAATCGCCTGTAATTCCACCGTCTTGCCCGTGGCGGACACGGTCGTCCCTCCTGGCCATGCAGCGTGGCGCATGTACCGGCGATGACAAACCCAAAGCCGATGCAAATTGTATTTAGAGCGCTCCTCACGTTGCATTATGCACGGAAGCCGGGAGTGATCGTGGCGCAGAGGATGGAGGTAGGGGTAGGGGTGTCAACAGGGGATGGGTGTCGGGAGATTGTAACGACACATCTTCGAACGTCCATGGTCCCGTCGTGATATCCCACAGGATGTTTAAATAATGAACACGGCTGACACGTCTACTACAAAATACGGTCTTGTATGAATTCCCGCTGATAATACTTGGTTAATAGAGACACCTTCTTGTTGACAAGTGTGCTGTGGGCCACCTCCAGATCTGATACATAATTCACCAAACGGATATATGCGCTTGGGGCTGTCAAGTGACGGGAGATAGTGATAGACTGCTATACCATGTCGCACTATAACCTACAAGCGGATATATGGATAACAAGACAGGTTAGACGATAGTAAAGCAGGGAAGGAATCGCACATGCAGTAGATTTGATGTGGGTGTGCTTGCTACCTTCTCTGTACATTCGCCTAGAAGACGGTGACTGGGTAACGTCTAAACCTGGCCAACCATTAACTTATTTGCATATAGATCAGAAGCCGCGGGTAACGTGGATCCCACTCCGCCACACCCATTCATTATTCACACACCATGAGTCTCACTCCATCCCTCCCCCATACAGCCCAGTCCTGCCAGCTTTGTCATGATTCGTACTCAATTACCCTTTTTAACCGAGTCTGATTTTTAAACACTCAGTAACAGTTGCAGGCATTAACTCTTTCAGTTTCTGGGATTGTGTAATGCCACTTCTTGGGTATTGTAGAAGTCAATTTTCTGCAAATTGTATTTTTATTACTTCCTCAACAACAAAAAAGCTGAAAGAATCCATTTAGTTCGATGAAATTATTGCCTGTTAAAGAAAATAACCCCAGTCATTTCCTCACCGATTCAGGAGGAATCAGTTTAAAAAAAAACATTGTTAGGATATTTTTTTTCGATTGCAACTCCAATAACAATTTCTCTAAAGGAATGATTCACTTGACCCCTGGCACACGCCAATCTCACAGTTCGAGTTTACCGTTCGCGCGTGGAACATCATGGCACCTTGCCAACGCCCAGGAGGCTCTCCTCCTGTCTCTATTCTCCTGGTGTTGCTTATAATGAGCGGAGCCCGTCTGATGACGCTGCCTGATCGTGTTACCCTCACCATCTTCCCTTACCCCTCACCGGAAGCCTGAAAACCGAGATTCTGGGATCCACTCCCACGCTTTCTGCTATTAAACAACGGCAACGACTCAGGGAGCCCAGGGCTAGCTGGTGGTGGTGGTGGTGGTGGGAAGGTAGGTAGGAGTTAATTTTGTATCAGGATGCTGCAGGGTAGAGCCATGACAAAGTAACCAGACCTTACCCTGAGATGAACCTCTAGATAGAGCACCACACCCCATTTATCAAAGTCCATCCGCTTTCTAGTATGGTTGAATAGTGACATTTTCTAACACTAAATGTAGGGAAATGTGTGGTATCTAAAGAGCATATATCCCCTTTAAATCATTTTATCATGATGTTTTTAAAGCATCTGTCACTCATGAATTCGATATCAGGGATAGCGAATTCAATTATCATGGCGCCACATGTACACATAGCGCATAATAATCAAAGATCCTGATATGATATGGTGCGGAAATGAGGTAACAGCTTGCTCCAAAGTTGTGTCTTGTTGATTAACCTTAATTGATTTGCATCTCCCGCACAGATTGACCTAGTACAATCATTACTCTTACCCGCCTTACTAATAGGCGTTTCATGTCAGGCTGGCTGACTTGGAGATAAACCTTTATACATTGGTCAATAAAAGAGGAAGGAATGTTACCTGCCGACGATGTCATCCAATTATTGTTATCAAAACCGGAGAAGTTCTTCGTCATCGAAAGTGATGATGAAATATAATGGCTGCACATGGAAACCAGCGTAAGGCCACTAAAAAACGTGTTTCTCATCACCAAGCCATGAAAAATATGACAAGGGCGCTCTTTTTTGCTTTTGCTGGATCAAAGACTGCTTTGGAAGTGTCATAAAATGGGCTTTAGGCGTACTTATTGAGGTCCTATCTTACACTCTCACTCTCAGCTCCTGATATCTCACTCAATTTACTATGTGTAATATGAAAAAGTGTTACAATTGCCGTGACAAGTACCATAGTTTGACTATAGGTGTAGGCAGTACGAATAGAGATATGAATACCACGGTTTTTGGAATACAGTAGAACGGACACCCCATGTTAATGGACACTTTTGCTTGGAATGGAAATATATCTCTGTTTTTTTTAACCCTGTCAAAAAACAGACACCCTGTGCAATCAGACACCCCGGGTTAACAGACAGTTATTTTGGTATGAACAGCTATTTAACCCCGTGTAAGCGGACACTTCGGAGGGACACCTTATTTTATACGACTGGGCGGTGTGGGAACAACACTCCAGAGTATCTTGATTCTTAGTTTATGGTGTGTATTGCCTGGTGTCTGGTTGTCTAAGACCAGTCTACCGACCTGGGTAGGCTCCTATAAACATCAGGTAGGCGTCTTTGGGGTGTCCGTTTAGGTATTATTGAGGGAACTTATGAATGTTTAGGGTCGGAGCTTGTATCCCATCGAGTTTGAATCGCGTAGTAATTGACAAGGCGAAGCTGTGTGAATTGCGTAGCGATTCAAACGAGATAGTATCAAGCTTTGGCCTGGAACAGAGGGTGTCCGCTTACAAGGGGGTCTACTGTACCTAGATACACATAATACCATATTTAATGCATCACTGACATCAGAAGCTTTAATTTGATACCAAATACACATACTTTTCATAATTTCTATCGAGGTTCATCTTATTAAAAAAATACCTAAAAACGTTTTTGTTTATGCGCGCGGTGATGAGAAACAAGCTTTTTTTTATTATCGGCTAATGTACTGCTGAGTGCCGCCACTATGAATAAAAGGCTTTGAAAAAAATACATATATGACATATTGATGTGAAAACGGAATTAGATAGGTCTTTACTTATCTTATATTTAAATAGAACATATTGCGTTTCAGTATGAGGAGTACATGTTTTGGGGTTTAATGAGTACATAGAAAGATATGTCATGTTGTGCATCGATATGAAGATGAAAGTGGGCATAAATAGATATTTGATTATTATGTGGGAACAGAGCATGTTCTGCATCCGTATGAGGATACGAGCTGATGTGAACGGGCATTTTGTAATGACGGTGCTGCGCGAATCGTGCAAGATGTATACATTTTGTATGGGACTGGTTAGAATTCATGAAGATATGATACAAGGCAGAGAATTATTAGACAGTAGTGTTGAGTTTGGGAAACTGTTTGTAGGTGACTGTTCCCACTTTGTCTGTGCAGGAGGAAGGCATATCAATACTCCAGTTTCTGCCCGGGGAAACGGCTCCTATACCCGCAAGCCATCGTAGCAATGTGTCACAGAAGTGCCGAGTCAGCTGTTTTTCCCTTCCACCCCTTGTGAATATTGCATGTTGTCTACATCTGCGCAGACACCCCAATCCTGACAGATACGGTGTGTCACAGAGATACCCAGCCTACATTACCCCATCCCCAACGCCCTGATAATTTAAGAGCCTGATTCAATGTTTTATCATTAGTGTTAGCGTAATGAGCTAAGCTCTGTTCTGTCACAATTAGGATAATTAAACTAGTGCTGTGATATTTTTTCCCAGCATTGCCTATCTTCAAAGATTCTTATAAGGTAGGACTGGGCTGCTGTTTGGCCAACTTACGTGGATATACAAAAGGCAGAGAAAATCATTACAAATGCGGCGGAGAAAGCAGCATCATACCACAACTAACCATTAATATGAAGAAAGACGGTCTTTACCACTATTCTACGGGACTGTATGAGGCAATAATTAGCCTTTCCTGGTATTTCCAAAATGATTTTCTTATCCAGGGAGGGCGTTACATGACTATAAGAATGAGCAATTCTGGGAATATGACAGCCAGTTAAGTCGCACTGCACACTACATCGAGCTACTCAGCCCTTTAGGTCGAGCTGCTCACCCCTTGCTCTGATCCTCACACCCAGCAGTCGCACAGAGCACCTCGATGGCTCATCCGATTCCTCCTCCTCAACTCCCTCCTCCCAGCTTATCCCCATCCCTGGGATTGAGCTGTCCATCCATATCGGTCAGTGTGCTGTACTCTGAGCTGCTCACCACACTCCATAGCACTGAGCAGCTCGTACGCACTAAGCTTCCCAATACCAGCCCCTCCGGTCCCCTTTACAGACAAATAGGAACCTGGCTGCCCCCTCCCTGACGTAATATCGCCAGCATTGGTTAATGAAGCAATCATTCAGCTTCAGCAGGCGCCGACAGTTAACCTGGGCGAATACCGACACAGTGACTCGTCTCGTCGGTTGAGCCTGCCCGGCGGGCCCGTAGACGCCACGTAATGAGCAGCTCAAAACAGAGCCCGAGGACAAAAAACCACAAATAATGAGCTGTGTGTGCTGTCTGCTTCTGTCTTAAATAAAACACGAAACAAGAGCGATAAAGGTTGTGAGAGGAAAAGGCGTAGAATATGGAGGCGGGTAGCTATACTGAAAAGGGTGTGGTACTGATCCAGAGGCTGTTGGATTTCAACGAAGGCGTTTCATTATGACGTGCTGATAGTTTGGGTGAAACAGGGACCCTCAGACAAAATTAGCCTTTCTCTACCTATACTGAAGGTAGGTAGAAATCCTACATGCCTGGTACTCTAGGATATTAGAGCATCCAACTCTACTTGTTATAAAGACATTCTTATCAGAGTAGCAGGTCAAGTGAGCAACTGATTAAGTACACAAGTAGGTCTTTCTTCTGTATTAGGTTTCTTCCCATACAGATTGACCAAGTCTATTTGATAATAATTATTTTTTGTATCACTATCACTGTTGGGAAAAGGAGAGATAGGCATGCTCTCTTATGAGATGACCAGTCCCATCCATGTGAAATACAACCAGGCGCAATTAATGATTTGACATTTGTATTTTTTTCCGTAACTCGATCAAAGTTCAGCACCATGAAGCATAAAACACCTGTGGGATCAAACTGCTGCAAATGTCAGAAGACTTGTGGCCTCAACTAGGCAAACATACCACTAGTCGTTTGCTCTGTAGTGACGTGGTTCAATCGCCACTACAACAAAGCTCCTTTCAGATATGAAATCTTTTTTATAAATTTATTTCAATAACATGTTGGACTGGATGATCGTACTCTACATTATATACCAATGTGGTGCATGTAATCAGGGCCTCTCTGCCGCTTGGTTAAAATGTAATTATACTTGATGGATTTAGAAACAGATATATACGAGTTATATTTTGTTTATATGCGAACTACTAATAAGGTGTTTGGGGAAAGAGAAGCCACACTATGCTATTCTCAACCCTTCGTTTTGAAGAAAGCTATGGGCATTGTCCCATTACGTTAGATCAGCTACCCTCATTTTATGTAGAAGCCACTTTGGAGCCATCTAACGCTGACTAACTCCCAATTACCTAATACCAATTCCCGTTTCGTACTATCCCATAGGCACTCATTTACCAGCTGATCTGCCAATGATCAAACTCCTCATTTTACTCATTGTATACCACTTCTCGCTAGTTTTCCTCAGACTCTCCTCTTATCCCATTTCAAGACCTACCGCATTTTGAAGGAGAGGCAGATTTAAAGAAAAGAGGCTAAGATACTTTGGTCCCCATGATAGGACGTATGCCTCGAGCGTAATACATTTTCCCTTTCCATCTGTCTGACTAAATTTGAAAATGTTCAGCTTCACGTGTGTATTTTATAACAGTGTCTTTGATTTGCTGCATAAAGAGAAGTCAGGCAGTGTCGCATCCTGGATATTATTACCGGTTCACGAATGTATCCTTTATACTTACTCGCAGTACAAACTTCACCTATCCATGCAGTGGCATGGTATAAACATAATGACTAATACAGAAGCACGGGTATGGACATAAAATCTAACACCTGTTGAAGTATGAGATAGTTTTATAGGTCCATAATAATAACATATGATTGAGAGATAAAAGGGAGTTGACGAACTATTGAGAAGCCGTACGGAGTAGGAGAAATTGAGGAGATGAGATTGAAGAGTGTTTGTAGGGTGGGTGGGTGGTTCCTTTCGGTTGGCGTCCCAGGGTTGAAGTGGACGCAGGCGGGTTGCGGAGTGGGGTGGTCACGTGACCGGAACCACGTGACCGGAACCACGGGAGTCCATAGCGCCAACTCTTCTAGTTAGCCCTAATGCATACTACCCTGCGTACCAATTTGTTGATACTTGGAGCAAAAATAAACAAACAAAATGGCGGGCGTTTCCCTGATTTAGAGGCACACTTACACAATATCATCGCCGAGCACTACAAACGCACCTGAAATTGACGTACATGTATATGTATATACATGATCAAACAAACACTCGGCATCGTAAATATATACACAATAAGGGCAATTCTTAACCAGAACCCACTCGACAACATTTGAATTCGCCGCTGTCAGCCTCTGTCGGGAGGCGTGTGACGTCATCGCGGAGCGCCCACATAGCGGTTCACGCTTCATCCCATTCTGCTTTGAAGGGAGCTTTCGTGATTCCTATAATGCACATGAATAAAAGACATCCATTAAACCTTCACTTTTCCGGCTACACCAACACTCTGTTGCCGCCCGCATACGTGACAGCATAGATCTGTCTTTCATCTGCAGGACTCTGCCCATGAAGTAACCAAGTGGTGGTCATACACGCTACGCCATTCTCACCCGTCAGATAGCATGCTGTCCTGAATAGGAATCACATCCATATATATTCGGTGTACACTGACCGCAAGGACGTCAACAAACATGTAGTTGAAAATGCGTTATCCGTTTGTCTAGATCTGTGCTCTGTAATTGTCAACTGCTTTCACAAAAGGAATTGCAGTCCTGATATCTGCCAAACCAAAAGGTTAAATTTCATAATAGTACAACAGATAAGACCCTTTGGATATCCTCCTAGATTCTCAAGAAAGGTTCACGGGTCTTTCACAATATATCGAAAACCGTGATTCCCATCAACGCAGTCTATCCTGCATTTATTATGTTATTATCTATAGTATCGTTGTTATCTTTGAGAGAGAGAGAGAGAGAGAGAGAGAGAGAGAGAGAGACAGACAGAGAGAGAGGCAGAGACAGACAGACAGACAGACAGAGAGAGAGAGAAAGAGAGAGAGAGAGAGACAGACAGACAGACAGACAGACAGACAGAGATGGGGTTCAGATATAGAGGGAGAAAATCTGCCATATGAAAACATCTCTATGGCCGGCGAGGCGAATAATATATGCAAGGACACCGGTCGACCACTGTGGCGGGAAAACGATCATTTAGGCTAGTAAAACTTCTCTTAGCGGCCGACAGACTGACTAGCTCATCCGGGTAATGTGATTTATGCCCACCGTAAAACCACCTGTGGAGGTGAACGCCTACGGGTCTTCTGCGCATCCCTCCCCTTTAATATCACTATATTGTTGGCCATGCGTTGACGGCGCCTACTTGGATCCCGGAAATATCGCCCACTCGGCCGCGGCTCGTGTCTTCTCTGTCTCTAAGTTCAATACTGAATGGTCGAGAGGACGCAATTAAGTGTTCTTTGTGGTACCGTTTATTTGCACATCAGTATTCTGCTCTTTTCGTCGTGATCCAATCATACCGACTGATGGTAATCGGCGTCCTCGTCTAAATCTCCAGCAGTGCTATCATTATCAAAATGATTGTCATTATCATGATCAGTGTTACTTTTTTCTATATATTTTAATCCGACCCTGTTCTATTACATAATTTCTAGAATCGGTACAATTTCGAAACAGCTCACATGATAATTGACATTTAATCCTGTTTCACTGATATTTAATATTCTCTTCGTGTACTAACAATGGCACACATCTATATGTCTTCTACATTTACCCATCAGAGCTTTATTGTAATGTTTTATCTTATTTCAAAATTTGTCTTATAGAGTGGGTCGTCTTATATATAATTGTACTGGCAAGTACAATCAGTATTCTGTCGGGATTTGTATCACTGCCTTATTTTAACAAAATTGCTATTGGCTATCTCTATTCCTTATATCAGCAGACCATGGATAAAGGCTGTCCAACCAGGGATCCATGTCGATATCTGCTGCCAGATTAGTAGAACCTGTTTTTCAGCTGAAAGGTTAATAACCAGGCGAGCCGGGGAGCCAACCTTTCAGCGACATTTAATCATGGTAATATAGACTCTAAATGTTGTATAGCCAGTCATCTCTGAGTCTGGAATAAATAGACCGGCGTCACTACTCGTTACCATTGAGGTGTTCTTGAAACGACGAGAGACCTGTGTGCCGCCAAACGTCAGTGTAGATGAAGTATCAATATAGGTACACAGGTGTGTAGGCGTAGGAAGCGCCTCAGGTCGGCAATGTACGTCTTTGCGAGCTTCTAAAAGCATGTACACGATTTATTGGCTCATACAACGATGTGCGTACGACACATGCCTTCTCCAATGACAGGGTCTCGTCTCCAGTTGCCGCAGGCTGGATTTTCTCTTTGTAATACATCACTGCCCCCTCCTAAATATCATCAAACAAATACAGCAACAGTACACTTCCTTAAATATTATTCGGAATATGGGTTCGTGTTGAATGAATACCCCTGTCTAGTTCCTTTAAACTAAATGTCTAAATCGAAGTAGAGAGATTCAAATGTGGTCATCGAAAGAATCGCTTCGATTAATCTTTCGTACTTGTTTTTTGCGATGATAATGTCTATATTCTTTTCATTGCAGGTTCTCCGCCGAGCTACCTCCGGAAGCCTGCAGAGCGTTTCTGATGAGAGCGACACAGAACCATCAACCCCTCCCGTTGCGCGGCGAGGGCGCAGACCGGCCGTCTTTGACTCCAAGGTACACCTTTTTATCATGTTTCCCTGGCCAATTTGCCTGGTTTTACGGGCACAGACTGTTTTGTGAGGGCAGAAGCCATTCAGCAGGGTTTCGAGACAAACATGGGCATTCAGTTACGTCCGTGTAATGGTGTGACAGCAAGGGTTAGGTTTAATTCCTGGGGGTATCACGAGTGTGTGCTGTGATATGAAAATCTCATACACAGTTCGTATTTCAGCTATACTTCCGGGTGCATATATACATTACTTGTGATATATGGAAAGAACACCTCATGGACACCATCTTGGTGTCCTCTTCCCGCTTTAGTAATTCACGAGAAATGTCTTGTCTCTCTCTCTCTCTCTCTCTCTCTCTCTCTCTCTCTCTATTTGGTTTTGGGAACTCTCCGTTTTGCACTGATAAATATAAAAAAATCTGCTTATGAAGTGGGTAAACCCAACCAAGGTGACACCAGGAGTGAATAAAATGGCGCCGACCCCGGATAGGTAGGTATAAGAGGGGTTGGCTAATATGAATATTAATGACTTAAGTGATACTAATAGAGGTTAAGAAACATGAACAATATATGACTATTATTTTTTTGTTTCTTGTGTAATGGTGATAGGTGTGTTTATGTTAGTGTAAAGGCACATGGATGCGATTCTGTGTATGCGAGTATCTCAAATATACCATCTCAATGAGGTACCTAATAAGATAAGTCCTAAAATAAGACTTCAAATTGAGACGCTACATCTAGAGGCATGGGTAAACAAGCTGCCTTATATCTATATCTGACTATTCTCCCCTGATTTACAAGAATACAGAAATGATAGCAAATACCTAGATTCATTAGCATATCAATATAGAATAGATGGTAAATGATCCTCCTTCATGTAACTCAAGATGGAGCTTTCATCTATGAGCCACAATATTGAGAAAATGGTAAAGCCACATTTTGATTTACCTGAACAGATTGAAGAAACGTAACACATCCAGACAACACATGATAACCATAGTTTGTGTTTGATTTAATCCTTGGAATCCTTCAATGTTTGGACAATGACTCAGGGTATGGAACTTTCACACATATTAAAGGAAACATGTCTAAAGACATCAATTACGATCAAGTATATAAACATGTCTACGCCGATTCATAAATCATACATCAGGAATCGAGACAGATTAGAAGGGAATGAACCATTCTCTTTCAAATATAGTCGGTAGAGCTGTACGCGCTACGAAATTATGTGTAAGAGTATGTTATTTCCATAGAATGTTATAGTACAGAAGGCAAAACTTAATCTATCATAGGAGGATAGTTTAACCTAATCTAAGATAACATGCCTTTATAAGGGCCGAGAATGTTAGAACAAAGGTTTCCTTACTCTGGCCTACAGGGACAGGACGTAGGGCTGGCCGGACGATGTATTCAGATTTTAATCCAGACGGTATTGAATAATTCAAAATCAATAGCCCTCCTGATAGTCTGGAAACGTTGCACGTCATCAGAAGTAATTAGCCAGCCTTACATGAAAGAAGTACGCTTTAACTGTTAATTACGAACACCTTTCTGCCATTTTCCTTTGAGGATCACAATGGAGCCGGTTGCCGTCTGTTATAACATAGACCACCTTGCGAGTTACTGACATCACTGCAGCAATGGAGTAGCTCTTTTTCTTCATGCTGGCGTATATACATATATATATTGGTGTGTGTTGGTGGGTGTGGGGGGGGGGGGGGGCATCTTTTGGCGTGTAGATCCTGGCCAATTAATTAATGCAGCCACCTGTATCTTGACTGTTCCCACCTCCCAAGTGCCCCGAACCCGGACCCCAGACCCCTGACACACTAACTCCATCGCATCCCCCAGAAGTGCAGCCAAAGGCAGTAGTACCTGTCAGTTGTCACTGCTCCCCGTGGTATATTTAACCAGTGGAGGCTACGTACAGGCTACGTTAACTGTCCACCACATTATCACTAAAACCTATGATATTATCATCGAAGGTGAGCCGCCTACGTAAATAATGATTCCTGAAATAGTCGTTCAGAAATTTCCCATTAATGTCGGAACAAGCGTAGAAATAGGGATAGTTAAAAGCTATGGACAACAGTGATTAATTTTAGATGACTCAGCAACATTTATCTTCTTTAGTGTTGTGGGCGACGCTACCATGGTTTATTACAAAATCATTGACTATTATCATAACAACCTGCAAACGATTGTCACACCCCGTCTAGGCGTGGGCTGAGATACTCGGATGTTGAATTAAAACATGGTGAATAATAAAACGGAAGCTTAAGGGAAACTGATTTGGGGTAGCAAAATTCCGGATTTATAAGATGAGGGTCAGGAACTTTGCATACTGAAGCCTTGGCCGATGTATACATGTAAATTCAGGAATCTTTATACCTAAATGAAAATATGTCATTTTGGCACTTACAAACGTGTCGATTCATAGGTGGATGTTGTCTATGCTTTCAGATTTCTAATCTGAAAGAATAATTTAGTGTGCATGTACTATGTGAAGGAGATGGAGAGGCTAGATACAATCGGTACGGCATCATCATAAGTAATGTGTAGATAAACTAATCTAGTATCGCCCAGTGTTAAATTAATTGTAATCCAGAAATATGGGCAAATCTGTGGTGATAAGAAGGAAAATGACAGCAATATCTCCGAGATTTTGATAGTATTTACTCATCTATAGTATGAACCAGATTACCTGAAGGTTAAAAGGTATTGACCATAATGTAGACATCCACAACGTTTGATCCAAGAGAACGTTAGGGTATGGGAATTTCCGATTGGTCGATACTGTGCTTGTTTCTGAAGGCACGAAGGAGGTCATCCTATAAATGTTTGGCACACAAACACTGAGAGTGGTAATGCATGTCGGGTTCTGGTACACAAGCTATCCATCGGGAAACATTAAAAGCATTTTGCCTCATCACACAATAGTGTATTCAGTGGGGAGCAGGCCGTTGTTTGGCGGAGTGTGAGTCCTCTCTTAACTGATGACCACCAACCTTACATCTGAGTTCTATATTTTTTAAGATGTACCTGAATCCTTTAGTTAATTGACTGTCGATACTAATAAGATTCACAGCTCTAAGTGGCCAAACGCTGTTGCATCATGTTTTGATATAAATTTCAACCATCTTCTAAAAGATCTATTCTGAACAATTATTTACACCCAGAGCACAGTATGTAGTCTACGAGGGGACAGTTATCAAGACTTATTTCATGAGCTGCCACAGGTTTTACCCTCAAATACAGGCGATTGGAATGATTAAGATGTATCCGTCAAACTCCCTTCCCTCATTAATCAGAGGAGGTGGATATTACGAGGGTTTTTTCCAATCCCGGTCGGGACTATTGGGGAAATAGAGTCATTTTGCGACGCAGGGATGGGAGGATTTCGGAGGAAAAGATCCGTCATCTTAACGTGACGCTAATTGTGGGCCGTGCTTTGGTTCAGCCATTACGGCCTAGAAGATTCCTCGAGTGAAAACTCGTCAAACACTCATCACTCAATGCCTATCGCTTCTCCCTTCTAAACCCAGCCCCTCAGACCCTCCCCCCCCCCCCCAAAGAAAAAAGAAGAAACATAAAAAAAATTCTTCTCTCATCCTCTTTACAGTACTGCATATAGTAAAAGCCTCACTCTTCTGTATTTACATTCCTTCTGCCCTTCCTCTCCTGACCATCCTTTCTCCAAACTTCCACGATTTTGCTGTATGTCCCATCCAGTGTTGCTGATTCTATCTAAAGAGGAGCATATTGATTGAGAGACCGGAAGCATATTTACTGTTGAATTGATTGCTCTGTCTGTGTTTATTCAGGACTGTTTGATTATTGTGTTATAATCAACATCGGTTGTTGAATGTTAAAGCGAAATTATTCTATGGATTTCTTTTGCTTTTGCTTTAGCAAATCGATGAGTGATAATTGCATACTTAGAGTTGCGGTGTACCAATACTGCTATCGGTGGATCCCGACAAGGATATTACACAAATAAGCACTGGGGAAAGCTATTGTCTGTTGACAGTAAACAACCGTGCTCCACCCAGTATTTGACAGGACTGATATATAGGGACAGAGCATACCTGTTGAAAAAGGAAAAGGGAATCTGTAAGATAGGTTGTTTGACATTCTTGCCCCACACGCCATACTTCAAGATAAGGATAAAACCACCAGCCCTAATATAATACAATACTCAAGCACTGATTATATTGCACCAGCTATTGGAGAGAGAATAAAAGAGGACGAGGGAAAAATGGACGAGGAAATAGAGAAGGAGAAGTGAAAGGGAGACGCCAGAAGGGTAAAGATTACCGGGTTGCACGTAACCATCAAATCAGACATGACTTAATGGCGATTTTACAGGTGAGGCTACCACATTTATAGGGAATATCTTGTTCACCACTCCAGTCTCTCTTTGGCAGACGACAATTTACGCCCGGAGCTGGCCTTACCTGAGTGGCAGTATATCAGCACTGGACTCTGCCCAGACTCCCTGAGCTCCATCTCTGACTGGTGGAGCTACCACATGTTATTTCCGGTACGATACCTAGAAGCTAATGCTGTTCATAAAATTGTTTTTCTGGATATGATTTCTAGCTCAGTATGTATGGTTTCAATACCAGAATTGGGATTTGGGCATGTCAAGAATCCAAATAAATACGTGATAAAACCTATTTAGACAGACAGTATGTTTGTCAAAGAAATATGATCCGAAAGTATTCCATTGGATCTGTTGTCTTTTACATAAATCATCGTACCTTGTATCTCAGTACGTACGTTGAATAGCTGTACTATGTGCAGAATGCCAGACGAACACACTTAAGATAAGTTATTTCTAACCCAAAACTATCATACATGATATAATTACGTTTTATACCTTATTACCTGTTACAAGCGTGATTTCATTATTGTCTTAAAAAAAGGTCATGTATGGAACATTACCAGCAGAATAATGAACCAGTAAAGACAAACCAAGGGTTGGGAATATATGAATGCTTGGATGGCCGACCAGAGACAGAAATAAAAAAAGTATAAACTCGTTGGTATTCACAATACGACACCAATGCAGAGACTTCATCCGAAATATTATCCAGAATGGTGTCTTTTTTTTTACATTCACATTTAAATATTACGGATCCTAAGTGCACTCTGTTTTTCTCGTGATAAATCAATGGCACTCATGAGAGATGCCTGCAAGATTAGCTTTTAATTAGTAATAAATTGAACGTGATGTTCTCGTTCAGGTTCAGCATGGAGCAAATATTGCCTCAGCCCATTTGACATAAATGATTCTACTCACACACTCTCCTGGATAATGAAGGGAAGGGGAGGATTTGGGTATGAAATGACTAGTATCGAAGAGATTAAAGATGGGAGTTATGAAATTGATGCTTGAAGCTAGACGACAGTTATATTCGATAGAAGGAGCTTCAAATGGCATATCTCTGAAGTTCCATGCATACATCACATACATCTGCGAGGTAAGCCCATTAGCTGGGCAGTAGCACATTGAAATCAGTCCACTGGAGCAGATGGCAGATTTTGTTAATCAAACCTAATCTAACCTCCAGTTTGAATAAAAACCTTAAAAGAAATCTATTGGCGTGAATTACTGCAGTACCTGAGATGTGTTTTTTTTTAATCGTTTTATTTATCCTGATTTTGACAAGGCATAGGTATGCCTGTTTTCATTCAGAACCAGCGTTCATTAGTTTCAAATACAATCATATTTTCAGGCTGTGTAACGCAAAGCTAGCTAACTAACACACAATATACATTAAAGGTGCCAGGAGTGATACAAGTTTCCTGGTATTGAGGCACACAAAAATATAAGCAAGTGTATACTATGTTACTTTTAAGTAAATAGTAGAAGATCACAGTTGTCTAACAGTGGGTTTTACTTGCTCATGCATGTATCAAGCACCTTAAATTAATAGATATATCACAAAATATTCCAACATCACATATAAGAATATATAACTTATATTGCTGAAGGGTGGAATGTAAACTAGTTGTATGTAATGCAGAGGCAAATGTATGTGTAATCGGGACAGCTGTAAGGGACTTCAGAGTATAAAAGGAATTAGGAATTGGGTGCTTGACGATCTGTGTATGGGACGAGGAATAAGTTATGAGGAAGTAGGTTGGGATGTAGGTTGTTATGGCGATGACAGTACGAATTGAAATTCATCTGCAAAGTTTGAAAATTAAGGTTGATTAATTGAATGATTATGAATGCTTGCCGCATCAAATCGGGAAGATAATGCGTTGCCTAAGCTTGCTGAGATTGAACGGAATATCCAATATTGGGAAGTGCTGTATGGTGGAGGTGCTCTAAAATGAGAGAGTTAAGAATGCCTGGGTCCCTGAGAGATTATAGTCCTTTTTTGTCGATTCTGTATGTGTGAAGAAGGAATCGACGACAGGAGGACCGCCTTCTGTCTTTCCCAGCCCCAATCCTTCCCCACTCTCTGTGTCGCCCTCAGCAGTCAGCCAGCCGGGGTGAGAGGGGCTGGTGTGAGACTGGCGGTAGATGGGCGGGCATTGTGTCGCGTGTTGGAACAGTGCCCAGTGGTCTCTCTAGACATCGATGTCTCAGCGACCTTGTATAAAACCGCACCACCATCAGGTTTGAGCCTACACATTCGCGACTTCTTGAGTCCGTTTATAAAATACAACTCTCGCAATGTAGAATGGTCAGGAAGATTACAATATCACCTATCATTTAATTCATAGTTCTATTACCGCGGGCATTGCACTACTGATTGAATAAATCATCTCAGACCTTTTTCTTGTCGAATACTAGTATAGGACCCGGGTGAGTCCTATACAATTCTCAAACCCAATTTTAGTGCATGCTCACTGCTACTTTATTATCCACCTAATACAAAGAGTCCATAGAAAACACATAGGGAGTTTGTATGGACATACCCGGCGCATACGGATATGTGGTATGCTCCGATTGGCGCATACGGAAAAATAGTGCGTATGGAAAAATAGTGCATAACTAAAACGAACTGATATCAACATGCCACTTGTCCAGAAAAGGTGGATAATAAATACAATATAGACTGGTTTCAGATAAAAGCGGTTGTATACTCCTCGAAGTTGACTCTGCGCAATATCCTCGCATACGCTCGGATATTACTACGCGTCAACTCCTTGGAGCATACGGCTGCTTGTATCTGAAACCAGTCAATATTGTGTATATATCCCAAGTTTATTTCAATTGACCAGCGACTCAGACGTCACTTACTCCAAACGGTCACGAATATGATAACCTCTTAAACTATAAACTAAGGACCAGCCGTGTTTGACCAGCTCAGCACTTTTTATACGACCTCTTATTTTACCTGAGCTCAGGAAGCTGAAACACCCAGGTAGGCACGCGCATTTGGCGACCTCGATTACCCGAGACTAGCTCAGCAGGCTATTCCTCACGTCCTAGAGAGCAGCTCATTGCTTAGGAGAACAGCACCTATTGCACCTGGGTCATCTTTTACCATGTGCATTTTTATATGCTACAACATCTACGTCTCCAAATGGAAGTTTGAAGGATAATTACGACGAACTTCACTCTATAAGACCTGGCAGCTCTGAATGTCATATCATATCACATAAGTGTAAAGTTGAAAATATATGAATTCAGTCAGACAGTGAATGATTGCGGCGTGGAAAAATGACCTGCACTGAGCACCCGATAGTCTAAAGGTCAGAGATATCCATATCAGATATTGACGAGGAGAGATGATGTCCTGCAGATTAATCCGGGGACCGGGATAACCTGCCAGACGCGATCCCCGCCATCATACCTGTCAGACTGCCCCTTCCAGTAGGTCTACACGTCAGAAAGCGGCAGCTGCTCACGAGGTAACTTGGTGACTTGGTAAACTGCTCCCCTGGCATATTGAATTGTTCGCATGGATCCCATACCACACACGAAACGGCTCTGCATACGGTTACTGGGGAACTCGACCCGAAACGAACTCGACCTTTGATTGTCAGGAGAACTCGACCCGTTTTGGAGAAATCAATTGGAGAATTCGCTCCGTTTCAGATACTTATGAATGAGTCTGACTAGTTAGCTTCAAGACAAATAAACCAGTGGATTTTGAAAATAAGACCAGTTATGTTTAGGTGTGGGGTTAAGGTTAGAGATAGGGTTAGAGTTACGGTTAGGGATAGGGATAGGCTTAGGGGAAGAGTTTTGTGTTTGTTTCCTTACCCAGAGAAGACCAAATTTGAGGCCAAGATAACATACTTACTACTAACTATTTTGTATCCACAGTTATGATAAGTTACTTGAGTGGGAAAGATTTAAAACGGGTCGAGTTCATTACGGGTCGAGTTTTTTAAGGATCGAGTTCGATACGGGTCGAGTTTTCCAGTATTCCTGCATGCTACCATGTGTTTGCGTGGGGTTATCGTCGGGGTGCCCAATGTTTGCTACCGCTCACTCCACTGTACTCTAATATTTCGCCCAATCTCCCTGTTATATCCTTATCTGCAACTATGATATACTATATATCCAAAAGTATAAATAAGTAACTGTAGCCTACTAATCATATTCATATCTATTAGAGCAGGCCTATGTGTAGCTAAGTCAAACGAAACTATGTATGCTCTGCTATGCTTGGTCTATATTTATCCTATCCCTAGTATAAAATTCCATAGGCTTAACAAAGTAAATTCGTATCTCCCACCTTGTTTAAGATAGTAAAAAATATAGTAAATCTGCATTAGATACGGGGAGGGCAGATACGTCAGCAAATGAACATCAAGCAAAGTAGGTGAACATATTCCCGGCTCCATTCATCAATTCGTGTCTGCAGCTCTCCACGGTACCAGATTCACAGGCCATGCTGTCGGGTATTTTAAGAGGAGCTTTAGGCCTGGCGTCCACCTACCACGCTAGAAATGTAGACCTAGCGATGTGGCGCCGATACAAAAAGCAAATATCTGAGACATATGAGTACAAAATCATAGACAGATGTCTAGATATGCCAATCCACCACGCATCGTAATGGGTATTTTACGGTGCATAATCGCAGAAACGCAGTCAACTGCCCCGATATTAGGTAACATTCCGACGCGATTTTGATTTTATATCGGGAGGTGCATCGTAAACTATATCAGAGCTATACCGTTGTAGGTGGACGCCGGGCCGGTGATTTAAGGGGTAGGATACATTCTAAAATTGATTCAAGTTAAACGGCGCGACTCGCATCCCATTTCTGATGAACTCACTACAAGCTACGCACTCGGCTATCGTCTTGTGCACACTCCTTCCCAAGTGTGCACTCGATGGGATTTAAGTCACTCCGGTTAACTTTCAAAAGTTTCCTATTTTACATATAGTATTCATTACAGTTTTGTGAAAAATCTTTTTCTATCTCCTATGGTCCTTTCTCCCATCGAGAGTGTGTGCTTTCTGGTGGGGGCTCTACTTGGTCTCCTGGGTTCGGGGATTGATCGAAACAAATTTAAAGTATTCATTACAGCCACGATGCCGGTGACTGTATCGTCACCTTTTATCTTACTTCAAAGATTGCTGGAGTATACAATGAAATAGATATTGTTGTACATGTATGCAATCTTTATCAGCACGCGTTATCTTTCAGTATTTAAAGCGAAAGTGATCATGACCTGGTTTTCTCCACTTTTACAATTCACGCCCTAATTACTGAAGGGATTCATATATATTGTATGGTTGTGAGAGCTTAAATCGTTGAACTGGTAGAGTCATTATTGTTTACTCCCAAACTATATTAATTCGTCAGAATTCTCAGTAAGCAAAGTAGATTATTATTTGTAACTCTAAGATTATGAATCATCATTTAAACATAATCATGTGATTGATACATATCAGAAATTAGAGGAGAAATAGTGAATGTATCTACGTCGTCATCTAGTGATTTACTGTGATAAGCCTGTGCGAACAAGTCAATGTGCTATTACTCAGACCATTATCAGGCTTTTGAACTTGGCTCTCTAGATATGTCCTGTTCTAGTACATCGGCAAGTAGCAAAGAGGCTACTGAACAGCATTTAACACAGGAGCCGTACTTCTGCTGTGTATTGTTCAGCTCCATCATAATGTAGTTTGCGGCAACTTGTGAGGTGCTGCTCGCCTGTACTACCTAGAGCGTATTGGACAAGTTCTATGCACTGTAAACACGGCATGCATTTGCTATTAATAGCACTGACTTCTAGTGCAATAGCGCCGGCCACTATATCAATTTAACACCTGAATGTCACCAGGAGAAAGCCCGAAATCGTATAGCCTATGAAACATAGTATCGTGCCATGTAGGTGGAACAGAGATGTAAGGTTACTCTTGAGAGGCAAGTATCGGATAGGATCTGTGTGGAAAGCTGTGATCATCAGAATGATCACAGCTCAAAATTAACAAATAGAAAAAACTTTGAATATTTCTCACGCCCTGTTTTTTGTCCATGTTTCTGTTGCATTATGTATTATAGAAAGACATGGTTAGTGTGTCTGAATGGAATCTGTTCAGAGATATTTTGGTCAGAAATACTCACAGAATTCGAAGAATGAGGTGAGTATTTCTAATCAAAATTTAGAGGAACAGATGAAATTCAGACACACTCACTATGTCTTTTTATTATTATATACTTAGAAATCATTAAAAATGCCATTCTACAACTCACTGAATAGCAGAATGAGTGGTCACGTGGTACGGAGGGTAGTATTATATATATTACGCCACAGTGTGGACGAATGAAATCATTACTACTAGGGCGTATACATGAGAAATTCGTGCACCAGTATATAATAATATTACTTGCGTTTATCTAAATTGCCGTGTATTGCCCCGCATTTTGCCGTGTATTGCCCTTCATGTCGATAAGCAGATCGTTACATTTATTCGCCCAGGCGATTCTCATCAGCTTGATCCCCATTGTTCTCGAACCCAGGGACATATTTACTGAAAAAAATCTCAATAAAATGATGTAAAGAAGTTAAAATCGTCGCATTGATTACTGCATATTTGTAGTCCCTCTATGGATATTTATCCTGTTTTCGTGATACGAAAATATCCCACTTCCAGTCAAAACTTTTTATTATCAATTCGTCTGTCAGTCCGATTAATAAGACTATGGAATTATTATGCGCACATCGTGCGGTGTACTTCAAGGTAGGATGCATCATATATGGTTCACCTTTGCGTGCTTCTTGCCTGGGTTTATGCTTGCCGACTGTAGTGCTGCATACTGTTTACTGCTCTCGTTATTGGTCCATAGTACTGCCCCCGGCGGGCCGTTCCCATGTGCAGCTCCGATATGGCATGAGGAGTACGGGAGTTGTTCTGATTAGGGCGTGATGAGCAGGTCGAGAGGCGCCCTAAGCTGCTCCATGCTGGGAACCTGACGAGGGAGCGTGGTACCTGATGGCGCTTGCTCTGATCTGAACGGGGCCATCCCACCACTACTCCACCTGCCCCCTGGTGTCGGCTTATAGGAGAATGGGGGCATTAATATCTCTATATTACCTGCCGATAGGGGGCTCTAGGCTCGGCGCCTTTTGTATTTACACCTGGAGGGGACTCATGAAGCACATGCCGCTTTGTGTTTTATGTATGTTCTTTTCGTTTTTTAAGTACGCCAACGGATTGTGGCAGGTGTGGGTTATAGGGCTCGTTGGGGCAGTGTGCGGGTACCGAGGATAATTATAGCGAGACATTTTGCTTGTGATAAGGCAGCTTGCTTGAGATTTTGAGGGAGGAATGCGGTTAGTATTTTGCTTCACATACATGTTAATGGCAGAAAGGAAATAGGTCTGTTTCATTGACAACGTCTTTTCCCATACATAAAAACCCAATCATAAAGGTCAACTCCTAAGGTATGTGTGGGTATATAAATATCTAGGTGCACATAAATTTCTGTTGACCACGATTACATTTGTACACTACACCTTTTATATCTTTAATTAACAGAGAGCCAGCATTCATTTGAGGTATCCAGTATTTACAAGTATTGCGCTCTTTTGTCTTTCTCGATGTTATCAGCAACAGTACCTTTCATCGTGACATTCAAATTTCCCATTCTCCCAAAAATATATTAGAACATGATAAATGACTGTTCTCGAAAAGGACGTGTATGATAGGTACTTCATTGTTCCTCCTAAACCATCTATATAACATTTTGTCTATAAAGCTATCCAACTTAGTGTTCATTGGGCCACTTGTAGAATTACGTTTAATATCTTAATCTCATGAAGATGTTGACGTTGATGCTGAACTTGTTAAATGATACTCAATCATCGGTTATCCATGCATTGAACTCCTTTCACAGAGAGCTTTAGAATTCTCTACTTAAAACGTTTTGTTATAACAAAACTGCCAATCGTTCTTTTGACTAATTACGGGACTTCTGGTGTTTTTAGTTGAGTAGCTACTTCAAAATTTGCCAAACAATTAATTTGATTTTCTAAAGAAAAGCAAACTAATTTTTGTTATTTTCTTTTATCCTACCTCCTCGTTGGAAAACTGTCGCCGAAAAGAAAATTGAACTGGAAACCAATTATTAAAGTCTGTTCATTCGACACCCTGTCCTTCTTTACCCCCGCCACTTTTAATATTTCAATTTCTATTACAATCTCCAGTCAGTAATCATTGGGGATGTTATAAATGTTACTGCAAGAGTAACAGTGGTGGAAATAAAAAAAAAGTCATATTTGACTACTGACATACTTTCATCTATCACAGGTAGATGATACGATTAACATCGACTGACATCGACAACGATTGCTTTGGCAGTGATCGGTGGTTTTTCTAACCCTTTTCCCCATGTATTCGCAAGGAGTAATTGTTAGATATGACGGACTGTTAAAAGAGTAATGTACTACATATTGAGGAGTCAATGAATAAATCACTCTGACTCGTAATCGATAAACACCGATAATCGGAATGTCGCTCATGCTGAATTCTAAAGAAAGTACACACCCACCCACACCTATCTTAAGAGCAATTATTTCCCTGAAAAATTCATACTTTGATTTACGGGAAATTTCTACGTTTATTGAAATAAAAAAAAATCTCCTAAAGACCTAAAATACCTGTGTGGGACTACGAACGACTTTATCATTATATACTCATGGCGTATATACTGTAATTACGCACCGTTTCACCATATAACATAGAAATAGCGTACGGAATCCAAACATACACATCTGACCAAGCCTGGGAATTAAGGGGATGTAGGAAATGATCCTACATCTGACAGGAAACGAAAGTCCTTAACAAGAAATAAGAGAAACGGTGAATAATATATACTCATACCCCCTGCCCTGTGCTCTCCCTCATTAAACCTTCACAACTGCTATCTGCACCTGCCCCTATTCTCTTATCACTGTAATCCCCTCTCGTCTCGCTTTCTCCCCTGTGTATAAAGCCGTCTCTATAGTCTTTGCCTTATCACATGCCTAGCCAGTAGCACAGCTTCCTAAAGATCCAGCCCCATTCCTTTAGAAAAAGCATTGTCAGCAGTTTCCAGTGGCGGGGATATCATAAGCTGTGTGCGCAGTGAATGAAATGTGACAGATTATTGCTGAGGGGTGCCGCCATCCCGGCCCAGAATCACCCCAGGTACTGAAGGGTGAGGGCTATAACGATTTGGAAGATTATGAACTTGCGCGTCGGCTAGTATTTGTTACTCCTGATTGGCGTTCTGACGTTCGTTTCATATTTAATGCGTATTAATTGATTACTCATACTTTTGTGTGGATAGATAGCAGATTATTCATAGTTATACACATGGTTTTATAATTGATAAGACCGGAGTGCAAGTAAAATAATGTTTATTACAATAAAACATCATTTAGATTTCAAACATTATTTTGTAAAAGCCTTATACAGGTAGGTTAAGAACAATGGGATAAGAATTTATATAGTTGTACAATGTATGATGAAAGTTAAAATGAAGTAAAAGTATGTAAATACTAAAAATGTAATATGGATGAGGGAGGGTGGGTAACAAAAAGGTGATACGTCCGCACCCGAGGAGAAGGGTGTGAAAACAGGTCGGGTCACATGACCGGTTTTTCCTGTATCGTATGATGACGTAATAGGGAGGGCATTCCGGGATAAATCAAAACCAATTTACAATTAGTTACAATTGCGCCTGCCACAGATAATTGCGTTTTGATATATGTATACATGCTAATCATAATATCGTATACTAAACGTTACTCCTAACATTCAACTATCATTCCCTTTAGCTACAAGATAGGATTTATCTGGCCTATTTCAGTTCTCAGCCTATCAAATCTGATAATCCATAGTTGTGTCGCACCCAATGTCTTGCTATTGTAAAGAGTGTCGGAAAGTGTATGCATTCACGACACACTTACGATACACATGCGTCATGTGTGTTGGTGGATAGAAATCAAAGCGACAAACTGTGAGAACATTTAATAACTGATTTTGCGGAATATGTTAGGTGTGTTCATCAGTCTGTCACCTTGCTATTCTATTTAATTTTAATTAATTTCCTTCACTCCCTTAAAACATTAAATTCTGATGATCATCTTATGCCTCGGTGCAAGGTTTAAATATCTCCAGGGAATACAATTAAATAGACAATAATCGATGGTTTTGTGGACAGGCGGCCGTAAACCACGAGAGGTTGACGTGTTGTAATACACGAGCGCTAGCGAGTGTATTACGACGTCAACCTTGAGTGGTTTACAGAGCCGTCTGTCCACAAAACCATCGTTTGTTGTATTTATTATCCATATTCTCCAATAAATTAAACCCAGTTATTGTCATATTAAAAGGTACAACAATAGGGACTATTTCTTTGCTCTATAGCACAAAGGGACTATTTTTCCCGTATACCATGGTTTTAAGGCCGTATACCACAGGTCTGAATCCGTAAACCACAGTTATGGTATCTGACAGGTTTTATACAATGGGTAGTGGTTTACTGAGTCCCCATACATTTTCAATTGGGGCTTTGTATACGATGGATAATAAAACGGCATCTGCTTTTAGATTCTTTGGATGCTTTGCCTCTAGCGTCAGTCTGCTGCAAGGTATTGTTTGGCCTGTCTGATGTATTGCAAAATATATTTTTTCAGAGTCTTGGTCTGGCTTCAAGTCATCTAGATGACATAAGTCCGTCAAACTCTTGTGACGAAGGCGATGGCAGGTAAGTCATTTACTCTTCATAAGTTATCTACTGTAAGATATTTCATATATTTGGCACTGAGTGACCAGGTACATTTACCAGTGCGGAATTCAAAAGGGACTGCATAACCTCGACTTCTACTGTATATATATATATATATATATACATATATATATATATATATATATATATATATATATATATATATATACATATATATATATATATATATATATATATATATATATATATATATATATATATATATATACATACATATATATAATGAAAGTAGATTTCATACCTACACTGTAGTTGATATGCTACAGTGTCTGTTTATCCCATCAAATCTGAGTTGGAAACTATGGAACATTGATTGGGGAGAAACTGTAGAAGGAAATACACATTTCAGGCCACCTGATAGACTCATGAAATAACCAAGCGTCTATAGATTTTCGTATCCAAGTTCAAAAATACTACATCAATAACTGCAGGGCCATTGTAGATAGCTTGCAAAATATATGTCAAATAAATGCGCCAGTTTCATCCTTCTCTCTCTCTTTGCCTACAGTGGGGCAAACATCCCGCATGATCGACTGGGCCGGAAGCGCAGTTCAGTGGATCTCGGTATAAACTACCCGGGCGACCTTTTAGTGAAAGAGAGGCAGCGTAAACAACTCATCAAGAGAAACACGATCGCCGATTTCGCCGCCACCAAAACATTCCAGGCATCAACACAAAGCCTCATCTCAGAACAAGGTAGGTGCTTCAGTTCTTTTATCTGTAGGGTTCGGGCACCGTTAGGACAAAGCTTATCTACGGATGGTTTATTCATCAGTGGATATGCATTTATAAATAAAATGTATATTTATATATACAGAAGTGGTCACTCAGAATTCTTGATCATAGAGTGATTTTTGAATCGTAGTTATGTCTTACGGAAGAACGATATTTGCATATTTGAAAAGCAGTCTTCAGAGAGAATGGTGAATGAATGAGCACAATATATATTTAGTGGTACCTACTTTTTCAAGAGCTCGTCCATTCTGACAAACCTTTACCAGTTTATGTAGATATAAATTAGCATTCCTATTACATCATCATATTCATAGGACCATTAGCTGCTTTATGGAGGTAAAAGGTTCAACCCTGCTTGAAAGGATTTTAACAGATGACTAATGGGCAAAGCGTCAGGTCAATTAGGGTCAATGTTGTAGCCTTGAAACCTGAACAGCTGCGCTTAAGGGCTCACAAAATCTAATATACAGAACACTTTTAAACAGGTTGGGGACCATGAGAATCTGTATGTAAATGGCAATAGAATCTGAACAAGGCATCAGTAGCACTGCTAGCATAATATCAGCAATAGCACTGTCCTTCCGCCTTGTCATACCCATCAAGGGCATTGACGGAGGTTCAGACGGACGGCTGAAGGTCGTTCGACCTATACAGGTGTCACCACGTGTCTTACCCTCTGTACCGCCACCCGTTACCTGGGAGGCACTAATATCAGGACTTGGCACATGGGCAGTCTTTCCGTCCACTTGGGCTTCCTTGTAAATCCAATTTCCGGCCGCGGCCATGCCATAATCGACTTTTATAAGAATATCGGACGATGTTCCGTTCATGACGCCACGCAGTTCTGGCGGTTCTAGGCCAATGAATAAGGAGGTGACGTGACTTTAACGTCTTGTAGTAAAGGTCATGTGAATATAACGCCTCATCGTATAATTCACGTGACTGTATCGTCCGGTAGTATAGGTTAGGTAAATGTAACGTTTGGTAGTTAGTGGAAGGCACGTGGATAAGATCACCAGGAAAATAGGACAGGGCTACAGCAATGGCTAGTTGAGCAGCATTGGTATCATACTTACGACCACATGTCTCCTAAATCAGAATGTCTGGGGACACGAGTCACGCTAGCATAATGCATATCATCATGCCCCATGAATAAGGGGCATAGGCCATGTGAATTTGATAACCCGCACCGTAGGGCATTTAAATATAATGCATTGAAGTTCAAAATAGCATTTCTTCCCAAATTCCGAATGTCATTCGGTTTTTCCATTTGAAAACTTCCAACGTTGAATACATCTGGTATATATACCTCCAGTAATATGATATCTAGCAGGAAAGATCAGAAAGAAAGTCAAAGAGAAAAACACAATATATGAACATATGAGTATAGGAAGAGATATTTTGATGTCAAATGTATTGTAAGAAAATAACAACTGGTGTGATGCAAGACGCACACGATTACGTCACATCACAAATATTTTCGTGAAAATGCCTAATACTTATTGGTCTGACCCCTTCACCCGGTCCCTGTCTTACTGGATACCGTAAGACTTACTTAGAGCGTTGTCTCGATAAGATTGAATTTTCTCTCCAATATCGGTAATACATAATTAATATGGTTTACGAATGTATCAAGCACACAAGGAAAAAGATACATGCTTTCAACTTTTGTAAACCTTGTCAGGGGTATAGAGATTTCCGAGAAGAAAGGGTGCCATTGGTGGGGACCAGAAGGTAGAGGTGTGATATTTGTGGGGATGGCTTAGTTCATTATATTAACCTAGAGGGGATGATGGGCGCCACTGCCCGCCCTCTAGATCCGCCACTGCTTGTCTCTTAGATAGAGCCAATCACAGAATTCATCACCTTTCATGTTCGAAGTTACCGGTATGATCAAAACATGGCCTCTATCCATGATAAAGACCCGTATATCACCCTCGAGCCGTTATTAGGGTGACCGTTGGTGGTGATGACTTATGGCTTCTAACCGAATGACTCGATATTTCTCTGTTTCCAGGGTCCCTTGCCTAGACCCGTCTAGTGTTGGTCGCAGATTCTGGCATGTTTTACTGTCGTGAGGTGATCTTGTCGTCATAGATCCTGGGCACGCGGTAGCCTGGCGTTCTAGGCACGTGGCGTATGCATATATATATTCTGGTCATGTGACCATTGAATGTATGGCGAGGGTTAGTAAGTGAATCTTGGTGTCAGATTTCGTGTCTGGTAGGATGATTTACGAAAACACGGATAAGTTCTTGGAAATATGTCATATGATAGAATACCGTGCAAATTATAAGGCAGTTCGCAATTCTATACACATTACTAAGTTATTAAAATACACGTAGTTGAGCATAGAGGATTTCAAGCTAATGTAGTATTAACGTCAGAGGCTAGGGGCGAGGCTGATTGATTCTGGGTTAAACACCTGTAATTAAGTGGCGATTTGTTCAGAGATAATTGCATTCGATTTACCCTAGCTTTTTATGGGTTAATCTAGCACAGTTTCCTATAATACATTTAGTCGAATTACTCCTTTTTAGCTTCCTATATCTAATACACATCATATGATCGGGAGGAAGATGGAGCAAATTGCCCCTAGCCATCAGTGCCAGAGATATTGGACCCCATCATTCAAAGAAGAAAACTTTGTTCCCATACAAAATCTCAGGGGGTTTTCGCCAGACAAATACCCCAGGAGGAATATAAATTCGTACATGTGAATGCTGCGTAAGTGACATTCACACGATCCATCAAATGTACCTTAGACCCCCACTCCAAGTCTCTGACAAGTTTCCCCAGTACATCAGTCTCATAGCAGGGCACTGAAGAAGGATTTCCGATAGTTTCAAGGAATAATGGCAGATTGGATTTATAAGGGAGGAGTCACTAGGGACATCGTCTCAGACAATCTCCCGTGTGCAGAGTTTATAGTTTTTGTTTCATATGTCACATGGGAGAAGTCACCACGTATTTAGTCTCAGACAAACTCCCCTGTGCAGAGTACAAAGTTCCTGATGTGGATACCCTCCCCATGTAAAGGCCTTTCTTAAGACACATGTACCCTCGAGATTAGTAAACCTGCCTGCGTGTGGATATGGCTGACCGTCATATGATGGCCTTCTATTGTCTAGCCCCTGCTGCAGGGTTCAAAATCTGCGATTATGTGCGAACTCGGATCATCGCGCACCACTGCATTTGGGGGACCGTGAATTCTAGTGGGGTGTACAGCAAAGGTACATCAATCTCAGCAAAAATCACCGTGGATTTTTGAACATGTTTCAAATCAAAATCTCTTGAAATCCATCTGCAACAATTGTCATTTTTAGTCTCAGAAGAATAGCACCACGCCCGACAGAATCCCCTGGGTATTCATCTAAAGCCGGATGCCCATCTACCGATTTAGGGTTGAACGATTAGTTCCCAAATCGTATAGGAGTCAGTCACTTTGTCGCAGGTAAATTACGTAACCTCTCGCTCGATCCGCACACTGATAAAATCGGTGTATGGTCCACTAATCGCTGGGGGAGGGCAAAAACCAAAGAAACCGAGTGTTCACTAATCGCTGGGTAGCCTTGCCTAGCTGTCCTACATCTACCGACTCCGTTAGGATGGCTCGGCTGAGACAAATTACCCTCCGTTTGTCGCCGACAAACGTACATAAATGTTCCGAAATCGGTAGATGGGCATTAGGCTTAAGAGAAATGCTCAGAGAGGTGCATACACTATAAAGCTATGTGTTCGTTGACTAAGCTCCAGGAGGTACTTCCAAATGGTCTTTCTGGTACTTCCATGGAACAGATTCATTGCGCATATTGTTTGCAGGTTTCGATTTTCTTTTCATTCATGATTTGCCTATATAGGACTGTACTACTTTGTTAAGAACTTAAATTGATACATGATGTATTACCCACATTGTCGCAATAATATATTGTTATTACCATCTGAAAAAACAAAGTTCGCAACACTCATAGCAAGCGGCGATTTTAACATATGTCATTCGTATTTTACAGAGACGAAGAAGTTGAAGGTGCCATCTATTTTCAAACTGGTAAGTCTATTTCCGCTTTGGTATAGCTTTCCTGTAGCCTTCTCTACTACTTTGTGAAAGATTCACTCACTTTTCAATTACCCGAGGCATATATACCATCGCTGAACATATTTCCTGAACAAAAAAAGAGTCCTGCCAAGCAAAGTTCCTAATGTCTCGACACTCTGATCTTCTAAAGACTTTTGGTGATGTCAAAATGTGGGAGCGGATATAACATGTCAGAAAGATCTACTTCTTAAGCAAGCAGATTTGATATCATATCTACTGTATCAAAGGTAGGTGCAAATGCTAACGTTCATTTCCTTTTGGATGTGAAGTATATATTTACAGCACAAACACTCATCTATCCATTTCAGATTGAAAAGAAATCTCATCGGTCAAAGGACTCGTTAACGTTGTTAACAGATGTCTTGAATACGTTAAAGCCTTCGGCATTTAGGGATACAATGCTCATGTGTTATAAGGTAAATTTTATTCTTCCGTACCTTCGTCCTTTTCATTGTCATCACATATCAATAAATTCTTGGAACATATTTCTCTCCATTGTCCAATGATGATGGGTTACACTATTCGTTATGCAATCATTATCTATTACGATATCTCTAGTGAAGAATTATACGCTTTGAAAAGTCAGGTTAAGCATGCCGTGATATAAAGACATGAGTGACAGTTACTGGGACCGTGGTGTGATTGTCATTCGTGAATGTCATAGTCATATAAATTTGGAACCGAAAGTGATGCGTTTCACATCCATCTGTTATGTATATCTAGTTGGAGGTAAAAATCCAGTCCCTCGTGCCCCCATTCAAGTCCAATTCTTCCCCACTGTTTTATGACGATTTAATAGATAATAGAGACGCATTCACAATCAAGTACTAACTGGAGGCTTCAATATGCATGTCCATTTTAGGACGTTCATTGGACGGACCTTGTCAATTGTGGAAAGGATACAGATTCTGAGGCTCTGGTGACCCTCCCAGAAATGGAACGGAAGAGGAGAGAGGCTGTATGGGAACTCTTCAGGTCGGAGACTGTCTTTCTTGTGGATTACCTCATGGTTCTGAAACATGTAAGTGCCTATAAATATTTCCCTGCTTGTATTTCACATAGACTTATTACAGTTTAATGTTGATGCATATCAGAATGTATAATGATACCTGTCCAAATCAAACTTCAATCTCAATATATTTGTTGGTCATTATGTTTTTTAAATGTTTTATGTAACCACTTACCAGAGTGTGAAAATTCAAACGCATGATATAAGAGAAGTCACGTACAATAAAAATGACTTAGTGCTTCAATTTCCTTTACTTAATTGTGAACTTCCAGTGTTTCCTGGAGCCACTAAAAAAGGTCTCAGTTGAGGGACACTTGATGTTTGCTGAGCCTCAGGACCTATTCGGGAACTTAGATGAGCTGTGTTATGTAAGTATTGACTGAGTTATGTAAGTATTAGCTTCAGCATGATTATTTAGCTGAACGTTTACTCTAGTGTATTACTGAGGCCAGGAGATCCCGGCTACACTTGTTCCACATTTCCATTGCTGAAAACTGAGTAAGATATTGTATTCGAGTTCTGCCTGACTTTCCTTTCGCTTTATTGTCTGATAATCAATATTAATGTTATTCGTGCTATGTACTCGTATATCAATGTATATATATATATATATATATATATACAACGAGTCATTCTTCAGTTATTTTTGTGGGCAGTTGATTGAACTTCTGACACAATTTCTTTTCCTAACTGGAATTCAGATATGAGGTGGTGTACATTTTGTTAAGTATAATCACCTTCAAATGTGATCAGAGCCTGACCTATTAATTTATTTTGTCCCTTATTCGTGACAACCCATTACCGCATTTTACTTAACAAATTGCTACCATGACCATGATTTGAATTTACCCAATGCAATTTATATTCATCCCTTATCTTAAATCTTAATCTAATTATCTATTCAGTAGTTTAAGGCCAGACATTTATTGTTGCAAGGTGGGGTTTTATGTGAAATATGCAAACAAATCCTTTCATAACGTGAGTCTTTGTCTTTCAGGTAAGTTATACTTTTTGCCGAGACTTTATCAATCTCTTGTTGAAAGAAGCAAGTCCAATGGAATTCGGGCGCACGGAAATATTGATACAAGCGTTAACTAGGGTAGGTGCAACAACTTATTTTCCATAATGCATTAAATAATAACAACAAAAAAGAAAATACAGCAAACCAACAAAGAATTTCCACATTTTATGGCTTCAGCAAATAAAATGTTACTAAAGTAATTGACCATTTAGATGTTCTTTTTAGAATTCGAATCAAATTCTCTTTAATAACGTCAGTTCGGCGATTTAAATGCCAGTGTTATAATACCTAACTAGGAGTAACTTAAGCATACACTGGTAGCTTTAATTTGATACTTAATAGTCAAGCGTTGACACCAAAGTCGAACGAACTACTCTATACAGACCGGTTATTCATACAGAATGCAACCTTCACCATAAATTGTCTTCTTGTTGCAGTATTGTCAGTTGTCGCGGGATGGAGAAGTGTATCACAATTACTGCCTTAACTACTCAAAAGCCATGAATCATATGGAACAAATTCGGAAAAAAGATGACTGGTTGGAATTTGAAAAGGTAGGCAATTCAATTCATCGACGGCAAGGTGTTTCACATAATGTAAATAGGAATAAATCAATGCTACCTTCATTTGATTATCTGTAGACAGTGCGATGCCTAGCTTGCATTGATAGTAAATGGAACGTAACTGATGAGCCTCGTCACGATACAAGAGAAAGGCCGATGTTGAGCCTGTTTCAAAGATGAACAGTCTTTACGAAGAAGGTTACCTTCAACATTTTCAGCACAGGCTAAGACTAGGTATAAGACTCTTCACTTCGCCCGGAACAACATTAGTTTAGAATATTACCTCAAAGTTAAGTTTATCTTGTTTAAAGACTTGATTCACTTTGGCTGAATCCGATACCGATCACCCCTAAGGCCATAATTTGGAGGCTTCTTTAGCCTAATCCATATAGGTAATAAAGGTAATCAAGCCTTATTTGGGATTCCACCTGTTGTATCAAATTGAACAGGACACTCCAAAACATCTAATTAATATGGCTGGTTCATTATGATGACATCATAAATTACGAGTATAGTAACAAGGACCCCCGTACAAGCTTTCAGTATCGTCCATCTGATATCAAACAAACCCCTGGACGAGAGTGAAAGATCATCGTGAAAGAGACTAGTGCGGAGAGGATTTATGGTTATTAAACGAGACTTCCTCAAGACATGTACAATGGATGTGTACTAATCACCAACCAACGTGACCTTGGTCTAGATATCGTAGTTCTGTATTTTCAAATGTATTGCAAAAAAACAGATGTACCTTCAAATGTGCGTTGGTTATAGAGATGTTGAAGGTGTCTCATGTGGGAATTGAATCTCATGTTTTTACCATCTGGAATCATTTCCCGTAGAGAATGAAGGCACAAAATACCTTATATATGATGAGTGGTGCATAAGAGTCCCTGCTTTTAAATCAAAGTGAATGAGACAACTGAAATTAACAATTAGATTATGTATTTTGGTCTCCCTCTCAGTGGTGCGAGCAGGACCTCAGGTGTCACCGGCTTCAGCTCACTGACCTGCTCATCTCACCCATGCAGCACTGTACAAAGGTGCCTCTATTGCTCAACAACATCCGCAAATATACTGAAGATCCGGATCAACGTCAACAACTAACGGAAAACCTGAACAAGCTCGAAACGTCACTCAGTGAGCATTTACTATTGTCGTGCCTTGAAGGTTGACCTCGAAAAGTAGTGTTATAGCAAAGTGAAATAACTCATTAACGTTTTTATTATGCTCTTATTATAACTGCAGTTAGGTAATTGATGTATCAATTAATTCATGGAGACACGAAAAAGCCATTAACTGAGTAAAAAAGACAAGATGGTTTTAATTGAGTGTTTACACGTAGATATGACAGTAATCTTCAACACTTCTTTTTCTGCAGTATGGAATGGTTTGGTTTTACATTACAGAAAACCTGGAGGCAAAGATGAAATGGTTAAAGAACTTCGAGCGAGTTCAGCAAATCCAACAACAGATAATCTGGCAGCCTATAACCGAACTAGAACCACGAGCGTTTATACCCGAGGTAAGCTGGCTACACTTGTCTGTCCTTTTTCTCGAAAATTAATTTTCCCGCTGTCAATGCAATTATAGAATGTATCGTGTTGTGTCATAATCTCTGATATCAAGAAGAGGCCAATCTATTAGCGGGTGAACTTCTACGTTGCCGGGACACAATCGCGAAGGGCAGATGGTGCTGTTTGGCCAAGCAGTCAATGAAACAAGCAACGATTCAGTGCAATGACTATAAAGATAAGGAAATACGGATGTCTGGCTGTCCTTATAGGTGACCATTATGTAGCATACTCCCACACTGGTGAAGATTCACGGCTCAGAATGGTGTCTTCAAATAGATTTACCAAATGGTTCTGAATTGTATTGTAGAACAGATACTCAGTTATCCAGATGACCCTCATGTGAAATGTACAGCTCATTCTCTTATTTCGGCTTAAACAATATTTCAATCGTGCAATCATGCATGTTATAAGGCAATTCAATCTGTCATCTCATCCACGGCCGTAAAGGACGGCAGGTGCTACAAGCGCAGTCTAAGTGTGGATGACACTGTTTCTGGTATTTCCCCGTAACCATTTCATTTTATATTGGTATTCATTATGCTTAATTCATGCAAGACCTTCTTAGAATGCCTCAATACATTCCATGGAACTATGTAGTGAATACCTCAGAAAATTATCGGGTCTTAAATCTTTGATAAGTAGATAACATTGTAGGAGTGTTAACTATATGTATATGTATGCATGCTTACATATACATGTATGCACATATATGTGTATATGTATGTAAATATGCACGGATATGATAATTTGTTTATTCAGCAAATCTGTTCCTTAATTGTGAGCCAGCTGATCCAATGGTTCCATACAAAGTTACAATAACCGGAACAGTACAACCGAATACATTCATAATGCATTTAGATATATAATGTATCTATATTTCCTGGAACAGTTCTTGAAGACGAGTCTGTGTCGACAGCCATGCGAGCGGCTTTTGGCTAGCCCTAAACGGCAGTTACTCTACGAAGGCCCACTCACCCTTGTCGGTAAGTGCCACCTAAACACGTACTTTATTCACATCTAATCGATATATCCATTTTGGATGTCACGGAAAAAACATGATAGGTCATAACCCTGCGTAGTCATGGTTGTGACCACACTCAATGAGGCTAATATGTTATCTTCAATGGTCCCTAATTGAATGACTGCTCAAGATCAAGATCACCGGCCTTGTCAGTGTGGCAGAAGCGTACTGGCTGGCAGCAAGCAAAGTGTTTGTAGGCATTGTTTTTTGTTTTTTTGAATTGTTTATATCCAACATCTAGCAAGGGTGCTAGCTCTTCCTGTTGTACAAGAAGTTCGTTTGTATACACACGAATACATCTGTTGCAGTAGACCGGAGTATATTCGCTGCCCCTATGGCCTCAGTTAATAGGAACCCAAACGTAATGGTACTCGCAGCATCACCGGTTGGTAGAATAGCACGTGATCTGCCCTGTCCAGCAGCGGAAGTGGGCGATATTTGGGGTTAACTGAAGGTGAACTTCCTTATGGTGTTTTGGCAACTGCTTACTGCATGCTTGACTAATCATGTTAAAGCAGAAATCCGATGGTCGGTCAAATCACAGGTTGGAAGCAGATAGCAGTTTTTATCACTGTTGACAAAGGCTATTTGTATTGAATCAATAGCTCTAGCTTGGAACTGCGATCGAGCTTACACCTCCTACACCCGAGAAATACATCAATATTCACACCCATCAACCCCAACACTTACACCCAGCAACAACATTCACACCCACCAACTGCAAAACCCACAGGTCTACCCAAACCCGAGCAATAGTAACACCCATCAACAACACCAACGTTTACACCCTCAAACCCCAACACTTACCACCATCAATAACACTCACATCCACTAGCCCCAACACCGACCTCCACTAGCCCTTACACCCACTGACCCCAACACCTACGCCAACAAACCCTGAATTTAAATCCCCTTATTATCAACATAAACAGCTTCCAACCACACTTCGAACTCGGTGAATATTGCCGATATTAATATCAGTGAACATATTCCATTGGAATGAATTAACCATGTCTCCATATATTACCATATATTGAGTGTTTGAGAGGTGGGGGGGGGGGGGGAGCACAAAATGGACATGTATACGCAAGTGTTAGTGATATATGTACTCTGTGCAACAAGGGGGTGGGGGATCAATTTCCCCCAGAAGTCTGCGTACAGACATTATGGATGGACCCCATGCTGTTTGTATGTTTTATGATGTAATTGTCTACAGAGAATGGAAATAAGCAAAAAAAGGAAATTGGTTCCCAGCTGTATATCTTCTGAAGATTGGCCTTTCGAATGATTTGGGAATTATATCCGTCTTTGCCTTTGCTGAATCTCGTCCCCGTAACACCGTATTAAAACAAGTCATATCTTCAAGCACCATGTACTTTCCAATCGGCTCAAAGTCATTTGCACGTAATCTTATTTACCGACGACTGTATGGTAGACGTATAGCCGGGCTTCTATAAAGATAGATAATTAGTTATTCCACTATGCAGCTGGACTTTCATCTGAGCATACTTCCCATGGAAATAGCCAAGTTCCTTGCTGATAGAAAGGTTGATGGGGAATGAGAATTGATACACCCTCCAGCACTGTATTCGCTTTACATAGTAAAGATAGAGACTATTGTCACTCTTGTTTCTCAGTCAATAAGACAACCCATGTCAATCCGTCAACTCTCATTGGTAAGTATACATCGGTGTGCTCTAGAGGATCTAGATCTGTATTAGTCAGTAAGTCAGGACAATAGAATAGCAACATAAGCAAGCACCTGGTTATGTATTAATCGGATTACTCAATAACTGCTGATGTTAAATCACTTTGATGTTCTGAAGTAAAACCTCGGTAAATGAATCAGCTATCAGGGGGCCCCTGGTATCTTTCATATTGCTCTAGATAGTAAGGCCATCTCAGTTTTGCAAACCTAATTACTATTCGGTTAATGATTGAAGCATAACGGTTGCACCTCTAATAAACAGTCTAAGGGTACCTAATATCTAAATCGCGTAGAAGTAACTCCTAAGGAAAGTAATAAGCACGGCTAGAGCAATAACGCACCTTATTGACCCACAGTCCCATCTCAGATGTGTACCATTCTGCGGTTTGTGCCGCAGTTGGGACGCAGAGAGGCATAATGGCTAAATCCACCTTATGTAGTCAGTTATTGGTGATGGCTATAGTTTATTAACTTTTGATCTAGCAGTTAGGTCTCCCATTTCGTGGAGAGTTTTATGGTTTAGCAATATTCCGGCTATAGCTAGGTGTAGCTGCTCATAATTAAGTACTCCGCGTATTGCTCGGTGGCTACCTGTGGGCGGCTGATTTGTTTTCGTTATTGATCGGGATCTTTCGGTTATCTGATCCTGCGGAAAGTAGCAGAGATAATACCATGATATAACAAAAGATGAATACATAACATGTACAGCAGTCAAGGGAATGTGCATTAACATATTGCAGAAACAAAATACACTTGAATTCAAATTTAACATTTGAGATCTTCTGATAAGAATGTTTTACACTGTTATCAACTCAATGCGTCTTCCGAATGACTTTGTCACAACAAAAAACGGCTTTTGTCATTGGTTATTACAGATAAAGTAATATCGATATTGCACCCATGTACTTTTTGTAATTATTTCCTGTATTACTTTCAGAAATATCGAAGACAGTGGACATGTATTTATTCTTGTTCGACGATATCCTATTGTTGACAAAAGTGAAGAAACCTCCGCGGAAGGTACACGTATGTTCAGCTATGAGCCCGCGGGCATATTGAAGCATAGCCATTTGCTCTTATTGTGCTCGATAGGGTAGCTTAGAATAACACCGCATTGGTGGGCATGTCAAATATAAGCAGAATCTGTATGATATGATTAATTTGAGGTTTACTTTTATCATATTTGGGTATTGTAATCTCAGTAATCGTACCTCAGTCAACCAAACGAATCATCAGGTGATAGCAGTTTCGATTTCAACTGCATTTTGCCAACATTGATAGGAATGGCAAACCCTCAATCATGAAATTGACAAATATAATCATTTGACGTGACCGCCCATGAAGATTTCTCGTGTAGTTGAAGAAAAATATATTAATCATATTTTATTTTTGAACAAATTTAATATACCGCTCTGTAAATACAATAAAAGAATTCATCGAGAGGCTTTGCATATCGATGTACGAACCGTGCTTGGTTTTAAAAAGTACTATCACACAGAGCCATGGCCTATGTCAACATAATTTTTCACAATCTGAGAGTTTTTTCAATTCATTTATGACTAACTTATGTAGTAGCAGTGGGCCACGTTTAGCTGTGTTGCATCTGAGCTGCACATCGCGCCGAGGCTTAAATCATTGCTTTATATGAATATTTGTCATTTTCTGTTTCTAAAATTCCCTCTCGAAGGTACTTACCCTACAATGTTCTCTTTCAGAAATCCTCTCTAGGAGATACAAACACCATGATGTCTGCCCGGGGCAGCGCGTCCACAGATGGCGCCGTGTTCGTCGTGTACCGCCAGCCTATCGCGTTGGACCGGTTTACACTTCACGATGTGCAGCCGGCTGAGGCGGCAGGTGTGTTACCATTTTTGCACGCCAGGGCAGTGAGCCGGACTTCCGGCTAATACTTCGCCTCATATCGACGTCAAAGCAGCACCTTCCACCTCTCCCCCAAGAAGGGACATAACTAAACATTGTATACAAATTTGAAAGGAAGAAGTAATTTTTCGGAAAGAAATGGATTAGCAGACCTATATGCCCTCATTTTGTACTTTGGTGGTGTTGATAGTTTGAAAGGCGGTTCCGCCAGTGAGGTGAGAAGTGTCTACAGTTGGAGGAATAGAGATGGAATGGATTCATTCATTCTCTAATCCCCATGACGTATAGAGTGATATTTCATAAATAATATCGCCGTTATTCAAGCTCGCCGATGAAATAATTTCTGCACAATAGATAAGGTTGAGACGATATGACCGATATTCATCATTCTACTTCTGTTTACCTGTATGAAAACGATGATTCCTATCATGAATTTTTAAGGATGTCTCATTAGTGAAATACATCTACACATTTTATAAGTTCTCCTTGATTTACACGTTCTTAATACACCTAGTACAGCATCCGATAGTTGTGGATGGTGAGCTGTAGGCACAGAAAAAGGCTTTCAACTAGTCGCTCGAAGCAGAGATATCACAGTGCTTAAAGTAGTTATTTTACTTAACTCAGCCACTTTATGGCAACGTAGCATTTAGTCGTATTAACATTTGCTCAATTGCTCACTCGCACATTTTGCGGTATCGCATAGATTATAACTTAGTGAGTCAAACACTTATATATACATTGCACATATTTTCTGCTATAGTCCTTGGCTTCTTGTATGACACAGTAACCTTTTTTCGTTTTCTTGGTTTGTCGCCCTGTGTTGTTGTGTGGTGGTGATACGTGCACGCCGTATACGTTTGATCATGGTTCTTATTCAATACCCGGTTAGCTTATCATCATTCCCCCCCAGCAGCAGCATGCTTGCACCTTGCATGACGAAGTAGCATGACCTCGTGTGTCCGACATGGCCATGCACCGACGACCTCTTCCGGCTAGTTGCAAATCAATGGCCTACGTACTGACGTACCTCACCAGCGTCCGTGACGTAGTTCACCAGCGTCTGTGACGTAGTCCACCAGCGTCTGTGACGTATGCCCTGTCACGTGACTAGCTACGTCACCTCCTGACGTCAGTGCGCCCTACTTGCTTCTCACGTACACTCCAAACCCGTTGCAGCAGCACCATAAAAAAACCCTCCCCTTTCCAAAAGAATTAAATCACTCACATCTGTAAATTCCGATGACCATCAAATCAGCAACTAAGACTGTGCTAGGCTCTAGAACATAGAAGACACCAGTCGGTCGTTGCTGGCTTTGATTGACCTAATCCTTCGTGTGCATTTTTATGAAAGGTTTCTGGGAATATTTCGAATGCGGCGTGCACGTGTCATTCGACCAAACTCAGGAGCGCTTGCCCGACATGGATGACATGATGGAGAACTATCCTCACCGGTCCAACTTATTCTTGGGTTGCCTTTCTGCAGCAAACGGCCTCCGTCACGCATTTGTGCTCGTACAAATCTCCAGGTTCCAACAGATTATCGGAGTCTACACTCTGCAAGCTCCGAGCGAGACGGCTAAGGTAGGTGCGGCGAGGGGGCGCTTCCAGTCTGCAGGTGTGGAAAGCAAAGAGCATGGTTATTTCTTCCCCGTGCGAGCTTTCTTTTAGGTCGTTTCATACCAACTGTCCCCTTTATTAATCTACTCTTTACTGTTTTGTCTAATGACTGGTAATCGGGAGATAGGGTGGTAGTATTTCAGCATCTTTCTGTGTTTTTCAATCTATCGTGCTATGGGTTTCGGGTTAGACTAAGTTTCATTTTCTGTTGTGTCTACCTCATCTTCACCCCTTTTTATATATCTATGTTTGAAATGATTAATTAGAAACATGTTTATATCAACCACTAACAAATTCCATTTTACTTAACTCCTTATAATAATGTTTCCAATTTCATCGGAATCTTTAAACTTTGTTTATATACAAATTTTCAAATCTAATTATCGTATTTGTAATCTGTCAACTTAGAACGCGAATAGTTTGAGATGAGATGAATAGTTTGAGATGAGAGGAAAAACAGACGTGCATCTTTTCTTGACGAATTCAATAGATTAGTTAACTGTATTAATGCATCCCTATATCATTCCTGATGAATGTCGTTAGATGTCTTACCTGTGGTGTGTACGTAGCATATATATATATACAACAAGTATATATATACATATTTTGTACCACCCCATTATCCGCCTTCAGTTAGTATATCGAAATTGTGGACATGTTATCATTTTTAGATTGAGTATCTTTACTAGGAATAACTCACAGCTACCAAAATCCCAACGATAAATGTCATATATGGGTAATGTCTAAAGTAATACTACCATAGATAGACAGCATAGGAGTAGTACCTTGTTACGCAGGATAGTTTCCCAAAGCGATGATATGGAAATGATTTTGACTATAGATGCAATACAATGCATTAATTTCATCTCTAAAATACTATAAATTGGGATGAGTAGTATATAGTTGGAGCACATGTTTAATAACTCAAATGAAAAGAATCGGGATGTTTGACCTAGTGTAACACCCTCAAACCAATCAAAAGGAGTTTATTCAGATGTCTTTAACTACCAAAACATAAACTGCCATTGCCAGAGTAAGTCCTTAGAGTTATATAACTAATATATCTGTAGTCTTTTTTGTCCATAAAACCTTGTTAGAATCAAGATAGTACCTGTGCATGTCTCTATGAGAGAAACAGCCAAGCAAAGAATTCATTTGAAGAAAGAAACTATGTCTTGAAGTTGCATCAATTAAAAATCAAAAATGGAAATACTGTCACGGTTCTGGCCCAAATAGTTTGACCTCCAACTTCAATATTCCTTAACTTTTTTTTTAGTTCGCCTGTAGTTTTCGTAAAATTTACGAACATTAGAATGTATAAGTGTTGTGAAGAAATTACATTTATTCAAACACACTTCATCTTTTGGAACCCTCTAGATGTAGATAGTTCAATCACCAAAAGGCCCTAATGGGATGTCCCTAGATATAAGCATAGCACTAACATTTAATAAAGATAAGCCATAGCAATTTCAGGTGTCCGGTAACATCCCAATTAATTACCTTTATTTCCAATAACCACTAATAGTGAATAACCTATTACAGTTCCCCTTATTGGTACCGGATTGCAGCAGCAATGGCCTCTTTCCAGTGACCAGCGTTGGGAGATTGGAATATGATTTGCACTAGGGGTAAATATGGGCAGACAGTGGTTGTTTGAGTTAAAATCGAGTTGTCCATGTATTTGTTTTTACAGGCGATGTGGCTGAGTCATCTGAAAGACGCTCAAGACAAATACAAAGAGGCGTGCCTCAAGAACCCAGACGGTCATGGCTTCCAGAGCTCGCCAGGCTCGCCGCGCGGCTCCCTCGTGCCCGAGCTGCTCCGCCCGCACAACCTGCTCGACCGCACACAGTCCTCGCCAATGCGCACGCTCTCCGGAGCCTCGCTCAAGGGCAGTCCGGGGTCGTCGAAACGAGACTTTGGGGCGGGCAGCGCGGCCGAGGCCCGGTCCGACCAGGGCGCGGTCAACCAGGCTGTGAGCACGACGACTCTAGCGGAGATCGTCATCCAGGAGCAACACGAGTCGGACAGCAGCGGCGCCGCCGCCGGCGAGACGGACACGCCGCCGTTAGCGCGGGCCGTGCCGCCGCACCCTGTGGCGGCCGAGCCCGGCACCAGTACGAGCAGCTCGCTAGGGATGGGATTCTACTCACCGCAACTGCTCCGTCCGCGCTCCCGAACCCCGACGGAGACGCGGTCGATCTCCCCACCACCAACCCCGGGCAGGCCCCGGTCCCGCGACCGCAGTGGGCGCAGGTTGAACACGCTCAGGGCACTACACGAAAAGGCCAAGTCAATGGACATAGTTTTTATCTAGCGAGACTTTCCACACTATCACTAACGCTACCGCTGGTGTACAGGACGGAGGGCGCCTAAAAGAGCGCCAGTCCGTCTTGTGGTACATATGAATTGATATCACTTTAGCTTGTGCCATCTGGATGGGAGCTCCGAGGATTCTGGAATATAGAAATATATAGTGAATTAAGTCAAAGAAATAATAATTCTAATAATGGTTTGGCGGACCAGAGAACATTGAAAACATACCAGCAAACGCTGGGTGCGGTTCTTGTGGCTTTCACAGACTAATACACACCTGCCCTCATAACTCAGGGAAGGAAAATCATGTAACCAAAATCCTGATGACATATTTCGAAACGTTTGTACAAAGTTAACCTCCGTGATGATGATGTCCATGATGGTGACGATAAAAGCTTAAACTTCTTCTCTCATAGCCTCGGCCGGGAGTTTTTGGCCCTGCGTCTTGGCGGGCGATTAAGCATTAACCAAGCAGATGACACGCCTATTCCCGCCACCTTTCTGTCCCAGCAGAAATAGGGTTTCCCCCAGTCGCCGATTGGATAACGTTGTCAGGATGCCTGGCGACGTCTTGAAAATGGCTGATAGGCAACGTCTGACAATCACAAGATGGCATGGCAGTCGCCACTCGACTCCTATACACATACATACAAATATCGTTCCCTCTGTGACCAACTGTTTCAAAATAAAGGTGCTATTTTTGAAGATTCATATTTTTGTGGATTGACACATTACAGTTGGTGGAGACAGAGTGGTACTAGATTCTCAGAGAGATGTTCAAAAAGACCCATGGTATGTGGGCGTGTCAGTTGACCGTCGTGTTTTCAGTAAGTTAACCGCTATAGACAAAAATGCAGTGACCTCGTGTGTGGTGTGGGCCTCGTAAGTAGGCGTGAATCGGCGTGACTGGTGAACGGCCCAGTGTTGTCCGTAGTCCTTCTCAAGTAATATACTCCAGGTGGAACTATACCTATAGTGTGCAGTGGAGTCACGTCAAGATGCGTCAACTACTGTGTATGGGTGAACATATCGTCGGATGCCGTGGACATGTGATCTTATAGTGACGTTGCTACCTTGATGTACGGATCCTCTCCATCATGTTCGTCGTGTGCTGTTTTTAGTCGTTGGTGCTAGATATATGCCACTAGCAGAAGAGCCACTAAGTCCGGGCGCCACGCGCCGCAATTGCATTATGGCACCTTGAGTCGTTCCTTTAATGCCAAAAATATCACGGTGTGAATGTGCGTGGTTCTAGTGTTATTTCTAATGTTCCTGAAGGAAAACAACAAAAAATAACATGGATACTTGAACTTTGCTATACTCAGTCTCAGTAGTTTTGTTGTATTGTTGAAAGTAATCTTCCTATTTCAACACAAGGGCAGAAAGCAAAAGGTTCCCCCACCCACTCTTTTACATACCTAACTTGGGATACCGTTGTATCCTGTGTTATAAAAAAACCATCCTGCGGTCCTGAAGGCCCCTGTGCGTCACAAAATGGTGACCGAGCGGAAGGCGTGACTTCTTTTTAAAGATAAAACAGCATGGAGAAGCCACTTTGTTTGCCGTAGGGCGAGAGAAGCTGAACTTGCTGTTGTCAACATGCCCCACATCCACACTGGAGGCCAGAGAGGTCGCGTGTGCGCCCTGACACGCGCGCCGCACCGCATTGACCAGTACGCATGCGCGTGTGTATCGGCCGCGGCGTCATGACGTCACGGTGTCATGACGTCACAACGTCACTCTCACTGTTTTAGGCTGATGAATCCCTGCAGACCGGGCGTGTACACACCGCTTACGTCACAGTTACGTCACACCCTACGTCACAGTTCCGCCATTTCTGTAGGTAGTAGGCGACATCCCCGCTTGACGTTGTCTCGCATTCTCAGAAAGTGTTATTTTTCTGCACAGAGCTATTTGTTATGAAGAATTAGAGATTTTCCAATTAGAAAGAGAGTCCTTGTGAAGCCACTGTTTTGGTATCCTACCATAGCCACTATTTCTTGGAGAACTCACTTACGGTAGAGAGCAATTTCTCGTTTTCTTATCTGAACTGGACCTTAAACCATGGAATTATAGACAGACAAGAGGGGATGTAGAGTGTGAAGCGCATTTAGTTCTTTAGGATTACATCATTAGGGTATGAATCGGTCTTGAGGAGTCTTGAAGAACATTGGTACAGCCTTTACCTAGTCACAAATCTTGAAGTACTTAAAGATATATCTACATATTTACGAACCCGATGGAGCAGGACGGGTACAAAGTATTCCTCACTTCTTACCAATGAACAGTTACAAGAGTAGGCTAGTACTTTTCTTGCCCTTTCTCTGAATCTCTAAACGATGACGTACTATTTTAGATCAAACTTTCTTCCATTATACTACTCCCCACTTCAACTATCTCCTTCAAAGGTGAATAGATACTTCATAGCAATAGTCGCACGCAAGGCACACGACTTAAGATATCAATCACGTTTATATTTAGTAATATGTGATTAGACCATTATACCTTGTATTTAACCAGAATATCTGTGATATTAAATAATTCAGAGCCGCCTACATATCTATGTGACACAAATATTACGGTTCAAATACAAGTATCAATTTACCATGCAGGGTTTCATGGAAAGAAGGAATCTTTAGCTATCTTAGACTGTATTGCAATAAGTAATCATATGAAAGTTAAGGAACACTGCACTATACGGAAATATAGTTTTGAGGACATTTATATACGTACTTGTAGCTCCCAAACAGTTTTTTGCACTAGAAAATGAATTGTATATAATGAGAAACGTTTAAAACTATGCCAAAAAATGCTTATGTTGCGTTCTGGCTTGGGCGTTATTGGTGGGGCATTATTCTATTATATTACAGTTTGAAATCAGCAAGAAAGTCTTGCACAAAGTGTTCAAAAGCATATCTTCCAAATATGCTACAAAATACAACTACTGTACAAAATGTCATTTCAGAAATGATGAGCAACATGCACCACTTGTTTATTTTCCTAGTCTTTAGGTATTTGATAGGAAGCATTTCGATCCTTACTAAAGTAAACAGGTTGGTTATTTCCATGTTACTGATTTTTGAGATGTCTAGTTAAATGTCTAGGGACCTTAATGTTACGTTCTCAGTATTGGTCCACTTGATGCTCTCACCGCTACTTGACAATGCACATTCCAGTGATGTGGTCGTCAGATGAGCTTGTGTAAGTTGTATCCCATGTCATTCGAAATGTTATCGACGGTATCAATAAAACATCCATACTGGTCTCCTGCTTATTCTTGACTTCCTGAAGAATATTGGGGGTATTCCTCCTGGTAATGAACAGACGTTTCTTTATACGATAAATCCATATTTAGAGTCAATATAGAGTTATTGTTCCGTTTAGACTGGACATTTTCTGCAATGCCAAGAGCATGCCACACAAATTTATGCCATCCATAAAAGGAAATGATTCTAAATTTTCGGTCAATTTTAGGTCGTTTGTAAATATATCAGTTACAATTCAAGCAGAGGGACTCCCAATTAGGACTGTTCACTATGTTGCCTTCGTCCATAAGAGCTGATATCAAGTCTCGAGGTAAGATATATGTCATTAGCAAATTAGAATCAACCTGCTAAAATGTTACGTTTATGAATGACAATAGGGATATTGTTTCGCTTATTAGTGGCCATATCATTCCCATAGCTTTGTTATGAACGTAGTCCATTTACCAATATAACGTTGCATAATGAATAGATGATCCTATACCAAGAGCATTATACTATAGCTGTCCAATAGTAATCAGTATTTGATAGATCAAAACATTCACAACTTCTAGAATCCAAAGCTATGGTCATGACCGGAGTTGGTCATGGCCACCTTTATCTTAGATCCCATGGCCATCTCGGTGTAGTGTATTGCAAAAATAAGCTGAAAGAAGTACTCTCTGTAGCATTACCAGTAAAATAATAGGATGTTCTGTCTTCCTTTATCATTTTGACAACTAGGACAGGCTTGTTAAAGCTGAGTGAGTGACCATGCAGTTTCCTTGTTGCATCAGATACCGCGATGGCTCTTGGATGATATACATGTACATCAGGGTAAGAAGCAGATTGGAGACTTGCAATTGCCTCTTTTAACTATTATCTATTTTTCAAAGTAGTTAGGCCCGGCGTCCACTGGGCTCCCGATACCCTACGATAGACCTTACGATGCATGCACCGGGGTGCATCCCCGGATGTATCGGCTACGGATTAAGCGGACTTTCAAAGATGTATTTGATTTTGTGTCTGGAGATGCATCATAAGGCCTATCGTAGTGTCCCTGGAGCTCAGTGGTCGTCGGCACACTTCTCCCTCTGACACTTGCCTCAGTTTACCTACAAAATAGTTAGTTTACTTAACAGCAGGGGCCAGGGCGGGTTTTCGTAGGAGAAAACTGCAGCGCATGCTTCATGGTACCTCAACTACTCGCATACGAATAGCTTAATGAGCTGTTCCTTTATATGATTATACTCAGCTGTGAAACGAAACCATGCACCTAATTGGCGATTTCAATATTCTGAACAAAAGCATGATAACCCCAAATGTTAGTTTTACAATTCCTACAAAGCAACAATATATAAAACCAGCTATAATAGAGTCAAGTATTATTCATTCTTAGATATGAATAAGCGGCAATGTGCATTGAGTATTTCAATTGGGACAGCCAAAAAACCTATTCTAGCTTTGGGGTGTATAGAAAACAAAAGTATACCGGTCATTGAGGCAAAGTAATGACATAGATATAGACAACTAGTGAATAACCAATACTTTCTAAGGATGGTAAAATATGTTGATTGAGGAGAATGAATCAGTCCATGATGAATCTGAATCTGTGGTGTGTGACTCGAGTAAGGTCTGCTGGTTTAGAAAGATTACATACATACTATCAAATAGGTGATCTTAGGTATTACCATATATCAGTGAGCATTACATCTGTGTCCATGGAGGTAACACACGGTAGTGACATTCGCTAAACGTCAAAAGGCCATTTTCCGTTCTTGTATGTGAAGATAGGTGGCAGCACCTTGGATCGGCCCACCTGAATAGGAGTTCGTTGGGAGTCTGCCTCTGGGGGCTGTTGGTATTGTATTACTGGTGTTAGGATAACGGGATTACAATGACATAGCCAGTGTTGACGTGCCGGCATGTTTAGTAAATTGGGTACATGTCTATCACTGCTGCGTCACCTAGAAAAATACAATACTAGTACTGTACATGGTGAATGTTTGGATATGCTGAGAGACACTCTAACGCATAATCTTCAAGTGGCAACCAACGTTCCTAGCACATAGTTCAGTAACAATTATTATCCTACCCCTAATATAAAATCCCATAGGCTTAACATTGAGATTCCGTATGCCACGCTGACTGGCATACGGACGTTTGTATGCTACTAGGGGCATACGGAATTTTGATGATTTTCATTCATGATTTTGATATTAAAATATTGTAGAGAGGGGTAGGATAAAATCAAAACCTGATTCGTTTCAATCTTGGCTCCCGTATGCCACTCCTGAGTTTGGTTCCGGATACCACTCGGCTCCGCCTCGTGATATCACTACGCCAAACTCCAGTCGTGGCATACGGGAGCCAAGACTAAAACTCATCCGGTTTTACGATACTTCAGATATAGTGAAGATAATTATGACTTTTATTTCATAATACACATCACAAGTGGTTGCAATGTCAACCTGGCAGCTAAATGGTGCCACTGTGTCTATCCTTTTGCTCGAGCATTATGTGGGAATTGTGAGCGAGCATTATTATTGTGTGGAGGGATAGAGACAATGATTTTTAAAGTCGGAATAAATGTGAAAACAGATCTCTGATATATTTCCCAATATAAATGTTACTCTACTTTACAACACAATACCATCGTGGCAATGCTTAACCGGAAATTGAAACCTATCCTAAGTATTCGACCTATAATGTTAGTCCAGGGGAAGTTTAAAATATAAACATTATAAGAGGATTTTTATAAGACTTAATATGAAAAACCTTTGGATAATCATTTCCGGTAAAGTTGTCCCGGGATGCTGGGTCAGATGATATGGGAGCTTCCTTGACAGTGGTACGGTATAACTACTCCAGGCGCGGTGCTTCATCATTCTTCATACGGTGACTCTGGAGACAATAAAGTCGCCTAATGGTGAAGCAACCAGCAGCAATAACCAGTTTAACTGCAAAGGGAGACACAGCATGGCAATATGTCTGTGGTTAGGGAAATAAAAACAACCTCTCTCTTCATTCACAACAATTTACCGTTGCTCAAATGGCCTTGGATTCCCAAAAAAGCAATATTTATGGTGGTAGACACTTTGGCCATGGTTGAATCATAGTGTTGCCTCGACTCCTTTTTTTGTCACGGAGATAGCAGAAAGGAGGCGGCAAAGTCGGCAACAGAGAGTAAGAAAAATGAAGATGGATGGTGGAAATTAAGACAATACATTTTCTGTGTGGCTTCCTAACGATTTAGGTCTGATATATATAAGCAACATATAACAGTGTCCTTTCTTTGAGTCCTCTATAAACCTCCAACAAATGAATATAGATTTCCCGTTACAAATTTTTTTTTTTTTTATATTCAAGTAAATTTATAGACAATACAACAATTCACCTGTCGCCAGGCGATCTTCCACATTGTCGTCACAGGTAACATGGATAAACAGAGTATATACAGGTACAGGACTCCACATTAACAAAACACCCTTTTATACACCATATGCCCCATAGTAATAGAACAAAGGTACCAATTTTTAGTTCTTTTCATAACTATTGTAAGTATACTTGTAAGTATATTTGTACATGCATTCTATAGATGAATCTCGGGTCTTGTGACGAGTACACGAGTATAAGTCAGCGAGAGGCCGGCGGCAAAACTGGATAACACGAGTGGCGCGCCCTCTCGGCTCGACAGATCACTACCATTGATGATGTGTGCCGCTGACGTCACGCCGCCACGCGCGCCCAGGACATCAAAAGACTCTTTGACCCGCCCACCCACACCAATTTTCTCTTTCTGTGTGTATTCCACACCATTAATCTGGACTCGTATCACATGTTTTTCACAGGTGTCAGTATTTGTTATACTCCTTGTAAAGTATACCGTGTTATACTACCTGTTAATACCCACAGAAATAAATTTCTAAACTGCCGTCGTGCCTCTCGTCTTATTTATGACCTACCAAGTGGATTTCATCTGATCATCACTGCCTATTCAATATTGTTGGCAGTTCCTCCTTAACTTTCACTTTGAAATTATCAGTTAAACCAAGCTTCTGAATCTCTGTTGTAAGTTTATCCCACATGTTGGTCCCAAAATACAATGGTGAGTGTCCATATCTTTCAAGATTCGGTAACTGTAATTTTATATGGGTTTTCATATCTCTACTTGTTCTAACTTCATCAATTTAAAAAATATGGTCTATGTTTTTTGTCCACCAATTGATTAACATTAGCAAATGTCCAGCTCATCTGATCTCCAGGGTCCTAACTTTAAATCTGTTATGCAGTTCACTGCTGCTAAATGCCCTGGCATGTTTGTATCCTTGGGCCATACGTAAAGCTCTATTGAATACAGTTTGAAGATCCTTTCTGTCTTTTTGGGGAACTACAGTAATAAACGAAATCGGCATAGTCCAGAAGGGGTAGAATCATTTGTTTTGCAATTTTAAGTGCGGCATCTTTAGTCAATGAATATTTAATTTTCCTAAATTTGTATGATTTTTTATTTACTCCATTGAAAACCCTATTGCTCTGCTCATTCATTTTAAATTTGTTGTCAATGTAAACGCCTAGATACTTATACACAGCCACTGGTGATAAAATTTATCTTCCCATACAAGCATGTGAATTTGTATCTAGATTTTTTCTATTTCCCACCCACATGAATCTAGTTTTCTTGTAGTTGATTCTAATCTTATTTGTCGATGCATTGATATCCTCCAAATCACATTCCAATTATTTTACGATGTAAATCTGTTTTTTCCCGCCGATCAGAATAACGCAGCATATAATATTACTTTGCCATAATTCACTACGTCAATTTAGTTCAATTGATATCTCATCTATTCTATATAATTATACATTTCACTATGACCAGAGGCATAGCTCCTCCTGTACTAACGGGAAACTATCCATCCATGACATAATTCTCTGCTAGTGTAACTGCATTGAGTCATTTGTTGATTTTTCTAAATCCAGAGTAAAGTAATCAAGTACAACTCATCAACTTCTCAAATATGGTTTGGTGATTGGCTTTAGTGATGCAGCAGGGTTGGGTCTAAATGAAAATCCAAATGGTTCGGCTTTCCAGCGCCTACGTTGAATCAGAAAATAACAGGAGTGTTGTTATTAGGCCACTCTTCTGGTTGAACAAACTGGGTCCACAAATCGATTTTGATATCACGAGAGTTGTTTATATAGTACAAGTCCCATAGATTTCTGAATACAGTGATTTAGTGCTATAGCTCGGGCCAGAACCATAGCTGAGCTCCAGGGTGGCAAGAGACCTGTCTATGACTCGTACGGCACAGTAGAACCAATATTAACAAGCATGCACATTGTATTTTTCCGAATTTCTAACCAGTAGTCTTAGGCGATCCTAAAAGAAGAAAAATTGATAACAAAAAATCTGAAGGGTTCTTTTCTCTTTTGATTGATCTTCTATCTATGAATACAACCTCGATGACAGTCCGCATCGGTGGCCATGTTAAACGGATGTTACTTGAACCAACCGCCTTTCCCTGAGAATTACCAGTAATTAATTTGAAACATTGACTCTACAGTTGGGGAGGGATGTGCATTGTGGTGGATCAGAATAGATTATTCTAACCACTTCATTTATCAGATCTGTGTAAACACGTCTCATTTTGATTGCTTGTGTTGTTTCCTTTGAACCAATCACGTAGGTGAGATCTTCCTCTCTAAAAGTCTGACTTAGCAGAATGAAATTCTGTTTGTTCACTCAAACAAAACATTGATTGGAAAAGGCTTGGCGGCACGAGCTGAGGTTATTGTGATAATTTTCTTGCACACCGCTTGTTCCGGCTGGACAAAAGCCAGTCGGTTAAAAACCCCACAACTCGATTTGATTCTAATCTCACGAGACATTTTGACTGCTTGTGCAAGACAAGCAGCGCCGTCACACGAGATGCAGCGACACTACAACTGGGAGTGCACACTTCATAGAGGTATGATCACGTGCTTAACCGTCACGTGGTGAACTATTTTTGGGATGAGGGGTAATGGTAATAAATAGGTGTGAGTGTAATGTGAAGAAGGCCATGCTCATGCAATGCATACAGTGAGCAAAGCCTATAGTTTGGGCAGGGCACACAGCAACCGCCAGCTGAATATAGGCAGGTGTCAATATATTATATTGATGCTAGTAGTTTTGCACTCGTATCAATGAGGTTTTTACACAGACTTATAGATATCCAAGCAGGAGCACTACTAATGGCATAAAGTTTGGCTTTGTATTCGCGAGTTCTACAGACATAACATTTATTCAATCACGGGGAATATTCTAATGGAAGATGCTACTGCTCAATTTGGAAAATATCGTAAGCACGTCAAGCTTTAAAACCGCATTGAAAAACAATTGCTGCTAGACAAAGTTACAATTGTAGAAACTGAATTGGTACTGAGTCACATGACCATACTATTACTAATACTAACACTTATGTACTGATAAATAAATAAAATGTTTTCTGATCTCTTATTGCACCCAACACAATGAGATATTCAGGTCATATTAATTTACATGACTGACAACCGTTCCTACCTGAAAACCTTTACTCGAACAGATGTTGAACCTTCAAACACTGTAATTGCATTGTCCTGTTCGTTTTTGTGAGTCTGTTTTGTCGCATTTTATCCTTTCTTTGAATATCCTATGTTAATTTGTCTTACCTATTTTGTATGATGATGACCCTAGAATTATTCTACGCATAAAGCAGGAGCTTATACTAGTAGTACATCAACGGAGTTTAGAGTCAAATGACCTATACAGTTCAGTAAAAACAATTTTATGGACATGATTGACTCTCTTCATGGTATAATATACGAAAACCTACATGTTATTCCCTTCCCACCATTGACAATAGGCCTTTATTGTATTTGTTCCTTGACTGGTGCGAGGAAGAACGCCTTTGGGTGATTGTACTCTGTCTTTATCTACATGTGAATAACAAAAAGCGAAAAGACGTCAAATATATGCAAGAACGTCCATGAATCCAGACAATATAAAGGTCCAAATAAAACTCCTATCGCTTTTTGATCATCTCAACTGTACAGATAACGCTTATGGGTGCCAGCCGGACAGCGTACCCCTGGGCGTACACCATATGTTTCAACCTTTCCTCTAAGGTACACAATGTGAAGACCATGGAGATCACCCCAAAGAGGTAGCCATCTGTGCCCAGCCTCTTAAGTCTCCAGGCAGATGTGCCTTTATGAATAAAGAGGGACAGCCTATTGCTTCAGGGGCTCCCACCGGATCTATATTATTTTCCCTTTTATTATCGATGATTCGAAATAGGGTTCAATGAATTCCATTTGCATCCACAATTGTGCGTTACTATTTGAACGATGTATTCTGTGAAGGTCCTGCTCTACGACCTCTGCTGGGCATTTCTGATGTTTCCATTCCACACAGAGATGAGGGAGAGATGTCATAGGTGTCAGAGTGTTCCCCGCTCTATGAAGCTATATCTCGCCTAAAGTGGGGGAAGGATAGAAGGGTTCTCAAAGCAGAACACACAGATAGGCACCGACCCCCGACCCCCACTGCCCACCACTACTAAGTGGACACTCCGGAAAGGTCTAAAATCTGTGTTAAAATTCACTTCTGGTTGCCTAAAGCTGATAGCCGACCTTTATGGTGTATTCATGTGTCAGAAACTGTTGTCTCCATCTATCTACTTCCTGTAAAATCGAGGTATTCGCAATGGTAACTGGACCGATGGCACCACGGACCGATGGCACCTGGACTGATGGCACCTCTTTTCAGTTTCACCTGGACTGATGGCACCCGTGACTGGACTGATAGCATCACTTGCCTAGACTGATGGCACCACCTCATTTTTTACCTGAACTTATGTGCAACTCTTATGCGTCTAAATGGAAAATATATCTTATTCTGTTATTCAACCTGTAACCTTGTGGTAATTCATTTCAATTTATAATAAAAATGCGGGTGTGGCCGGAAGTACCAGAAAAAAGTTGTTCCCCCATAGAAATGACCCCCCCCCCCCAAAAAAAAAAAAATTGCCCACCCCACCCCACCCCCTTAATAACCCTCCCCTAAATGGTGCCATAAGGTTGTAGCAAGAATACCCTAAAGAGTAGTGACTTTGTGAGTGGTGCCATCAGTCTAGGTAGTGGTGCCATCGGTCTAGGGAAAATGTTGCCATCGGTCCGAAGTGCCATCAGTCTAGGTGCCATCGGTCCGTGGTGCCATCGGTCTAGTAATCTTCGCAATGTGGGTGTCATTCAATCTAAGCCTAGCTAAGTCATACCGGGCTTGTTGTTAGGAGAAAAAAACTTATAAATCCCTTAACAAACCAATGAGAGGTGCTTGATATTGTTCATTCCCGTTTCTGTATATTGTCCATAAGAAATTGATCTTGCGTTACCAGAAAGAATCACTCCTCTCGGGGTTCTATTGAGACATTTACCATTTCATGGTTCAGTGTTGTCATGTGCAGAAGTCGCTTCTTTCACAGGTTCCAGGAAAGCCAGACATTTTCATACGATGGGGTAATATTATTGAATTATTTGACAATTGAGTTTACTGTGGTTATACCACTTTATCAGTCCAGTCAGATCTAAACATACATATAGCTAATGACACCAAAGACTTTAGTTCTCTAGAAAGTGTTAGAGACTGATCGATACAGAATGTACTTTGCGTTATCATAAATTCTTGATTATGGGGCACAGAATACTTGCCGTGCTCTGCTACAGACAGGTCACGTGTGAGATCCAGGTTCCAAACGAAACACTGGCATTAGGAGGAGAGGTTTCTCTGAACACCATCAATCAGTGTCAGTCTGAATATGAGGAGTGCGATATTACAGAAAGGTTCTTTATATCCCATTACTGTATCTAGGCTTGCGACCAAGTAGTTGTCGCATGATGGTGCTCACATTTCATATACGTGGGGCAGGGTCTAGAATGAAGATGGGTCTTTTTAGAACTGCTGTGATAATGAAAGCGAAAAAGGATACAAACACATCGAAATTGGTTGAACTGGGATTTGTCTATAAATTTCGTCAGTGATGGCATGGGTTTATTCAATGAAATACGTTTTCATTTGAAAACCGGGTATATATATATATATATATATATATATATATATATATATATATATATATATATATATATATATATATATATATATATATATATATATATACTACACACACACACACACACACACACACACACACACACACAGGATATGTATCTCAATAAATCAATTATGCCTCCTACATAAACGACATGTGTACAAACATAATTCCCTTCCCCACCCAGCGTAATAAGGGAGATGCATAGGTTTGGGAAAACAAAATCGATTAATTGACTTTTCGATGAATATTATTGGTATTAATATGATACAAAGATGATATCAGGGTTCAGAGACAATACGGTATGAATTTATGAGACATTGAATTAATCAGGATAATGAAATATTATAATTCAAATAATACTATAGAAGTAGGAAAATGTAGTAGAACAATTATAATCAAATTGGTTTTAAATCCACACAAAAACCAGACAAGCTGATTTGGGCAATAAATCTTTATTGTGGGATTTGTTTGACATCGAGGTGGGGAGGGAAATGTATTGATGGGACTTCATCAGGCAATTCAGTTGGTGATTAATTGATTCATTTGTGGTCCTTAAGTACATTTTGCAGATTGTTTTTTAAAACAATGATAGAAAAATAGAAGTGGGTGGGTGGGAAACCTTATGTGAAGTAAATGCACATGTGGTATGGATGGTTATTGGAGGAAGATGAAGGAACTAGTCTGAGGGGTGGTGTTGTTTGTGTGGTATAGTACTAGATGGGGTAAGGGTGTACTGTGGTCAAAAGACGGAGAGTGGGAACACAGCCAGACTCAGGTTTGTAATTATAAATTATTAATAAGGTGGCACACATTTGTGCAGGGATGTGCACGTCACTGATTGGTTAAACCGATATGTATATAAAACCCATCTTTTATGCAGCACTAGGAGAAGGAAAGATTTGAGTTAGAAGTGCAGTTACTAAGTGAATATACATAATGCAGAGGAGTGGGTAGATACTCTCTGGGCGCTGGAAGTCTTGTCTCTGCTGTTGAAGTAAAATCAACTCGGATTATATCTGTGTGGACTGTGTGTTCAGTGAAGTAGAGACCCTGCGTCCTGCGTGCACTTAGTCTGAACGATTTTTCTCAGAACTGAATACAGTGTAATTCAACAATGTTGTGTTATAGGAAATGGACTCTGAACATCTGTCTAATTGTCATCAACATCTTCAAGCGTTACTAATTAGACAATTTAGTATCATGTGAAAGTATCTGAGTTGGAGATGTATAATTATCTACAGATTACGAGAGTACGAACTTGACTTCATCACAGTTATTGATATTCTATTTTGGCATCTATTTGAATCACTTGAACTTTCAAGCAAACGGAATGAATTATATTGTGGATATATTCTTATATTTTTAAGAATCATTGTTAATGAAATCATGACACCTATTGACCCTGAACTTATTGTTCAATGTAATTCACACCATCATGTGGGTGAGGCTACCATGCTCTCCTGATCCCAGGCAGCAAGAGTATAATTCTAAATGAATTCTCATAAGAAGTAAGCAATCCCTGGATATGTAAGCATCATTAATATCATGCGGATATGTAAACTATATAAGCTAGCTATGCCCCTAATAACATGAATATTTATACAAGATATCGTTATATGAACATTAAGTTATTAAATAATCGAAGATACTTTTCCTTGTACTGAGACACAATACAGGGGTATTAACATCATTAATACAAGTACCCCTTAAAGCTGACACAGAGCAATTACTCCGTGAGAATGTTATAAAAAAAATATAAAGCCCGTACAGTTAGGGCAGGCCTGTGTGTTTGTGATGGTCAGTGCACCTGTCACACATCACTGCTGACCGTCCCCACCCCACACCTTTATCAGGGACGGGATATACCCACCTTGTTGACAAGGCCGATGATCATTAGCGTGTTAGGAGTTAGACCATTGTACACCGCAGGTGGGGGCATGGATAAATCACACTATAACATGGATTCACAGTGAGTGCAGTTATCATGTTGTGTACGAAGAGCAGGTTTACACAGATACATACAGTTATATAGATACACAAAGATACAGAAATATATAGATACACAGACATAGAAATATACTTAGACAGACAGAGGATGTCTCGACTTTAAGACAAGCTAGCCTGGGCCCTGTTACATAAATTTTGAACGATACAACCATTGTAAGATAAGATATATCCAACGATGTACGACCTAGTGGACGATGGTCGTCCAATTTGGTTACATAAAGCTGATCGTAGGGAAACACATGAATCGTTCGTACAAATGATCGTATCTTTGACATACATCGTAAGGAATAATAGATCTACTATGTGGCAGCTATGCAACCCCCCCCCCCCCATCCATACATACTGCTTATGACCTATTGGGTTCCAGTCTTAACGATCAGCCTACTGGTATTGAACCCACAGCACAAATTTGGGCCTTAGCTATTTCAGTCAATTTTAGTGATTTTTTGAGGATTCTTTTTAAAAAGCTGTGTATCTTAATGTTAATAAAGCCTTATTTCAATTTTAGATCTGAATAAATAAATTGAATACATGAATCTAGACCCACGACACCCTCTAGAGGTGTCGTACGTTAGGACGATTTTGGACAAGGTAAGACCATTTGCACGATGTAGGTCAATGTTTATGTAACGCTATTTGCCATTCTCATTTGATCGTATCGTACAAAGGTCGTATGTGTACGACCAAACCCATTTATGCAACGATATCAGCCCTACAATCATTATACGATCTTTTAGATGATCGTTCAAAATATATGAAACAGGCCCCAGGTCTGTAGCATTACACACCACTCTCATACACAACATAATTTTAGTGTGATAAATGGTGACATTGATTAGGATAATGAAATATTAAGATTTTAATAATACTTTTGAATTAGGGAAGGGCAATAAATGAATTATAACAGAAGGGTGGGTGGGAAAAGTTATGTGAAGTAAATGTACGTGTGGTATGACTGGTCATTGTAAGAAGAAGAAGGAGCTCTCGTGAGTGATGGAGCTGTTTGTGTGGGCTAGCACCAGAAGGGGTAAGGGAGCAATTATCTGGCCTGGCCTATAGGGACTATATTCTCAACCCCATCCAGTGAAATAAAAAGAGAAGCTTGAGTTTGGGAAGCTAAAATTTATTAATGGACTTTGTCAATAAACCTTATTGATATTGTGGTAATATTTTATAATTTCATGAAGTATCATAAACTGAGATGAAAGGTTGAAAAATAATATCCCCCCCCCCATCTCGATGTCAAACTGAATGCCTTAATGAATATTTATACCCAAATCAGCTTGCCTGGTTTTTTTGTTGTTGATTTGCACCAACTTGAATATTTGATAATAATAACTAAATCAAGGAAATATTAGTATTTGAATAATGTCAAAAATGACTATTAGTAAGTCGTAAGTTATGTAAGTTGTGATATGGTTTAAATTATGATTTGATTGTGATATATGGTGACATCAATAGCCCTAAAATTTGTGTAGAGAAATTGAGTAAAGGGGTGTGTGTGAATGAGATATGATACCATGATGTAAGTAAAATTGTGATAAAATATGTGATATGGTTAAGAATGCCCTTCTTTGGATAGCATTGTCCTCATATTGATAATGAGCTAGATGTGGTCGTGGTAACCCGTTGTAGGGGGATAGGCCTTATATAGGCCTCGTATGCATTACTTCACCAGCCTCCCTAGGGTTGTATATCTATCTCGGTATTGTCTGCATCGTATGTAATCGTCGCTGCCGTCTTCCTCAGTGAATGCAAGGAATATCTCTTGTGGTCCTCTCCATTTCTTTGCAGTGATGTGTACAACATTGTCCTTACCCCTGGTTTTACACCATGGATCATATGTCTAGTCGTACAGGAAGATTGGCTCGTGCGGCGCTTGAGTTGGTGATTCCTGTAACAGCTGTGCGATTGCTGCGACTGGACAAAGCATGGGCACTTCTGATGCAGCAATTGTCACTCTCTTTGATTGGCAATGTTTTTGCATGTTTTTTGCCCATTCTACGAACGCGGTTATACCTTTGTCAACAGTCTTCACGTCTCCTCCTGGGAGGTGCTTTGTACCGTGGAACTTGGAGCTGATGGGGCCAACACCTCTAATTAGCGTAGGGCTACGGAATACATGAGTAGGATGGTGGCTCTTGCTGTGTGCCCATGCATGCTGTGTCAGTGGGAGGGGCTATAGCGCTGCTGTTATAACCTACACCAGGGACCTGTTTCAGTCTTGTGACATTGTTCCCAACTCGTTGGGTTTAATGTGCGCGGGAGGGATTTCTCCACTCTCCCCCCACCGAACACTCTCCATACACCGGACTTCCCCACGTGACTACCTCTCCACCACTTGACTTGCCGCAAAACCAATGGACTCGGGAAATATTACTCCTCCCGTCTTCTCCAATTATCCCCGGACTTACCAAACACCCAACATCCAACATGGGTAAACAGAAGTCTACGAGCCCCAAGAACACCAGGGCGGTTAAAAGGAGGAAGACGGCCTCGGTTCTCGATGAGGATCCGGAGTGGAGGCACGAGTTGCTCGCATGGAGGTGGGTGTACAGTCCATCCTCCATCACCTAGGACCGTCCGTTGGGGGTCACTCGGTCACTGGGTCAACGGGCCCCGCAGCCGCCACATCTCGCCCGCAGTCGCCCCCCCGTCGCGACCACCGCCCTGGCCTCGGTCGGTCAGCTAGACACACAACACCCCGCCACGAACGAGGTCAACAGGCCTAGATTAGCTCCACGACCTGAACATCAACAAACAACCGCCGCAGACTACGCCCCCCGCACGATCGCCGACCTGGCCCTCGGTCACTACCACCACTCAGCACACGGCACAACCGAGGACCAGGTTCAACGACTCCTCCGTCAGCAACACTTCCATCAACAAGGTAATAACCACACGTTTCCACATGAATTCGTTACTAGAGGGAGGAAGCACGAAAGAACCTCCCTCGGCTCACTCACTATGGGCGAGTACTTCTTCGGTTTCCTCCGTCTGTTAGACGACCCCGACACAACTCCGGCGGACCGCCCTTATATGAATGCCCACCTCCGAGACATCTCATATTTGGAACGTTTATAGATTAGATGTATCCCCTACTCATTTTAAAGTGTCATTGCTTAATTCCTACGAGAAGTGAGTGAAACTCTGTGTGTCATCGACTTCAATCTTGTGATCTGTCCACATGGTGTCACAGACGCCATCTAGACGTGTCACAAAACTACTGAAACAGGTCCCTGGGTGACCTGTTTCGGTGGCTTTGGTGTCAATGGAGTCCTGTCTATCCTGTCGAGGGTGTTGAGCATTCTGATGTGAGTGAAAAGAAAACATATACCTCCTGATATGATGGACAGATGTAGTTGAACTTCATGCTGCAGGCGAAAGCCTTGTTCTGGACTCTGTGCCCAGGGCCCTAGACTTGACTTCATTTTCCGCTGCTGCTGCCTGCAGAGTCAAACTCTGAATCTGGAAATAATCATGGGATCTAAAGCATAAAATACGTATGTGCGAGGTCCAACAACTGAAATGTTATGCAAGTCAATAATCCTCGAATCATTTTTATGGAGACAATTGGAGATGTGAGCTCTGCTCAAATTATCTGCCATCACATTATTTCAACCAGGTACAAAGTGGTATGAGAGCCGAACACTGAGAATGACCTGGACCATCCAGGCATGCCTCACGCAGTCCAGTAGGACCCATTGTGGCCACGTCCGGTCTACATGACACTTCCTGTAGCTTGGGTATCGCGATGGATCGCAGTATATCGTCCTCTTTCCAACCTGTCTACCAGGGTGTTGAGGGCCACCACCAGGTTTGCAGCCTTTAGCTGGGCTATGTCCGCCACCCCATCTGCATCTGGACATACCCTACCGCCCTATGCCTATTGGCCATGGGAGGACCCTAGAACAATAAACTCTGACAGGTGTAGTAAGCTGCCGATTATACTCCTTATATAACGTTTTCAGATAGATTTGCACTTACTGAATAGTTCAAGTCTACAGCTTACTCTATCAATCTCTGTTCTTGGTATTCAAACTGTCATCTCTTCCGCGTTGATTAACGATATGGCTTGGAGTGTGTGCCTTCTTGACTGCCTCTGGTAGTCCCAAGTTCTTGAACAGACGAGGCGAATGTACAAGTACAAGCTGGTGAGATATTAAAACATCAGGGAACATTTCTCTGCATCAACATCTGCGGGTCGCCTCCAGTCTCACAGTGGGGGCCCCTGTAATCATTATTTGATAACCGTACACCTAGTACTAATCTACATAAATTAGCAAATGTACCTTTGCTGAACTATAGGAGGAAAGCCTATATATTGAATTATATGTTCAAGAGATCTAGACTAAATGAACACATTGTAAGTGATCCGCTACCAACACGTCTGTATAAGGCACCAGTCCTAAAGAAATTTAAACCAAACTGTTCCGCATACATGCGATCGCTGCACTACCATGGAAGTACCTTATGGAATGACCAATCAATTATTGTACGAAATACCGAAAGTTATGGTGAATTTAAGTCATTAACTAAAAGAAAATCTATGGAATTACTTCATCGCACTCCTTTCTCATAGCTTCTCTCTATCAAGAAATTAACTTACAGTACCTGCTACACTTGAGTCCCCCATACTTATGTTACTTGTGATATCCTTCTTCTTTTATTGTTGCCCTAACTTTGTCTTACCTGCTTCATGGATCAGTTTTTGATGTGTCCGCCAGAAGGAGTCTTTTCACATCTTTATATTTGTTTTTTATAAACCTAAGTGAGTGTAATGAACTTACAATACCCGTGGATGCGTTATAATCCTATTGTTAAAGTCAACAACAATAGTGGTCTAACTGAATACACGGCATAGCCAAGAAAACCAGTTGTATACCAACTGAGGCTTTTGCCACTTTATTGATTTTATTGACACGTTACTACGCCTATACAAGATCACGAAAGGAACATACTGTATAATTGAAATCAATAAAGAAATCTTACCAAAAAAACTAAAAAAAAAGAAAAAACCAGGTACATTCTGTGTTACACCATAGAGTCATACAGCAATCAAATCTAAAGTGTGAACGGTGGGGTGGTTGCACGATTGTTACTTTTTCACAGATTAGAGAACTGGAACAATCTAGGGCATTGTATTATCGAGCCGGTCTGTCTAAACGTCATAGTTGGTAATTGTCTTGATTTTGAAATGGAAAAAGATAAGCATATGGTAGCTAGGGCTGCCGATGTATTACTGTGTATCCAGTTTTATTGCTCCTGTGTTATCTAAGCTATATTTTAAATATTATTGAGGTGATATGCATGTATGATACACCAAATTGAAGCTGGAATATCATAGAATACAATGCAATTTCATAAATGCATTACGCTCATACACCCAGTGTTCCAGTGGTAAAATATACGTTGCCAGGGGTTTGTTTGACTGCAGGCGTTGCTTAACCAGGTAGATAAGGTGTGACACCGGCCTGTGGAAAAGGGTCTATTTGGCTGGTGCCTTGCCAGTCCGTATCTCTGAGTACAATGGAGGGAACGTGGTTTACAGACTTGTTTACTGTGTGTAAACTCACGGTCTACCACAGACGCACAGCATGTACAGTAAAGCATGTCGCATTTGTTGCCAACTGGTGGTGCGATTTTTCCATTGCATGCCTTTACTGAGTTGCACATATATGATCGAGGCATAGACCCTGGTTATGTCTGGTACCCACGGTGTGTTCCAGTCCTCCTGACGTGTCCTCCTGACCAATCCAAACGACCTCTCCAAATTCCATCCCATACATCTTGTGTCAATCGCCTCACACCAGGCCATGGCCTATCGAAGGACAAATGCGCAAGGCAGGCGATAATATGATGTTGGTCAGCCCTCTCATCTCCAAGTAGCATCCCAGTAAACACAAGACGAATTTTTATGTAGCTCACAGGTAGATTCTCTACATATAAAAACGTACAAATATTAAGGTTTACTTTCGTCTGTAGCACGTGTGGTAGTTTTACGTAATTTTACGTAAATTCATGAAGTGCAAAAACGTTTGTGTTCATGAATTCACTAGATGGGATGGCAGTAGATTCTGCCAAATATTTTTGCTTCTTGAGGAGGGAATGTACTGTAAAGTTGGTTTATTTACCAAATTTACCACACCAGCAGTTTCGATTATCATTAATATCATTCTGGCTTTGATTGGCTGGTATTTTTGTCACTGCAGTTATTCTGATTTAGGAGAGTTTGTCAGTTAATTGGCACCACACCTTTCTGCAATTCTGTGGTGTTGATATCAAAGTACGTCTAGTTTTTGCCAGCTGAGAAAAAGTTATAGGCAAGTGTTGGGGTCTATTACAGAGAAAAGGTACACAGAATTAACTCTACCCAAGTATAGCTGAGTATAATCCATGGTTATAGCTTCAGGCTAATCATACTCACTTTTCTCCTTCATAGAGAAATCCCAAAATAAACATTCCCTTCCTATGTAGATAAATCTACCAGAGATATATTTATTCATATATTATGTAAATTTCCGTTTTTAAAATACATAAAATAACCTACCCTTTACATAAAATTACATATTTCTCTGTTTCTCTTTACGTTTAGGTGAAATACAGCTACATGCTTCTAGCTTCTGTTTAAAGGGGGTGTTCCACTGGACCGACGGTAGCCGATTCCGTAGCCAGACAATCGCCGATTATTATCGGATGCCCTAGAATTTCTCAAGTCTTTGAAAATGATCATTTATTAAACTATTATTATCAGAATTAAATGAATTACAATACGTGAGCTTCCTCTTAAGGGCCCAGGAACAATTGATCGGGTGAGAAATCGGCCTGGTGGATTTTGCCCTTCATGGTGAGTGGGGTATTACATTCAATGTACAGATTCGGTTACCTTGCCATCTGTGTGCTGTCGTTTGAATGCTTTTCTGGCCAACTGTGCAACCAAGAGATATATCTATGTCTTTATCAATATTTTGCACCATACCTTTGACATGGTCAAGTCTGTGTTCTAGTTGGTATACCTTCTCCCATGTTAAAGCAGAACACGCCTGTCGGAAGGTGGACTTGTAAGGTTCCAGTCTATACATCCCTATTGTGATCAATTATATTGGTTTTTGTGCGAAGAGATTATTAATCTATATTGTCTAGGCTTTATAGACTAATTACTTTTGTGGGGCAGTTATTGGCAGTTGTATCTCATGATCTTCTGCAAACCTTTCCCGCTGGTTCTGTATAGAATCCTGGGTAACATAGTGCCTCCCAAGCTTGAACGAGGATAGCCACGGGGGTCGACCCCTTGACCCTGATGAATTCTCGCTCGCCGTCCGGTCACTATTTTCCGCCCTCCTTCTAGACCGGTCCTGGCATTGCAGCATTTGTATTCTTCTTTATTATCCGTATCAATCCTCCACCTGTATAGTATAAAAGTCTCTCTGGGATGACTGTAGTTAAATACGAAAAAAACGTATAAGGGTCGTATGTCATGATAAAGTCAATATAACAAAATGGCCAGGAAATATTATGAGAAGTAAATGCATGTGTGGTATGAATGGTTGCTGGAAGAAGTTTTTGTGGGGTAATACTAGATACGGTAAGTGAGCAATGTTCCGGCCTGGCCTATACATACCATGCCTCTATCAAAATTGAATATATCATATCTGATACTGTACAAACTTTGCTATGTACTGTAAAACTCATGGTCCAAAACGGTGGAAGACTTGCTACATATAGAACTGTTGTAATTTTGATGAATCTAAAATAACTTCTTTTTTGCCCACGCGCTGAAAACGCACTTGTCAGATGTACAAGCTTATCCTTTTTTTAATCTTAAAGCCTGGCGTCAACCTACTACGATATAAATTTAGACCTCCCGATATGGCACTGATACAAAAAGCAAATATCGGGGACATATCGGGAAGGTGCAAAATCGTAGACATATGTCTAGACATGCCAATCCACCATGCATTGCATGGAGTTTGTATCGGTGTCTAATCGCAGAAACGTGGTCAACTGCCCCGATATAAGGTGACCCTCCGACGCGATTTTGACTTTTTATCGGGAGGTGCATTGTAGACCATATCGGAGCCATATCGTAGTAAGTGGACGCCGGAACTTACACACCTGCACCACCAGAATGCGCCAAAATCATTAGATCCTGGTGATAATGCTGTTTCGCATCAACTGAGAGGAAAGGGTTAAACATCGTCTAGGCTGGCTGGGTTAAATGGACCTGTGATGATGCACCAATTCATTATTTTAGCAAGAGTGGCTTTTAAGATCGGACGGCAAGGTACCGTGCCCACTACCAGTTCAAGACATTAACTTTAATAAGATCTGATGGGAAATTGTCATTAGAAAAGCAGCGGTTTATTTGCGAAGCCATCAACCAGATAGCGATGTTCAAACATAGTAGAATCCAAACTAAACCGAGTTAGGCGGACTGCTCTTTGTAAGCGATTGTAATGAAGATTGAATTCCCCAGGTGAGAGTGGAGGTTTTATTCCGTTAAATCCTGATTAGGTAGAGTGTCAAAGAGCCAAACTCTATTAGAGCATCGATGCTTAGATATTTTATTAGACGTGTAAATGAGGTTTTATGTGATGCTGACAATAATAACTTCCACTTAAACTAAGAGAAGATGACGAATTAAATTCTTTTGTGACAAACAGCGTAGAAGAGAGAAGATGACTTCAGTCTTGGTTTTTTTAAAACAATTTCGTGTTGCCTTACCGGACTGTAAAAAGATAGAACTCACGAGGCTTGTGGGCCATGTATATCATTCATATTATTGATTTTATATACCAAGCTACCTCTTATTACCTCTAATCACATTATCTCATTAGCTTGGTTGTGCAATAGTGATTATACGAATGTTTTGTTTTAATCTGCCGGACCAGATAACTACATAATCTCATACGTTACTGATTTCACCCATTGGAACCCAATGGAAACGATATAATACATAACTTTCTCTCTTCTTCATTTATACGAAGTAGAAACGTGTTCCGCAAGGGAAACCCCCATCTTCCTATCCTCATCTATCTCCATGGGGTGGAGGAGGGGCCACATTCCACTTGTCAACCATAGTTGATTATCTCCAGAATCTAATCTTATCAGTATCTTACCCATGCCAAGAACACAATTATTGGGATGACGCAATCTCCTTGAAATGCTATGGTACGTATCCTCTAATTACTTTATCACAGAATCGACTTTAACTATAGTGCCCTACTGTTGAGAGAAATTAAATAGTTCCATAAATAGTATCGGTTTTCTTTCTCACGGAAGATCAACATTTTGGTGTGTTATCCCAGCTGCCAATGTGACTTTATAACTAAGTAATCATAATATATGCAAGCAGTGAAAACTGTTGCGTAGGCATGATTCACAGTCCAACGTATCTTGTTACCAGGAGATATTCAGCATCCCACTCGTTCAGCGTAAATCCCCTTACCCAAAGCGGCAGGGATAGTCTTGCCAATTATGTTGGTGCGGTTAATTGTGTTCCGCGTACTAGAAGCTCACAGTGATTGCGCACAGGGCCGGGTTCAGACTCTGAGGCAGTAATCCTCTGCCAGGCTTTGAAGGCAAATTGTGCCTGGTATTAAGAGAAACAGACACGTTAATCGCCACACCCCTACCGCCGGTTAATCGCCTGTGAAGTTCCATGTGCCCCACGTCCAATGCTAAGCCGACCGTAATTTGATAAAGTCTCATAGAGAACTGTTTCGCCAAGGAAGTAAAAGGCTTTTTTTCTCAAAATATCTCATCTAGCGAGGTAATAGACTTCACTAGCTACCAAGAAATATCTAGTAATATAAAATATTTCTAATCATGATTACAGATGCATTGGGTTATTTAGTGTTGGGGTGGCAAGGAGAGGGTCCGGAGAGCTGACCGTATATGTACTGTGTCTTTATGTCGCGATGCTTCACAGCTGTTACCCACAGCTCACAAATCTAATCTTGCCCTCATCAGAGCTCAGAAGAGGAGACGAAGCTGACTAGTATTGGGTGCATAGTGTAGAGATGCACACCAATCCCATATAGTAAGTACCCTAGGCGAGGCGAATGAAAAGAGTGAGAGGAATATATATGTGATAGAAATAGGAACCGCATTGAAATAAAACAAGAACTGCTACTATAGGTCGCATGTCTCGGCTAATCACCCTGTTCACCGTCAAGTGCCCTTCGCACATGATATGTTATTCACGGCCGACTCTCATCTCGCTTGAAGAGACAGATCCATACCTACACAACGAGATGACGATTTTGCTAGTGGCAACTCAAGCGAACAGTATGACCCAAAACAAGGAAGCCCAGGCACAGCACTAACTCTTCTTCATGGGAGAGGATATAGCAACAACTACTTCCCGAGTGACACTTGACGCCTGTGTGTACACTCAGATTTTGGCGTCTAGTCTAGCATCTCACAGATCTGCAGTACTTCTAGCCTTTGAAGCCTTGCTAAGGTCATCAAACGTCTTCGCATCATCTATGCAGCCCTCTTCAATCTCTCACACGCCAACTCGAGGTGATGTTCGCCTTGTAGATGGTTCTCTTCTCAATGAAGATATGGTCCACGAAGAAAAAGAAATCTGAATGGATGACCCCATAGACCCTGAGTATATCCATGAGCGCAGTGAAATTATGAAAAACTTTACCTTTACTGGAGAAAAAATGATCTATATAGAGCTAAACACCTTGGAAACACAATTGGCAGACTAATTAGGAAGGCGAAGTCTGAATAACTGATAAGGGAGAACGCTAAAGGAATGCGAGCACAATCCCAAAAAGTTCTGGAGAAAAGCGAACGACGTTCCTTATTCCCAAGAAGAAACTAGACTACCTATGATGTTCAACTAGAAAACAGGTTCTTGGATTGAGCCAGCTGATGCGCCGTTCCTCGCAAATGAGTTAATTTTCTGACGTGGATAATGTCCTGGCAAAGTCAATACATCCAGAGGTGATCCCAGAGTATCAGGGCAGCTTCAAGACCTCGATAGATATCGATACCTTCGTTCCTCAAAAAGTGAATGAAGCAGACTTATCTGACTTTGTCAAGAACATATACATCAGCAAGCCTTCTGATATCGACAGCCTTAAACGTCAGTTTTGAAAGATACCCTTTAAGTGCTGTTGCCGCAGCTTGGTCACATTTTTGAACTGAGCTTTAGCAAAGGCATTCTTCCTGCATACTGGAAAAATGTATTAATTGATCCAGAGCAGTATGCTCATAGGACTGGAGTGGGGACCATTGATGCAATAAGCGATTTGGTCAACGATCCCTCCTCTAATCGTGATAAATCGCTGCTCTCGGGACCTGTATTCATTGACTTTCAGAAAGCCTTTGACAGTATACACCATTGAACGCTTATGGAGAAATGAAATAACTGAATATCGCCCCTGAAACGGTACTTTGGATAAATTCCTATCTTTGTGGGAGGACCCAAAGCAGCAAAATGGAGAGTAATTTCTCAGATTGGCAACATGCGCACTACAGAGTCCTGCAGGGCGCAGTTCTCAGACCCATATTATTTATCTTTTACATCAATGACATGATTACTACTCTAAGTTCTCACGCATTAATCTCAACCACCATGCAAGATGGCTTAGATAATCTGCATGATTGGACGCGTAAAAACCTGCTGACAATCAATAGCAAAAACATTAAAACGGTCTGGTTCGGTTCAAAGTCTAAACTTAGAAATGCCATCATCCCAGATCTCTTTCTAGAACTAACTACACTGCTCAGAGTGAAGGACTATACCTACCCAGGGTCAGTAATAGACAAGACCTTAACAATGGAAAGTACCTCGAAATGACCATCAAGAAAGTAAAACAGAAAGTTTTCCTGCTGAGGAAAATTAAACATATGATCACTACTAACATTCCATGTAAAATCTACAAGCAAAGTAGAATCCCTGTGATCAACTATGCATCATCCCTACGTGACTGCAGACCTCTAAAGCAGAGAGAAAAACTACAGCGGATTCAAAACAGGGCATCACAAATCTGACTGGGTATGGGCCCCAGGGTGCACACTGTCGAAGAGCTCCCCCATCTGTCGAGTGTCTTGAACTTAAATGGTAGACGTGAAGAGTTGCTTTGACCTACAGAACTGGAACAAATAACCGGAGAGTACACGTCAATTTGAGAAAAAAAAGAAGCCTTTAAAAAGCCATAAAAGTGTAACAGACCTAACCTAGCAAATCTTTAGTCGCTGTTTTTAATAGCTGATAGCAAACAAGCTAACAGGTTCATTTCAATAGAGCTTACTTACTGGTTTCCCTCCTGCTGGTTCCCCTTCCACCCGTAAAGCAGTCAGGTCCAATTCAGAGTATGCATGTATACGAGTATGCATAATAATTACACGCTCTTATTAGAACCATGCTCGGTATTCCTTGATACTTGAATGTAACTCATATTGATAACATCGGTTCCACATACACATAGTGAGAGAGCTCAAAGGAACTGTATAATTGGTAACCCATGGCCGTTGGTCAGGGGTGGTCATTGCTCCCCCTGACACGCCCCCTCGCGCACCCTGCGCACTCCCCCCTGGTGTCGGTCACGTGAACCCCGCGGTCACGTGGCCCACCGCGTATCTGACCTCCGCCTCATTCTGCTCCTGTACTCCACTACGTTCACACGTATTTTCTTTTCCCTCACTTTTGGCCTACTCTCCACGCCGTCTTCGATACTCCCCGAGTATCTGACCGTGCAGAGACAGTGTCTGAATACGGGTAAAGTTCACGTGAATTACAGGAAAGCTAGGATGGCACCACCAACGACACGCGCTCAAGCGAGCGCCTCCACGACCACGGACCAGGCCTCGGAGTCAACCGTGAGGGAGAGCGACCACGTGGACTCCGCGTCTCAGGCCGGAAGCCTCCGGTCGGCCCGCCTCGTGGCCGTAGAGACCGGACTCTCGGACATGAGTAGGAAGCTCGACGCGTTAATTCAGCTGCAGACCCAACGGTCGACGGGACAAGCATCGGCACCTACGGTTCGCTCAGTCGCCGAAGTAAGGACTCGGGACTGGGCCGAGGATCAAGCCGGCCGCGCCATGCCTCCACCCCGCCAGCTACGAGACCGCTACGCAGGGGACCCGTATATACAACGTGAGCTCGACCGTGAGGCCATCCGCCACGACAAGACGGCTGGTAAGCTGCAGTCAGATATTCATGTTACCCGTTTAATAAGTAAACCGTACATGTTTGTGGATAGGGAGGGGGTTTACACGTTGTCCCAGAAGCTGGAACTGAGGGGAACCCTGGGCCCCCTCGAGTATCTGAGTGCCTTCATTGGCTTGCTCGGGGACGACCGTGCGGTCGACCCCGTGGACCGCGAGGCCATGTTCCGGCACTTACACCAAGTGTCTATCGACGCCCAGAGCCGGCCGTGGGCCGGAGTCAGGAGATGGTCTAACCACGTGTTCGACCAGATCGAGGCCGGGAGGCTCTCGTGGTGCGACTATTCGAGGATCCAGGAGGAGCGAGTCCGACTCGCGATGACGACCGGGACCCTCACCAGCGGCGCCGACACCGGCAAGGCCCGAGGACGGGAGTTGCCATGCCGGCAATATAATTCGGAGAAGGGGTGCCGCCATAGGAGCGGTCACGATGACGGGCCCGTGCGATGGCTGCACGTGTGCTCGTATTGCGACTCCGTGGGGAGACAATGCGGGCACTCGTTACACGCGTGCAACCGGAAACTCGGTTACACAATGGGCTATGATAACGGCCAGGCTGCACCCACACCGGCTCCCCGGCGAGCACCCCAGGCCGGACATGCACCCCAGGCCGGACACACGCCCCGGGCGGTCGACCCCAGAGCGGATGTGCTCCCCCAACACGGACACGGGGCAAAAAACGGCTACGGTGCGCCCCGCGAGTGAGCGGAGCGCACCCCCACACAGTCACAACACGTGCCTCCGCCCCCGGGCCCGGGGTCGTGGGGTGCAACCCACGTGATGCAACGCCAGCGGGCCCTGTGATCTCGACCACCCCCAACAGGATTTCCGGTGACCGGACGTGGGCGGGGGTCGTAAAAGGAAGCGGCCCGGTGACCACTCCGGGCCCCCACCCCCTCACGTGGAGGGGGGACCACACGGGGGGTCCACGTGACCACAACACGAAGGCCGCCGGCCCACGTGGCCGGGCTCCGAACATAAACAACAACAACGAAGGGGGCGGGACCCGCCACGTGGAGGACAGGTTCACCGCGCGGCCACCGCCAACCCACAGCGGTAGCAGGAGTGTTAGTGTTACCGCGCCGGCTGAGGATCCAACTAACACTCCGGATTTCGGCGGACTAAAGGAAGTCTGCCGGACCGGAATTCCGTCGCCCGGACTCCGGACGGACCCGGAGGCCTTCATGGAGCACAGGCGGGCCGAGTGGCCCCGCTTCACCGAGGCCGGCCCCCCGGCGCACGGTCACATCTACGAGGCGGTCCGGGCCTCGGGCCTGCCCAACGCCCTGTGCACAAAGATCACACTGCCGACGGACCTCAAACTACGGGCGTGGGAGCGGTACCTGACGGGAATGGAGGGCAAGGGGGAACTCCTCGGCTTCATAAGATACGGGTTCCCCCTCGGCTACCTCGGGCCGGCCAGCGACACTCGGGACGTCCCCAACCATCCGAGCGCCACCGGATTCCCGAAGCAAGTCGGGGATTTTATCAGAAAGGAGAGTGGATTCTCAAACCTGATGGGGCCGTTCACGGAGGCCCCCTTCGAGCCGTGGTGCCACGTTTCGCCGTTGATGTCCCGGGAGAAGCGCGGGTCCGAGGCCCGCCGCGTCATAACGGATATGACCTTCCCCCGGGACCGTAGCGTCAACGCGTACGTAATGAAGAACGCGGTCTACGGAGAAGAGCGTGAGCACAGCCTCCCTACGGTCGACGGTTTCGTCACCCGCCTGGTGGCCTCGGGGCCAGGGAGCTACATGGCGACCATCGACATCTCGCGCGCCTATAAGAACTTTAGGTGCGACCCCCTCGACTGGCCTCTGCTGTGTTTCATGTGGGACGGCGGGTATTATTGTGATACGGCCATGCCGTTCGGCGCCCGCGCGTCCTCGTATCACATGCAGTGTGTTGCCGAGGCCATCGTGGGGATACTCGCCGGTAAGGGTGTCGAGGCCGCCATGTATCTGGACGACCTCATCATACTGTCGCCCTCACGGGAGAAAGCTGCCTCGGACTTTGCCATAGCCCGAGACCTATTCGCCGAGCTCGGCCTCCCCGAGGCCCGGGAAAAGGCGCAGGCCCCTAGTCAGACCGTGCGCTGGCTGGGCATCGACATCAATGCCGCCGAGATGTCCCTCACCATCCCCCGGGACAAGTTGGAGGACGTGCGGGAGCACGTCGGGGCGGTCGCCAGGAAGCGGTCGCTGACCAAGCGACAGCTTCAATCCGTCCTCGGCAAAATCCTGCACGTCGCGAAATGCATCCGCCCGGCGAGGCCGTTCGTCAGCAAACTACTGGAGGCCCTACGGTCGATGGACGGGTTCTACATCAACGTGAGCTCGGACATGCGGCAGGACCTCCAGTGGTTCCTACGGTTTGCCGTCGGGTGGAATGGACACGCCCTCATCCCTCGAGGGCCGGCGACAAAGTGCATCACGGTCGACGCCTGCCTCTCGGGCGTGGGGGGCACAGACGGCCGTGCGGCCTACGCGTGCCAGGTTTGCCCCATCAATGACCCCGTGGACTGCATTTCTGAGCTCGAGGCCCTGAACACAATATATGCTCTCCACACGTTCCTCGGGGACCGTGATCGTGGGACCAGGATCGAAGTCTTCTGTGACAACATGGGGACCGTCCAGGCACTCACGTCGGGGCGGGCACGCAACCGCGTCCTCGCCGAGTGTGCCCGACAGGCCTGGATGGTCCAGGCCAAGTTGCAAGTCGACCTGGTCTACACACACGTCCCCGGGGTCCTCAACACGGTCGCCGACGCACTCAGTAGGGCCCACCTGTCCTCGAGGGATTTTAACAATTCTGCATGCCTGATGACATATCATGATCTGTGGTCCGTGGTGCCTTGTACTCATGCTTCATTCGTGCCTGTGCTTCGCCTGTCCTGCAGATCCGGCGCTACGCTCTCTCCAACGGAAGGCATCTGCGCGGCAGGCCGAGGCACGTGCCCCAGGCACGGTCGCGAACCAGAAGAGCGCCGTGTCCACCTACCTCGCCTTCTGCCGACGGACGAGGACCGACCCGCAGGCACCGTCCGTGAGTTTCATCACGGCCTTCCTCGAGTACCTCGCGGACCACGCCCCCTCGCCGGCGACCGTGGCCAACCAGCTCTCGCACGTGAGGACACACCTACGGCTCTCGGGCGGGGACGTAACGGCCACAGAGGACGTGAGGGTCAGGAGGGCCCTCGACGCCATGAGGAGGAACAAGGCATACACACCAAACGTCAAGCCTCCGATCCCCATGGCCGCCCTCCAGGGGATCCTCGAGCTACTGTCGGACACGCCCCTCGACCTGACCCTACGGGCCGCGTTCCTCCTCCTGTACTACGCCGCACTGCGGCAGAGCGAGGTCGCCCCCCCTACGGCCAGGGCATTCGACCCGGTGCGACACCTTTCACGTGGGGACGTGGTCCTCACGGGAAATCACGTGGAGGTGCGCATCAAGGCCGCCAAGAACCTCCAGTGCGTGGGGGAGGAAAAACACGTGAGGCTCCAATCCTCCCCGGACCCGAGGTCGTGCCCGGTGACGGCCGTGAGGAATATGATCGCCGCGGTCCCCACGCTGACACCAACGGATCCGTTCCTGCTCAACGCTGACAGGTCGCTAATAACGACGCGGTCGCTGTCAAAGGAGTGGGAGCGGCTCAACACCACAGCAGGCCACCCCCCTAAGACCTACACCCTACACAGCCTGAGAAAGGCCGCCGCCACTCAGGCCTTCCAGGCCGGGGTCGCTGAACTCTCCATTCAACGATACGGGGGGTGGCGTTCTAATGCACACAGGGGATACATTAGGGACGCCAACTCACAAGAGGTGAATGCGTCCCTCATACAGTCCCTCAACCAGTGACTCTCATCCCTCACAAACTTTTCTCCCTCCCACCTCGCCTCATTTTTATGGTCTTGGCGTTTTTTATACATCATATTGTATAACCATTATACCTCATATTGTATAACCATACTATCTGTTATACAACCATATACATAATTGACATACCATTATACATGTCAATTACAACTATGTATATTATACGTAATTGACCTCTTTATACCTCTGTCAATTACTTTATCTACCTTATGTCATATTCATATTTACATATTAATATTCATGTCGGTATAGGTATATAAAATTAAAATAAATTTTATTATTCCCAACTATCGACTCCTTCTTTGTGTTCAGGGATAGGGGTAATGGGTAACCCATGGCCGTTGGTCAGGGGTGGTCATTGCTCCCCCTGACACGCCCCCTCGCGCACCCTGCGCACTCCCCCCTGGTGTCGGTCACGTGAACCCCGCGGTCACGTGGCCCACCGCGTATCTGACCTCCGCCTCATTCTGCTCCTGTACTCCACTACGTTCACACGTATTTTCTTTTCCCACCCACCCTCACCTCTTTCTTATCTCCTACTCCGTAGGGCGTTTTTTATACATCATATTGTATAACCATTATACCTCATATTGTATAACCATACTATCTGTTATACAACCATATACATAATTGACATACCATTATACATGTCAATTACAACTATGTATATTATACGTAATTGACCTCTTTATACCTCTGTCAATTACTTTATCTACCTTATGTCATATTCATATTTACATATTAATATTCATGTCGGTATAGGTATATAAAATTAAAATAAATTTTATTATTCCCAACTATCGACTCCTTCTTTGTGTTCAGGGATAGGGGTAATGACCCAAGGACAAGCCTATGACGGAATCAAGCAGGATGACCACGCTATCATTCAATTGCAAAGATCAACTTCAGCCTCACCTACACACTTGAATGACAAGACAACTAGAATAACTAAAGTATCATTTTGCTAAAAGGCCAAGATTTAAGAGCCACAAAGGAAATGGTAAAATTGAGTGCCCCGGAACCAGCATTATATCGACGCTGCTATCACGTGTCATTCCATCATACTCAGTGGTAAGATAGATTATAAGCCTGGATGTATATTACACCCTGCTATATTATTAGTAGTATTACTACATTATTATTGGTATATTATACCTCGATTACCCCTAGCCGGTGTAACTACGGCAAGTCGATTGGCCTTGTCTCATGTGGAAGATATTATGAGGATATCGTCACAGCCCATTTTCCCAGGACATCCTGTCCCACCAAAATATTAACCAATCAGTTTTCAATATGTTTTTGGATGAAGATGTGCTGCATAAGAAAGGCATAATATCGTCGACTTACCATTGGTCATTGGGGACGCCGGACCTCCTTGGGTCGTCGTAACATAGTTTTCTAAACGTAACGATCCTCACTATCTACTTCGTCCACTTTCCCAAGGACGCATGCCATAAGGATTAAGAAGAACTCAAGATCACTTCACCATCCATTCGGGCTTCAATCTTATCCTCGCGATTCCCTACCCAACGGCTCGTCAATTACTAACTTACATCATGGATGTTGTTGTAGGAGGTGGAGGTCAAGGTTGTGGATGACACGGTTGGTTGGTGTTGAGACTTCCTTTTGATCCGTAAAGGTAGACTTAGAAAAAAAGCCACCTAAAAACTAGTACAACGACGTTACCAAGTCTGTGTTCTCGGAGGATGCTTGATGAATGTTATTTATATTTTCATAACCAGTAGTTCAATATCTCCACGTTTCGTAATGATACCGGTTGAAAACAGAATTAAGTATATTACCTTTTTGAGTAATAACAACTAAAGAGAATCTGTTGTGTATTGAGTAACTCGTACTGGGAATCATGTATATTTGATGGAATTACTGTGGGGCAGCTTTAAAGAGGAATAAAAAGGATTTTTTCAAATGTGTGGTAAACAGAGGTATTTCACTTATGATTTATGCGAAGCTAGGCGATCTCTTTGCCTTATTGTTTGGAGGGGGAAATTGTGACTTTGCCTCAACTTCCAGAAATCACCAGCGTCTGGGCTGAATCTGGTTTACAGAAGACAGGTCGTCCTGGTTCAACGTCGAGGTGGGCCAAGAGGCCATAGGAACTCGTGACCTTGTCACAAGCCACCAGGACGGCGCCTGCTTATTGTCTGCCGCAATGGTGCGAGCAGACGACATTGGAGTCTTGGCTGTAGGTACCTGTGTTCAGCGGCCTTTTGTCAGGTAATGCCTGTTGGACTGAGCACGAACACAGTTAGTAGAGCTTACAAAGTGTTGTTTCCGGAATCTTACATTTTATTGTGCAGGATGTACGGCTAAGGTAATATCTCATGACGTCTAGGAATGCCTGATTTGATAGTCTATAGGTTTTTCACCAAAGGAAACAAAATTTATTTGCTTAGTTTGTAGTCTTTTTGTCCCAGTTGGGTCGATTCGTATTACTAGATCAATATCTCATAAGTTTTCCTTGTTATTGTTTGTTCATGTCTAACTGACTAATTGGCTATAGACCCATGATGTTCTCTGTTTGAGAGTTTTTTGCTCAAAGATAGTTACTTGCAAGTTGAACTAAAGCTGTAGCTGTGCTAGCTTAAAGGCCTTATGGTAGTAGGGCTACATCTCAGCTGGTAGGCTGCCAAATAGCACCATTTCAAATAGAACCCACCCGATGTCACGAGGCCGGAGCTACACTGGATCACTGCCCTACCTCCCAAAGAGTTATCGGGTGGATTGTAGTGGGGGAGCAGTTCCTGGAGAACCACAGGCGAACTCACGGATGAGGTGGCTCCCCATTGCCAAAGCGGTGAGAGGTAGCTGGAGGCTGCGGTTCCTCCAGACTTTGCTGCCTGCCGCTGTCTATGGCCACAGCAGCGGGACGCTGTATCCGCCCGCTCCCGCTGGTAACCGGGAGCAGCGCTCTCCGGTAACCAGCAGTCGGGCGTGGTGCTGGTAGCCGACGGACCACAGAGCGCGTTGAGACTAGCGCCGGTTACTATGGTGATGGAGCCAACTCTTCACCCAACACCTCCTCTCCTATACCCACCACCGAGTCGCCAAGGAAACTGCCCATCAGACTTTTCGAGGTTGGTAATCCTATGTATTCCCTTCGGTAGGTGGTCTTAAAGTGGTGAGCAACACTTTGTTTCTTTTCTACTTTTGCTGTGATAACATATAGGAACAGGCTGTGCAGGTAGAAAAAGAATAATGCATGTAAGCAACTCAGTTAAGGGAATTGCCCTCTGAATGATCTACAATCTACGTCTTGAAATAAACTAACAGATTGATCTGCAGCAAGCGGATTGAAAAAGATATGCAAACACTCAGATGTTTGTTATCTCCGAGAATAGACTGTCTATTCAGTAGGGTTCAAACAGAGCTTTATAAGGTACTCATTATATAACCTTTTTATTTGAAAAACTACTTCATGTGTTGAATGGATATTCGGGAATTATTGGAAATGGTTTTCGATTTTCTATATACAATGAAGAGACGAAATTATAGAGCATCCCGAGAAGGGGGCATTTAATGTTCTAGATCTTTAATGTGTTAGAGCTTCTCAAGATTTCCAAACAATAATAACCTTTGAATCGTATTGAAGTACATATAAATAAGGGAAATTACTTTTGATACCGTAATGGCCATGGCCTTTGGTCTAGTGCCTAATGTCCTTAGTTTGCAAAAGAATATACCGCTATCTGGAAAGGTATAGTTGACAGCATATGGGTCTGATTCCGAGGACATACATCAGAGGAATCTTATTTGTATTATAGCTACGTGATAGGAACGATAAATATAGAATGTCCACGTTACGTTTTAGCTTATTAAGTCTGCCGTTGACAGTTTATATATACAGATCATTACGTACAAATTGTTTGAATTTATTTTTCAATGATATTACCCGTGACGCAAAGCAACCATTGTACCTGAAACCACGAAAAGGCTTCACTGAATCATGATTCGTACAAGCACCTAGCTCGATAGAGATATTGTTGTCGGTGATAATGATCATGCTGTGTATACTTATAGGAGGGATTTATATACTCGGACAAACTATCCGTTTCAAGAATTGTTTGAAATCATTCCCGTGGAGTGGGATAGTTTTGTGCTTGTGACTCCATATGCAATTTCGATCAATTAAAAGATTCTAAATTTGACGTTCCACAACGTATTGGATCTAGCATAAGGTTGTTATACATATCAGCCAAGCTTGCCTGTGTGAGGCAATAATTTACCACACATTCAAATAAATCATATCTCACATAATGTACACATATGACGAGAGATACTTTCATGAGAGATCAATTTGGTTTTCATTGAAGACAGATTTTAATTTAGAACATTTTAAAGCGCCAGAGCGACAAAAGCAAACCATTGAAAAGGGAGCCATTTCATTCCATTGTATCTGGAGTTCCATGTTTCAATTATTAGTTAAGAACTGATAAACGCCATACATACATATGTTATACATAAGTGCCAGTACGTTGTAAATGTATTACCGGCCTAAACACAGACACTTTGTATAAAACCATTGGTCCCTGTCGGTAATATGGCCAGGTCGTTCCCGAACCGCTCTTGTTTGGACAGGGAAACAGACGTATACTATGAATATGAATCAGTAATTTCAATGCAAACAGAAAGTGATTTACATATATCATGAGCGTTTTAAGTGTTTATCTTGTCTGGCCGCGTTACAGATTATGGCATATGGAATGAGGTAGCTGTACCACTTTTACATTAAGTATGAGTACTGTGTATAATTCTGTATTGTCTCAATTGGAGTCTCAATACATGAATTCTAGGTGTATATTCTCGGTGAAATATGTGGATAAGACTTTCCCTTTCCAAGCGACCGTATATCATCTGCGTATCACAGTGGATTCAGGTTTACGAGAAGGGAGACGCATAAAAGAACATGTGGAATGGCTACGCTTCCCCTTGCAATGCTGGTACTAATTCTCTAAAGCGTCATCCCCGTACCAAGTATTGCATTACAATACCTTTCCCAGGAAATGAGGAAAGTGAGAAACCAAGCCTTATTCTCTGCTGAATGATTAATGGGAAATATGGTGTAGACTTATTGCCGGAAGATTATCCTAATGTGACATCAAAACATATTGATATATCTTGAAATGTTTGTCTAAAGGTATTGCTAAAATATTCACTTACTTAATAGGAAGGAGAGTGTTATAGTATGTGCTGTAATGAGCTGAATATATATATATCAAAGCATACGAGTTGGTACAAGTTGATAGGTCATATAGACTCCTTATTCTGACTCCCAACAGAGGGAAACACAACACCGGTGACATGAGTGGGCGTTTGTTTTTCATGCTGGTGTAATTTCCTCGTCGTTTGTACTCTACCTAATCACTCCGAGCGTTGTTAGCCGCCACCGCCCGCGTATACTATGCATAGCCAGGCTGGTGAATTACACTGATTGGACGTCGGCGAGTAGCTCCCAGCAGGTCCGGAACAGTGCTCAGTGGCAACACTCAGGTTGTATCCATGTGTGCGAATTGAACAGTTACCAGCTATTGCCAACGGTAATAAGAGGTATAGAAAGGACATGGTAATCTCTCCATATAGGTGGTGTGGCGCAGTATTCAGGGGAACTCTGTAAGAAGTGGACAGGGTACTATTCTCTCCCTTGGTTTGTGGGCTTTTCCCAGGAGAATGAAAGGCGACTGGGAAACTATTGGCTCGGGACGGTCGCTTTATATTTCAGCGTAATGCAGAAGTTGATCAAGGTGGATATGGCATTTCTGTCCCTATACCTTATGGTTATAGGCATCCCCTGTGGCAGGCGGAGGTGTTTTATCTTTCTATATAAGCCACGCGTCATATCCTGGGTAGATCAGATGTAAAACGTAAGGGGATCTTGGAATTGATTCTGCACACGTCAGCAGGAACGGGACATAGTATAACGTATCTTGAATATAATTTCAGTGCAATCGCCTCAGGGGCCGCTAATGGCTCGCTCAATGCAATATCATTTGACCCTGAGCAACTATGGAGAAAGAGAAAAAACACATTCCACAAAATACTTTTGTCATTATCTTATACATTTCTAATATCTACTTACCTCGAAACGAGACTGGGTCGAACTTTGTTTTAATCTTTGCCTTCCTTCCAACTCATAGAATTCATGGTTTGAAAAAAACTTATTGTTTTCTATCAGTCAATGTAGCTGTTGGATATATTTATGAGGGGGATTGCAGACGACCTTTGAGTTCGTTATTGGGAGACAATTTGGAGGACGTGGAAGTACAAGCCTTATTCATCCGATCTAAGGTCATGCTTTTCTCGTTGGCGTTCCTCTTCATATTTCACTTTTCTTCTCGCGAATTCCGGAACCCGCACCCACGCAGTCACGTCATAGCCATAAACTACCAGCCCTCTAAATTGGTGCACTACTCATTAGAGCTCTCTTAAAGACAGCACCCAGCAGTCCTCCTTGTGGCTACCTTCTTAAGTCCAACTCGATTCATCATACGGCTCATTATGCACAATTAGACGATTGCATGGAGCAGATGGACGTGGCATGCCTTGCCATGCTCCTTAGGTGGGTTTAATTGAGTCCTGTCTGTGGGTATTGCCGTGGGACAGGAGGCTCTGCCACATGCTACAGAGCCTTCTTGGGAACTCACCTGGTTAAATGTGTGTGTGAGGTGAGTGAGCTCATTAAGCTACCGGCGCCCACGAGCTGCTCAGTCCACTTACTTCTGGCCTCCCGAGAGACCACACTCGGAATACCACGTAAGTGAAAATTGACCTGTTGGTACAGAGAGAACAGCGAACCTTAGAACGTGTCTGGATTCATCCAAGTCATCACAGGATGAAATCCCGGAGGTACACAATTCTACCTTAAGTATTATAATATAAACATCAGTGTTTATGACGAATGTATTTTATTTTGTCAGCTAGATCAAATTTAATGGTTATGTGGCATTGCTAGCAGGAGTAAAGGCTTTTCACTCTCCATAGTGTTTTGACAAATTACTAAAAATCGGTGATCCGCACAATGCTAAACAGACCTTGGTATTAAAGCATACTATCAAAGCATACCATCACAGCATATTGTCATTTACGACGCGGTTGATATGGCCTTATTCATTTTAGTTACTTTTAGAAGTGAAATAGTAGCCTCAAAATTGTATAAAACTGCAATTTAGATGACCGTGCTTCTTATTGAGCAATGGAAAAATATGTCTCTATGTTCTCAGCGGAATTCATGTTTTCGATTCATGCTTTTTAATACAGAAGAAAAACATGTTAAGACCGTCTGAAGGAAATAACCGCGTGTCCTATTCAATCATGTCACCTGTGACGTCTAGTGTAAAAGGTCTTGTAGGCTAGGGTTAAATTACACCATGGTGTAATTTATGGGTCCCTTGACAATTCACATTGATGGTGATCCATAGCCCACAAATAGAGGGTGGTGTGGTCAGCAGGGTGATCAATGCTGGATCACTCCCTTCTCCAAGGCCCTTCTACGCTAGACCACATTACGTCCGTTCTACAGGTGAGTTATCCGCCTGGTTCCATCCTGTAAAGCCACAACTAAAGCCAGTACTAACTGGAGGGATACACCGCTCCAGGGACCCTGCAGGTCATATCAGTCTCCAGGGTACCAACAACATCCTAGGGTATTTTACATACTGCGGTAACTCAAAAGTGAGATTCCCACATGATGACTAATGGAGATGAGTGAGGAGAATGGAGAAATTGTATCAAATTAGTTAATCACAGTAAAACGCCGCTTCTGGGACACCCCGCTTAAGCGGACACCCCACTTTTTTTTAAAGGTTTTTATTATCCTGGAGTGATCAGTTAGGTGACATACGTTACCCATCTTCCACTGGCTCCAGCCCTTAGTTCACAAATAGCCAATTATCCAGTTTATGGACATTCAATTATGGCTTTGGTTATATAAACAATTCAACCAACTTAATTACAACCCATGAGATAAATAAATATGACGAGGTAATCAAGATAGTCACAAGCTAGTGAAGAGTCCTACAGAGTAGGGAATGATTAACATCCAGTATGTTTTGTTAGACTTTGTTTGGGTTTAATTGAATCTATGAGATGAACAATATCACCCCCTACGCATCTACTGAGGTGAGAGTTCTTTTACTTCCCACACCACATAGGTACATGGTATGAGATGGATTGGCCTTTGATGTAGCAGTAAATCTACCACTGCTGGAGGTGAAGGAGAAAAGTGGCTGCAGTGGTACTCAAACCTGCAAAGTAACCTTGGGATTACTAGTCCAATGCTCTTTACCACTGAGCTAACTCCCCACCCCGGTCACCTTAGCTGCACCAAGCAGAGGCAAGACAACCCAAAGTCAGGACGTTAGGTCCCAGCCGAGACCGAGGGTGTGAAAGCCACAGTCGCGCCTCGGCCGCACCACGTTGCCGCATTCACACTTGTGGTGCCGGGAGCGAGGAATAGCATAAATAGACATTAGTGCCTACCTAATTTTGCAGAATTGGTTAATGTTTGTTATCTTATTAGCGCTAAAAATGGAAATGACACAAGTTCATAAAAATGCAAGTAATGATTTGATATGTATGCATATTTCAATGATATATGTCGATGTTATTATAGGTGGGCCCTAACATCCCATTGAGCGGGCCCTAACGTCCTGACCTTCAGGTGGTGGGCCCCGACATCTACGTGTACACAGAAGGCCGGTAGGGGATGAAAAGAGAGTGTATTGTAGGGTGGGTGCTATCCTATTCTACTAATAATCCAAGAGAATGCCTTTTGGAGGCGCAAGGTTTGGGGCCTGTCAAGAGAGCGAAGGACCCTACGAGGAGGGCCAGCTTGGGAGAGAGGCCCAGGAGGCCGGCCTGGTCGAGGTAGGCACAGAGATGAAGGATGTCTGCCAGGAGGACAGGCAGAGCACATCTAGGGAGGGGAGTGCCCCCTTGGCAGCTGCCAGAAGGGTTGGGGAGGCGAAAGCCTGCGATGTCCGGCACGTAGAGGATGGGGAGCACACATGAGCGGGATTTTTTTTTTTTTTTTTAGTCTTTTATTTAAACTGGAGGGTCTACAAGGGTAGTACCCTGTTTTCAGTAGGCTCCAGTGGCCAATCAAAAATTCATGTATCATTTCAGTATATTACCTAACGTATTTACAGGTAAGTTCAATACAGGTTTTAAGTCAGATTGTACAAAGTCTCTTTAAGGAGTAGTAATTCTTAACTCTACTGGTGAATTATATACAAATGATGGTTTAGGATTTATAGTCCTAAAGAAAGAAAAAAAGTGATATGGTTTTGTTGGAGTTGTTGGGTTCCGTTCCGATCCGAGGAGCAGGAGGCGAGTGCAATGAGCAGTTCATGAGGATAGTAGATGGCTACACCCACCTCGAGTGCGACATCGTTGACAGCCAAAACAAGCCCGCGGGTGAGTCTGCAGGCTGCCGTGACCAGGTCCCTTTTGTTCCCTTCCTGGAGGTTCAAGGCCATGATAGTATTGGATGTAGAGATGCAGATAGTGGTACAGCAGAGAACTGTCGGCATGACCGCGGCTGCCACGGGGAGGACAAGGATGGCAAGGAGCTGTAGTCACATTGTGACTTTGGCCACATGCGATAGGCAGACCAACGTCAGGGTGAGGTAGCCAGATGGTGTGATCACTACGGCAAGGCGTCTAATGTCGTGGTTACATGGATAGTGTTACGTGGGTTTTCTTAAATGGTCATGCCGATCTCTGTTTGTATGAACTGCATGAACCAGTTAATGTATTTAGGGGTGTCCTTGGTCATGTGGTTGCAGCCCGAGGCCAATACAGCTTTCATCAGGGTGGTGATTTGGTTGATGAAACTATGACCTAATGATGAGGCTTTGTCACAGTGCCAGGAGAGCCACAAGCTCATCCATTTTATCACGTGGGCCTGCAACAGTCATTTTCTAATTTTTATTAAAGTATATATTGACATAGTAACGTCATTACGCACGCGATGTTTTTCAGATACTGTCAAATAAAAGCAGGTGATCTATTACCTCGATAGATAAACATTATCCTAATGTTCTACTGATAATTAAGAACTTATAAATTTTATTTCATTTCTTTGGATTTCTGTCCCTTCTTCATCTTTGTCTTCTCATTGTTACTTTTATTACCGTTTTCTTCTCCAACTTCACTTTTATATATAATAAATTCAAATCTAAACTTAAATCATACCTTGACAACGTTGTGATTCTTTCTTTTGTTGATTAATCATATCTTAAGATATAATCGTTATCAATAATCCCAAGGCAGAGACCTCATACATACTTATTAATACTATTATTACTATAACCATTGGTCGCACGACCTTATTAAACTTTTATTCTAGATACCTTTCCTTGACTGAAAAGATCATTATAAGTATAGTTATGACCTGGGTGATAGTGGCTCTAAGAAATCCTAAAAATGTAACTCACATACACAATAATACAAAAAACATGAGGACATTACCCAAACTAACAAGAAAAGAGATATACAGGACAATAGTTACACAAAGGCATATACACATATACAAAACATTACAAAAGACAAGGTTACACTTGATCAGAACAATCCCCGGACAAACAGAAAAGCATTTTATTTTTACTCACTTAGCTATTTTCATACTACAATCGTGATATTGTTTGCTACTTTAGGGGTCAGGGCAGTCGAGCAGCGTTGTTTCAATTTAGAACTAGCTGGCGTGAGTGCCGATCCCTGCTGTGCAGTATGGCCGGTGGACCCGCGGTATGCAAATACTACGGGTTCGACCGCATTACGTAACTCGGCCACTATATAAGGCTGAGTCCACAGCGGGTTGATAGGACTTCTCGCGGTGCCTCTTTACGGAGTGAACGTCTGAAGCCTCTCGTGTTGGTTAGGTTGTGTTGTAACGCCTTTCAAAGTTGGAGAGACCAGAATCTCTTCCCATGCTAGTTAGTGCCCAGTAGCACTAACGTATTGTAAAGTATATCTGCAATAAAGAATAGTTAACTGAAACAGTCCGGAGTCTGGTTTTGTCTTCGCGGTTAAGCGGTAGTTGGTAGATCTAGAGTCTCCCTCCCCTTTCCAGTGAGTAAAGCCGAACCCACCTGTACTAGCACGGTAAGTACAGGGTAGCGACTAAAGTCTCGGAACCTCTAGTCGGCTGTCGATCGCGGAAAGTGGTAACACACTTTCAGCGACTAGAGGGAACGCTACACTACATACATGTACACTCTTATCCCTTCATTTTAATCCCTTTATTACAATTTCCTTCGTCATCATTTTAAACAATTCCCTATTCTTAATTTGTTGACATTCTTTTGTTAGTTTATCCTACTCTTTAGCCCCTCTATACAGGGGACTGTTCCTATACAATTCTGTTTTGGTATATCCAGTTTTATACATATTTTTTTAGTTCCTCTAATAGTTCTAGTTGCACCATAGCAGGAACCTTTATATGATGTTTGATAACGTGAAGTCCAGTGGACGTTAAATAACATTGTGCTTGACGGTATCCGAAAAACACACTTGTGTGAGAAATACTTATGTTTAATAAAAAAAAATTCAAAACCTGGTAGTGCATTTGATCTGTTGCGAAGTTTAGTAGGGCTAAACGTCTACCCATGACCTTCTCCAGCTACATTCGGTTAGACTCTAAACTTTGTTCTGCACCATTCATACCGCCGAAAAGGGTCATAGAAAAACAAGTTATCACAATGTATATGTATGCTAGTTACATTCTATGTTATCACTACCTATAAATACCTGAAAGGGGTCAATCAGAAAATGGTATAACTAACGATAGAACAGGGAAAGACTTTCCCGAAGGCCATTATCACACAAACACATGAACTAGAACATTTATACCTGCCGGTGACGCATGTCACACTTAGGTCACGTATCGCCCTGCCTCTTACCTCTAGAGTGGTAAACATTCCTTATTTGTGAACGAGAGCGGAAGAGGATTTCTGTGTTGCTGGTCATTGTATGACAGCCCACTGCCCATTATCAGCCGCTATAAATCAGCGGTATTGGAAGGTTGATGGTTCCTGCAGGACGTCGAGCTGTGAGCAAGAGGGACGTCAACCAACTGCTCCTCTGTATGCAGCCCCATCAAGTGCAACTCACCAGACAGCGGCGGGGTGACAGCTGGCGGGTGTTATTGATCAGTCATCGCCTTCCACCTTCATTTGTCCTCTCCTATAAAAGCTGCCGCCTAACTGTCTGGATCCAAGCCAAGATGGGCCGCCAGCAAGCGATGAGTCGCCTGCAACAGCTTATTGAAATGTTTATTGAAATGGCGCCTGAGGAGACCAGACTTTCTACAAATATTTACCTGCATCGTCAACCAATCTACCATCGCTAGGGGGTTTACCTCTTATAAGAATAAGACTATAAGAAGACGTTTGTTGGTTTTGGGAAATTGTTCATGTATGTAGCTGATATTCAACCCTTTTAAGGGTGATTTCCTGAAAAGTCTGGATTTATATAACATCATGCAGCTCAAAAAGGAAAAGAAATTCATTTGACATTTTTATCCAGTCTTAATCAATTAAAGTTCCTCATTAGAACTAACATGAAAAACATATAAACAGAACTGAAACATAAAATTGAAAAATAATATTTTCGTTATCTACATAATTTTATGCTAAAATCAGGAGAGACACTCCCTTTTGGAAATTACTAGTCATTTGACTCATCAGTATAATAGCCTATTTATTATCGCAACACATCGAAACGTTAATTTTCCCTGTAGTAATATTTCAACCAGACATCTATAGTTAATTTCTGATAAGTATACGACCATGTTTGACATCTTAACCGCTTACTTCCAGTCAATTGTACTACCATAGCTATTATTTCAGCTGCACGAGACCAATCAATCAGTAATACAGAATATCGACTTGAATGCCATTTAATCTCACATCTCGTAGCGATTGATGCCGTATTGTCATACCCATTTGAACAATACATGTAGAGGCCACTATTATGCACTACACCTACCTGTTACCTCACTGACACATATTTAGCTAGTAAAGATTTATCATATAACTTATCCTAGCCAATTAAGATATATAGTATGGTTATATGCTTACCTGTATCAAACTATGACGAGAGGGGACTGTGCCAAGGATGGATAAGTTGAGACATCAGTTACCCCAGAGTCTGTGGTGTGTGTGTGTGTGTGTGGTGGGGGGGGGGGGGGGGGGGGTCAGGTACCCCGCATAAGCGGCCATTACATGACTATACATGAGGTCCTATATGAAGGTGAAGGCTGCCCTAGTGCATCACTTGTGGCTTAGACCTTGGCGGCGACTCAGCTCAGCTTCCCGGCATCGGCCGGCTTCCCTTATTCTGATATGTAACTTAGCCTATTGCCTAGGACAATGATAACTCCGGGGGAAACCAATGAGCTGATTGTACTTGCCTGTTTCCCTGAATAAAATTCTTAACTGCTTGTGCACTTTACTTACTCTTTGAGTTCTTTATCGACGTTACAGTGTTGTTTTCATACTGCGACTTATATGCTTCCGATATTTACCCTATTCTGTGTAGCCTATTCTAAAGTGCGACCTTGGATGAAAATGGAATCATTACAGATATCTCCAGAGGGTAATTTTAGACGGACCCCTTAGAGACATGAAGGGATAGATAGGGCTATGAAGCCCACCAAACAACCCTTGACCAATAAATACGTCAATAGAGTTCCTACTCCTTTCTACGTGATATGAAACTCTCATCCCGCCGCTCTAGCCCACACAGTCCATACTCATGGTCGCCTGGCAGCGATTAGCCCCACGGTTTTCATCACCTAGCATCAGCCACTGATGTTGGTAAACCATTGTTCAATATAACTACATTAAAAGATAGGTATGGCAGGCATCTGACTGGATTCCAACTACTTATAGGCTCTCGTCGTCGTTCAAACCACCCAAGAATTATAGCCGCATGCCCTCGTTAATCAATCAGCCCGACGGGAAAGCGGCGGGAGACATCTGGGCTAACACCCACCGCCAGCACCTTGTACGACACCGAGCCCATTGGTGCGAGGAATTGGCTCGATCAAGTGGTGATAATGGAGGTTGAGATGGGTAGTCAGGAGAGGGTAATCACCATGACCTCTACTGCCGTGTACGCCCGTGATGTGCGCTGTATCAGAGGAGCCGTTCAAATAAGGACAAGCAATATCTAGGTGAGAAACGGAATTGTCAGGGCGTGGTCATGTCCTGATTGTCATAGGCCGATAATGAAGGAGATTTATTTCATCTGTGTGTAGGTCTGAAACTATGTTTGAGGCAAAGGTGGGTCCTTTCCTTCTAGTAAATGTCTGCGCGGAAATATCAACCCCAGTTAAACTCAAAACAGGTCAGTCTCCGAAGGTTTATGCATGGCATAATTAATCATCTTCATATTGATGAAGCTACCCTACCATGCTAGTTATCTTTTTACCAGGCGCCACTCCGAGTTTTTATTACTGTATAAACGTAGACATTCTCATTACCAGATTCTAAAGTTAACATATGCCATCGATTTTATTGAAGTACATTACAGACCAGCATGATCGTCATTGTATAGAATAATAGTGTCTAACATTGAATGCAATAAGGATCTTTAAAAAATAATAATAAAAAGAAATGTCATTGTGAATGCAGTATGGTCGGGGAAGCAAGATCGAACAAGGTTAATCTGTATGCTTATCGGGACCTAATTCTGCCCTGGAGATGATAAAGGAGGTGAGAAGCAAGGCCGGAGAAAGTGCAGGGAGAGGCGGGTATGAGGGCTCAAGGCAGGGCAGCTAACGCCATCCCCAAGTCCATGAGTGGTTTGTGATTAGGTGGCTGTCGGGGCGAAAAAAGAAGTCCCATAAAATCATATCGCAGTCCATAGACACTGGTGTCACCCCATCGCAATCAATCAGAATATTGGTGGTGAAGTGTGGCAGGAAACCAGTCTGAGCGCAAGATTCTCAGACAATGCGCACGCCTCCTCATCCCTGGACCGGGTCCCACGTCAAGTCATCTTGTGGCGACAGTCCTTCGCCATCTTACCAAGGCCATCCGTTCCCACCTCAGCCACCACCACGTCTATCGTCTTACCGCCGCCAGACAGTCTTCGTATTTCTCGACCACCTTCCGTCTTCTAACGCCTTCAGACATCCTCATTATTACCTTCTTCCCCAACTATTTCTGTGTTCTCCCTCTATTGACCTATGTATTCATTACCCAATGGTTCTTCGGCCGACGACGTCTTATGTCTTCTCTAGTTATCCCTAGATTGGCATTGAATTCCGGGCAAGAGAATGATATGGTCACGCCTCACTTGTTCTTAGTACACAATGAAAATGCAATGCGAGTTAACTGGGATTCACATAGAAAGAGTTATGTACCTCCAAGGGTATCTCTTTTGAGACAAATGCCCCTTAGATTCTTGACCGGAACACAATCTCCTTATCTGAAGTGTGGGGTGTGGGTTACGCTGGTTTCCCGGTCATCCGCTAGGGGGCTCGGCGGAATTAGGACATCGTACACAGGCGGATACCAGCCAAGGGTGTGGGTCAGTCCGATCCACCCCTTGTTAAAAAGGGCAATCGTTGCTGATGAATTTCTCTCGCGAGTTAAAGTACCTCAAGAGATTATGAAACGGGTTTCTGGACTGTCAGAATGTCTCAGAATGGAATTGTTTGCGGCAAATACCCCTTACGAGTTACAGAATCTCATGAGATTTTGATTTTAAACACGTTTCAAACTTATAGAGACAAATAGACTGACTGCTAATTCGCCGAGTAGGTACCCAAACTAGCAAATAGGAGGCCAGCATGCAAGATTACATTATGTTTTTCACACCCCTCACCTCAAGGGTAGTTGAGTCCCAGGGTGAATGTTTACTTGGACTGTGCCTGAGACTATGTACCAAGTATGTCCTTCAATATGATATTCGCCATTATTCCTTGGGACTGGTAAATGCACCTTGCCGTAAAAGTTTTGTACCAAAGGAGAATTGTCTAAGACTAGGGGAATAGTATGAAGTACACCCGTCTCAGGTACATTAGTCCCTTCGTGTGAATCACGCTTTAGGTATTTCGAGAGACCCAATCCCAAATATAAATAAATCCCTGCTGTACCGATTGGTTAATTCTAGAGTAACGATCACTGGTTTTTTTTCATATTCTTTGTTCACCCACGCTATTGCTGGAAGAGCGATTTCATGTACGAATCAAATGCAGTAAAGCCTTTCCAAAAAAATACTAGAGCATAGTTAATAGCCGACACCACCTCATATTTGGTTGCTATGAGGCAATAATAGAGCTTTCCTCATATTCCACAATTAAGCATATGGATGTATATTCTTCAAGGAATGCATTGTGGCATTTCAAATGTTGCATATATGTGTATACTTCAGTTGCCTTGCGAATTGTTTCATTGAGTGACCTTCACTTCCCACACATTTCCAAATCCACCTATCGGAATCCAGCCATTTATATTGACAAACCTTTTTTGTGCTCTTAATTCATGCATATCTCTTTTGAATCTGCCATGTCTATCAAATTGTATATATGCAATACATACTTGTCTGTCTGCTTCTCGTACATCGGGCACCTATATTATAAGACCTATTCAAAGAAATTGAACAAACTGCTTTATATTCCGATTTGTATGCTAAGTTGCAGGTAATTATAGAGATTTCCGCACGCAATGTTTTACCTCCTCCATTGACCTTCGAAACTATTTATCAAATCGCACAGGTAGTCGGCAAGAGCTGCACCTGCCTCCATTATCCATTTTCCGTTGCTTTCCATCAGAGACTTGCGGTACAAAATACATTATAATATCAAATATCATGTATACTAAGGTCTGTGTGCTATACCATATATTCCCACGGAATTCCAAATGAGGGTCCTAATTGCTTCTACCGCTAAGTAGAACTGCAGTGCCAATGTATATCCGACTCCAAGATATGGTACATAAATAGGGGAATCAGACTCTATAACGTTTTCCTTAACAATGTCGATATCGATAAACAGTTATTTATCCAAAACTACATCTTTGGAGTAATGTTCGAAAATTGCTGGATGGTAAGCAAGTTTAGCAGTGGAATATTTCCGTACTAATGTAGAACTGTTCTTTTGCTACTAAAGAATGTATGGAATTCTCGTGATAAGTGTTCCAACAACACCAGCAGGTGGTGTGGGGCCATCCATAAAGTACGCACTGCGGTGGTTGGGGGTAAAATATTTTGGAAATTTTGCGTAGTCTTTGTTGTATTGCGTGGGTTTAATCTTGGCCACCGTATTCCACGACTGGAGTTTGGCAAAGTGACTTCATGAGGCGAAGCCGAGTGAAGTCCGGAGCCAAAACTTCAGGAGTGGAATGCGGTGGCCAAGATTAAAACGAATCAGGTTTTAATTTTATCCTACCCTATCTCCTCGATTTTGGAATATTACGTGATAACAATGCTGTATGCCACTAGTGGCATATAAAAATCCGTATGCCAGTCAGCATGGCATACGGAAACTCAATGTTAAGCCTATGGGATTTTATATTAGGGGTAGGATAAAAGATTGAAACAGACATACAAACAAGATTACGAGGGTGTAATTCTCGCAGATATTGCGTATATGCTTTATAAATGGCCCCTGTGTGCTCATTTGAGTATACGGTGAGTTTCTGTACGCACAGAGTGCTTTAGCTTGTCTAGTGATAATGCGGTGCGGATGACCTTGCTGAACACCTTCCTTTAAAGCTCTCTCAGCACTGCACTATCTGAGGCCAGTTCCTGAAGTCAGTCCAGGAAAATTATGTCAAATGAACAGTGATCCTTTATTATCAATATCACGTTTGTATAAGCCATATATTAGGTGGATGATATCGTTATCAACAAGTATCAATAATCTGCTATTTATCGCAATATACAACAGGATTTGACCATCACGAGAGATTCTTGTCTGGGACTGAGTGGAGGAATTTCTCAAATCTAGTTTTAGGAGCTAGTTCCTGGCTGAAGCCTGATAAGCCTGGCCGTATTATTCAATGTCTTCTGATGGAGGTATGTTTGCCCAGGTCCGCCCTGGCTTGAATGATAATGGAACCTGGTTGTTCGAGATAGGGATAGATCAATTGCTAATCAATTACTCACCCGACGACACTCCGATGGCGTGCTTCAAAGCAAAATGAAGGGCCAACCAATAAGAAAGTATGCTGCACCCGCCGTCGACCATGGCGTAATCGCAGACTAATTATCTCTCGTGAACGGTCATTTAGAAAGATAATAACGCGGTTAAACGGAGTGGCGGACTGCAGTGATTACTGAGCAGCAAACTAACATGATTCAGTATGGATGTAGGACAAAATTATCATGACGATAGTTTTGAGTATTTTGTAGAAAACATAATGATCATATTGGTTATTTTCTCACTTTAGATTCTATCCATAGTCCATATATTCATGAAATGAGATTTATCTCACAAACAACGCGATTACATTACCGTGTTGGTAGATATGGCTTATATCGTAGCCTTATATTCTATTCATCGAGTCGGGCAATATGTTTTGAATCTGCAACCACTATAAGTCCTGAGCGTTTAATATGGGTAAAATCACAATGTCTAGTTTAATCAAAGGCAGCATTTGTAAAATGATAATATTTCTGAAAATTAAGTAGATAGAAATCAAGAGAACTTCATAAAGAATACATAACAGAACCTTTCAGGTCTAAGATTCTAAAATTGTGGTGCCACCTGTCATTTTATCAAAGAACTTTGGCCTGAGGTCATATTTCTACTTGAATTACTGACATTATAAGAAAGCCAGTATGACTTGATTTTCCTTCAGTCCTATCTCAGTCAATATTTGGCATAGATACTTCAAATAAAGATGTAGATGAACCCCACAGAATACAACCAGCAGGTTATCCTATTGATTAAATATTATTTAGAGGTAATTATTGGCCATTTCTACCTATGCCATATGCTAAAAATGCAATAATATAAGAAAATCACATTTTAGGGCATGTTGGGAGTGTTTGTCATCTGTCATAATGCTCCTGTATCTCAGGAAATATCTATCACAGCCTGGCAATACAAGTATAATTTTAATTCTCTTGAAATAGCTAAGAAGATAAGGTGTTTATTTCTATGGGTCATCGCGATAGGTTTTTCATTAAATCACTGTGAAGACAGGAAGGTAACATGTTTTAGTTTTTTTACCAACCAATTTCCGATGTTCATTCTATGACAGGAAATCTTAGCCATAACACAGGTGTATAAGATTATAGGCCCAAGTCTTAGCTTTCTAACAATGTTTTGTTTATAAAAATCGCCCCATTATTTACGACACAACAGCGATTTCCCTTTTTCATGTTAGAAAAAACTAGTTTTTTGTCCCATATTAAAACGCTCTGGACTATAGGAATTACTAGAAAAGGGATCATGTGTAGAAGGTTTGTGTTGTAGCATTTGGTGGTTCATCCGAAGTATGCACTCTACATAGCAGCGTATCACGTGGTTGACAGCGTGTATGCAACACATGAAACTAACAGCACCCAAGCAGAGTCACTACCAGACATCGACACACACGGCAGTCAGGTGTCAACACCGTCGTTCTAATATTGGGCATTTTTTACTGGCAGAGAACCTTCGAGCCAATTACCCCGTGGGCCTGGCAGGAATGGCTGCCAATCACCACCATACGACTGTCATGCCTGGTACGCCCATCCCACTCCGACCTCGGAGGCTTGAACAAATGGTTCTAGGATGTTTGTCAGCCAGCTGATTGCCACCAGACGGATGCCCGCCCCTACACCTTTGTATGAAGGACTATCGTCACCTAGAAGCGATGTCCCTTCCAAACCATCATCCCCTAGACGATTGCTACCGAGAAGAACTGCCTACCATTCTTTCCAGTACTTAAGACTAGTTTGTATAATTGTGTTGGTACAACGGATAAAAAGTGGAAAAACATATGTTACTGCAATACAGATGTTATTGAGTATGCTAACACACAGCACAAGCTTATGCATTATTAGCAGGGTTTCCATTCTTTCCTTTCCAGTTTTGATTGTTTGCTTCTGGCAGCCAATGTTACTTCATGACTGTGCTATAGGCAACCTGCTGTTCTCATCTTGTTGTTCACGCCTTGCACCACCTTTATATTTATCTAATTATCTGTTCCATTAATTTGCGGCAGTAGTTTCTTCACCTAATTTGAATAGTTCACTTCCTCTTAAGTATTGCACCTCAGATAGTAATCATTCCCACAGGTTATTTCCCACAATCAGTGGCGACTTTTTATACTTTTCAAGGATAAGTTTCTTAATCTTTAATTTACACTTCATATTGCTTCTGGTTTCTCGTTCGGTTGAATTCTCAAACCCATTTTCAAGAATCACGCTCCACCACCTTATCATATTCAAAGGATCCTCTCATTACTTCTTGACTTCTGATTTTGCATGCTTCATGCAGCTTATGTCTGTTTCAGTCCTTAACTCTATATTTGCCCTTTAGAGGAGAGGCCTCTTTGAGTAGAGGCAATCATCCAGGGAGTGATCATCCAGGTGACAGTTATTCTCGGGAGGGGGGGGGGCGTGTATATGGGAATATTCCGCGGGACTAATGTCTTGGTGACAAATTTACTAGTACCAATATACTGGGTGGCAAACGTCCCGACATCGACTGGTCCCCGGTCATTTCACGGGTCATACGAAGCATCTGCCAAGATACAGCCTGCTCCCTAGGCATGACGATAAACGCGACGATCATATTGTATCGAACTCTACCAAACAAGAGCTGATTTATTGCTATATTAGACTTGACACACCACAGTGACCTGGTCATATTGGATTTGAGGCGGATAATTCATAATTGCTCTATTCTTCATCATAATTGATTTGCCTCGACCATCCTGAACCAGACAAAGTAGAGTTAAACTTCATTAGCTCAAGACAGCAAACTTGTTTTCTCTAGCAGCTGTCGCTCAATCTGATTTTATCCTGACTGAATTAGATTGACGATTCATTTCACTGTATTTAAAGGTTATGCGCGTTGATAGAATTTACAAGAGAGTAAATATATGTATGGCCCGATTCGCGGTATTTAGTTTGTGACAGATGAGATATAGTGCAATTTCCCGTCTGAATTATATTCTATTTAACCCATTCGCGCGGGATGAAGTCTTGAGGCGTCATCCTCCGAGATTAACTGACTTTTCATGTAATATGAATATATCTAAGATTTTAAAATGATTATTAAATTATATTAAGGACCAGGTGTCACATCACTTAATCAAGCAATAAGACTACTATAATCGGTTTGTAATAACCCGTCCCCTGGTGGTACACACTGATACCACTACCCCGCCCTATGGACATTGCTGTGTCGCAGAAATATGGTGCGAAAGGATTAACCATTGTGGAATTAATCTGAGTTTTCTATCTGATAACGTGGGTACGCTGTTATCTGCATATGAGTTAATTTGTGATACTATAACTAGCTCAAGGAGCCATAATACGCAAGGTGGACAAGACACCAATGGGTTTCTCAGGATGTGTAGAGTGATCTCTGATAAATGCTGACCTATAGTGGAACCCCTCAGGCGGTAGAGTCTGAAGGTGACCCTACATCCCTGCGATAGTGTTCGGGTCGTTCACCGCTTCCCGTTCCTATTCCCAATGGTGAAAGTCCAGTTTACAGACAACCAGACCCAGGTTACTCTGATCTTGAAGCTTGGGTCCTCACCAGGAGCCCTGACTTGAAATGTAACAAAGAGTTAATGGCTATACATTAAAGTACTGCCTAAATAATCATCCTTTGCCAGCATAATGAACTAATATGTGATGGAATACGATGCAACAAAATCTCAAGAGTTACAAAACATTTCGCTTAAATCATGGATAAGTCCATAATATGTTTTATATAATGGAGAAAATAACACTGCATTTTATGTCATCAAACCCGATTGTGTTCAGTGAAATAAAAAAAAATAGACATTCTCTGTATGCCTAGGGGGCTTCAGGGAGTTGTTCGGTCCTTTTATTTCAGGGGAGATTTCTCATATTACCATAGAAATGTAACTGTCATCAACTTTCGGAAGATCTGCCTGATGACGGGTGCCTTTTGCTCTGTTCTCTATTGAAAAATCTACAGCATGCAATTGATAAGACAATAGAAATGTTTTCACTTTAAGGGCGTATCGGATGATTCACCTCGTAATTTGTAATCTGTAAATAATAAGTTGTGCCAGGCGTCCACTGAGCTCCAATATGTATACGATAGGCCTTACGATATACCTAAAAACCGATTACGATGCACGCAGATGTTCCTAGTCGATATATATATATATGTATGTCTATTCTCGACCGTCTTGATAGACTGGACACTCTAAAGAACTAAAACACAACAAAGACAACAATAAGATCATTTTATAATCGTTCTTTCTTTTAAAAGTTCACCCCAGGTTGCACTATGATGACCTACTAATGTTAGTATGACAATAACCTGATATAACTTACGTTTACGTGTTTCTGTAAACTTCGTCTATCAATTACGTAGATAAGCTACACTAATTGGCGTATCCAAAGAGGTGATTATTATCACAATGGAGGGGAGACATCTTTATCTGCGAGCCAAGCTAGCACCTCGTTCAGCGTGTTAACACTCATTGGTTAACCGCAACCTTAATAGAAGAGGGCTCTGAGATTATCAAATTCACACGGCCATTTGCCAACCTGTTTCTCCAATCTAGCCGACTCGGGGCAATCCCCATCAAGATTCATTGCCAAAAACTGGCAATCTAAATCCACATAGAATCGTGCCCAATATCCGTGACGATCTCCTACGAGGCGGGCGCATTTCCAACAGAAACACTCATATCTAGGAGACTACCGTAAAACTAGATGAGTTTTAATCTTGGCCACCGTATGCCACGACTGGAGTTTTGGCTCCGGACTTCACTCGGCTTCGCCTCGTGAAATCACTATGCCAAACTCCAGTCGTGGCATACGGTGGCCACGATTAAAACGAATCAGGTTTTGATTTTATCCTACCATCTCTCCTCGATTTTGGAATACTATGTGATAACAATTCTGTATGCCACTAGTGGCATATAAAACTCCGCGTGGCATACAGAAACTCAATGTTAAGCCTATGGGATTTTATATTAAGGGTAGGATAAACTACATTACTTCAGATTCTCTCAGAGGCATTGCAATAATACAAATATAGCTTTGGGTGATTTTTCTATCGCTCCTCTGTAGAAACGTCCCAGAGGATCGTACAAAATATAAATATCCGTGTAATGCTATATATAGGTTTTGTTACGCATATTGATGTATGCATCACATCGCAGCTGTGGCAGCCAACTGACGGTATGACAAGGCATATCTGACAGCTGTCTCCCTCTAGTAAACTGGAAGCCGCATTGAGGGGAAGGGCACGTCGGACGGTGGGGGCATGACAGGGGATATATAGGGGGCTGCCGTAAGGTGTGTCACTCGGGGGAACCTTTCTATTAGAATTCACTGATCAGAAACCGGAAACGCCCCGACGGGAACCAGTGGCGCTACCTTCGACCACCAATGACATTGATGACTAGACCTGTGCTGCCATACGGTTTGAAATGCACTTGCCTGCTCTACTGAACAATCAGCAAGGCTCGAGTCAAAATGGCATGGAACATATAGGATATGACACCAGGAACAAGGGAATCTATGGTGATGTGGATATATAGAATGTAAACAACCAACCTATAAGTAATATGTCCAATGAAATATTGAAGTGTGATATACTAACATACTATCTTACCAGAGAATGGAAAACGCAGTAGTTTATACTGAGATCGTAAAGGCAAGCAACGCACATTATTGATTGATAAAATAGAATATACAACTCGCGAGGGTAAATGGTAACTGTACGAATAACGGCCCCCCCCCTTTCCCCACCAGAATGAAGTGTGAATCCATCCTGGTAGATGATAGTTTTTAATCGAACGTGATCTCGAACAAGTTTAGTAAGGCATGTGACATTGAAAACAGTTTCTCGCTGGAAAATTATGATACATAATATTCACGACACTCGACACCAGTTTCAGCCATTGACATATTGCAGATAGCGGATCTACTGGGGAAATGTCATACATTTACACACATGGTGATTCGTTCATTTCTCTCATTCACAAAAGTTAATGTGCTTGGGTGTAAGCCTGTACCATGCAGACCTGTTACCCATGCCTCAGGTGGGTACATTAAACCTAAATGCTATACTATTCAGTGATGAATACAAACAAATGGGCCGTTTTATACGTAAACGATATCAGCAGTATGTACTAAGGTTGTTTGTGATTCATGTAACTAAGGTGGAGGATGGGGGACAGAGGTGGCCGTCTAGATAGTGGCACTGGAGGAATGGCCGACGCCCACAGCGACTGGAGTAGACCCGCGGGAGAGGCTACAGACATAAGAAAGTCGCATACGAGGGTAGGAAGAAACTGGCTGCAGGGCGGCTGGTCAATAGCAAGAGGAGATGAGTTAGAGTCATCTTGAGGATACTGGTTTCAGGAATGAAATTAAGGAAGAGGTTTATTATCACCACTGGCATAATGATCTACGATTACATCAAGAGTTTTCAAAGCCGGGGTACTAGGATAGATGGAGTATGTGCCCAACTGTTGTAATCAGGGGTATACATGTGTTTCTGGTAGTTTAACAATGGGAGGGACGATCACCTTTACCGCTGGGAATGGAATGGTGATAAAGTCTAAAAAGTCTGTTTTGAGAGAGAATTCAGGTGCGTTCCGTCAAAAAGAACTCTTTTTTAAAATTCATATATGAATGTTGGGGATACCGATAGCACAGGTATGGAACAGAAGCACAATAATGTTCTTATTAAATATCCACTGCAAAGCTGACAGTAGCCATATAACGTGTTATGTAAAACTATTTACCATCTACATATATGTGCATCTACGCATACAGTGAGCTCCTCAAATGGCTCGCAAAAACTAACTTTATTCCTGCACCAAACTCCCCAACCATTATACTACTACGCGTCGCCCTGGATTCTATTTCAGTCCCGGGCCGGTGAGAGGTCTGGACTATTTCCTATGGTCTCGTAAAGTGACAAGTTCTGCGGGTGGAGATATTGCGTGGGAATATCAGACACGGCGGTAGGAGTGTAGAGTGGGCCAGAGGGTAGACTTCGGCGCGGGAGGGGGGGGGGGGGGGGTAAAAGGGCTTGACTGTTATTAGAGAGTAGGGAAAAGGGCGATACAGAGGAGTCTGTAGTTGCATATGGGATGTGTTTGCGTTGGAATCACGGCAACGAGTGGGGAAAAGGGTTAAGGCGTAAGCCAATCGCCCACCTTCCGTCGGTAACCAGAGTCTTGACATATTCCACTGCAAGGTGTAGGGCACTGTTGTATCAACCCCACCCCCACTGCTTGTCGTTGACAAAGGTAATATCCAGGCGGGAAATTGGAAGAAAAAACTTACTACTAAAGCAAAGTGGAACACAGGTATCATTAATGGTACTGGTGTGGAGTGGAGTGGCGTAGAGTAACATAATATGACTTACTACGCTACACCCATTGCCTAAGTCGCCGGGATGTACACAGGTCATTGTTGAAATCCCCAACCATACATGCCTATGGAAGATTAAGTAGGAACTGCATAGAGATCAGTAGCCGCTGATGATACACCATGGGTTTTGGTTGCCGAGTAATCTCACGAGGCAAAGCTGAGTGAGATTTTGTAGCAACTGAAACTAATGGTGTGTTTTCAGCGGCTACGGATTGAGTGCGGTTCAGATTTTATCGTCCCCCCCCCCCCCCTATTACTGTCTAATTAGCTAACGTTTGTGACATCATGGTCCATTAAGTCTTATTTCATAATATTCTATGGGCGTTGGGTACGAGATCCCAATGTTAAGTCTATGAGGTAAAATACTTGGGTCGAGATCAATCTGGTGACTCCTGTACCAGGACCAAAGCCTGACCAGGGACCTGTTTCACTAGTTTCGGGACAAAAGTGTTAGACAGACATGAAAAGCAGCACCAACAGTGCAAGCAAGAATGGACAAAACGAAGTCTAATGTCTAATTCTTATTAAACCAGAAACACCGTGTTTGGGGTCTGTCTTGTCCTAAGGTCAGTTGTTTGTGTTTTCACGAAACTAGTCAACCCCAATCTGTCTGTATGGTGTCACAGACGCCATCTAGACATGTCACGAAACTAGTGAAACAGGTCCCAGGTGTGTCTATGTAGGTGTGTATGTGTAAGGGGTGTGTGTGTGGGGGGGGGGGGGGTACCAGGCTCGGTGTACACCTGTCGTCAGGAATAAAGCATTTAAGTCACAAATGAAGACCAAATAACCTGTAAAGGTATAGGGCGGTGCTCTTGTTGCAGAATGAGCTTATCTGCCTGCCCACCTTGTGACCTCTTACCGGTATATTGCCAACAAAGAATGAGTAGTCTGTCGACAACAAAATATACAAGAAGGACAAAGATCACAAAGTGAGAAAAAGGTTTTCAGGCACGGGTAACCAGATAAAAGAGGGTCTAAGAGGTACGAATGATGTGCAAGAAGGTCTGGAAGGGCAGTGGGGGGCTCTAGGAGAGGGTGAGGAGGTGGTTGATTGTGTGTGGCGGCGGGTGGCGAGCAGAGGGTCAGGGGTGCCTGGGCAGGAGAAACGTGATATGTCCTGACTAAGGGCCACAATGAATAAATCATGACCCCGTCTGAGCCGATGCTGGTCACGTAGGACCAACCCAGCACAAGTCTGATTCGCTTAGTTCCGTTAGGTCTGGAACTTAGTGCGCCCAGACCTGCTAGTGTCACCAGGTCTAGAATCAAACCAGGCCGGGAAGCACCAGTCAGACCATCAGCTGTCTCTATACACTCTGTTGTAAAAGATGCTTTAATACCGGACCGTGTGTTGTCTACAGATCAGAGATCAGACATACGGAGGTGAGGTGAAGGGGGTTGGGCTCCTGGAGTGCAGTTGATGGGTTACAGAAACGCCAAGATAAGTGCATCAGAGTTTGCTTAAAAACAGACTGCAGATCTTCTGTTTTCTTCAAATTACCTCTAATAGAAGACGTGTTACTTTGTTATACTTTGCATATAAACGAGTTCAAGTTAATGACTATAGGTTAAATATTGAGCAGAAAGTAGACCAAGATCGTATACGGCAATACCAAGTTACCGAACTTTTTACATTAGAGGCAGCATGCATGTATTATATTGCCTCGATTTTGACAATAAGTGTTGTTAGAAACACAGCGGGTTTTGATGATTTTAAAGCCTTAACCCAAATAATCACAAGAGAGCATTCCAAATAAAGAACAAAGAAGAGTTATGCCTTGTAAGATATGGAAATCCCTACATTATGTATCATACAGCTACTATATTGTATGTAATGGATGTTGAGACTGAAGTGCTAACCTTTAGCCGAACTACCTAAATGGACGTATCAATTGAAGATCGAACAAAATAAATCGCTATGGGTCTTCCAATAGAAGGATTGTGATATATTCTTTGGACAAATGATTAAAACAAGATTATCCGGGCTGATGGTTGTTCTCTTTATTGACTGCAAGAATACTTAATGTGAACAAAAATGAATATTGTAAACTTCATATACCCTCGATAAAAGACAATAAACAAAAAAATCTTTTTTTATAGAAAGGCTCCTACTAAGGCGAGACCTCTACTGGCGACTGTGGAATCTGTTGACGTCAGGGACGCCACCATCAGTAATAAAGCAACATGGTTTATCATTTTGAAATTTTATGTAAGCCATAGATAAATACTACATAATAACTTCTCAAGATAACACGTACTATGTTCATTAAGAACAGCACTTCCAAAGGTCGATCTGTTTTTAGTAGAATTACGGGTGTTCGCCCTTTTTAAGCACTGCCGGAATTTATGTAAAATGACCAAACGTGCCATTGCTATACTTAGAACACAATATTGATAAGATCATCTATACTTTCGTGCCTTTTATCAGGTGTGATTTAATCTCTCGTTTGTCCAGCCACCTTTGTTATTTACCTGTGAATTTAATGGGAATACATACATATTCTGTCTGACTTTTCGACCAAGCATCCTTCAGAATATCACTGCATTACATGTCTTTCATGTTAAGTACCCAAGGTAGTTATTGGTAGATCACATCACTCTCAATTCAATAGACTGACTTCACCACCGCAATAGACACTCCGTTAAAAAACTCTCACTCCTGGAAGTCTAAGGTATATCAAGGCGCTGACCCTGCATGTTCCTATATGTTAATGCTTTAAGTGGGAAGTCCGATTTCTATTCAACCTTTTTGGCGCGGAACACAAATTAGAACCCATACATTAAGCAAGATGTGTCCTTACCCAAAGAACCAACACTCTTCAAAGTTATCTGTAAGGCCTGACGTCCACCTACTAGATAGAAATTCAGACATACCGATATGATACCGATACAAAAACCAAATATCGGAGACGTATCGGGAAGGTGAAATATCGTAGACATAAGTTCAGACATGCCAATCCACCACGCATAATATAGGGGTTTTATCGGTGTCTAATTGCAGAAACGTGGTCAACTGCCCCGATATTAGGTGACCTTCCGGCGCGAATTTGATTTTTTATCGGGAGGTGCATCGGAGACCATATCGGAGCCATATCGTAGTAGGTGGACGCCGGACCTAAATGTATCGACAGAAGAGCTTTCTTTACCTCTCCTTAAATCATTACAATCAATGTGTTGCCTATCCTTTTAGATTTGTATTGGTATAGGTTAGGGCCATCGTTATCGATGTTGCAAGGTTTAGTGTTAATTTGAAGAGGCTGTTTAAAAAAGATTCAATATTGCACACATCTGGGACGGAAATAAAAGTCAGCTGTATACTGGTTTTCAAAAGCCCCTATCCGGGATAAATAAAGGGATTATGACCCGACCTTTCCTATTTCTACATCAAGGACCAAACACCGAGGTCCTACAAGACGCACGAGGACGCTTTCTATAACCTTTATATACTAATTCAATAACATTTGATAGGATTATAACAACATTACAGCGTAGCATATGTCGGTCGCTGACCTGACACGTGGCTTGTGACCAGTGGGGGCCGTTCAATATCTGCGAAAAATGAGGCGGATTAGGACACGGATAGAAGACTTTGTCAGAGGACAATGTAGGATGGGAGAGTCATCACATTAAATAAGTGGTGTCCATATGTTTTTCTCCTCCGCCTGACCTGAATCTTTCCGAAGGACAATTTATGATGCAAGCCTTCCTTGATTGGTTGGTTTATGTGTCTGTCCCAGGCGCTTTTGGGGGTGTTGGGTTAAGGCAGTGGTAATCAGAAGGTCCTGGGTTCACATCTCAGTCAAACCCAATTTTCTTGGGTCTTATTCAATCTAAAATATATCCTTTCTTATCATTTGATGGAAAATAGATGTATTATTTGCATATGGTTGTTAGAACCTAGAGGATATCATTCCAGCATGTACATTGAATATATATTGATTATTTAGGCAACCAACATCTGAAAGGACACCTATTGGGATGGCCTTCCAAAAGGATGGTTTTCAGGATTGAGGTCAGGACAATAGCAGATTTATCAAACAGCTTGGAAGGACATTTCAGGTCTCCGTCCTTCTCCCTGTCCTTTGAAATAAATATCCATTTCAATCATGTTTAGAAAATCTATTAGATTATATGCAAAAGGGAGATATCAAACTGGATACAAGGTGGTCAGTACATCATCATCGGTTCAACTCTTATCTATTTTAGCGAATTGCATAAAAAAAGTGTGTACAAGGCCAATGGGGTCTATGAGTATGGTGGACAGTATATAATTCCCTATCACTTCGATACAGCAACCACTGAGAGACACACACACTTTGCTGTTTTCTTGTGTAAACTACATGCATTATCTCATCTCTGTTATCATTTCCCCTAGACTTAGCATCGAGAACTCGTACTCAACGCCCATTGGGTGTTGTAAATGTAGACGGATGTAGACCAGCTAATTGAAACCTTATTCAACACATTCAACCTTTGACAAGGAGTCATTTTTCTATTTACAATTCAAACACTCATAGGGAATTGGCAGTAATCAATAGAATTAATATACAAGACAATACAAATATGAAGAAGATCAAATTGTATCTATCAATTTATAGGGGCATCTATTTCATGAGCTTAGTCCATTGGGAATATACATTAGATCTAAGTCTGCGTGCACATTATAAACTGACTGTGATTGATGCTATCCTAGTAGACCATTAGTCTTCATTACTACTTACTCTCTCAATTCACTCCTAAAATTGTCTAGATAAAGAGAAACAGACGGTACGGCGTGACATTATTTGAACCAGGGGCGCACACGCGCAGGGCCTGTCATGATTTGTCGAGAATTATGCTAGTAATTATTGAGTATCCGTTAGGTTAGATGTCTTCTGGTGAATTCGATGGAATCAATAATATCTGATTCTTAGTGCTTGCTTGAGTGGAAGGTTCAAATTAGATGTACCATTGACTGACATATAGGTTGTATGAAGGCATTATTGCCATCTGTTTTCTTTTTCCTACCAGATTAAATACCTGATTAGACACCTGACTATCCGAAATGATACTCATTAGCGTAAACACTATACGTTGGACCTTGGTGCAGAATAGGCCATATTTTTGAGGTGCCAAAATTTGGAACTCACTACGTTAATTGTTACCAGATAGGGATTACTTTTAAAAAGAGTAGGGGAATACTTGCAATTTTAAGCAGAGTAGCGGTGACTGTAAGAGTATATCTATAGGTAAATTACTGATCCCAAAACTACTCAACTATCTCTCACCATTCAATGTCATCTTGTAATTATATTCCTGCACCGTTGTATATTTAAATTATTTCTACTTTTTATTTTTTATTAACATTTGCATTTTGGGGGATCTGTGAACATTCTCAATGCGACGCTGTAAGTTGTATCAGAGTTCGTTCAGACAATACAACGTTTCAAAATTAATCAAAATTTATAGATATGTATATATAATAAAGGAAGGACTGTTTTGTCTTTGTATTCTGCGGGCTTCATAGTGTTATATCATTCTAGACATACCTAACAGAATAGTCGTCTAAAGGCCAATATGCAGCAGACTCGTTAAAGGCGGACTCTCCGCCTGTGACTAGAACCCACTACCCAATGAACAGTGGTCCAAGTATTCCAACCTGTGAACCCACCACCTACGAGTTCCCTGCCCTGGAGCTAAGCTGTGATGGGGAAAGGGCATTTTCTGAGGCGTGGTTCGATGTTAAGGGGTGGGGAGGCAGAGGGGTGTGGACACGTCCAGTGATGGGGTTAATTGATCGGTACCTGGAGGAGGTGGCTCAGGATCTGGAGGACCGTGGAGAGCGGACAAGGTCATCCGAGAATGCTGACGAGTTGGGGTGGGCCGACAAGAGGGGGCTCCAGACAAGGTCATTATGTGGAGATTCCAGAGCACTTGATGTCGGTACCCGGTTACACGGGGGTAGAGGGTAGGAGAGTGTGTGAGGGGTAAGAGGGTAGGAGGGGAATGGTCCATGGGAGAAAGGGTGAGGGGGTGAGGGCAGGGCCGTGACGTCCTGACTGCCGGCTTCACCAGGAGGATAAAGCTGCTTCCAGTAGGGTCAGCCCAGCCGTTTTTGTCCGGCTTCTGCCTGAACACCTAGAAATAGGCCTTATAAAAGATGTGACCATGCCGCAACTTCCACAGACAATTACTGGCAGGATAGGCGAAATGTCTGATGTGGCGAACTATAAGATAACTAAAGATAGATTTAAGTGATATATATTCACACATATAATAAGCCAAAACCTGTGATGTTTCACTCATACACAAGTATTATTAGTGATCACCTCTACAATTTCGTAGCGTATTGTACAGATTATATTATTGTGAATATCATATTGTGAATATCATAGCAGTAGTTGGGGTCATTTCATCAGCCCCATAATCATTTTTGGGGTACTAATTTTGGAGAATTGTTTCTAGGAAAGTTTTCTCTGCTCTTGCCTTCTATGTGGGGCATTTGAATTATAAGCCGAAATTCAAAAGGCCGCCAGAAATAGCACCTGACCTATAAACATCTGTAGCATATAAGAGGCCCAACTCTGTGTCAAATGACATCACATTTCCTCACCCCATTAGACCACCCACTGAAACAATCGGGAAAATATACCATTGATTGGTATTGGTAGGCAATTTCGTAAAGAATTGTAACATCTTCGAAGATTCTAAATGTAAAAAGCTGATTATAATGCTGCTTGGTCGTAGGAAAAGTATGGGATACACCTAGAAATCTAAGGGCCATCTACTAATGGTGACCATCCTTCCTGTCGTTAAAGAAGGAGTTTCAGAAATGGAAATATATGAGACACAATGGGAGCTAAAAAGACTTTATATATGTTTTATATACATATTCAATCCACCTTACTCCTAACGAGCAGCACTTTTGGTGCATCTAGTGACGCTGGTGGTGATTAACCTCCCCGCCTAATTGGCAGTTGTTCTTTGTCTGGTAGACAAAAGAAAAAAATGAAAAGATGGAAAGACACCTCCATCCAGTGCAAGCAGAGATACTCCAAAAGAATATGAAGCGGATAAAGAAAAATATAAGAACTAACTTTGTCTGGTAGATGCCAGGACCAGATTTCCGAAGTAGGAATAGTCTAGAGCATAAAAACATATCTCTAGAACTTTTCGGTACTGCTTCGGGTTTTTTTCTCGTTTTTTTTCCTCTTAGTACCCTCGCGTCGTTTGTTCTATCTCGATCACTCAATCATTTTCTGTATCTCTCCTGTCAGAGTCAACTTCTTTTCCCATCTCTTTCTCTCTCTCTCTCTCTCTCTCTCTCTCTCTCTCTCTCTCTCTCTCTCTCTCTCTCTCTCTCTCTTCTCTCTTTCTCTCTCTGTAAATATATATGTATATCTATTTATATACTTACACAAACACATTCCACTTTGCCTCTCGCTCTTCTAATTTGTAAACATAGATACATACATGTATATCAATGCACATACACACCCCTCTATATACATCATTCCTTGTATCTGTCTGCGCTCAAGTGATCAACATCTAGATTGGGAACGTAAACAAGAACAACTAGGCCTTCATCCAATATTAACGAACATTGGTTGTAGAGTTGGCGCTCTAATGAAATCATTAACAAGCCGTGGCCTTCACAGCAGACCCACACGATGTTTGGTATTTCAAACACGGCTCAATTTGAGTCCATTCTTTACTCAGGGGCGTGCCGCATTCAACGTGCCTCTTCCTCCTACCCCCAACCCCCATCACACCACCATATGTAGATTGCGACCCAGGCCCTGTTCCAACAAATCACAGGTCTCCTCTGCCTCCTTCGAACAGTTCACTTCGCTGGGCCTTTTGTAATCAACCTTTATAGATTCAAGTGTGGGCATATATATATATACATGAAAACGTCGATGCCTTTTATATACATTGAAATACATATTCGAAAATATATAGCATTTGAGAGTAACATATATGTAACATCCCATGCTCTTGCTGCGGGCTTTTCATTGATAATTCATTTCACTGACATTTGCATTAATTGATAGTTTTCAAATTTTAATCAAGGCTGATCTTCAACAATATCAATATCATCTTGCAGCCAGGGTTTAGGGGATGAATGTTACCCTTGCTTTATAGTAAATACCTCATATAAGAAAATCGCGATCTTCCCCGTGCCGACAACCGTCAAAAGGCAATTACTCGAGAGGATAGCTGCACAAATGCCACAATAGATTTTGAAAAAATACTTATAGACAATAAAGTCATCGCTAGGCGATTTTCTCTTTAAATTTCAGTCATATACGATAAATGTTCCAACTTGTTAACATTCCAACAGCTTAAATGGTGTACCTTTTTTTAGTACACCTCCTACATAATACTGTACATTTGATGTATTGTTGAAATGAGAAAGTGGTCGCTCGACCTATACTTTCTTATCATATATACATGTTTGTATCATTTTGTTTTGAATTTGGAGTTCGTTTTGATGACTTATGCTTGCGATGGGGTTGATGCCGTAGGCTTACCTCGCTGGGAATGACGTGTGGCCATTATAAAGTTATGTTGGAATGGAAGGATTGTTTGTCATTCCGGAAATTGAAATTCAATCCTATTGATTCTGATAATGATAAAATGCTCATTTTATTGTTCATATCCGCTCTCCTGTAGTTGTTATCAGGATCCTGTATGGCCTTTTCAGTTCTGTTTCACTGCCACCTTTATAAATATGCAAATGTGACATGACTTCCTTCACGTCCCACGTAGAGTCGATGGGAAAGGTAACTGTATAGATCATATATAATCATATCAACGTGATATGGGGACTTGAATGTAATCCTGCACGGTGACCATGGCCAAAGTATGACGTATATGTGTGACTTTTACGTCACATGGAGCATACACATGACGTAGGCGTAGCTGTATCAAGATGGGTAATAGAGAAGTCTGCATCAGGAGGCGCCTACTTGATCAAAGTAACGGATGGAGTAATTGCTTCCCCACTCCTGACCCTGCCAGAACACAGAGCTCTAATGCAGGGTTAACGGCTGTCACGACAAGGTGGATGAGGCCGGCTTGAGGCTACCCCAGCCCCACCACCTCAACCTTATAATACCCTATCTGCACTCCTCGACACCACAGCATGGGCTCCCCCACTGTGGCTAGCTACGTTCCCATTCCACATTTAAACTACCCATGCCGACCTTTCCAACTAACTATGAACCAGCTCACGTACTGCAATCTCGGTTTCGCATCTGCGTTATGCAAACATTCATAAAGATTATTTGTTCTTTCTTTATCCACCATATCACGCCTACCATCACGCCAATTTCCCTATACTGCTTATATTTTCTAATCTTCCTGTCAGAACATGCTCCTAACACTTGTACCGGTACTAAATCCCACGACATCCGCATAATTCAGTATACCCATCTTACCGGTTGGTTATTCATCCTACATAAAGCCACTTGGAGTGCGCTTGTTTAGACGGTGGCCGCCTCCAAGACGGCTATAGATATGGACAAAGGCCCCCTGCTTAGTATGTACCTCTTGTTCCCATTGCCCGCTTCCTCTGGGGCGGCGCCGGGGGTTTGGGAGTCGTGGATCAACGCCTGTTTGAGCTGCTCGTTTAGCCTCCCTCAGGGCTAGGAGCTGCAGGTGACTGCTTCACTTGGTTACCATACTTTACGGTCCCCTAACATTGATCCTCCTGTTCATCCAACGCCCTCATTTCCCTCCGCGGTCACTAGGCCTGCCTTTGCCTATATTCGGCACCACAGGCATTCAGAATCGTTTGGTTTGTTATTCATCGTATACAAAGTCCCCATTGAAAATGTACATGTATGTGGACTCTGTAAAGCACTTCCCTTTGTTGATAAGTTGTCATTCATTGGCTTATATTTATGTTTATTCAGAGAAGATGGATACTAAATACAACAAACGATGGTTTTGTGGACAGGCGGCTCTGTAAACCACTCAAGATTGACGTAATTCACTCGTTAACGCTCGTGTAATACTACGCGTCAAGCTCTCGTAGTTTACGGCCGCCTGTTCACAAAACTATCGATCATTGTCTATATATATATATATATATATATATATATATATATATATATATATAGATAGATATATATATATATATACCACTCATTTGGAATTCAATCATTTATCACCATAGTCCCTCTACCCCAGACGCGCCCTGTCAAATGTCTCGCCCCCCAGTATCTACCGCCATCCAGGGTCTGCCGCCGCGAACCCTGCCCCACTCATTCTCACCCAGACACACAGCCCTTAAAGCCTATGTCCATGTCCTATTACACATACAGCCTTCCGCTTCAGTCTCCCTGTCGTATATCCTCATCCTCCTCCTCTACATCCACACAATGCCAGCACACGCCCTCCCTGTTGAGGCCTACCACCCTTGTTCCGTATTCTGCATATCCCCAACCTACCAACTGTGACTCGGACAGCTGTCACACGTCAAGATACGTTCTCCTTTGGAGAGCTAATCCCAATCACTTGCCAACAAATCTGCCTCTCCAGCAGTAACCCCACCCTGCTCAAGCTTCTTTTCACACAGTACAGACTACCATTCTGGTTTAAATCAACTGTATAAATGCCTGTCAAAATGTGCCCCAGCTGAGGTGGAGGTCCGAGGTGGAGTGGAGCGGGAGGGGAAAAGGAGGTGTAGGACTAGGACTACAGGCGACCTAAACACGATCGGGTGTCATCTTACGGGTGGAGAACGCCCTCAAGGGATATGATAGACGGCAGAGGTCGTGGGTGGTCAACCGATGTCTGAACATTAAAATTATGATGTGAATCATATCCACGTAATCTATTACTGGCTAGCAAGTTGCATGAATAGAAGTCAGGTTGGTTAATTAGTGACTCAGGTCTATAGGTTACAACCTATGACAGGCATAATGCCTGTGTCTGAAGCATTATAAATGAAGCAAGACGAGACATTCTTTCCTATGTAGATTTCAAACATACTTATTCACAAATTTTTAAAGAGCAACTATCTGTCTGGTCTTACTCCAAGGTTCCTTGTACTATGGCCCCCAGTCAAGACCATCAATGCAGGCCAGTCGTTACTACTCAGATCCTAACCCTGCTGCACTAATACATATCAACCATACTAATACATATCAACCAACAACCAACATAATATTTCCCATGTTTACCATACAACATATCCTTCGCACCCAGAATCGCTCAATTCAAAATTAACCAACTACCTCTGCCATGCTTGACCAAAGATGTCTCCTGTTTTTTTTATGCACATACGTCCCCTTTGTAATTGCTTCGTGCATTAGAATACAGAAAAACAAACTGGATATCCATACACACCCCACCCTTACACAGGCGACCTCTACCGGTTAGAACCCGACCAACAATGCCTCTGGCTGCGCATGCGTCGCGCCTGCGCACAAATCCCACCTGCGGCATGTTAAAAACAGCCGGGCTTATCGGGCGTTTTCTATTTCCGAGCTCCGTGGATGGCAGACTTGATACCAAATCTGGTGGCATGTAAATGAAGCTAACCGGCTTTCCGTTGTGGCCATTGCACGTCTGTGAGCCTATCTGCGGCTGCGATCGGGCTGGTAAATCAGAGACGCAATCGTGGTGCGCCGCTACGAGGTGAAGCAAGCGGCGGATAAGGCGATTGACAGTGACAGTGTTATTCAAGGAGGAAATCCTGGCTGTGTTCAAAAAGAGACATGGCCGTCTATCTTCCCCATCACGGATAATAGCGGTGTGAGAAACATCTTTGTTAATTCAGCCTGGATTCCTCAAGTAATTTCTGACAAAGAAATGCAATAAAACACTTTTAATTTAAAGGTCAATTCTATTATGCGATCCATGTGCTTTCGCCTTCTTGACAGGGTTGAGTAAACTTCATAGAATTATAACACTTTTGAACTATTCATTAGAGTCACACGGGAAATAAATCATTTTGGTAAGGTTTACATAGCCCGGTTAGATAACATACGAATATGACCATTAGACTCATAATCACTATAAGCTATTCGCATTAAAGTACTAATAGGACATGCAAACGAATATTGCAATATATGTATGTGATACATATCTTTATTTATACCTATATGCGAATCTGAATGTTATATATATAGGTTGGTCATTTTTCTTTCATGCTCTCTTACTTCTTGATTGATAATTGTTCATGAAGTGATGACACTACAATGATGTTATGCTTCTCTCCGGCCCTACCCCATCAGCATCAGGTAACGGGGGCTCGTCTGTTTGTAGCAAATGCACACCGTCTAAACAACAACATAAGACAAACCCTGCGTGCAGCCAGCAGTCAGAGTTGTCTCGGCATGTAGTTAAGCCCCAGGAATTCTGGCTGTATATCAAAGAACTATTAGGAAATGAAGATAAAGGAGGGAACTGTTATTTAGTGGACGAAAGTATAAATAAGGCAGTGCCCCGTGAAGATATAGCCAACTACATTAATGAGTCCTTCAGTATAACAAATTGATTGAGAGTCTAGATTTGATTGAAGGGTCTTCAAAATGTTTGAATGTCCAACTTACCAAGGAAGGGAATATTAGGTTTCATAAAACACTCAAATATATTCAAGGGATCAGCTTCGAATAATGTCTCAGGCAAGATAACCCTATATATATACTGATCACAAATATCAGCTATATACAAAAACGGTAGATAGATATACGATTTCTCATCGCAAACTAGAATGTTTAACATGAACTATAATGCAACCAACCCATAAGAAATTATTACTAATCACTATCTATCGTCTACCAAATAATGATGTCAATCCCTATTACGATTACTTAAAAGAGATAATTCAAGACCAATTATATGAGCAGTTTGAAACTTGGGTTTATGGGGACTTTAATGTAAATCCCAAGAACAACATCTGTCCAAAATATGATTTTCTAAAAGTACTGCTACAAGACACCGGGCTAATTATGGCGAACACCAAGGAGTTTTATAATGAAAAACTATAAGAGAAGAAGTAATATGCTGTACCGAGATGAACTATTTGGGTGCCATTATTGATTCAAACTTTCATATCAAAGACATTGTGAACATACTGCCAAGAAGCTTAAGGCCAAACAAAGATAATTGGTGTGTTTTTTGTTACTTGAACCCAAAAACCTATGCCACAACAAGCGGAGATACGTAAATGAAAGTAGGAATGCATAAAAAACGTGAACAAAACACAGAACAAACGCAGTGTCAGAATTACTTTTGCAAAATTGAAAATCATGTGTACGCATATTTAGTGCGTAAATGAAGGCGGCAAAATGACCCAATCCGTACAGAAGCGTAAATAGGCTTTGATGAACTTTAAGAAACGTATAAGAACGAATAATAAGGAAATAAAAACGTAGGGAATCTACAGCCAGTGTGACTAGATTACGTAGTAAGATATAAAAGCGTCGAATTTGCATATTTGATACCCGAAGGTCGTGTTCTTTCTGATATGTAGGAGAAACGCATGAGAAACAAATGAGGCATGCTAACAAAAATACTTTGTCACGATGCTATCTTCTATGGGAAGGCCATCTGAAGAAGATAAATGCTTAACTATTGGTGTCTATGGGAAGCTGCAAAATTTTCATGAAACCAGATGGCAGCACCATTGTGAAATTTAGTTCTGAGTGTAGACATAGGAGGCATTGCGATACCGACCCACATTTGTCTTTAAAGTTTTCTTTCATTCGCGAAACCTTCAATATTTGATGACCCACCAATCCGTACTACCCGCTCGACGATTTTCCCATTATATCCATCGTTCTTCATATCAAACCTGTCTATACAATGGCCACTCCTCTATTTGGTTACCTTCAACTTCTTCCTTTCTTCAGATCCAGTTTTCTTTATTCCTTATATATTTTCCAAAATAATTCACACAAAATGAAAGACAAAGACCTTAAAATATCTAGAGGACTGAGGTTAGCGGGTTGGGTATAAGATATGTAAGACGTTAACGTCTCCAATAAATTCTAACTGAAATGTGCTCGCCCATTTCATTTGGGTCTCCTTGTAGGCCTACCTCTTATTGGTTGCCGACAGCGATCGGCAGTCTCTCTCTGTCAAATATATCTGATTCAGTCCTGTCGCTGGACGAAGGTATACCAACCTCATCCGATGGTTGTCATATATTTGTATACATTTCATGCGTGATAGTAGGTTGGACCAAGTTGAAATTCATCACCTGGCAAGTGATCTTATTTTAGGTCTCATAGTAGGCCTACGGGTATTACAAAAAGTATGGAGCCAGCCCGGTCGGAATATCGTAGTTGTATGATGGCTGATGGCGCTATTAATTTGTGGATAAAATACAGAATATGGCAAATCCTCCCTATCCTCTAATACGTCCTGCATTTACCCCTTTACTTCTCATTATTTTGTAATACTCTGCAAAAGTTCGACACTCTGCTGACGTATCCATCCTATCTGTCCCATTGAGAATACAGGTCTGTGGCCACCGTGTATCTCTCAGTATCCCGCCACAAACCCTGGATGATCCTTCCCCGTCTACGCCCCCTGCCCATACATCAGCAACACCAGCAGGTAAATCACCCTGGCCCCTGCTCTGCGTCCGCCATAAACATCAACCACTGGAGGGACCCGTGGCTTAAAACCTAAGAATTTAATAGTCCCTGGGCCCGCTTCCTGGAAATCTCTGGTCACCCTGGGTGATTCATTTTGGAGTATGCTTGGGGTTGGCCAAGTTGATATCTTGTTGTCCAGCGATAAATCTTATTAGGTGAGAGGTTGGATTTGATCAAGTGGGAGTCTAAAGGATCGGACGGGTAATAGCAGTTATGTGCGAGCAGCAGTGTAGTTACGGGGGTGGTGAGTAATGTCGTGTGAAAAGCCAAACGTGATGGCAAGAATACACATTATGTGCTGGTATGGGTGCATGACCTCGGATAGTGTCCTCAATGGATAACCATATAAAGGAACATGTGTGTGGCATGATATACAGTGTTTTTTTTAGTTTATCAGTTGGACTATGATAGCATTAACGGTTATCTGGCTGCTTGGGTAGTTGTAGGAGTAGTCGGGTATGGTAGCAGTATATGGGTAGTGATTTCATTCTGTTAACAACAGATCTTCCATGAAATATTGAGTACGCAGGTTTAATTTAGTATGTACACTAGTAACATTGGAGGTTTATACTGAGACGATGAGATAATGTTTGATGACCGATTGTTTTATCCTCTCGTACATCAATGTTCATTTAGGTATTGCTCCGTGCGTTGTTTAGGCGATGAGTTTCTAGTTTCTAGGTTTATCGTAGGCTTAGTAGGTCTTGTTTGACTTTGTTCTTGAATGATATTTTCGTGGGTGGTTCTAGGTGTCTTCTTTGGGGTTTCTTTCATATGGTTTGTCCCCTGTTGGCTGGGCTTTTCTTGCAATCTGCAGTTTTTAAAAAAATCAGTATTCCTTAAATCTTATTTTGTCGTCGCTCCGTGTTCCCTTATAACTATGAGTTTTACAGTTACAGAGTAACCACCGTCCCTTGGTCAGTGAGTCTCATTGATAGGAGAGTTGATTATGGCAGGTTATGGCCGATTCTGATAGGTGATATTTTATCTAATGTTAGGAGAATCGTTTTAAGTGGGTGTTGGTATGTTGGATATGCTGTGCTCCAGAGATGATACGGTAATTTCTCTATTGACAGACGTTATACATGGGTGATGGTATATTCACTTATTATGTGCGTTTTATAGTTTAGTGTGAAGCCGTCCTGTCCCGATATGTATTAAACAATATAATTGATGAATGTAGACAAAATCATAATATTTTCATTTCACACAATAGTTGGGACTATAAAATATAGAATTACAAGATAATGATATATCAGACACAAATATTAATAATAGCTAAAAAAAAACCACCAAAAAAAACCAGTGCAATCAGCAGGGGCACAAAGGCCAACTAGTATGGGAGGGAGAAAAGTTTGTGAGGGATGAGAGTCACTGGTTGAGGGACTGTATGAGGGACGCATTCACCTCTTGTGAGTTGGAGTCCCTAATGTATCCCCTGTGTGCATTAGAACGCCACCCCCCGTATCGTTGAATGGAGAGTTCAGCGACCCCGGCCTGGAAGGCCTGAGTGGCGGCGGCCTTTCTCAGGCTGTGTAGAGTGTAGGTCTTAGGGGGGTGGCCTGCTGTGGTGTTGAGCCGCTCCCACTCCTTTGACAGCGACCGCGTCGTTATTAGCGACCTGTCAACGTTGAGCAGGAACGGATCCGTTGGTATCAGCGTGGGGACCGCGGCGATCATATTCCTCACGGCCGTCACCGGGCACGACCTCGGGTCCGGGGAGGATTGGAGCCTCACGTGTTTTTCCTCCCCTACGCACTGGAGGTTCTTGGCGGCCTTGATCCGTACCTCCACGTGATTTGCCGTGAGGACCACGTCCCCACGTGAGAGGTGTCGCACCGGATCGAATGCCCTGGCCGTAGGGGGGGCGACCTCGCTCTGCCGCAGTGCGGCGTAGTACAGGAGGAGGAACGCGGCCCGTAGGGTCAGGTCGAGGGGCGTGTCCGACAGTAGCTCGAGGATCCCCTGGAGGGCGGCCATGGGGATCGGAGGCTTGACGTTTGGTGTGTAGGCCTTGTTCCTCCTCATGGCGTCGAGGGCCCTCCTGACCCTCACGTCCTCTGTGGCCGTAACGTCTCCGCCCGAGAGCCGTAGGTGTGTCCTCACGTGCGAGAGCTGGTTGGCCACGGTCGCCGGCGAGGGGGCGTGGTCCGCGAGGTACTCGAGGAAGGCCGTGATGAAACTCACGGACGGTGCCTGCGGGTCGGTCCTCGTCCGTCGGCAGAAGGCGAGGTAGGTGGACACGGCGCTCTTCTGGTTCGCGACCGTGCCTGGGGCACGTGCCTCGGCCTGCCGCGCAGATGCCTTCCGTTGGAGAGAGCGTAGCGCCGGATCTGCAGGACAGGCGAAGCACAGGCACGAATGAAGCATGAGTACAAGGCACCACGGACCACAGATCATGATATGTCATCAGGCATGCAGCATTGTTAAAATCCCTCGAGGACAGGTGGGCCCTACTGAGTGCGTCGGCGACCGTGTTGAGGACCCCGGGGACGTGTGTGTAGACCAGGTCGACTTGAAGCTTGGCCTGGACCATCCAGGCCTGTCGGGCACACTCGGCGAGGACGCGGTTGCGTGCCCGCCCCGACGTGAGTGCCTGGACGGTCCCCATGTTGTCACAGAAGACTTCGATCCTGGTCCCACGATCACGGTCCCCGAGGAACGTGTGGAGAGCATATATTGTGTTCAGGGCCTCGAGCTCAGAAATGCAGTCCACGGGGTCATTGATGGGACATACCTGGCACGCGTAGGCCGCACGGCCGTCTGTGCCCCCCACGCCCGAGAGGCAGGCGTCGACCGTGATGCACTTTGTCGCCGGCCCTCGAGGGATGAGGGCGTGCCCATTCCACCCGACGGCAAACCGTAGGAACCACTGGAGGTCCTGCCGCATGTCCGAGCTTACGTTGATGTAGAACCCGTCCATCGACCGTAGGGCCTCCAGTAGTTTGCTGACGAACGGCCTCGCCGGGCGGATGCATTTCGCGACGTGCAGGATCTTGCCGAGGACGGATTGAAGCTGTCGCTTGGTCAGCGACCGCTTCCTGGCGACCGCCCCAACGTGCTCCCGCACGTCCTCCAACTTGTCCCGGGGGATGGTGAGGGACATCTCGGCGGCATTGATGTCGATGCCCAGCCAGCGCACGGTCTGACTAGGGGCCTGCGCCTTTTCCCGGGCCTCGGGGAGGCCGAGCTCGGCGAATAGGTCTCGGGCTATGGCAAAGTCCGAGGCAGCTTTCTCCCGTGAGGGCGACAGTATGATGAGGTCGTCCAGATACATGGCGGCCTCGACACCCTTACCGGCGAGTATCCCCACGATGGCCTCGGCCACACACTGCATGTGATACGAGGACGCGCGGGCGCCGAACGGCATGGCCGTATCACAATAATACCCGCCGTCCCACAGGAAACACAGCAGAGGCCAGTCGAGGGGGTCGCACCTAAAGTTCTTATAGGCGCGCGAGATGTCGATGGTCGCCATGTAGCTCCCGGGCCCCGAGGCCACCAGGCGGGTGACGAAACCGTCGACCGTAGGGAGGCTGTGCTCACGCTCTTCTCCGTAAACCGCGTTCTTCATCACGTACGCGTTGACGCTACGGTCCCGGGGGAAGGTCATATCCGTTATGACGCGGCGGGCCTCGGACCCGCGCTTCTCCCGGGACATCAACGGCGAAACGTGGCACCACGGCTCGAAGGGAGCCTCCGTGAACGGCCCCATCAGGTTTGAGAATCCACTCTCCTTTCTGATAAAATCCCCGACTTGCTTCGGGAATCCGGTGGCGCTCGGATGGTTGGGGACGTCCCGAGTGTCGCTGGCCGGCCCGAGGTAGCCGAGGGGGAAGCCGTATCTTATGAAACCGAGGAGTTCCCCCTTGCCCTCCATTCCCGTCAGGTACTGCTCCCACGCCCGTAGTTTGAGGTCCGTCGGCAGTGTGATCTTTGTGCACAGGGCGTTGGGCAGGCCCGAGGCCCGGACCGCCTCGTAGATGTGACCGTGCGCCGGGGGGCCGGCCTCGGTGATGCTTGGCCCGTCGACCGTCCGGCCTGAGACGCGGAGTCCACGTGGTCGCTCTCCCTCACGGTTGACTCCGAGGCCTGGTCCGTGGTCGTGGAGGCGCTCGCTTGAGCGCGTGTCGTTGGTGGTGCCATCCTAGCTTTCCTGTAATTCACGTGAACTTTACCCGTATTCAGACACTGTCTCTGCACGGTCAGATACTCGGGGAGTATCGAAGACGGCGTGGAGAGTAGGCCAAAAATTGGGAAAAGAAAATACGTGTGAACGTAGTGGAGTACAGGAGCAGAATGAGGCGGAGGTCAGAGACGCGGTGGGCCACGTGACCGCGGGGTTCACGTGACCGACACCAGGGGGGAGTGCGCAGGGTGCGCGAGGGGGCGTGTCAGGGGGAGCAATGACCACCCCTGACCAACGGCCATGGGTTACCAATTCACCCGCCCAACGATGAAGCTTGTTCATACGATTCACCTTTTTTGTATCGACTCATCAAACAGACAGACATGTGGGAGAGGCCTGGGAGAATACCCAGTCAGGAGCCACAAGGCCACTGACAGGGCTGGACGATGTAAACCCGTCACGGACTAGTGTTTAATGTGACGTCATTACCTCCTGGTCCTGACTTGAAGATTAGCCAGATCGGCTCTCAGCTCGATCGCTGCTCTGTCTGGTACAAGTGCTCCCGTAGCGGGTCCCTGGTAAGCTGCCTAGCAGCGACCGGCCACTCTGAGGTTGTCGGCGGGGTAGAGATGAGAAGTAGAGGTGTAGCCAGCAGGCCTACAAATAGGACCCCTGGAGACAGAATGGAAACTGACAGAATGAATTCTACTATATCTACTTATAACGCTTTTGAATGAGGAATGCATTGAGTATCTGGACATTATTTGCAAGGCAGACACTCTAGGGTGTGTTTAACCTGATAAGGAGGTACTACAACCAAAGAGAATCATGTTTACAAGTGAGGATGTATGGTCCAGAGCGTTGGGATATATCTAGTGGCAATATAAAATGCTAAGTGTAACCATATAAGGAAAGGGAAATGTTATCAGGATGGAGTGAATGGCTAGCTAACCAATAGACCTGATATTTGTCCATATCAGTGGGTTCTAAATCTGTTACATACATGATGGTTAGATCATAATTACCAGTAATCAGTCATTTGCATATTGATGACAGAAAGAAGCCGCATTAAATCTACTTCATATTGAATAGCTATCTTAATTCGCGAACTTTGCTCTAACTGTTTCACCTGAAAGAGGCTGCGTTTGGGTAAGTGAGTAGTTCTCAAAACCCACAGGTTTAGTGTTCATACTTTATCATCTTCTATCGATCTAGCTTATATATTCCTGATCTTATTTCAGGAATGTAGTTTCTTTACACGAAATATAAAAGTTGTTCTTCTTCATGTGTGGTTAGAACACTCAGTATCACAGATTTGGTAATTTCATTTCATGTCTCGTACTTGTAGAATTTTAAAAGTTTAAAATTACTGTCGCTGTTTCCGCAAGGTCTTTTGACAGGTACATATGATTGGGTTCCCCATATTGGATCTAAAATGAGGTTAATTTTATATCATAATTAGAGAGCCATTGACTAACGCCATTGATCATGGTTTCAGCGTTCTGGTTTATGTGTCTATCATTATTAGTCTAGTCACGGGCCTAGATAAAGGTATATGGTCTTACTATCAAGTTCCTGCCTTACTCAATTGCTTTGTTACTGCTGCAAATTAGTCTAGAGCTGTCCCAACTATAATGAAATAATCTGTCAGCTAGGTTTCTTTGAATCTACAGTATCATATATATACATAATACATCAATTAAGCTGATTATAGTTGCAAGAAACAAATTAAAAACGTGACGTGTGGGTATAATTATTCAACAATAAATCTTCAAGATGATATATATTTTGGTAGGGTCATCCAGTACATGATAAGGGCAATGTGTCTGAATGTTTCTGTGGACGGAAACGCTTACAATTTTATATGTCCAATCCAATAACAAAAAGAGAGAGAGAGAGAGGCCCATACCGAGATTCAACGTGCGTCATCATTTAGAATGAGGGTTTATTTGTTTTTTAATCTCTCTGTATGGTGTCGCATTCAATTAGCTAAGTGGAATCATCAGTGAAGCTCCAATACATCCGAATTATAAGGAATTATTAAACAGCTCCAACAATAGGCATCTTAGCTATATCTGGCCCCTATTGCTTGCTTGAGGCTCTAATCGACGTCTCTTGACTCACAAGTTAAGTATGAAGTACAAAGCTGGAAACCTGCTCAGTTCTATTAGATCACCCGTGATTTAGTAGAATTCGATCTCAATTGGGAACTAACGATCCGAGATCACCATTCAAGGAGAAACATGATAAACACTCGGAAGAGCTCAGTTGTGTAAACGTCCACATACAATGATTATGGCGAATGATAACAACAGTGTGGGAGTCGTATTCTTTTACCGTAGTTAAAATATATGTGCTAGCTTATTTTAGATAGAGTGTCATTGCCATGGGGTGTGGCACCTATGGTAATCGCATCATGTTATGTGACAGATGACAGTGCCCAGGTGTGTATGTTGAAAACAGGGTGTTGAGTTCGTGTCATTTATTGGTGCTCTCAAAGGTGGCCGGGTTGTGTACACTCCAGGCAGCAACAGTACCCCAGTAATTGGTGCCATCCTACCCATTCCAGCCCCACCTCATTTTCCCCCCCTTTGATATACACCCATTGACGACCGGTACTATTCGACCTCTGTAAAGAGGCATGTGTTTATCCACAGGCCAATACCTGGAATGCGGGAGGACTGCCATATGATAAGTACTTGCGTGTGTATATATATATATATATTATCAACATATAATCCTTGTGAAGGCTTGATAACATTTCCGTCGTTATGTTTTGAAGGCAAAGGTGCAAAGGTAACGTTTCTACCTAAACAAAAGAAGTCTTTCCCTTTCAATGTTCCCCGAAACTATGTTTTCTTCTGAGATTCAATAATTGTCATAAAAGTGACGTCTGGCACTCTCTTGAAAGTCTGGAAAATGGCAGCAAGTTGGTCTGAATGGGCTCCAGAGACATTTATTTTCAATTTTATTCTTAAATGCATTTTTAACTTACAACAAAACAGTTAAAACTCCGAATAATGATGCCATAATAAAATCAGGATGGGGTAAGCGAATTATTCAGAATTAACTTTTCCCTTGTTCGTCAAATACTGGTGTTGACAGACCAGATAATGTCGTTCGTGGTACGCGTCTCAATAAGAAATTGCTGAAAAGCACGGTTTACAGGGTTCCAAATAATTAACGCTAGGGGGCAGCAGCGGGTAATCAATATGCTAATTCCCCAAAACAAATACCAGATGTCGCTGACTGACGCCAAAGGGAGTAGATTGGCCACCACCTTTGTCTCCGACTTAGAGGTTGGACTGGGCCGATCGCTTTCAGGCCAGAGAACTTGATACAAATATCTCGAAGCAATGTACACCTTGGGACATCTGGAATATAAACTATGAATATTCACTACAGAGCATAATTAACTCAGCTAATTGTTAACAAAGTCCAACTTCATGGTCTCTTTATCAAAATACACAAAAAAAAAGGAAATAATAATATGGATAATGGACTTTGATAGTACGGCAATCTCAAACCGCAATAGCCTGTTGTAGCAGAGACAACCATGACAAAAGATCTACTTGAAATATTATACTCTCTTATCCGGCAGAGATTATGATTCTGGTAGTAAGACGATCAGCAAGGCGAGTGCAAGTCAAGGTGGTTCAGTTGAATCTGCTAGAGCTGACGTTAGTGTGCTCTGGTGGTCTTGATAACTAGTGTTAACGTTGCAACTTTTCTAAGAATCGCATTTCCACAATAAGGAGTGGAAACAGTTACGTCATTATTTAGCAGCACTTTATGATCAATGTAATATATTTTTACTGGTACATGGGAGTCTAGTATGAGAGTGAGTGTGAGAGAATGCTGAAGATTCATTTTTATGAAGATGCATAAAGTTTGGTGGTTGTCAAAAAAAAGATAAGATTTGACTTGTGCTGTGGTGCCGTTTATTTATCCAATCAGGTGATTTGAGACAAAGGAGAGGATGCAAAACCTAAGTGAATCTTGGGGAAGCAATGTCTTTTGCTACTATTCCGTTAAGAAAATAGAATGCATATGCAATCAAGAAACTTGTCAAATATGTGCTAATGTGCTAAGGTTGCTGTATTAAGGTACCTTTCTTCTTCATTAGATATTATTTTCAAATTTCTTTATTGATCATCTCTAATACAAAAGCTCTTTCAGTGGGTAAATATAATCGACTGGTTATCATAACCCAACCAAATACATCAGGTTATAACCATGTTATATGTAGGCCGAGATTTTGCATGAACAAAACAATAAAAGAAAACATCCAACTGACATCCCTTATGTCGTTTAATTAAAGAAAACACAGAATGGGATACTCAGTACATCAACAATTATTGGTACTAAAATTATCTTATGAAACAAGAGGGGCCTCTCCCCCAACACCCTCACCAACTATGTATGATCATTTTAATCTGATTTTCTTTAGAGTTGACTATGGGGTACGGATAATGGTAGGTTGTACGCGGGTTGAGATGGAGATTTACTGGAGGATTATCTACGGATCACAATGTGTGATGAGTGATTTAAGTGCTATGTGTACTTTGAACCAATACCGAGCTCTGTGGCGGCAATAATGCTAAGAGTGATGATCTAGCGTCGACCCGTCGTGTCAGTTCAGACATGGCTGCCTGGGTACACTATGACAGGGACTCCAAGGCTGAATACACACTGGAGGGAAAGTTCTGGTTCGCCGCTCCTCCATAGCGGCAGGCTATGCAAAGGTGCAGTGGGGCTGCCAGTCTGAAAGGGGCTATTGGTAATAAGGCTTGGTGCTTCAAATAGATGGCAGCGGGTATTACCGGGATCAGGGTACTGGCAAGGTCCTGGGCTAGACACGATTTACTGCCACGTTCGCCTCACATATTCTCTCCCAAACGTAAAATGAGTGGAGCCGATCCCCTTCACACCTGCGGGGAGATCCTTCGTTGACAGTATTCAAATTGGAATCTAGATTGAAATATCCAGAGGTTCCATAAAGCAAACTCAGCCAAATAAGCTTGCACGCTGATTGCTCAGTCAGGTTCATATGATACCAGGAGAACTCTGCTGGCACTGGATGTATAAAAATTAATCTATCTATCTATCTATCTATCTATCTATCTATCTATCTATCTATCCATCTACATATATATATATACATATATATATATATATATATATATATATATATATATATATATATATATATACATACATACATACATACATACATACATACATACATACATACATACATACATACATACACACACACATACATACATGCATACATACACAATGACTTGAAATTAGTATATAAAAAACACAAACAATTCATGTTCAAATGGATTTCCCTTCTGTCTAGCTAGAAGCCTTTTTCTAAATCAAATGCTTCTTGCTTCATGTATTTAACCTTATGTGTTTTTTACAACTAATCCATCCTTTCATAAATCCCCTTGACGTGTGGCGTTCTGAAGGTCGGATTTAATCAGGTGAACAGACGTCAATAGTTATGACTCACCGTTCTCGGCTCTGCTTCTTTAGTCAATCTTATATCAAGCTCCATATGATACAATCTTTAAGATCAAGAAATTGAGATGAATATAATTATATTTCGATATCCATGTCCTTATGAAGAAAGAGATATTAATTGCAAGTTGCAATAACAGTGGTAAATCATGTAATCATTCTTGTCAGTATCTTAATTATTTCTCGTTTTCCATTTATCTACAGATATTTCTTTCTGGACCACATTGCCTATGGGCGGAGCATTCTGGACGGATCTCTGTGTCAGTATGGCATTCCGTATGATCTGCTATCATTGCAAAGAAATCCAGCCCCTGCTATACACAGTGGATCATCACACGTGGACATGCTGATCGTGGACCATGGATGCCGTCACGCCGAGTCCGCCACCACGTGGCCAGTTCTGGTGCGGCGAGCAGCTCAGCCTGAAGCCGGTCTGCGGGGATCGCGCGGCCACCACGAGGTACTGGTGTTGGTGTGAGTGGTGAGCGTGGTAGCGGTGCTGTGAGCCGCGCCTGGCGACGCCCCGGAGTTGGTGGTGCAGGAACTGGAGTAGTAGCTGGAGAAACAGTCGTGAGCGCGCTACGCCACACTAAACCATACCAGGCATCACTGCCTGGGTGGCGGGCCTCGCGGGATAGAGTCTGCCGGCGCCGGCAACGGACACAGTGGGCGTTTGGCCGCCGGGGACGGGGAGCGCCCAATGAGCCCGCCGACCCGCCGACCCGCCGATGCTGAGAGATTGTCGGAATAGGAAGTGGACCTCATCGAGTCTCCAGTTTGTGTGAAAGTGCTTGGTCTCTAACCTCCATCACATATAGTAAGCATTTCTCCGTGCTTCGTCATGTACTTTGAGCTAGGATAGCGATAAAAGCTTACGTCATGACAGGATTGAAGATATACGTTACAGAATACTTTATTCGAAATGCTCCTGGAAATTGCACGTTATTGTATCCCTATTAGGTGACTGGGATACATTCAGATAAAGGGCAGTAGACGGAAATACAAGATACCTGCCCAACCCCCGCAAGGGGCTGGATCATCCATGACGCCCGCCGACAGGGCAGCGTGTCACGGAGGGGCGACCCAGTAACACCCCCTGCCAGTACCCCTCTCGAGTCACCCTGTGGGCGCCATGTGGCCCGGCGGAAGCAGGACACGAGCCCGGGGGAACGGCGGCGCCGACCACGACCACCATGAGACGTGGCAGGCGTCAGCCGTCTCCATGGCGACCCATCATCACAACGGACGGGTGACGGAGCGCGGCCGACCCCGCGCCCACTCGGCGCCGGAGTCGGTCCTGCTGGATACCGGGCAGGGGTTGAGCGGGGCGAGCCTTTACCTGAGCGGTCATTGTCTCCCACCACCTCCGCCTCCCCCTCCTCCGCCTCCACCTCCCCCGCCACCACCGCCGCCGCTGATCTCCAAGGCGTCCCCAAACGCCGCGGGGTCGACGTGCGTCCTCCCGGGCGGATCCCCTCTCCCGGCCATCCGACAAATGCACAATGGTCTGTCCTCCCAAAATATCAACCGACTGGACGGGGTGGGGAGCGGCGGCGTGTTGTGGGCGGGACGCGGTGGCGGCGGGGCGGCCGGGACGGGAGGGGCGGCCGGGGCAGGCGGCGGTATGCTGGGCGGATCGTGCAGGAGGGGGCCGCCCGGGCGCCGTAGACAGTTTTCGGTGCAGAGTCGGCGGGAGAACCTGGAGATGAAGTGTTGTCGGATTAACGTGCTGCTCGTCTTAATGCAGGTGTCGCTCGGCGTCGTCGTCACAGCTCTCGGCTTCTACATGCGCACGTTGAGCCCGTCACTGCACGTACGTGAGTGTCCCTTCTGGGCCGGTATACCGGTAAGTGACCCCTTCACTTGGCCATCAACTCTATCAGTAGCCGAATAGTATAACTCCCACTCCCAGGTCACTCATCCTAACCACACCTTACCTCCAGTGTCACTGACACAAGTGGCTCTGCGGGTGAGGTGTAGGCCGCTTACACTAACAACCTTAGTATATATACCTCACTCTGCTGTGCCATAGCCTGAATGGTGTTTTGTACCCCTAATATTTCTAGTTTCTATATCATTGTCAGCATCATGAGTCTTTATCAATAACATGAAGGTGTACTTATATATGAATTCATGAGTGTGGTCGGTAGAGTGTGTAAACACGATCTTTTTCATGCTAGTCAATGCAATTGTGTAGGTATAGTTCCTGCCAAACAGATACTTCCAGCTACATACACCGAGGGTAGGGTGAACCAACTTTATGTCGTGTTTTCACCTGCCGACGAAAATTGTGTGCACTCTGTACAGAAGTTGGTCGGTGGTTCTCTTTGAGTTGTTTATGTGCTAAAAATCGTTTGTCCTAAATGACACAATATTTGCCCACCTGTTGACCGATTATGTGTTCCATGTTCACCGATAATTCAATATATGTAGGACCGGACCATCCTGAAGGTTAAGCTTCCCTAGTGAACATAGAAATCGGTGGCAGTGAGGACGAAACGCAGTTTTTAGATGGTAACGGAGGTGTGCACCAACCGATTTTTGGTCACTGCCTGGTCTGATCTCGTCGGTGGCCTCATAAGTCGGTCGGTGGTGCATATTGAGTAATGTTGGAGAGAAAAGTCGTTGACCTTTTTCGTTTCTATTATCGCACTATCGCATAGTCGGCAGGTGGAAACGAAACTTTAAACGCAAATACCTGAAACATGAAACCATTTACTCTACATCGCATGGTTTGAATGCAACATACACTGAGTAAATTTACAAAACAAATCCAAATTGAGAGGGGCAAATTTCAAAAGTATACTTGGCTTGTATATTGCTATTTCACATGAGTGAATTACACTATATATTACGCGTTTAAAATTGGTTTAGCGGGCGATGCCTGCTATTTGGTATTGGTATGAGCCTGAAACACCCATGTTTGCTAGGCTAACATTTCCAATCAGGTCAGTGAATCTTTTTAGAGGACTTCAGCTTGTTCTAGTGTGAGCTTAAGGGCCTGAAATCGTATCATAAGCCCTTTAAAATTAGTTATAATACCCCAACTACATTCGTCAGATCCCGAAACACATTAAGAAACATAACCCACACTATGACATTTGGTTTAGTTAGGGTAAAGGTTCTTGATACGTTTTAATATCCAGACGAACAGAGGAAGGGTCCTATATTTCCTCAATATATTATGTATCACCAATAAGACCTTTGAGAAACAGTTGTACCCACCCAACTGCCTTTTCCTACAACATTGGCTAATGACAGCTACAATCTACACCTGCTAGCCCTGCAGTATAATTAACCTTCCCTCCATACCCTCATCACTCCGCATTAAAGTTTTCCTCTTTTGTATTTCTTTTTTTCCCCATTTGTATGTGAAATTTGCTGGAGGAACTGGCTTTTGCAATTCCGCAGGGGAAGCACTCCACTTTCCCATATACTCAAAGGAAAATGACGGCGCACTGAGCATAGTGCCTGTCTACACAGTGTGAAAGCCCTGGAAGGCCGGGAGACGTACAGAGAGCCCCCTCTCCCAACGTTGTTGAATGATTTGCGGGGTGAGCATAGGGAGCCCTCCGCAACAGAGACATCCGCAGGGAATGTGTCCATTTCTTATATTCATGAGTTGTAGCGCTCAGAGGGATTATCCATATGCCAGTATGCTATACCCTGGCTAGAAATACCACCAAAAGCTGTGGTGTGATGGATACAATAGAAGTACAAACAATGTCTCATACAAATTGTTTTGTTTCGGGGATCCATGTCAGTTATAACATATACGGATTGTTACCGCGTGAAGCCAAGGATATGTGATATGTACATCAATTTACTATCTATAATTAGTATTCTAATTGAGGAAACTCATTAAGGAATAATGCAAGGATAAAAAGCTCATTTAGAACCTTGGCTGCCAGCAGGTTTTTCTCATGCATGTGTTCCTATACTGTTGTTTGCCCTTTTCTCACATTAACCAAGGGGATTTCAAGGTATTACGATGCACATATTCACACCAGCCCCTTGTGACGTTAACTTTGGATGTTTTATCACAACCATAGTACCATGGGTTACCCATACATTACATTTTTATCGCGAGTTAAGAAATAGTATGTGTGGTAAATCATCTAGCAATAAAAAGGTAACCGACAGGCGAACAAAGATGGCTCAGAGCGCCTTCAAAAAACCTCTGCGGGGGAATTCAAATAAGAGAGTGGAAAGTCACAGCTGACACCTTGATAAAAATGGGACTGGATTTGTAATGTTTTTTAGACACCTTTAAAAATCCAATGCATTTCAGATGAAGATTATATCTACTGAAAATCAGGTGATGGAAACCGACTTTGATTCTTCTATAAGCAATTGATTAAGTATGTCCTGGTTTCCAGAAATAGAATATCGTGCCATTACAATTTTAATGTTTCTGTCTGTCTCTGTGAATTCACACATTACCGTGAAGCTATAATTTTATGAATCTATGAATTTATGAAGCTGAAATATTATGAATTAAACACGGCATGGAAGGATAAAGAGATGGATAAACGGACGGATGGATGAGTGGATGCATAGATGGACTGGCTTTAGAGCAATACCTCACAATGCTTCGTAACGGAGGCCTGAGTATTAAAGATTCTATATAGCATTTAGCAGAAAGTGATGATCAATTGCTTAGCGCCTTGCAGAAGAATTGTCCGTAGTGATCCGTTTCCGTAACCTGTCAGATACAATTAACAGGTGTGCTCTACAAAGGTCAGCGTGTTCAACATAGCATACATAAGGTCGGTTGGTCTTTTGGCCAAACCACCCACGGCTGTGTTCACACGTCGATAACCCCGTTGGCATTTCAACACCTTCACGGCTTGAGTATGGCAAGCCATATCTCACCACATAAACGACCACTATTCATGAAGCTATTATATAATCCTATGGAGGGGGGGGGGGCACTGATCGTATCTCACCATATCTTGATCATATTGTGTCTCTTCCCTCTGCTTCTCATGATGTACATTACTTGATATATACCTAACTTTATAAGAATCATTTTGTTCAGTTATTTCGTGTTCTTCTAATTTTCATCTAAACGGTGCATTTGCTCTTGTTCTCGTCACTTTGCCATAACCAGTAATGATTTGATTCGAACAACATATACAGTTTGGTTTTCAGTTTAATTTACCATGAAATACATACATTCTATATTAAGTATTATTTTGTGTGTTTCCAGTCTGATTTAAGCTAATGCCTTTCAAATACCGCCATATTTACCTAGGCTATAAATATAGTCATCATTATGTCAGAAATAATCGTGATAACATATGAAGCTGTAGTTGATTAAATATTAAAACAATGTCTCTCCTCATCATGAGAACCGCTTTGTCTTTCCGTGAATAGTAGCAAATATATAGACATATAACCCACGTACGATCTATGTATGGTATCCGATGTACATTGAGTGTGAACTCAGAATGTAATCTGTTTTAGTCCATCTTAATAATAGATAAAGTGATGTTTGCATAACTAGAATTTTGAGAGGCAGAATATGCTATAAACCAGGCTTTTTGATGTTTCAGGTCTTCCTATTCACAAAACCAATAATATTTTGTAGGTGTTGAACTATATCGCTTCGACGAGTTTGCATATATCATCAGGTTCTACCTAGTCCTATCTCTGTAATAATAACTGTTATAAATTTATCTGGAAGTTGCATTTTTGGAGGGTATGCCATTGACAGCTGGTTGCATGCATGCTATATATATACCAGTCTGGTTGGAGTTCCCAAGTTACCACAGTGGCTCTTGCGAACTAGGGTAAACATGTAGATTTACCTGCCTTGGTACAGTGCTGCGAAATGTTTCAATTTACTCAGTCATCTTCACCTGTGTGAGTGGTTGGAGCTGGGTACAGAGCTACTCACTGCCATACGTCGGACTCCTCGGCACTTACCGCTCCACAAACTGGGAACATGTGGTTCAATTTCACCGACACCATAAATCACATGTTCACCAGAGGAGCGCCACCTGGGATAGGATTGTCGTGTCACGTGGTCCTGGTTATGTCACGTGACACCTAAGAGCGGGTACAAGATGGCGGATGCCAAAAGGAAGAAGCTCTGCTTTCCCCTCTAAGTGCGACGGATATTTAATCAGATTTACTCTTCATATAATCAAATGATGACGCTAGATTCTGGTACAACGGGAGTTTTAAAGTGGTACCGGTATTGAATGGTATTCATATCCGGAATGCCAATGCACTAATGAGCTACGCATGCGGTTGGATCCCCAAGGTGGCAGCAATCCACCCATTCCCTCTGTACGGGCTCCGAGTTGTTTTTCAAATTCTTGCACGTATGTGGTAACTATCCCTGTCTAGGAGTCAAATCCAACTGATCTGATATGAGGTTATACAAGGAGAAATTGTTCTTAGTTTACCAGCGAGATGATCCTTTGAATGAGGACCACATAGCATGGGTTATTTTTTGTCAGGTCTGGTCAGGTCGTGGGGCCCAGGGCTGCTTCAACCCTCTTCACCTCATGTCGCTGGGAGAAGGCTACCAGAAGTCCTATTACCGACCTGAAAAGATGACAAACTGCCAGCTGTTGCAGTGGTTCTAAGTGGCTGCGGCCCCCGGCGGGCTGTCCACGAATGCCGCCTTGTTAGTGCCGTCAGTTGTCGGCTCGAGGGAGGCATATCACATGGTGGAGTAGGTGGATAGTGGCCATGGAGCTCTTACCGCATATGTACAGCACCACTCCCCTATCTGGTAGCTATAGACAGGATCTGAGCATGGGCCTACAATAAGTACACTCCTCCGTTCGCACGAAGCAAGACATCAAGGACGTACATATTTACCCGAAGGATGCCCTCTCCAACCTCGACTGAAACCTCTTCCTCAAGAGACCAGCGTTAACACTTTGTAACAGTCGCTGGCTTTAGTCCTTAGGCCAATGTGATTGTGGCGATTATATCTGGTGGCTAAGTGCTACCCTATGGATGTTTTAAACCAGACCCGTAGGTTAGTTCGTGACTAGGTCAATAACCCTATACATTCAGAATAAAGGCAAGAGATTTCAATGAAATTTAGTTCTATTGATAAACCTACAATCACAACAGAAAGATCTGAAGCCCGATACTGGCAATCAGTTACTAAAGCGGTTACTTATGGCGGAAGCAGACACACTTAACTGAAGTTTAATAGTAGTTAATTACCCGAGGTACTTACAATTTTTTTTTTTTTTTTGACAATTTTTATTAGGGTACTGTATTATTTACATTCACCGAACTCGGCATAGGTGCCGTTCTTCCGCTCGGGCCCTTTGTCAGGCGGGTCTTTTCGTTGTAGATTTTCCAAACATTCTTACATATATGCTTTTTGGTACTTCAAGTATGCCAGAGCTTATACGTGGGCTAACGGTGAAAAGATGGTAATGAGATGGGATGAATGAGTTTTCATCTTGGCATAACTTAGAGTGACAAACTTTCTTTCCAACCTACTATGGATCACTGAACCTAAAGGGAGAGAGAGACTTTGGTGAATATGAAATTGTTAATATCCAAGTTATGTGCATCATCATAGGACAGCTTGTGTTTGAGTATATCAAGCAACTGTGGTGACTGGATCATTGTGTCATTGTCATGTACCATAGAAATATGTTTTGGCAAGTCGTAGTCACAATCTGTGCCAGTCCATATAATTCTTATACATAAAATAGACATATATAGTACGAGGATAATATTTGTTTCGCCAGGTTACTTAGAGCTATTAATACCTTGTCGTAATCACAATCAAGGTATTTGTACGGGGAGAGTAGCCTTTGTTTATTTCAAGAATTTTCTTACAGCTATCAATACCTTGTCGTAGTCACAATCAAGGTCTCTGATAGCCGAAGGGGAATTGAAGTTACTATGAAGCCTGGGCACTGAGGTGCTCCATGTACTCTGGGGCGACGATATAGTGCCGCAGGTGAGTAGGAACCCTAGTTTTAACCACCAATAGAGTACAGAAGACCGCACTGCATGAGATCCCAAGTCATTCCATCCTAACAGAAGGCATGTCGCAAGAGACCTACCCACCTGCTGAGGACGCAGCCATACAAACAAGGTGGGTTACCTAATCTGGAGCAAACCCATAGCACTTCCATGCATGGGTTCAACTATAAAACCTCCAAACAGGGGCAGGATTGCCACTTCCTCTAGGGAAGATAAAACAAACCACTCAATACCCACGCCCTCTACTACTCCTAGTCTCATCACACCAATAACCCCCTCACACTGACACATATCATGCACCCATTTAAAGAAGCCTCACTCACCTGGGCTATAATATTTTCAGATGTTATCGTTTTCATATCACCTAATTCTTTTATATTCCTTTGGAAGACCTCGTTGGGAAGACTCATCCAGCCCTGATAAAGCCCCCTCGTCGAGCCCCACTCTATCTTCCAGCCTACCACGAAGCAACAACCCTCCTCATATAAGCTATCACGCTATATATGAAGCACCTTCTTCTTTTATTCCCAGCGCCTTGTGGCAATGTCTTCAATTTGTGATTCGCAGTTGGTGGTTCAGCCGCTCTATGTTTTGATCGGTGTGGGTGGTTGGAATGGTGAGGGTGGCGGGGACGTGGGGGAAGTGGAGGTCGGGGAAACGTTGTCGCGGCCCATATTGAAGGTGCAGCCCGGCAGTGATTCATCCTCGCCCGCCGTCCCGCCCCATCTATCACGGGCAAAGGGTGGGGACTCCCTGAGGCCAGGAATCACCTCCACCTCATTGCTTCCCGCCAATACGCCATGGCTAATATACGCATGCGCCAACAATCTGCCCCTTCCCCTCCCGCAACCAGCAACTCACACCAACTAAATCCTCTCTGCCCATGTCCCTCCCTCACCAACGCCCACCACGACCCCAGCTATGGCCCAACTCTGAGCCGAGCATCGTCACTTATTAGACCGCTGTGCACTGGTTGCATGACCTGTGTAATAAATAGGTGATAGCCGCCTCTTTCAGAGGAATTCAAACCATAGGCTGAATATTGCTCCTTTGTAACAATTCTTGGTGTTTGTAAATTATAGTTCCATATACGATATGAAAGCCTAAAGGGTGAAATAATGTTAGAAGAGGATGAATGGACCATCCCTAGAGTGCCTGGCTTAGAGTCGGGTTTCAGGAATAGATGACACTGTGGTCTCTGAAGTCATTCATTTCTTCCAATTAAGAACGGCTGTCAAGGCCTTGCATAATGTGCAAGGACCGTACACCGAGTAACACCCAGTTTCAATGGACGTGTGGGCAACTGCCAGGTTTTGGTGGGTTTACAATAGGAAACATGATATCTTTAATATGTTACACATTTCAGCTTTTCCTTGATGATTTTAAAAGGCGTCAATTAGAGATACATAATACAAACCTAGGTCCGCTGTCATCCTTGGATCAATATGAAGGATTTAAGAACAGGTGAGGTCATTTAAGGCCTTCCATGCTTAGGTCCTGTGATTTAATACAACATTTGATCCTTTGAGTATCATGCAATTCGTTTTTTGCTTCAAATATTTTCTGATGATTCGAGATTTCATCTTTGGTATGGTTTACCACATGAACACTTCTTCAAATTTGACTTGACCAACGAATATAGAGAAAGTTTCTTTACTCGTTGACTTGACCTAATGTCGCTTTATTTGAGTTCTGGTTGTGGAGTAATCACTCGAGGCAAAGATGGGTAAGATTACGTAGCATACCAAAATGAATGTCACTTTTTCTGTGGCTAGGAATCTAGCGCAGTCTTTTTTTTATCTCACCCCATCACCTATTATCCACCCAGTACAAAGTGTCGATAGGAAACACATATGGAGCGTGTATAATATTAACCTAACAATGGAATGAACACAAAGGCATAAATCGAGGTAAATATATATAACATGGCTTTATGAAGGATGCATAACATACATAAAGTAGCCTACACATTAAGATACAATACCTAAAAAGGTGTTTCAAAAAACGAGTGCTAAATGTTTTCAACAGGGATATTTGGTGTTAAAGACTACGAGGACTGAAATCAGTGTAAATGAAGACCACATTGTAAATGTGTTGGATTATGTTAGAAAGAATGAGAAGCATAGTAAGATAGAGTTAAATACTCCCTACTCTGTGTGTATTGTCTAAAACAGATTTGACTGAATATTGTGAAACCAACATTGTACGTTCCATCAAAGTTGAGTTCTATTAATTTGCAAAGAGCGTTTTGCAAGGAAGAGCAATGAGAAATTATTGATTGCAATAAAGATTTAAAACAAAAAAAAGAAAAACATCTAGATAATGTTAGACCTTATGAAAAAAAAGTAAGACTCAATTACGTCTTGTCCAAGTGGATTGAGTGGTGGAATGACCGTTACGCCGATAATTCTATAAGTGGATACCACCTGCGTGTCTTATATACCAAACATTAACAGACACGTATACTGCAGTGAATAAGGATAGATATGAGCGGTTGCTTCATTTATATGAAATGTTATGTCTGTGATCCGTAACCCTTTGAGGGCGGATGATACTTCAAGACATCACCCAGACCACGACGGGTGATGCCTCGGAGAATCATCTAGACCAGAACCGGTGGTGCTTCATGGTATCATATTTGTATTATTTATAAAAGATTGGGTTTAACAAGGAATTAATGGATCAGGACTCATGACATTTTCACAGAATTTAGATGTAACAACATATTCCATATTTCAGCGGAAACATAAGGATAATGTATCATTTCACGCGATTAAACAATCAAATTATTATTATGACCGCAATGTTCCCATCCCCTAAGGATATACACTGATATTGATGGTAACACCCGATCTTACAGGGGCGGTTTTGCCCGTCCATATAGGGTTAAGGATCTGTCGGCCTAAAAGCAGACCACCGGCTACTCAGACCTCCTCCGTCGGCGGGTAAAGTACTATAGAGGAGTTACGTTATCTCTAACAGCAAGCAGACGAGACCCCGAACCACTTCCAACACGATCTGCTCTCTCGGCCTCCAGTCTGACTACTCCTCAGCTACTCCAGTACCCCGCATTTATTTACCGTGTCTCTCAGGGAGTAGCTCTCACCCTGGCCTACTTCTGGTCACATTTTCTTCACTCACACTAAGGATAATAGTTCCAGCCAATATGCTTTGCTTATATCTCCATCTGTTCTCGCCAGGCTACATTCAGCAAGCAGCTCACAAGAGGAAGACTTCAAAACTCAAGGAGCTGCTGGGAAGTATTGCAATGCATGGCAGGGAACTTGTGTTAAAGGGTTCCCGAGGCATACAAGGCGGCTGATCTTGTTGACTTTCTGGTGGTCGCTTCCAGAACGCATCCCCAGAGGCCCAGTGTATACAACCGTAGATTGGTTTCCCTGAATGCTTTCGTCTCCTCCTTTATCTGGGCTACCTATTCAAGAGGCTACTTTAAAGCCTAGTCCCACTTTCGAAAGCCACCAGGGACATTAATATCCCTCACAGGACATTACAAACGACAGAGCAGTTGAAGGCCCGACACATGCTGTGTCACTGTTAGGGAAGGAAGAAAGGCCGTCGTGGCGTATGACGTCGATCAGTAACTCTAGTTGTATTGTTTGAACAATCATGTTTTGTGGGATACTGTCACAGTCTATCACCATTTGTATGACTTTTCACATTTAGGGAGTATTGATGGTGCATTATATCTCCAATCCTTTGATGGATATCATATCATCTGCTTTACATGTTTACAAATTAAACAAATTACAATATTGTATTACCTAGGGTAGCATGAAGATTGAAAAACATGTGAATAACATAGTGGGTTACCTAGGGTAGCATTAATCGGGAAGAAAATACAAATTGACGTGAGTAATATGGAACCTCCTCCAGGAACAATTGCCGGTTTCACTTCCTATTTCAGAGAAGCTTGAAATGCATTGTATCTAGACTTGCTGGAAGGATGGCCTACGGTCTGTTATGAATGGCTGGCTCCTATCTTTCTTATATCGTGCCCTGAAGATACGACTACTTGATTTATGTCTTTCGTTTTATCATGCACCTCGCGATATTGTCACTGGCACCTCTTCTATCAGGAAATATGGACTAAGCCATAACCGCTGCGTGATTTAATGACCTACCTGTGTGAGTTTATTTCCGCTCGTCCCAGAGTCAATTCAGTTCTGGAATATCATCATGACAGAAAAAGGATAAAAGCCTACCGGGAGATTGTTATGGAGTCGTTGTTTATTAGTGTCAACTGAGGGCTTAGACGCGGGAAGGATGGTGGACCAGACCTACGGGCTATCTTATACTTGTGCCTTAGTACCTAATCAAAATGATTCATGACTTAACTGTTCCAATATCGTAATGACAAACACGGAAGAGCATGAGTGAAATGGAAAATTTATTGAGTGAATTTTCCTGTATAAAGTTTAACGATAGTGAATAACTGGAGTAATGAGGAGAAACAGAGTAATTCCTCATGAGATATTAGAAAGCCCTACAGAGTAGGGTATAAGGTAGTGAGTTCACAATTTCTTGTAGGGTGGGTGGGTGGCTTCAAAACTGTCTGCTTTCAGGGGTGAGAGCGGCTGTCCACATGGGGGTCACGTTGATGAGCCGGGTGGACCATGGCATGGGTGGTTACCACATTGTAGCTAACTTGTTGGCTGTAATGCAGGCGGGAGAGGGTTCACTCTCCAACCATCTACCCAGACGCCTCCAGACTCACATTCCAGAAGTCACGTGACTCTCACTCTCCATGGGTAGGGGCTCACTTCACGTCTCTCTGCACGACTCCCCTTCACACCGCCGCCCCTATCTCTGCTGTCATCAGGCAGGCTGGAGGCTCACTACACGTGTCTCTTCACATCTCTCCACCACACCGCCGCCCCTATCTCTGCTGTCATCACGGCAGGCTGGGGGCTCACTTCACGTGTCTCTTGACGCCTCTCTCCCCCACACCGCCGCCCCTAATTCTGTTGTGGTCACGGCAGGCTGGGGGCTCACTTCACGTGTCTCTTCACGTCACGCCACTGCAGCAGGCTGCCCTCATGGGCCCCCGACTCGCCCTCCTCCACCATAGAACTTGCTCCTCGGTCACCTCCCTCAGGGCCTACGTTCCGGGCAGCACAGGGTGGTGATGGTGAGCTTGGGTGAGGCAACGCATGTGGTGAGCGCCACCGCACAGTTGGCCGTGCGTTGGTTTGGAGGATCTCTATGTATACCCGGATCTCCTTGATCTCTACCTGTGGCCCAGGTTTTTCTCTGGGGCGCCGTCAGAGTTTCACCCAGTCCCGTGATGTTTTTAGGGAATGAGACCAAGTCAGGTTGGAAAGCCACGGGGGAACTTCAGAACTGTCTGCTGTCCAGGGCAAGAATGGCCGATGGTAAGGAGGCAGGTGACCACGTGACCCTTGCCACGTGGTGGAGCCGGGTGGACCATGGCGTGGATGTTGTTGTTTTTTTTAATGAATTTCATTGTCACTCTCATAATAATGAGTTTTTCAGTACAATATCTATACATATGCAAAAGGACTGGTTCACAATACATGTTATCACGTATAGAAATAGTAGTTACAGTAAAGGAGTAACAGAGTAGAAGATAACGATGAGAAGATGTGTTTGTCTGGAGGCGAATATTCGTTCATTTGGATCAATGTCAGTCTTCTCGATTTTGTTTTAATGTTGCCAAGGTATCACACATTATTGCTCAAATTATTCCAAATAAGAGCACCTCTATAGTATGGGCAATCTAACACTGATGCTGTTCTAGACATGGGTGAAGCAGGTAATAGTTTCTTTACTACGTCTTGTTTGACTGGTCTTTTTCTCTTTCATCCATGAGACATTCGTCCGGTGCTTGAACATCATGCATAGTAGTTCTATTCAGTTTAACAATCCTACATCACCTTTTCATACTGTCTATCAGATAGGAGCAATATTTAAAATGGGGTATGATACACCCTAGATAAATGCTTTTTGCAGCATCCTAAGATAGACAATGCCTTAATCTGACGAACTTGAATTATTTTCCACTTATTGTTTACTCATTTCACTAACATGTTTTGACTAAGTAAGGGTTTCATCTTTTGATATTCCCATCTAAAATGTTTGCAGTTAGATATTTGGAGATTATCCATTTTTAGAGATTTTTAGAGGTTCGGGTATTTTTTTAATTCTTGTTGCGTAGTAACCCATATTGTCTTAGTTTTTGTGACATTGGTAGTTAAACTATTTCGTGTACACCATACAGATAATGATTCAATAATTTTTGCAGTATTGCTGCGGCTGTCGGCGGCGAATTACTTGATACTTACATAACCAAGTCATCTACATATTGAAGATCTTTACAATCACTGTGTTCTATTATACAAATGGTATTTTAACCATGACGAAATAAATTTGGGTAAACCTATTAATTTCTCTCATCTTACTAATAACATGTCGTGGTTACCAGCCGCTCGTCCGTTACAATATAACCGCCAACCCCCATGGTTAACCCCAATCGATAACTATAAAGCTACATACATGTCAACCCGAATAGCATGTTATATGGCGGATATACCGTCATATTCAGTGGCAATCTGCATGTATGCTGTTGCTTTATACAGTGGCTTAATATGCCGACCCAGCCGTATCAATCAGTACGTATGGATCATCACAGGTGGTTGGACATCATTGAGACAGATTACCCCAGTAATAAAAGCCAGCGGCGATAGGGAGCTGCCATTGCTCTATTCCATTCTCTAGTCGCTGTGTTACAGCATTAGTCTACAGACCGGATACATTTCCAGTATTTACCCATATGATCTTGCCCCCAGATGGTAAATACATTTATATCCACCAAAAATGCAATGCTGTATTTTTTTCTTCTTTGGTTTTATCAGCCCCGAAGCCTTATTTAATTATCAGCAAGAATTGTGCTTAGAATGCAATCTTCCAATTGGCGGTTTGACGGCTCCACTGATGCAACGGGATCGTCATACATGTTTTGTGGGCCTGTGGCCTTTTTTATTTCCCCAACTGCGAGAAAATTCTGTTCACTCAATCGCAAGAAATGTGCAGGGTATGACACATTCATACGATAGAATCATCGCAATGCTAGTGATTTTATCAGACCCCTGTACCAGAGGTTTACGTATTCATAACCTATAGGTTTATATATTGTTATCCTCGCAGGCGCTCGGATATTGCTTCATGTCAACTCCTCGCAGCATACTACCGCTTTTATATGAAACCAGACAATACTGTGTATTTTAAGATTTGCGACGATCCCGTCGCGCCAGTGGAGCAAGGGCTTAAGACTTTAAGCTCTCTGAACCGCTATTTTGATTTTATTATACGGGCGTCAAATATCAGGAATATGGTGTTACCATTTCCAAGGGAAGCCCCTCAGTGTGCCATTCATTATAAGTCACCGTCCTTCAGAGTAAAGATAGTCTTAGCCATTTGTTAGAGTGTGTTCGCACGCGTTACATACAATGCCTAGAGAGGTTAAAGTCGTCGCATACACTTTCATCTTCCAAATCTATTCATTCACTATCTGCATGCTTTTCACTGTGATATTGTGAAGGGAGCAGAGGGCCAGTGTCTCAGGGCCTTAGAGGTGTGCTCAGCTGACCATGTCCAATCAGTCAAGACTGAAATACCTCATTGACTTATACGTGCTTGATATGTCTGGATCCTAGACTCAGGCAGTTACAGAAATGAAAATTTGACTGGATGCAAGTGGGTTACAGAAATCTATCCATAGACTAAATGTAATCCAAACCATTTAATTTTGTTATTCATTTAAGATTGTACGCTCATTCATCAATGATGAATATTCTATTTGCGCCTAGTCAAATAGCATACATATCGTCATACACCCGAAGGTACCTTCTGTGGGTACCTGCCAGACACGAGCCCCGATTGTGTGGCCGCTCTTCTGGGAAAATTGTCTCTGTGAAATAGATTTTCCGGGAAGCAATACCTCTGTTTCAATAATGTAGCTTGTGACCGATTTCTGTTGACATGGGAGATCCGACGTGTGGTATGTAATTATTAAACGACCAAGCTAACTTTGCAGTTACCGCTGTCATCCAGCCAACTGCGGTTCTGATCTCAGATCAAAGACATCGTACCATCTTGTTAGCCACATCTATTCATATCATCGGATATATTTAAGGGAAAATAACAACTTGTTCTGAAGTGGCATATATCTATTATGTGTTACGTATTAAGTGCCATACAGACACTGTCAAATGGTGCAGCAGAAACCTATGAAAATGTATAATCGCAAAATGTGTATATATATATATATATATATATATATATATATATATATATATATATATATATATATATATATATTCATAGAGAAGCTTCACTGGAATTGATGGTAGCTCCAATAAGTTTGTTAGGATACTTAAGTTTGTTTGTTGCTTCATCAACACTTACTTATCAGACAGTGTTTCTGTGGCATCTATATTTAGTTTCCTTTGTCAAAATACAATATGATTATCAAATAGCAGTCGCTTAAATATCCTCTTAGAAGGTAGGGTGCAACATTAACACAGGTGATAAAGTGTCTTGTATCAGTGATAATCAGTGACATAATTAGGTACACCCATAATAGATGTGGACAAGAGTACAATAGTTATATCCTGGTAGGAGGCTGCCTGTCCAAAATGACCGAATGTAGTGAAGCCACTGTCACATGCACCGCGTGTCTGAAGACACAAAATAGTAAAATGCAAGGACCCTATTGCACTGGCAGCGAGCATCTCATTGGATGGTGAACGCAAGTCCCATCCTGAAATAGCCACTGCTAACGCTAAAGGCACTAACCTTTTGATGTACAATGTATTGTGTCGTGGAGTATAAATGGAAAACTTCTCTATTTTTGGATGGTGACTATAAAACTCCAGAAGGCAAATGTAGAAATATAATCGGACATCATCTTCTTATAAAGCATCTACGACAATATAATATTTTCTGTGATGGTTTTATTTATTGATGTATCAATACATCAGTCTTACTGCATCATTGATACAGACAATGCGGTACCTATAAAGAGAAATGGAAAATGTTATACCAATATAGATATATTCAATGCTACTGATTTACAGTACTTAGCGCCTCAGCTTTTATCCCCTAGTATGGACATCTTGTCATTCATGTTAAATGAATGATAAGGGCTATGAATTATAACAATGAACAGTTAACGTGGTTCCCAATGAACTGAGACTTCAGGAAACTTCTATATATCTAAAGAGTGTCTATATAAACCGTTCTCATTTTGAGGAAGATTATCGCTTGGCATTTGTCTCCATCCACAGAGTAGAATCTTGTCTAATCCCTATACGTGCTGGACGCACTTCTGCATACTACGTCACGGATCATACAGTGGTTTTGAGAATGTTTACCCTACGGGTATACATAGAGTGTATGCTTAATGAGGAGCCAGCCAGCTCTTTGTGTAAGGTAGTGCAGGGCCCTCTTTGTCAGATATTGTCTTCTTAACACTGATCATAGGGAAAGCGTCCTGCGGGCCTCCAACCACACAGGAAGAGGGTATCATGCCCCTTATACTGAGCCATATGGCACGACGATACTTCATGGATAAGATTTATGTGATACAATCTATTTTTATATCTAGCCATATATTTGAATAATGACTCTCGGGTAAAGTACATGTTATAAAATTGGTAACAGTAATATTCTTGATACTGAGCTATGTTTTATCTGAGAGATAGGGTTTACCACAGGAAAGAGAATATTCTTTATGGTGATGATGAGCAACATAATATTTTACATATATGATGTTTATTGAGAATAGATGATATCATACTTCCTTGATGTCGGTAGTCTGATTCACTATACATAATTTCAAGCACTTCCTATATTACTTTGTTTTTGAATCATCCGATTTCTCTTGGGTCTCTTTACTTGACATATCCAAGTATTCGACACCAAGGTTAAAGGGGGTTTCTTATATATTTCGCTAATTGTTTTTTTAATTCCGATATTTCTTGTGTGTGAGACAGGGCGACTAAAGATTTAAGCCTGTGAAATCAAAAACCAAATGAAATATTCCCTTGCGTGTTATTCAAAGAACTTTGCGATAAGAAAGACAAGCAATCGTTTTATGAAGAATCGGAAATCATAGGAAACTTCAGACTTGCAATCCTGATAAAAGCCGTTGGAAACTTTGATAAGAAGAAATGTCATTGCTGAGGGGCTAACTGGATATTGGATATGAGTGCCAAAGCATGTTCGCTCCTGTTTCTCCCGGCTTCACCTTACCTCTTTTGATGATATTTGATATATTTGTAAATGCTACCCACCACCAATTACACCAGTTGTTCTTTTCAGGGTTCAACAGGACAATGCATTATGACGTTTGGGATCTTTGGGGAAAAAACCCTTTAGCAATTGTAAAAAAGAAAGAAAACGGCTCTCCATGTACCTTTGGAACAAAAGAAAACATATCATTGTCGGCAGTGTTTTCAATAGTAGTCAAAACACGAAAAATATCATATATTAGTTTATTGTCTCCTTAGAAAGCACGTATATGACAAACAAAAACACACTTGGCTAGTACCTTCCACTAAAGGCAGATAGAGCATACATCGATGGGATGCCGCCTGGGCCAGCGACGCCGGGCCAAATTGAATTATGTGCTCAGTTTTCGTACAAGATGAATCTTTCTCACGAGACTGTCACGGCTGATTATCGGCAAACAGGCCACGAATGTCAATAGCCTCTTCCGACAACACCGCCCCTTGTCTCCAGCCACTAACCCCCGCCACCTGACCACGCAGAAAAGAGACCAAGAGCCTTCTTTGGCTGGCGGGCGGCGAGCGTACCACTGACCTCCGGAAAGGGTATTGACCGGGAAGACACCAATCGTCCAAGTCCCCCGTGTCCTGTGGTCATTGACACCGGAGTGAGGACGGCTCAAGCCGGGGGTCACTTGACGACAGCCCGGGAGCCACTCAATGAGTCACTCAGTGTTAGACATTTATCTACTGCATAGAGCGCCGAGGACCCATTCCGTTGCAGGCCTGAGGAGCGTCGAAAACACAGGAGGGTATTACTGGTGCCAATAGACGTCTTGTCGGTATCAGGTCTGTAGGAGGAAGACACTAAATTATGAAGGCTAAGGTAGAGAATCTAAATGAGGCGACACTACTATCGGACTGCCTCAGAGAACAGCATAGTGAGCAATCCGAAAGTACTAATCATAGATATAATAGTACAATGTATCATAATAACATGAGGGATAAAGTTCAGGTTCTAAAAGGTAGGGGTTAGTGTGTGTAATCTCCATACAAAGATTTCTTAAAGTTTCAAAGTTTTCAAAACTATACTTGGTTTCGCCTCAATTATTTGGAAACTAAAAAGGAAATAATAGTTTCCTTGTGGAGACACAAATCACAGTATTTCTTTTTTCAGGTAAAGACGTACAGTTCATTTGAGTTTAAATGTAGTCGATAGCAACAAGTATGACATACGACAAAGAGCAATGGACAATACGGTTGGGTGTAGTGAGGTGTGGGTGGGTTGGGGTAAGGTATACCAGTATGCATGTTTTCTTAACCACCTGAATCATAATGTTGATTATCATATTTTATATATTAGGTAACACTTGTATGTCCCTGTAAGGAAGACTGATGGTTGAAACATGTAAAAGTAAATATAACCAATGACTCATTCTTTAGTCATGACAACATATGAGTTGAAAATAGAATTTTCAGAGTTTTTGTTGAACATTTATTGTCGTAAAGAAATAGTCACCACAGAAGTAGAAATATCATCCTTTCCGTACGGATTTCATATTATGATCCAGGGATCAAATCTTTTTCCTATCTATCCAGATTTCTTTGGCCCCTCCTATCATTACATACGTATGTTCGTATAATTCATAAATAGACAGACAGATGGACGAATAGACAGGCATGCAAGGCTATGGATGGAACGATTGATGGGTAGATGGATGTTTGGGTTTGTGGGTGGGTGTGTGACTTTGTTGGTGGGTGGGTAGGTAGGTAGATTGGTAGGTAGGTAGGTAGGTAGGTAGGTAGGTAGGTAGGTAGGTAGGTAGGTAGGTAGGTAGGTAGGTAGGTAGGTAGGTAGGTAGTTAGGTAGGTAGGTATATGTATGCATGTAGATAGCGAAATGCTCATGACATTTTAGACTGCAATGCAGCTGCCTGAACCAATCGGACCCAGATATCTATAAGTACTCACTTTGTGATAAAAAACAAATAGGAACCATATTTAGAGCAACATAGACGATTTGTCAATGCCAGACCATGTATAGATTTTAACGAAGGGTCAGCTAGTGCTGAACATACGGAGTGTGCTTCAAAGTCACACACTTAGAAAAAGAAAGGGTTGCTGCTTTGCCCTGACAAAAAACCTACTATGGTTAAAAATTCAAGTACGCTAATAGATTTGTTGGAAGTGGAAGAACTGAGAATGTCTCTTTCATGAATTCCTAGGGTAAAATATAATGCAAATATAGATCTCTGATCTCTGATACACATTGTGGATAAGGAGATGCTGCTTTGAGGGAAATGCAGGTAAATTGGAGTAGAGCAGGTTAGAATACTCTTTATTAAAGGTAGCTGAAGCTGTTTGCCTCATTACAACCAACGTCTCTTGTCAAAAGATAAACATAAAGGTTTGTTCTAAGTCTAAATAAGGAGACGGTCTATCAGAGAAATCAGTAATGTCACCTCAATAGCGTTTACATACAACTTGTCCTTGGATTCAAAGCAATCATTCATGAATAAAACATCATGTGTGTTCATTCAGGAAGAAGTCAGAAACAAAGCATGATTCCTTGAAGGGTTTTCTCTGAGCTTGAAACTGATCCCCCTCGTGTAGGACGCCTCGCCGCACGTAATGATTAATGCTGCCGCAAATTAATTGAACAATGAGCTTTGCGAATAATTGCGACTGTTTTGCGCAACTCTGCTTAGAACTCGTCTTATTGCAAAATTAATTTGTCATGAGTGATGTCTAACATTTTTCGTGTCCGACAACACCGCATGGAAACATCTTGCTACAAGAAAATGAGGTCCAAAATGCAGTTTGTTACCGCTTTTGCTGTTGTTATTCCTGAATCCGTCGTTTAGTTAAGTCCAGTAGATCAGTGATTAACTGGGGAATGAACCGCGATTATTGAAGTATTTCATCGTTAGTGTTACTTGCGACTAAGACTTATTTTGTCATAAATTAGTCCATATATTCTTTAAATTCCTGGAGATATCGAACATTGGCGAAGAAGAGGCTTTAAACCCGGCTCGTCATATAGCCTCCTTCAAGGCGTGTCGCTTGCTTTAGAAGCTCGTTCTCCACGGCTACCGCTGTCTTTTTCAAAGTACCCTTGAGGGTGGATAATCCTAGTCCACCGGCCTGTAATCCACTAAAGCCGATAGCGGGGTCGTTGAGCCGGCTCCTCACTCTCCATATCCCCCACCCGCTACCCAATTTACGGCTTGCCCATATAGCCTATCATTAACCAGGTTCCAACCCGACCGTTACTACTCCTAGTCTCTACCTTGACTGCTTACCGCGCTTTTCCATCACCTCTATCATTTGCCAATACCTTCCATAGCCTTCTATAGGCCTCTTCACTTATCTCCTCTGAGCTATAACTCGCACCTTTTCATCCCCTTCCCACACCATTATTACCTTTATTGTGTATCGCATCTCATTAACAGAACTATCACGCTCCCGACCCTGAACCCCCAACTCTAACCTTTCATATTCTCTTATCCACTCTTTCTCTCTCTCTCTCTCTCTCCCCCTCCCTCTCTCTCTCTCTCTCTCTCTCTCGCTCTCTCTCTCTCTCTCGCTCTCTCTCTCTCTCTCTCTCTCTCCCTCCCTCTCTCTCTCTCTCTCTCTCGCTCTCTCTCTCTCTCCCTCTCTCTCTCAAGCGATTTCTCCTTTGTATCGCTTACAGTCCGAACATTTCTACTCCAGGGGCCAGGTTCTATAAGAAGAACGCCGCTGTTAAAACGCTCTCGTATTACGGTAATAGACCCATTACCATATAACCGAAAGCGAGGATGCCTTCCTTAATTGCTCAGTGCAAACACCCAATCGCACGCTGGGCAACGTATCCTTTAACTTCGGTGAACAAACTTGGTGAACAAACCACCTCTATTTCCTTTACTACCTTAGATTATTCAGACCATCGTATATTATGCGATTTAAACTTGTATTTCGTGCTTTAAACATTGAGGTCATCCACCTGCATGTTCAGATAAGTGTTACCTCTGGACATTGATTAGACTGGCATATTTTGCAGACTCCAATTACCACAATGACATCATATTGGAAATATCTGGTGATTAAACTTCGTAAATCTAGGTTGGCTCCCGGTGGTCATGAGCAAAGAAACTCACCAATAGCTCCTAGATTTCCTAGATTTCTCGTCTAATCCAAAGGTTAAACTGGATTTGTTTCAAATGGTTGGCAATGAATTAAAGTTGTTTGTCATTATATTTCTGATTGAATCAGTGTCCATGACCTCAGCGATCATTATGTATAGACCTTTGGTTATACTGTGCGTTATCTAGGCGAAAGGGAGGCACGCTTGACGCCCCACCTATCCACATACACCATGGAACACACGCATTACCGCATGATTATTAGTATACAGGGTTAGTCCAGTTTTAATAGGTACTTAAGAGGGTGCCCTGCTATGACCACTGAAGTATAGGAGTGCAAGCACTACTGCCATGCTGTTTTGTCAAATCTACTATTTTACCTTTTGCCTAGGTGCGCTGAATGGCAGTTCGTGTATTAAAACGTAAAATGGCATGTTTCTAGACATATCGTCCTCTCATTTTTATTGTTCCATCTTCCCATTTTGCATTTTCTGTTTTTTAATGTACTTCCTGCCCACCAAAGATCTGCATCTGTGTTCCAGCTCTATTCCATGTCTTTTAGCAACCTAATATCTCTGTATCTTCTCTGTCTTTCCCTCCATCTCTTTCCATGTACAGGACCTCTCCTCTAGCATCTGTACCTCTACCTACAACCGTACCTCCTCCTCTATATTTCCCTTCCCCTTTTTCTCCCCTGCTTCTCTGAGTATACCACCCCGCCCACGCTGTGGGCATACATCAGCCTACTGGAGGTGGCCGTGCGGCTGGTAGGCGTCACGCACATGGAAGCCGTGTTAGCGCCGGTATAGCGCCCACCGTTATGGGCAACGACGCCCCACAAAGGCAATAGTCATAAAAGCCGACCGGGTTGCCGTGCGAACCGAGATATATTCAGAAGGATGTGGAAGCCTCTGTCAGGGTGTGTACCGAAAGGGAAAGTGATCCATATAGTTCTGTGCTTGTGATTTTGCTACGATCTTTAATGATGACTGAACGAAGGTGGGGAGGATGTCTTTATGACGCTACATTATGATGCCAAAGGTCCAAATGGGGATTTTAGCAAGGGTATCTTCGGGGAGAAAAGAGGGAGAGAGACAGATAGAGGTGGCTGATGGGATGGGAAGAGGGGGAGCAGAAACGAAACGGTTAGGGAGAGGGGTTAGGGAGGGAGAGAGTAAAAGGATACCAAGGAATATATGAAGGAATTTAAACAGGGACTGAATTTCCCTGCATCTCCGAACGCCACCATAACTATCATTTTGGTATAATTCATGCCAGGGTAACAGGGACACAGGTGGCTAAAATGTGCTAATAAAATTCATAGTTAAATGATGATGCTCCGTAGAGGATACATGCTCATTTATTAATTCTGCATATACCGCTATTTGTATTATGAATAGGCCACACGAAGAGGTATGTTTTTTGCTTACATGACCCAAAAACCTAGGTAGGGAGGGCGGAATTCTTTTCCTTTTTAATTATTTTCTATCGATTCTTTCAGTCGGCATCAACATTTAAGAAATATGAAAAACGTTAAAAAAAGTTTTAGTTCCTAAATTCTGCCAATCTGGATTCGGTTATGTGTAAACAGGCATGCAAGTTTACTAACATATGATGGAATTCTGATACTTCGAACATACTGACAACAACTTTCAGGAGGCATCTCCTGTCCTTTTTCTTTTGCTTTTATCTCTCATCAAATACTAGGGAAAAAGTATAATCAATGGAAATTAGAACATAGATATCCAGATTCATAACAATTTTGTTCCAAAATAGTGCTATAAATGTGTAGGGCTTAAAACAAATTCCGAATTTTCCTGAGCCCCAACTTTCATCCTTCTGTAAACATTGTAAATACTTTCGAAAAAAAGAGTGGTGTTTTCAATAACCCATGTTCATAGGAGAGCGATAGTAGTGGCAAACTCCAGTGCGAGAGACACTAGTAGGTGTGACCCTAGTACTTGCTGAAAACAAAATTTCTCCTACTAAATTGATCATTCAAGTGACCCCGATCATTGGTTAGGATGAAACACACATTAAAACTTGCTCGGGGACACTGAACGAGAATTTCGAATCTGCAGGTGGCACCACACAGCCCTGTTTTTCTGAGCCAGATTTATCATTTATAATCATAAATGAAAAAAATGATGGCTTTTTATGATAGCTTCATCATGCGATCTGATATGTGGTATTTGATATCATTTATCATTTTCCTATATATCTAAATATGATGTCATATCTACATTCTGTGAAAGTTTCATCTATGTTGATCAATTATTTCCCATGAATAGCCGACCTCTCTCACTCCACCTAACATGTTCAGCTCCATGTGATGTCAGTGCCTCCATCAGAATATTTAATAAGAACCTTTGGCCCTCATGCCTTTGATTATTGAAAATACTTGATAAAGCAGCATGCCTTGAAGATGATCGCTGCAACGACGAATCATTAACAGCTACTGATCCAACACCTCAATAGAAAGCCTTCATAAAATGCTGGAATTTTATACGTCAGAAACACCAACAGTGTTAGTGATACATTCATGATCTGAAGCCAAATATTAGGACCTTGATGGCACTTGCAAGTTCCAAACATGTTTCACAATATCAAAACATACTGGACACATGTTGACATGATATTAGACCAGTAACATTTTACCTGTTTTGCTTGAAGTACTTGGCCTTGCTCTATCCGTTTAATGTTGCCTGATTACACCTTTCTACCTAATAAAGCGTTATATGATATGATATATTTCCGTCACATACGAAACCAGTGTTCGCAGAGATTGGGTTCTATGGTCAGGCAGTGCATCACTGGTCATTGTTAAACAAAATCCTGCCAGTGAGCAGCATTATGTGGCAATCACAGGGACTCAAGGACTGAGTGGCCCGTGTTAGCAAATCCTTCTAAAGTCCATCGTCTGACTGTCTCGTTACCCTGCCCTCTGGGTATATTAAGTCTGGATTATGTTACGGAGTTCCCGACATCTAACCTGACACCCGACCCGCTTAAGTGGGTTTCACACGATGGGATTCATGTACCTCACAGGGTGCTTTTCCGAGACAAATCCTGCTGTGATTCTGTACTTGAACAAAATTTCTTCGTCTAAATTATAGGGTCCCATTTCCCTGATACATGTTTTCCCCCCTGTAATTGCTGAAGACATCTCAACCTAAAAAGGAACAGAATCGCATGAGATTTTGAACACTGTGAGGTACATGAATCCCACCGTGTGAATCCCACTTAAGACATCAGATGTTCTGCTCGCAGGTATGCCAAAGTAGCCCATGCACCAGGAAAGGTACAATGGGCAAATTATTTTCTGTTGTGACTATCATAGTTGTATTTCGTGAGGATGAAAATAACTAACCCTACAACCAAGACAATATATATATCGTTTGGATATATCCTAGAATCACTTGGTAAAATGAAATAGTGAGAACAGTTCCCAGTAAAAGTGTCACTTTCCACTTGGTGTCCACGGTTCTAGTGTATATTTTAAGTGGCTTTGAGTCAGATGTAGTTGACGAGACTTCGCGGACTAAAGCCTGGCTATATGGTATATCATAGACAGTATTTTTATCTCATTGATTCAATGGATAGTATTTTAAGTTCCTTTTTTGGAAAAGTGGAAGTCCAATTTGTTCCATAGAGCGCTTTTCCAACGGATCTAACCTAAGCATGAGCGGTTGCTGTCAAGATGTTTCGAGAATGCAATTGCTCAAAGGTGTGTATTTTTCATAAACGATTCTATCTATGCGCACGAATGATCCTTGTTAACGTAGTTTATGTAAACTTGTATCCACGTGTGGACGTGTCGTCTGAAATGCCAAATCCACATTGGCAAATTCTTTGATATACTTACAGAGACGATTTCTTAACTAAAATATTCTCAAATACTCTTATTAATGATTACTGAAATGCTGTGCGATCTTTATGGCGCTTATCGCCTGGTAACAGGTGAAAGTTTGTAATTTCATAAAATAAACTTGAACAAAAAAGAAAGAAAAATTATTTGAGAATTTAAAAACAAAGTCACGCGAATAGTGGTAAATACCAAGAGTAATTCATAATCTAGAACATCTATTTCGCATCGCCATTAACGCAGACAGCAAACTACTGTGATGCTTATGCGGACATTATGCAATGGTATAAGTCAGAGATAAATCCGGGATCTATTGAATAACTTATACCTACGAAAGCAGAGAGTACATGGGAAACCTCTTACAAGTGTTATCGTTTAATGATATTCAAGCTCGTTCGTTAAGACCGTCCTATACCTGACCAAAGATTTTTTTTTCTTATTCAGACATAAAGCAATCGACTATACAACGTCGTTCTTCCATGCTCGTGATGGAGTATGAGAGAGTTTGATGAAAATATACAATGATTATATTCATATAATCCCTGCGGTTTAAGGCCATTTTAATATGCATACAGTATTGGATTACGGACATAATAGACGTACATACTATATACAGTAATCAATCTACAAAGCAGCTGTTCATTGCCTAATATTGTTACCTTTATATCCTTATATGAAAGACTAGGAGCTAATGATATTTCCATTTACAATGAATGAGCGCGGTACTTCTAAAGTATAATAGACTTTCACATAATAACCACCTTGATAATACAAATATTTGCAAACATTATGACTTACACCCAATTATTCTTCCTGTATTTGCTATTACATGGTCAGTAAGAGCACAAGGGTGAATAACTGGTCAAACAGGTTTGCTGGCTCTATGCCATGTAAGGAGTCTGTCCCATCAGAATTTAGTGTGCTCAGATTACTAGTAGACGAAGTCAGTGAGTGGTTGTGGGGGGTTGGGGTTGGGTTTAGGGGAGGAAGGGAGGGTTTTGTCTGTGGTCAGGAAGAGCACAAGGGTGAATAACTGCTCAAACAGGTTTGCTGGCTCTGTGCCATGTAGGGAATCTATCCCATCAGATTCTGATTGTTAGTAGAAGAAGTCAGTGAGTAGTTGTGGGAGTGGAGGTTGGGAGTGGGCAGGGGGAGGGGGTCGGTCTGTGGTCACTAAAAGCACAAGGGTGAATAACTGGTCAAACAGGTTTGCTGGCTCTGTGCCATGTAGGGAATCTGTCCCATCAGAAATCAGTGTGCTCAGAATATCAGTGTGTCTGAATATAGTGTGTTTAGGTCTGTCTGATCAGATTTGAAAATTTAACTTCCACATTTAGTCATTATCATCATCTGATAGTATCCTTTTCTAGTAGCAGATAACAGTATTCATAATTAAGTGCTTATCATTTATTGGCATGATTGATATAGTGAATCATTTATACCCAAAAAGACTAAAAACTAAAAGTTCTATTTCTAGGAACCAAGTCGGCTGTGGGGTAGGGGTATGGTCAAACTGGGATACTGGGCACCTGATCCTTTCACCAGGCCTTTATAGTTGGTGCATGGATAGTGAAGGGATAGGGTTTTTTTGCAGGAACCTGAAAGCCTGTGTGAGCATTCTAACCTCTAGATGATGAGCATGATTTCCCATTCTCAAAAATAGGATTCCCATAAGCTTCCTCGGCCTTTTAATAACTCCTCCAAGCTTGTTCATAGTACCCTACGTCTGACCATCTACTTGAAGATAGGCCTTAACCTTTATAGCTACCTCTTTTTTTAAACTCTTTTTGGTACAGTCATCTTAAGTTAATTTCTTCTTTATTTAAATTTTTATTCAATAAACATAAATAGACAACTTACAATCGCCTAATTGGCGTTCTTCCATGAAGCGTCAAGGACATCACAATACATAACGGGACATAACAGTGACGATAACATACAGTCGTTTTGTGTAAGCAGCCATAATTATAAAATACTTTCAATAAACATAATGTGAAACATAATGTGTATGCGTACATTTGGTTTAATATAATCAATATCTACTCGTCACAACAAAAGTGGGAATAGGCATATCAATACATCGCTTCATAGGATTTTCATCTATGACATTCTAGAAATTTATCCAAAGGGGCTTGCTGAGTTGGGTGCATCTGAACAGGTAATCAGGCTGTTTATTTTGGACTTGAAGAATAGAAAACAATTGACCAGAGTTCACAATGAAGTTTCTGAAGCAGTGCCAGTTAGGAGGGGTGTCCCACAAGGGTCCGTTCTGGGCCCAGTTCTTTATATTGTCTATCTTGATGCTGCAGTGAAGTCAATTAAACATGCCTGTATACTACTCTATGCAGATGACATGGTGCTGGTAGTAAGTGGAGCCGACCATGCTATTATCATGCAACTCATGCAGGATGACCTGAATGCCCTGAATGATTTGTTCCAAGAGCAACAATTGGTGATTAATGTAAACAAGTCCAAGACGATGTGGTGCCCTCGAAACAACAGAGAAAACATAACTAATTGGCCAACTTGCTCTTTTGGAGGAGTTGAACTGCCCCATGTGGACAAGTATAACTATCTGGGTATCATATTTCATGCGAAACTCTCATTCAAAAGTACTATGAAAAGCTTCACCAGGATGTGTTGATGAGACTTTACAAACTTAGAAAGCTACGGTACTTGATGACCATTGATACTTTGGTGGCCATTGTAAAATCGATGATACTGTCGAAGCTAGAATATGGGGACTTTATGGCTGTGGTTCTAAATGAAGCATAATGAAAGAGACTGCAGATACTTGTTAATAGTGCCCTTCAGTGCTGTTTTCATGTAAAGGGACAAGACCACGTTCCCACTGACATGCTGTTGGCACGAGCCAATATTGATAGACTGGCTGTGCGACGATTGCGACACCTCCTGGCTATGATCCACTGGTGGGCCTCAAACTTTGATAACCTTGTCAGTGATAGACAAGTGAATACGAGGAGTAACACTAAGATTGTGCTTAGAGTTAAGAGACCCAAGACGGGCTCCTTCAAAAGGTCACCTTAGTATCATGGATCAAAACTGTGGGACAAGCTAGACTCAGAAATACAAGGGATCATGAGTAGAGATGCTTTTGAAAAGGTTCTACGAACAAAAGACCTAGATGTAATTTGCAGGGGTTTTCTTCGTTGATGGAAAGTTATCAGTATATACGGCCAGTCTTGATATCTGGATGCACACTACTTGTTTTGTGAATGCCTTTTGCCACCACCACCTTCCATACTCTGAAAACTGTTTGTCTTTGTGCCTGGAAATGGTCTCAACTGACCATATTAGCAGAACTACCAAGTTTGAAATGGTTTTCTAGAGTTATCTTGGAGGTACTGTAGGGCCAATGTATGGGGCCTATGAATGACATTTCAGGAAGTAAATATTGCGATGGCTGAGTAGATATAAATAAAACTTTTACTAAAAAGATCCAATGAGTTACAGATTGTTATACCTACATAAATAGGCGATTTACGAAATCGGACAGTATTCGGTTTGCTGATATACACATTAAACTTGTCTACTGATCTTATTCAACAGGCCTCTCGGCCTGCATTTAAGCAAAGTCGGAATGGATGCCAGAGATATGTTGTTATGCATTCCCACAAAAAGACACCAATGACCGTAAACCGGAACAGAACCCGTTGTCAACATACCCTAGGAAATGACTGTCGGCGATGATGGGCAGAGGACGCTACTGTCAATATAAAGTATGAGGATATCAAGACGCTAGTGCAAACGTCTTCCTGGAAATAGCATCATTTCCTGAAACACCTTTGGAACTTTAACCGATTTCCCCGGCGGGTTTTCATTGCCGCCTCCAGCTCAGTTCTAGTTACATGGACTTCTGGCTTCCCAGACAACACAAATACACAAGTCGACCAGTTCTCCTGTTTGCGTCAATTAGACAACGACGGTGTGATGACAGTAGTATTGGCCGGATAGTTATAGATCGTTACTGATGATGTGGAACGAGCACCTTAACGATATTTTTTTTTTTTTTTAATTCAACGTAATTATAATTAAATTTGCTTACTGCTCTCTTTAAGGTTTGGTATACTCATTCTCGTTGGTGGATATATATCAAGGGATTCCCAGATATCATCATATTCTGAGGTATAGAAATAAGGTTAATTGTCGGTTTGCCTGTAGTTCCATCCTAAAAATATTTCAAGTAAGGTTTTCATATTACTATATGCATATTATATTTACTAGTTAAGGATTGTTTTCCTGTTCTATAGGTTGATGAAAGACATTAAGGTAGGCTTGATTTATTGAATAAGTGCAGAAACCATCCGAAATGCAGATCTACAACTTTATGAAATAAAGAGGCCTGCCGCCAAGCCACTATATTGTGTAACAGATCATTTCGGTACATGTTGCCTCCCTTTTTCTGCTTTTCTCAAATACGTGTGCAGTCATTAGTATGAATAAATGTGATATACCATAAGAGGTCCGTAACTCCAGATAAACCTGTACTGCTGTAGTGTTAATCATTGATTCCTTGCAATTCAAGTACAATACACAGGGCTCCTATATGCCCTAGCCCATGGTTTTCTTACAGTCTAATTCTCTTTATCTCATTACGAATCCTTATTTCCTTTCCTCACTTCATCATCTTTTTGACAACATCACCATGGAGTTGTCCCATTACACTAATTCCATATAAGGAATAAAGTAGACCGAGTAGCCAATGACTGCATTCGCAGCAAACCCCGACCTTCACCCTGACCTCCTTACATGATATTTTCTCGCGCCTTGGGACGGCTCTTCAGTCGAGAATTGACCTACAATCTGATGGGCCACAACCACCCTCACATAGATCTATACATCTGACAACAGTAACATTAGACTCTTTATATCATATTTTTCAGTTCTTGATTTAGCACTTGATCTTATCACGAATGACACGAACCTCTCCCTTTATATCACATTGAATTCTGGTTCTGCTGCTCAGACATACTTCAACTTTCTCTGTCTTAAGTGCGATTCACATGGTGGGATTCATGTACCTCACAGGCTGGTTGCCTGAGAGAAATCAAGCTGGGATTCTATGCTAGAACAGTCTCTGAATCCTGGGTTCCATTTCCCTGGGATAAGTCTTTTTTCGCCTGCAATTATGGTCGACAATTATATCCATAGGTGGGATTCACGCGATGGGATCCATGTACCTCACAAAGCGTTTGTCTGAGACAAATCCTGTTGAGATTTGGTACTGGAATACAATCCCCCTCGTCTGAATTGTATGGTTCTATTTTGCAAGTTTTTTCCTCCCAATTGTTGGCTACAATCACGTCTAACAAGGAACAGAATCTCGTGAGATTTTGACTTTAAACAGGTTTAAAATTTAGAGAGGCATTTTGGTGAGGCAGATGTATTCCACACGTTCTGCCCCAATCTGTGAGTCTCAGTCGTCCCAAATTACACATATCCCCTGTGTTCCCTGTGTACCATGTGTAGGGGTGTAGGGTTGAGATGTATGTACCTGGTAGGTCTTCCCATGTGAATTGAATCCGCCATAGAACACTCCAATCTGTGAAACTTTGTACCAAGCGGAAAATATTCGGCGATTGGTGAAAAGGTGTGAAGTACACCAGTCTCAGGTCCATTTGACCCACTGTGTGAATCCCACTTAAGCGGGATTCACACGATGGGATTCATGTACCTAACAGGTTTTTTTTGTTCTTTTTATAAAAGGAGCAGCGCTCTTCTTTATTCATTCTCATAATACAATAACAAGTTGTCAAAACTTTCTCATTTCGCAGCTCAATAACCGATTATGTACATGTGTTCCATCCATTGCTGAACAATGGGCGATCCCTTTTAGCTACAAGTGCACACTCCAACGTCGAACAATCACCTCTGAAGGAGAAAAAAGGTAACAAGAGATGGCTCTTTGAGAGCATACCTTCAGTTATAAGGGGTGTACAATGATAAGGACTCGTAAACCAGAAACTGTGCTGACCTTAGGCCTATCAAAGGGAAACATGTCTATCCTTACGAATTTCGTTTGTTAACTGAATTTAAAAAGCTGCTCCTGTTTTTTTGGAGGGGTAGGACGCTTCCCTTCTTGTATATGTAGACTAGTTCTGCGGAGACCTCCTTTCCATTATTAAAGTAAGTCCTTTTTTCTCCTTCCCTGAGGAGGACCAAAGACTGTACTGAAATCTCGGGAATGTTTCTAGAGCAGATAATCATATTTGAAGGATGTCCCACAAGGACAGGACAGCACCATGAAAATGAATGACAAGAAATGGTGACATTGGCACATGTGACAAGACAATAACCTAAATACATAACCCAAAGCTGTGGTGGTGTGTGGGTGATAGAACAGAATCTATCTAAGATAAGGAATTACCTCCCTCTCCCCCCCCCCCCTCATTAACCAAGACCCGCCCGACAATGTGTTGTAAGTATCATTCCCACCCTTAAAGAATAACAGGAATCCTATCCACCACTGGACATAAATTTCTCTGGATTACGTCGTGGCCTCCAATAATTTGTTCCATTTCGCAAACCTCTTTTTTTTTCCCTAGCAATCCGCAGATATACCCTTCTATATATGTAGGGGTCTAGTGGCTACTCTACTTGGTCACAGGCACGTCTACTAAGCCTCTCCAAATCTAACCGCGGCTGAGTGCACCAGGTAGTTGACTGGTGGGTCTATCAGCCTACTGCCAGCCACCTGTAAGGCCACAAGCCGCTTGCTATTTCTGACACAGGTGTTGGAACCAGTCTTAACGCGTATCTGGCCACCTGGCTGGTACCTAAAATATGTACTGGTTCTGCATGGGTAAGGAAGGTCCCCAGCAAAACCACTGGTCAGCTGGGTACCAGACTTACATGGGACTACTGCTGGGGACCCAGCAGAAGTCTGCATATGCCCAGTGAGGCTCCATAGGTGTATATAAAGCCTGCTGAAGCTCAGCTGGACACATTGGGGTGGAGGGATTACCTGTAGTCCCTCACCAGGGCTCTGTCTCTGCTCCCTGCCAGGGTGGACCTTCGGGTCTCCTATGGGCTGGGTTCAGAGAGTCCCGGAGGATGGAAGGAGTCTTTGAGGACGGAAGAAGGGGTTGACCCATCGGATGGATTCGGGGGTTCTGGACAGATTCCAGGATGACGGAAGGAATCCCGGAGGATGGAAGAAGGGCCCCTTTGGACGGACTCTGGGATTTCAGTATCAGCAGGAACTAGTCACCCCTGTCTGATCCTGGGCAGAGCAATGGCGGTGCTGGGTGGCTGTGGTAAAACACAGCTGCGGGTTCGCAGGTGGGACCAGCACTGGAATGGCTGGACCAAAGCTGTGGTGGTGCTCGGGATAAGCTTCAGCCGGTCCTGACACCCAGCCATGACATATATTAACTGTTGTAGAGTTGCTCCAGGCATGGATAGACAAATCACTATCATAGAACAATTTTTGTCTATAGATATAAAGTTTTGCATGGAGACGTATAAAATGAATTACATCTGCTTGATTTCCTTTGTTTTTTGTTCCAATTATTAAGTCAAGTGGGTTCAGATTTGATACAAAATCGGCACAAACCCTGGGCCATTTTCTCACCTGCCTCCAAAAGGAGGAGCCTCCATCATTATTCCTAATCATGAGACACAGGGAATCTGTCTCGAAATTCTCGAAAGACACACTGCCCAACCAAGGGATGTTACCCTGTAGTTTCAACCAAATTTGCTCATCAGATTTCATTTTGTAAACCTCCTCGATTTCATCCTTCATCATTGCAAAATACTTGCGTTCCTCCAGCTACGGATTAGTGAGACCTTTAAAAAGATGTTTGGAATTTTTTCGTTCCGTTGGGATTAGCAAGTAGCCCCCAGGTTGGAAAAAATAGCGGTGGGTTTGGACGTGTTTTTTGCTAAGCCCTGTGAATACACATAGACCTTTATAAAGATGTTCAAAAGAGGATCATTTTGCCTCTCTTTCTCGCTCTTGGGATGTACATTGTACAGATCTTTCCATTTTCAAAATTTCGTAATGTTGGGGGGACCTCTAAACTTCACCTTCTCCAAAACATATTCCCAGATGGAGGTCTTAACGTTTGAGAAAGCCCTGTAAAATAAGGTCCAGGTAAAGTAATCCTCCTTACATAAGCGAGATACCCATTTCAACCTGGACACCCTGTACATCAGTTTCAAGTCCAGCAATTTCAGACCCCCTGAAGTTCGACAAAAACTCTTTCCGGGGTATGCAGCACCGTGGAGCAGTATAAAAGTTGGGGAATCAACAATGTATTCACAACTGTAACTCTACCCTTGAGAGAAAGATTTTTGGAAGACCAAAGCTTTGTAATTGCCTCACATTTGTCCAATTTGTCTTTAAAATTCATTTTGCACCAAGTGAAAATTATTTGAGACTAGAGGAAAGGTGTGAAGTACATTTGCCTCAGGCACATTAGTCTCTAGTGAATCCCACTTTCAACAGGTTTAAAGTTTACAAAGGCATTTTGGTGAGACAAATGGACCTGATGCGACTATGTACCTGCCCTAGCCAATAGGAGGCCAGCAAGCATGATAACATGTTTGTAACACCCCTCACCTCAAGGGTTCTTTGAGTCCCAGGGTGATTGTTCAATGTGACTATGCCTTAGATTATGTAACATGTGTGTCTTCCCATGTCAATCAAATTCGCCATTTTTCCTTGAGACTGATAAAAGTACCTTTGTCATGAGAATTATGTACCAACTGAGAATTGTCTGAGACTAGGGGAAAGGTGTGAAGCACGCCAATCTCAGGTACGTAGGTCTCTACGTGTGAATCCCACTTAGCAAGGTACAGAATTCCATGAGTTTTTGATTTGAAACACATTTAAAATTTACATGGACATTTTGGTGAGACAAATGGACCTTTCGGTGGAGTCACCGACTAAGTACCTGACCAAGCCAATAGGAGGCCAGCAAGCATGATTACATGTTTGTACCACCCCTCACCTCAACGGTTCTTGAGTCCCAGGTGAGTGTTCACTGGACCTATATGTCTGAGACTGTGTACTAAGTGTGTACTTCTATGTGAATATTATTCAACATTGTTCCTTGAGACTTGCCAAAGCACCTTGCCATGAGATTTTTGTACCAGAAGAGAATTGTTTGAGACAAAGGGAAATGTGTGAAGCACACCGTCTCAGGTACATTAGTCTCTTCTTTTTTTTTTCTTTTTTTTTATTCAGTTATAATAGACGTAGCACAATCGCCCATAGGCGTTCTTCCTTGTACATAGTAGTCAACCGGACTAATCGTGAATCCCGCTATAGACATGTTTGAACTACCTTTTCTGAGACTAATATAGATTAGGTCCATGGTCTGCATCTTGATAAAATAAAGTCAACCAATATTTCCGTAAAAATATTTGGTAAGTTGATGATTACGGTCAGAGTTCCAATATGCACTACATGCGACGAATTGACATTGTCTCAATCGAGATCGTGGTTCCATAGTCATATTTAATTGACACGAAATGTTTGTCATAAGATCAAGTGATGCCGTCAGCTCTGGGCATTGTTCTGAGCACTTCTTGATATGCTCGGGATATTGTTGATATTCCCTCAAAGACTCTGGTAGTACATGTGGCGGTACAGCGTAGCAGTTGCAGTTGCGGCCCTGTCCTGTGGTAAATTCAATATTATAGAGAACTTGATCTTATATATTTATGTGTTATATGCTCCCTCAGCCACATCCTCATCCAACTCCTCCGACCCATGGCCATGATTAGAATCCTTGTTAGGCAGAGAGGGATAAATCTCTTGGAGCGGGAAGGGCGGATGGTGCTTCCTATAGTACAAATGAGTCAATCTGGTGCTATACAACAGCGATTTAGCGAATTCGAATGTCTTGAAAACCAATTTGCTAGCTGCGGCGGATAATAGGACGGCCAATGGTAGTAAAAGGACAAGGTTCATCGCCAAATCGATCTAGAAGACATTTGTATTAACGCAAATTGCTGTCTGGTAGGTCAAAACGATGTTCATGTGGAACAGTTACAGAGGTAGTACAGGCAGCTACGACACACCTCAAGTATGAATTTAACCTTCAGATAAAATTCTTGAAATATAGTTTAGAAAGAAAGATTTACCCTTCTTTACCAGTTAAAAGGAGGAGGACACAATAGACAGACACCATAGATTACGGCCATACTACTTTCGCCTTTACTTAGATCTACACCCCAACACACCACTTCCTTCATCTCAAACCTGCAATTTTTTTGTATTAGTTGATCAACTACTGAATATACTTGTTCAGGTTTCAGTGTGTGTGTACGGGGGGGGGGGGGAGATGCATAGTTTAAAGATAGTAGGGAATGCACACGGCACTCCAACACAAATCAGCCGGCATGGGAAACATGTCAGGGTGTGTCGGAGAGTGTCGGAGAGTGTTAACGGGGGCGTCCACCAACCACGACAAGGTTACGACAAGCCCCAACAAGAAAGTTCCAATCGGCGCCTTGTCGTAGCCTTGTTGTGAGAAGGGGCGTCCGTTCTCTCTGTCGTGGGTCCTTGTTGTAGCGTGTCTGGGAGTGCACGCTCCACCAAATTATCCCATCGTATTGATAGGGTTTAAATTTCTCAAATCAATGATTCCTATATTTGACATCGAAATGAGTTTTTAGAGCCTAAAAAAGTATATGTGTATATCCCAGACCTATCGGGCAGCCCTAATAAAGTGAATACATTATAGTTCTCCTATGTAAATGTGTATATACACTCTCTGACATGCTGCAACAGGGTCTGTGTCGTAGCAAATATTGAACATGTTTGATCATGTTGGAGTGTTTCGGCGCATGTCGGGGCATGTCGGGTCCTGTCATAGACTCGTGTCGTAAAACCATGCTCCACCAATAAAGACGTAAGCGATGAACATAATTTGTGTCGCAGAGGGTGTGTCGGAGTGTGTCGGAAGGCGTGTCGGCTCTGGTGGATGCCCCCTTTAAGGGCCGCGTCCACAAGCCAGGACAAGGCTACGACAATTGGTTCCCAACAAGTTCCATGATTGGCCTATGATTGGAGGCCTTGTCATGGTTGGTGAACACCAGTTCCCAACAAGAGTCTACGACAAGGCCATGACAAGGACACAATTGGAATCTTGTCGAGAGCCTTCCAACAAGGCTACGACAACATCAAGCATGTTCAATTTTTCCCATGACTGAATCCTTGTTGTGGAGTGTCATGGCGTGTCGGGAGCATGTCGCAGAGATCTACAATAGGAAATTTTGGTGGAGCGTGCACTTCCCGACATGCCCTGACAACACTGTCATAAAGCCCCCCTTCTTACAACAAGGCTGTGACAATTGGAACTTTCTTGTCGGCACTTTTCATAGCCTTGTAGTGGTTGGTGGACGCCACCCTTAATGCTCCAATTGTGGTGAATGCACCAGTAGACCCAGCAATTAGCCTATTAGTCGCTACTTTTTGTGCAATGACGCTAGCAAATTAAATTTCGCCACCTAGTTAGCCCATGAATCCCAAGTATTTGACTTGTGTACACATTAGCAAGATATTTGATACTAGAAGCAAGACGATCAGTCCACCTACCGTTATAAACGGCCTCTTGACGGGTTTTTTTGTTGTTTTTTTATTTAGGTATCATTCGTCAGTACATGTCCGCGATCTTCCATAACACCTTTTGTGACTTTTGCGCTCTACATCCTTTTTACATAATATGCATGTGCCACAGTATTTAGGAGAAACCAAACGAGAGTTAGTCGTGTTGTTATTTATCGCACGACGGCAAAGTCGCATATTACTGCGCGAGGCGGAGCCAAGTGCAGTGATACGCGACTTTGCCAGAGTGCGATAAACAACACGACTAACTCGAGTTTGGTTTAGAATTTATCCTACCCCTTCAGCAAATTAAGAAATAACATAAAACTCACCGATAATCAGTGATAATCATTAGTTGCTTTTTAAGTGACATCATTTGACAACTGTATCCCACTAGAGTGATAAATTTCATTTTCCTGCACTGTAGACCAAATACAGTCCGCTAATGTTAAGCCTATGGGCTTTTTTATTAGGGGTAGGATAAATAGATTTATCCTACCCCTCATATAAATCTCCATAGATTTAACATGGAGTGACCTATGCCACGGTTATGCCATATGACATTTATATGCCACAGGTGACATATGATGTTAAAAACATGTGACGGGGTAGGATAAAATCTAAACGTCACTTAATTTCATACAATTGTTTACATGGCATTCTTTGTCTTCTGCTGCAGATATCACTCAACTCCGCTTCGTGACATCAAACAACTCATGCCATATAAACTATTGTATGAAATTTCGTGACGTTTCTTGATAATATATATAGATATGAAAAGAGGTATAAGCCTCAACTAATGTACAATTTGTATACAAAATAGTTTGATACAATAATCCAACTAGGAAACGAGGTATAGTATAAATCCAAACTTAGCGACTATCTTATAACTAGTGATGAGAGGATGATAATGTCGAAGGGTAATATTATCAACTTTAAGCTTACTCATGATAGGCATTTTTTCTCAATATTTATTTGGTCGGAAACCTTTGGCATTTGTCAGTTCTCTTCAGGTCTAAAGTGACCTGTCCTTTAATCCATTTGTGCACATGATTTTGTAGTATAAGTGTATTCATAGTATTATTTGTTTTCTTAAGGCACATGGAAGTCTGTCTTGATTCAGCGTTGCCATTGTATCTTTTAACAGGTACTCATGAGTTCATTTCAAACACTGATTTTACAGTATGTGCAGCATTGCAAACCTTGCAGAGTAAAAGAGTATCCATATGAAGGTACCATTACAGACAATAATTGGTTGCCCATGGCCTTTGGTCAGGGGCGGTCATTGCCCCCCCCCCCCCCCACCCCCCCCCCCCCCCCACCCCCCCACCCCACCCCACCCCTGGTGAAACACCTCTGCACTAGCGCACCCCTGCGCCCCCTCTCCACTATCGGCCGCACTAAACATCAAAGTGCGCTAGGTCGACACTGTACTCTGCCTCATACGCTTCTCAGGTCTCATACCCTATACACGTACTTTTTCTACCCACCCACCCTCACCTTTTCTCTTCTACTCCTCCCACTCGTAGGGCTATTCGTATTATTTTATCATTACATGTTCTTCATAACTATGTAATATTACATAATAACTTCATTATGTTATCATAAATTGTTCATAATTTACAACAAAATACATCTGTCAATTATACATTTATTCTTATTATTGATATTCATTGTATAACCACTTATTCATATCAATAAGACCTATACAATTTAATAAAATTTTATTAGCCCACTCCGGCTTTCCTCTTGTTTTATCCTGGGATCTGGGGTAATGAGGGTCATCAACATTCATAACATCAGTTTTCTTTGTGGCCTATTTGACGATGAAAAACAATCAGGACAGCATACAAATAGTTAGCACTACAGTAACTCTGTTGATTGAATTATTGCTTTATTATAAGTTTGAGTGTCTGTCTTATTTTACATTTTACATTTATTACAGGTTTATCAAGAGAGTTCTGGAAGCTGTTTGATAGCCTTTTTGAAGGCTTTCTTTCTTTCAATTTTGCGCAATTCTGGTAATTCTGGCAATCTATTCCAGGCAACAGAGCCTCTATAGGCTGGCGATTTTTTTTACAAATTCAGTCTTAGGTCTGGGTAAATGCACCATCGTGCCACTTAGTGCTCTTGTCACTACCTGCCTTTCCTCTGCAGTATCTGATACTAGCTTAATAGTAGAGTGTATTCCACGCTCTGTATTTATTCTCCTTTTTGTGAATGTCAAGAGCAGCTCTTCCCGTCTACGTCTCAAGATCGAGATACCTGTTATGTGATGAAGTTCTTCGACAGTGTGCACCCTGGGGCCCACTCCCAAACAGATTCTCAATGCTCTGTTTTGTACCCGCTGTAGTTTTCTTTCTGCTTAAATGGGCTACAATCATGCAGGAACGAGGCATAATCTACAAGCGGCGTTATACTCTGTTTATAAATTCTGCATGCCATCTTTTTGGTGATCATGGGTCTGATTTTCCCCAGTAAGAAGACCTTCCTGTTAGTCTTTTTAATGGTCAGCTTCAAGTTCTTTTCAATAGTTAAAGTCTTGTTTACGACACCACAAGATGATATCTTCACTCCAAAGCAATAATTCATAGGATCGTATAAAGAAGCACTTGTAATTCTAGAATCCCCAAGGAGTTTTATATTCAAATAGCGCTGTCATCTATTTGACTTGTGCAACTATTGAAATGTAATACATTCAAATATTTACTTGTCGGAGGACAAACTTCAAGAACATGGAAACGGAGAGAGAAATGGTGCTGCATCATTTCTTGAGCTGTTTTGACGTAAAAAGGAAGGTAATCACATGCAAGAGTTTCGTTGGCTCCTCATATCGCCATCGATTCATAAGGGATTTTTTCATCTGGATCCCAGTTGTCTTGTGGGGTCTTTGCCAAATTGAGAGAAATTCCCAGAACGGTTAGAATAACATGTGGTACTTTAGGGGGATGACTTTACGCGCAGAAAGAGCAGTCGATGTTCAGTTCGACAATAAAACTAGCCACTTTCAGTTGTTAAGGTATGAATATTTCAGAGAATTTCTACATACTTGATGTACAGACGTTTCTACATACCAAAATGTATGTTCGGTAGCTGCCATGGTGGAATTCATTTTTGGAGCTTTGCTCCGATCGCAGTTTAAACGTAATGACTCGAGGAGTGACTACTTTGCAAATAAATATTTATGCTGTAGATGAATGAGGTCAATTCCCTGTAAATTATTAAACGTGGACAGTTTTCAAGTTTTGCAGATACGATTAAATGCTATGATCTAAGGGACCATTGATTATTTACGGCATGGGGGGATGAGCTATTGGAGGGGGGAGGCAGTTCATATGAGGGTATTTACCTGGCAGGGCATTGTTTTTAGAGGTATTTGCCCAAGGGGGGGGGGGGCATTTTGTTTAACGGTATTTGCCTGGATATTTTGGGATATTTGCATTGGGGCTGTTTCATTTCACGGTTTTTGCCTGGGGGTGTTTCGAAGGTTTACGTTTTTGCGATTGACCCATATAAGAGGTTCTGGAGCTGTGTATTTTGGATAATCTATATAATATAAAGGCCAATAGTGTCTGATCTCTTTTAGCAGAATTAAAAAATTTACACCCTATTGGCATGTTCCACTGGCATCTTTAGATTTGCTCACATTGATCACAGTGACTGGCCTCTACTACACATGTTAAGGCCTGGCGTCCACCTACTACGATAGGAATTTAGACCTACCGATATGGCACCGATACAAAAAGGCAAATATCGGAGAATATCGGGAACGAGCAATATCATAGACATGTCTCGACATGCCAATCCACCATGCATCTCAATGGGGTTTTTTCGGTGCCTAATCGCAGAAACGTGGTCATCTGCCCCGATATTAGGTGACCTCCCGACGCGATTTTGATTTTGTATCGAGAGGTGCATCATAAACCATATCGGAGCCAGATCGTAGTAGGTGGACGCCGGGCCTTAGAGTACACAGACCAACAACATTTGAGGAAAAATAGTGCCAACTGACATTGTGTGGTCACTGTTGGCAGGGACCTGACAAAAACTGGTTGATTAGATTTTGATCTTCATTAATTCAGTTGGCAAAATTGGTTTGATTGTAAATGATAACAAAAGCTAGTTTAACATTTACCTAGCATCTGTAATAGACCGCATTTGAGTGATGGCATTCTACCTGCCAAGACAAGGCTTTTCCTGTACTCTGGTGCCAAATATTGGGATATCCCTTCCTTGTTGTAGCAATCAGTAATTGCAAAAAATGCCTGCAGAATCTTTAACTGTGTACTTTGACATTTCAAAAGATGTATCACTGCAAGAACATCCTCTCGATTGAGCTCATTAGAATTGTCATACTTTCAAATAGTCAAAGACCAACTTGATATAGTTATCAGGATTGGAGTGAAAGGTTGGCACCAATGTTATGACAGTAAAAATGGGTTTCGCTTCAGTCTTGAATTTTTGTGAGACTGGCGTACCTACCACTGGTAATGAGGGACCCCTAGTCTCATTGGTGTGCTCTCATACACGTTCACATTCACATTCACTAGTGACTCAGTACCCTGCACTGGGTGCTAACCATGGCCACATGAGTGTCAAGCAAGGCATTCACATGGGGAAAAGCTGCAAGTCAGAGACTATGTACCTTGTGAAAGGGAGCATGTCTGCGACTCTGTACTGGGTGTGTCCTTCCACATGAATCAGATCCACCATTTTCTTTCAAGAATAGGAAAACTGAATTTCAGTATTCTGCTCTGAGATTTTTGGACAGAGGGAAAATTATTGGAGACTGGGGAAAAGATGTAAAGTACACCAGTCTCAAGTTCATTAGTCTCTCCATGTGAATCCCACTTTACTGAAAACATTTGTTATTAGAAAGGAGCAGACTTGCTAAGGCACAATGTGAAAGTAGTGCCTTGTGGAGTTTTATATGTATGACACCAAAATACCAGGGAACTATCAATAATAATGTCTAAACTAATATGGTCTATTATTCACAAGCTTTTAAAAACTTCAAGTATATGTAAAATAAACCAGGAATAGTTTTTGCACAACTTAACAAAAAAACAATTGCAATGATTTTAGAGTTTATAGGTTGTGCACTATATTTTGAGGTATTTCCGAGGTGGGGCATTTCATTTGTAGCTATTACCGAGGAGGGAGCAATTCATTTCGGAGGATTTGCCGAGCAAAATATCACATCACTGTATGCTATTAACAATCTGATCTCATCACGTAATACATTGATTAGAGTAGTTATATAATGTAGAAACATACATATAAAAAGAAAAGCACAAACCGTGTTGCATTAGAATATATTCAACTAAACCCAAAGCCATGACAGTAGAGTTCCATCTCAAATCGCAAGTGAAACCATTCCATGAACCACAAGCAGTACTAATTGCTATCGATAGGTTCATTTCCTTTTGCCAAACTAATTATTCGACATCACGAGAATAATTAAGGCTCGTTAAATAGAATAAGCAGGCTAACGGCGTCGATTCTTCAAAAGAAATAATGATACATGGTGGCAATGCCTGCATGCTCCATAGCCATTGCCTCCGCATAGAATTCCTATCTGAGATTCCAAACTAAATGTGGTTTGTGCCTGGTATTATTGTGCTCCTCGGTTAACATTAGAAAATGATACCAGGGAGTCGTTTTATTTTCAACTCTCCTGGGGACTCTCCTCGCCCACAAGGGATAGCTCCATTGAGGATAATTTTCAGGAGATCTCCTCAATCTCGTTCGATTTACCCTGTCCTCGGGAGGGAGAGAAATCCTCGGCCGAAGTCTCCTTTGAGAGAGCCCCAGGGGGTCGTTTTATTTTCAACTCTCCTGGGCGAGGATAGTCCCCACGAGGGATAGCTGATTTGAGGATAATTTTGAGGAGATGTCCTCAATTCCGTTCGATTTACCCTGTCCTCGGGAGGAAGAGAAATCCTGGGGCCAAATTCTCCTGAAAGTGACCTATATCCTAGCCGGGGACATATCCTTCTGAAGGAACTCTCCTTGGGCTTTCAGCGGACCGGAAGGAGAATTATTTGGTTGCGTACACAGTAACTTTGTTTATCAACAACCCGTCATCTGTCATCGATTGAAGGTAAGGAATCATGAAATATGTCAAAATAAGAACCTAATAGACTCTAAATCCTAAAAGTATCTAAGTAAAATAGAAAAATAGAAATAATATAATGGTTTATGTTAATTAAAATAGTTTATTAATGTCGAATCGAGAAAATCCCCTGATATCGCTCATTGAATCAACAATGCATTGTCACTGGTAGTGTCCATATATACATTGTACATGGGTACATGGGTTCGAGTCCCTGTGTATTCCCCTTGTTTTTTATATATTAAATGAATTTATATTTATAAAATGTAATATTAAAAAAATTTATGCTTTTATTTCAGATTAATAGCAGTGAAATGTCAAACGTAGATCCTAATAATTCCAAAAGAAGACACTTGTGGAAGCAAGATGAATTATATGCTCTTTTACAAGCTGCAATTGTGGAAAAACCCATTTTGAAGGGTAATTTTAAGGGTACAGGGGGCGGCAAGGCGTCTAAAGATGATGCATGGCGGCGTATAATAGGTAAATATATATGAATATATCCTATATATATATAAAATAGGTAAATATATATGAACTTATAGTATTATAATTAAAAAAATTAGATATAAATATAAGTGCTTTTATATCATCAATTTTAATAATGTCCCAGTTCATATGAACATAGAAGATGATAACCGTAATTTTAATTAGAATACATTTTTACTCAATATATTAAATTTTTTCAGCCGAGGTTAATGCTGCATCAATGTGGCAACGAAATATACCTGATTCCCGGAAAAAATTAACCCATTTTGTCTCAGAAGTTAAAGGCCGAGTAAGTATATATATGTTTGAATAAATATATTTAATTATTCTAAATGGAATGGAGAAAAACTCACAAAAAACCAGACACAGTTGTTTGAAGGTGTTACTATTTACATGACTTTTCAATTAATATTTTTTAACTCAACAATAGATTGGTCGTATTCGACCGTACACAGTTATGTGTTGTAATAAATCATTTCTCTTCAAGCAATATTTCCAATATTTATTATTATAATATTTAATTTTTAGCATGCAGAAATGGTTCTACACAATGGATCTACTGGACGAGGTCCCTCAAATCTTGATCCGCTGTCAAAACTGGATTTATTGGCATTGGAGTATGCTGGGACAAATATAGTCGAAGGTAAAACTATAAGCGTTTTTTGATTGAATGCAATAGAAATGTATTATTTAATAAATGAATATATATTATCTAATATTCTCTTTAATCTCTATATAAATAATAACAGTGTTTATCTTATCATATATTCGCTATATCACCTTAGGATAGAGGCACCCACAAAGGCACCGCGCTTGACCGACTGCTATGGTGGCGCCCGCTGTGATTATTATTTTAAACTAAAATATTTGGTAGGCCGCAATATAAAAAACATATTTGTTTTATTGATAATAATAATTTATGTAATGTATGGTACTTTTGTTAATCTATTTTAGGTATAGAAGGAGGAGTTGCAACATCTTGTAATCCAGAAAGAACCGTAGGATCACTTAGATCGGAGATTCTACAGAACGCAGCCAGTTACAAATCCATCCCCCCCCCCTTCCCCTTCTCCCTCTACAAGTAATATATCTGTCATGCATCCCACTCCCACTGTTTCATGTCCCCTACCTTCTCCTAACCCTTCCCCAACCACTGTTCTTTCTCCTATCCCTTCCCCAACCACTGTTCTTTCTCCTATCCCTTCCCCAACCACTGTTCTTTCTCCTATTTGTACCCCGTCCAATGTTTTCTCTCCCATCTCTTCCAAATCCACTGTTATCTCTCCCATTTTCCGGCCTATAAGCGTTCCCTCACCAATTTCTAATTTCAGAATAGCTTCCTCTGACATTGAGCAAGCTTCTGTTGTTACCTCCTCACCCTCTCAAATGTCCCTCAATGCTACTCATCCCTCTGAAGTGTGTAACCCAGTTCCCGTATCCCCACCCCTTGTACCTTGCCCCTCTACATCATCGGTGGAAAACTCGTATATGAGAGTTGCGACTTTTGACACTGAAGGTAAATATTTTTTATAATTGTATAGATATATAGATATAGATAATATGGAACTTTTATAATAGGACACATAAATATATTTTAAATGCACTACCACACTAAAATCTTATATAATTATTTAAATAATATTCCAATATAAGTACAGTTAATCTAGCAAAAGTATATATAAAGAAATTGTACATTGAGCACCAACAGATATTTATTAATTAGATAAGTGGATTTATTCTATTGCAGTCGATATTGAGTTCACCATGGATAACGACAATACCGGCATTATCACGACCACCAACATGACCATCAGCACCCCAACCACCACAACCATCAGCACCACCCTGACAACTCCAAAGACTCCTACCACCAGCACCAGCCCGACCACCCCAATCATCCCCACCACCACTACGATGACCACTGCCTTGGAGAAATCAACTAGTGGAAGCATAGAAAAAACTTTAGATGCCATGATGCATATTTTTAATGCACAACAAGAAACAAACAAAGAAATTGTGAAGACGTTAAAGAAAATATCAAAAAATCAATCCTCCATATCCAAATCACAAAAACGTATCGCAGAAACTATGCAAAACCACCTGCGGCTAACAAAAAGAATCGCCGATGCCCTTGAGAAAAAAGAAGGTAATATATAGATATAAATCATATATAAAAATTGAACAAAATATAAAAGTACCATAAGTTTTACAAAACATTCTCTCCTATAAATTAATTACTATATAATTACCATAATGATTACTTCAAATGGTCACTCTCATGTATATGTACAGACCAAGAAATTTTATTTAAATACTGAGCCTAATCATATTCAAATCTTATATATCTTTACAGATGTGCAGACAGTTGAAACTGGTACCAACACTGAATCTTGCGAGGAAAAAGAGGATAAAGAGAAAAACAGGAACCTTCCTAAATCGAACCCTTGTCAAAACACCCGGGCAAGGAAGTGCAAAAGAATTCTTTAATACAGAAGTCCGCATGGACGTACCAAACCGTTTATTTCACTCTTCAGTCTTCATTCCAAGTTTGGGGGTTACTACATCTTAATTCATGTATACATGAAGCATGGACAAACCAATTTATAGGTGTATTATTAATATTTATTGTTATCTAAAAATATTTTAATATCAATATAAATACAGTTTTCTAAGCGCGGAGAAAAGCGCAAGTGCCTCACTTTGTCGGCCAGATTAAATCAAAAATAAGTATTTCTGAAGAGATCCCGGTGATTCCTTGCAGCAACTGGCTCTGCCTCGTAGTGTATACGATCATCATGTTCGTCACGTACAGGACGTACTTGACGTACTTCATCATCTTCTTTAGGAATATCAATATTCCGATCTATGCACATGTTGTGGAGGCAAGCGCAAGCTACTACTATGTTCGAAGCCCGCTGCGGTTGGTGAAACACGTATCCGGCACTTTGATCGAGGACCCTACATAACATAAAATTTATACAATTAAATATTTGAAATTTAAATATTATTATGGGATTATAAAAAAATTTTAGTGTCTTTAATAAATACACCTATACCCAAACCTATATTCTTTGTATATATTCACATATATATATATATATCACTATATAACCCCGCTTATGTATATATAAATAAAGCCTCTTTTTTTTCTATTCATTACTAGTTTAAGCTCTTTGGCTATATCATATATATATATATACTTCTATATATTTATATATATATATTTATACATATATAAAGATTCTCAGAGACAATGGGACAGAGTAAATAATTAATTAGTTACACTGTTCAACGAATCCCACAATAAAGATTTAATACCAAAATCAACTTGTCTGGTTTTTTGTGGATTACAAAACATCTTTTGATTCTTTATATATAAATACAGAGGATGTATCTAGTACATATATATAAATAAATATATATCTACCTGAATCTTTGTTTCAGCATTCCAAAAGCTTGCTCGACAACAGCCCGTGTGGTCATGTGCCACTGATTATACCTTACACTTTCAGGGTCTTGTGGGTCTAGGTAAGGGGTCATCAGATAAGTGCGCAGAGGGTATCTGGAAAACAAAATATAATATTAAAAACCATTTATTATATTCTTCAATCATAATAAATAAACTTTTAAGTATATGTAGAAACGTCTCATCCCGTAGGTACAAGCGGGTAGGGGAATTTTAGATGCATTTATATGTGATAAATACAGAGACAGATGTATTTCTATATAGATACTGGGGCGCCTTTTATATAATAAATAAATAATGAATATAGAGATACATTTATAATTAATACATACCCTGAATCTCCTAGAAGATAATAATCCCCAAATCCATGTTGGTGGGCCTCTGCATATATATCCGAACGCTTCAATACGTATGTATCGTGGCAGCTCCCAGGATACTTAGCATTTACGTGCAGAAAACGGTGATTTGCATCCACTACACACTGAAATTTAGATATAGTTTTTTATTAATGACATAATATATAACCAGTTTAAATAAATGGAAAATCATCGAATATATTTTTAATAAAAATCTTATACTATAATATATTAAAAGAAATAACATATAAATAGAACAAATAATGGCATTCACAATAATCAATATTACTTACCATAACGTTCAGACTACAGTGGCCCTTTCTGTTGATGTAATCGGCCTGTAGGCCTCCTGTAGGAGTTTTTATGGAAACATGTGTTCCATCAATAGCCCCTAAGCAGAGTGGTTTTTGTCCGAATTTTTCAAAAAATCCGGAGGCAATTTCTAGTTTCTTTTGGTTATTTCTTGGCCACATAATGAAGTCGTTGGAGTTGGCGACCAGAAATTCGAGAACCTCACTGACGCACAAGCAAACTGTAGATTTCACAACACCATGGGCATTGCCTATCACAGAGTAATTGCTTCCCGTAGCAAAATAGCGGAGGGCTATGCAGAACTGAAAAGAAAAAATAATAATAAATATAAATAATAAATAAATCCTCATACACAAATTAAATCATTTAAAGGGAAATACGACAGAAGCGCCACCAACGGTATTTTAAAAAACTCACCCTGTCTTCAGCTGATAGAGTCTTTTCTCCTCGTATACCCATGGTGCTGATAAAAACCGAATTTCCAAAGGCTCTTCCCAAGGCAGAAGCAAGACCTTTATCCAGACGATATCGAGCGATAAACTTTCTATCGTCAAATTCCTCTAGTGGCCTCATACGGACTCTAAATTCGTGGGGAGTGCGTGGTCGAATACCGAACATCGCCATGTTTTATATTTATCTCTCCCTGCTGGTATTTTACTTCATTTACGTAAAAGCTTACGAATAATAAGCTACAAGCTTCAGCCAGGACACCTGTAGAGGTGTCTTGAGAAAGGATACATTGGGGACGCCCCAGGACCTTTTTCAGGAGATATCCCGGCCCCAGGATTGAAAATAAAACGCTATTTGAGGAGACCTCCTAGATCATGGCCCAAGACTCTCCTTCCCCGGGAGACTTTGAAATATCGAACCCAAACTGTCCTGGGACCTCTCCCCGGGCGCCCCAGGACTCCTCAGGCAGAAAATAAAACGACCCCCAGGAGAAAATAAACCTGTAGGAGACTTTTGAGGAGACTTGAAAGAGAGGCTGTGTATACTGCAGGTGGTGGCACATAGTGGTATCTTTGGGAACTAATTTCATCATTTATGAATGTATGTTAATCTAAGTAAATAGCAAAGTAATTCTCCATCTGAGACCTCCAGTTTTAATTAAAATCATAATAAATATATTTCCGATAGTTCAAATGAATTAAATAGCTTTTATTTGTTATTTTGAATCACCCACGACACCCCTAGACGTGTCCCCAGCCAGGAGAGCTGCAGGACACTTTTCAGGAGCTCTCCTGACCCCAGGATTGAAAATAAAACGATATTTCAGCAGACCTCCTAGAATCTGGCCCAAGACTCTCCTTCCCCGGGAGACTTTGAAATATCGAACGCAAACTGTCCTGGGACCTCTCCCCGGGCGCCCCAGGACTCCTCGGGCAGAAAATAAAACACCCCCCTGATATACCGTTGAGTTTTGAGAAAATGCTCACAAAATACTTAACTTAACGCCAATCATGGTGACCGATATTCCTTTGTTATCTCCGCAATTTCTACGACTTTCATATTGTCCATGCTCATCCCACAATCGAGAATGCCACCCAAGAAATCGTCTACCCTCACCACACCAAAGCTGACAAAGAAATCGGACAGTGGCAAAGTGGCGCGACTTGAGAAACGATTAGATGACTTCACTACTCAGATGTTGTCTTTGCAATCCGCCATTCTTAACGTGACTAAAGCGGCAGTTGCCAGGAGCTGGACCATTGCTTCAGGCTTGCAGCCTCATGAGTCACCTCAGACAATAATCCTGCCTAACGCACCTACGACTCTGCCAGAAGCCCGTTGAATAATCAAGGATCCTACATGTAAACCTTTTTCTGTATGCTATAGAGACCCAGGGACAATGTGGGGCAACTTTATTCAACGACCTCGACCTCATGGATGGCTAAGACTGACTTAGCGAACAAACTTTAAAATTACCATACAATAACCCTTAAGTCACCCATAAGTGTTGAATAAAGTTGAACCACACCGTCCATGGGTCTCATGTGCGTACAGAGGTGTCTTCGTGTACGATCCTAGATTATTCAACACGCCCCAGGCCACATTGACGCCTAGCAGGATTCAGCATCAGAGGCCAGCGACTACAGCCCCTATGTGAACAGCTTCTGTTCACCTCCCTGAAAATGTATGGCCACCATGATGCCGAACCCATGGGTCACCAGGGGGCAGCTACCTACAGCATCCCATACCAGGATCAAGCCCTCAATTTGCAAGTTCAGGAATTGCTTCAATCTATGGTTCAGGTCCTGCAGCCTACCTCAGGTAAATTCACAATACCTTGTCAATATGATTTGAAAGGGACCCATAAGAACCACACTCCGTTGGCTTCTGTAGATATTCAGGAACATATATATGGGCATCTGGCGAATTCTAGATGATGGTGACATCTAGAGATGCCACCTGGTCTGAAGTCCTTCATACTAGTGCACCTAAGGGAGGTCTTAGAGGACGCTTTTGACTATGACTTTGCTGCTGTTCGCTGTGAAGCGAAGAAATCTTTATCGGAATAGTAGAGGGCAGGTTCCTGAGAGGTTGGGAGGATACTGATTAAATCCCGCACTTACGGACAGCCATCTCACACTCAGAGGGTTCCTGCATTTCAAGCGAGGTGAGCCCTCCACACTCGAAACAGAAGTCTCGGCACCACGCAACCCACCCCCTGTTGCTTTCAGCTCCGCTAAGGGATACTCAATCACCCCCCCCCCCCCCCTCATGCAAGCAACGGGGGTACTCTTGCACATTGTTGTTCATTCTGTCACAAGAATTTTAACACAAACCATGCACACTCCTTCATGGAGGTCATACAGGCCTGTCGTGACTTGGGCGACTGGTGGCATGCCATAAGGGCCCAAATCCAGTCTCTGCTCTGCAAGCTTGTACACTTGGCGCACTGCATGAGGCACGCCCGCCACTTCATGGCGTGCCTTTTAACAGCACTGAGGGCCACTCAGCCTGCGGCCGTCATCCCCATCAGTCGCAACATACAGCCCAACATCGCTTGGTTGAGGGGCTACCCCGAGGAGGTGAATGGCTGGCACTTCTTCAGGAACCTGCTGGTTATGGCTGATTGCACCTGAGGCTGGACGAGCGCAGCGCAACATCCATCCTGGACGGTTTCGAGGTGCAGTGGCCATGGCCAGGAACCTCAGGATCCCGCTCCACCCAGGGGCTTTTTCCGATGTTAGAGGCCATTGTTGCACAGGGGAGCCTTCTGACCACGGGGATCATCATCAAACCTGTCACCTTGGTTCCATTCGGCTCTCTAATCTGCACTTCCAACCTCTTCGCGACTCTAATCGGAGCTAGGCTGGCTCCCTAGACCTTGGCTAGAGCCAACATGGTCCTCAGGGACGACTGCCTTCATTCTACGGACCGCTCGGCCAAAAGTGTTGGGTGTGAACGCCCATTGGATGTCATCATCCTCAAGTCCAACGCCAACCGGGACTTGGGCCTCGTGAGGGCATGGGGATCTTATATAATGGTTGCACCTGTGCAACCACTGGATCCCATATTATTCCCTCTACCTGCGGAGCTATTTACGACCACCCAGTTCACAGGGGTCGTCAAGTTCCTTCTCTAGAGAGCCGGCTTTTCCAATGCCCACAAGGTCATACTACACTCCTTCAGGCGTGGAGGCGCCCAGCATCTAGCAGCACAAGGCATGTAATGCCCATTGCAAACATCCAACAACGCAGCACCTAGGCCTCTCCAGCCACCATGGCTCCTTATACTCATAATGTCAGAACCTTTACAAGTTTGGTTCCTATTCTTCTGACATAACGAGTTTTGACCTTATGATATCGTATCTAAGTATCTAGCTCTACAAGGTTAATAAAACTCTTAAAATGTCTTCCCCGCGTAGTGGGTTATCACAATTGTCGCGAAATCTCACTGGCCTATTCTATAATACTATAAGACCCCAATAAAACGTAGGCGTGGTATGTGTATCAGGACATGCTAAAAACTGCTCTGAGTGCGACCAGAACGGAACATATATGAGCATATCAAGACCAAGAGCTCACCCAGTATTAGAATAACTAGTCCCATTTACTGTTTAATCACAGAGAAGAATATGAGATCCTTTCAAGAAAAGGGTTTCGGACCCTACAAAGCCATATAAGATAACAAGGATGTTACTTGCGAATCTAGCAAATTTGTGATCGCCTTTATAGGGAACCCAGCGCTGAAGCCGCAGGTAAAGCCATACATTTATTACCCACCTAATACGGAGTCTCCATGCTAAGCCTATGGATCGCTACTGAGTAGAATACGGACCTCCGGAGTCTCCTAGGAGAATACGGCCTTTTGGGCCATCTGACGGGCATTATAGGAACTAATTTATATAAACAATGCACGGCGCATATTCTCTTTGTAGTTGACACTTCGTAATACTCATCGCTATCGCTCGGAGTTTTACTTCGTGTCAACTACGCGGAGAATGCGGTCACTCAGATCGAAATCATGGTAATATTGTGTATATAGTAAAAATTCGCTTGGGGTTACCACTGCAAAGTGGGAAGGCCGGAGCATCAGTATGTTTCTAGTCTGGAGCCTCAGGTGGCAGGTAGAGTGAAACACCCTGCCACCGCTTGCGACATGAACCACTGGTCCTATGAAGAATTGCTCGGCTTATCTGCTCTAACGGAGAGCGATTGACGAGCAGTTCCGCGCGGCCAAACGTCGCCGAATCCACCGTCGCAGGCTCCGTCTCCGTCTGGTCCCGTGCGATTAGATGCAAAATCACGTCCCTCCGTCATTATAATTCATAGGCAATCGTTTTTCACGAGGCTAATTCCTTGAGGGAGTGCCATAATTGAACTGTGGGTGTGAGGGACAGTGTGCATAATGATAGAACACCGTGAGGCGGGTGCAGACCGTTCAATCACGCGCAGAGTGGTGATCATGGAAACAGGAGAGCGGGTAAATCTACCACGTCCAATGTAATGCCGCTACCCTGCCCCTTCCCCTCCCCACACATACTCATAGATTTAGTCTCCTGAACACATAACTCTGCGCAAGGTGAATTATTGGAGCAGAGAGGTTGCCTGTTCTGAAGTACAGCGAGCTTAAAATAGCCTTTTATCTAAGCGCCGGAAGGTAAATCTAAAAAGAAAAATGGATACCTGGATTAACACCGATGGGTTCCGAGCTCCAGCACACACCATCAATTACCTTGTGATCATTAGGAATTAAGACCAAATGCAAAATGAGTTTGCTTGATCAGGGCTCTGTGTCTCTGCTGCGCTCCTCAGCTGTGATTGTCTTCTTTTTTCGTGTAGCATTATTTAGGTACATGACTGAAAACTCGTGGTTTTGTTGACAACCCTCGTTATATTACATGACAGCGAATCCAGGGTAACAATTAAGAGTAAAAAATGAAATGTTGCTAAGTGTATGTAACTGAAAATCGTTGCGAATGCATTAAAGTCATGGGTCTTATCATTAGGCCCGGCGTCCACCTACTACGATATGGCTCCGAGATAATCTACGATGCATGCACCTTCCGATAAAAAATCTAAATCGCGTCGGAAGGCCACCTAATATCGGGGCAGTTGACGACGTTTCTGCGATTAGACACCGATATAAAGCCAATACAATGTGTGGTGGATTGGCATGTCTAGACATATGTCTACGATTTGGCACCTTCCCGATATGTCTCCGATATTTGCTTTTTGTATCGGCGCCATATCGGTAGGTTTAAATTGCTATCGTAGTAGGTGGACGCCTGGCCTTAGGGTCTTACCTGTCTGTTATAATCTATATCGTGCGGGCAGATCCCTGCGATCATAAATACTATTACTTTCACAGGAGATGATGCTTTAAGCTATTCGGTATTGACAATATGTCATACATATCCCTTGGCAAAACCCATTATTACGGGATCATTACAATGTATGTCAATAGCATTGATCCTAGAATAGCTTAGTACATATAGAACAAGATTAATATACAAACCCATAAAAGGCAAGACCTCCGTTCAGCATGTGGTTATATGATCTGTTCACGTGCCCAATAGATAGATCCAAAATTAAGGTTCTACACGATTAGCCATCGCGTATTTAAGAATAATTTCTTGTGATTTCACAGTCGCGTAAAACTATATACCAATATCCATATTGAGCGTTGCAAGCCACGTTATGAGTTACATCTCCTCTGTTAACACATATTACCTTCGTAATATCGGTTTTTTTCGGCGACTGTGTAACTAACAGGATTAACCCATTACGACTCGTCGCCCTCAGGCATTATTTCAAATGAATTACCGGTGGTGCTGAGAAAGGGTTAGTTCAGTGCCCAGCAGACGATGCGTTAATGTCTTTCCTAGCGAAGTGTGGGTAATGCATTATGATGACAGGGGGTTTTGATCCGACATTTGTTGATTATCACCATGGTAACGTCACCAAACAGAGGTTTTAAATTATGCTGTTTTTCTCCTACCCATATGAGTATGCTTGATGAGGTAGTGTCCGGTCTAGGAGAGCATGAGTCCTTTGCTTATCCCTGATGGATATTTCTAATGGCTTACCTTGTATCCTAGGTGTTTATGCCGATAGTATGCCTTATGTATCTATAGTGTTTCTGATATACCCAACTCCCTTTAGCGATCGGTGTGTACATCGCTAACAACATCCCAGATTCGTTCTTGATGATTTTACCATCCGGATCAAGGTTTTATCCTACCCCTAATACAAAATTCCATAGGCTTTACATTGAGTTTCCGTATGCTATGCTGACTGGCATACGGAGTTTTATATGCCGTTAGTGGCATACAGAGTTGTTATCACGTAATTTTCCAAAAATCGAGGAGACGGGGTAGGATAAAATCGAAACCTGGTTTGTTTTAATCATCTAGTTTTACGATAATACTCTGTGCTGAGGGCAAAGTTATGGTTGAAACAAAATATGCGTAACTGAATTTAGGAACAAGATTCAGGTCCTAGAATGTTAACCTTCATGCTCTAATCTTACCATTAAGGAAATTACAAAATAAATCTTCCGGAGAATGCCTATGCCTGCCCTTTACGATGACAGGATGCCTGATCTAGGAAAATGCGCTAGGTGTTATACAGTAGAACCCCGCCTAACGGACACTCCGCGTAAGCGCCAACCCCGCGTTAACGGACACCTTTGCTCGGAACGGTTGCCTCTATTAAATGTTTGTTTTAACCTCGCGTAAGCGGACATCCCGCGTAAGGGGTACCCTTTGGTCCGGAACGGAGGGTGGCCGCTTATGCGGGGTTCTACTATAGTTAATTCTTTATTGTATATACTCATGAGCTGCTCCTATATTGACAAGAACTGACCCAAATCATCTTTGTTACAGCTCCTTCTTGCGGGTGTTGTCGGTATCTTCTTCTGTGCTACAGACTTTGTGACGTACACTAGGAATATCAACGCTTTTGTGGTCAAGGTAAGTCAATATGAATTTGTCATAGAGCCACTGTATATTCCTCCAGATATGTCTATATATATGGTCATAAAACCATTGGGATATTTTTCAGTTACGTCTAGTATATATATACATTGAGCGATAACAATGATAAGGCCAGTGGATTCCTCTATGTACCTTCATAATATGTATTGATATAGAACGTCCTGACCATGCTGTACAAGTCACAGAACGAGATGGTAATTTATGGTTTGTACAGAACGAGGCATTTATGCCAAGTTCCGTACAAACCGTAAATTATCATCGAGTTCTGTGACTTGTACAAGCATGGTTGGACGTTATATATTTACTATATACCCGAAATTTTAAAAAAAATCATTAATTCAATTTTTAACAACCGATATGTTAATAAACGTGTATGGCAAGGTGGTCCGTATTTTAGTGTACGGACCAGCGGTGCGTACAGTATTTTTACGTCATATGCCGAAACGGTGCATATTTACAGTATATAAGACATGGGTATATAGTAAAGTCCTGAGATGACCCCATGGTAGGCACAGAGACTGCTTGAAACAATAGCCTGACAGGTACTGTAGATTTGTCGAGGCACGTATTTCACTGTGTGGCTGTTCCTCTGGCCATATACATGTATGTATACAGGGTAGGGAATTGGTTGTATAAATTATCAGTCTTTATGGTAGTTGATATGTATTGCTTTGTGGTGGGTTGGGGAGATCATGCAAAGGAGCCGAATGGAATGTGGGTTTATATATCCGAAGGGCGGCAGCATAGGCTCTAACTGACGGTGATTAGCGGTCCACCAGTCGCGGTAGTCGACCATCACATCCATTAGGGAGAAACTCACCTACCCACTACACCCAAGACGAGCGGCTCGCCTCGCCTCAGAGTAACTCCCAGCTCAGTGTGGAGTCGGCTTGCGGACAGCCTCGCTCCCACAGGACTGATTCTGCTCCTGCATATTGGTCTGATCGCTCAGATGAATAGGGATAAAAATCTACGAATCGGTCTAAGCGAATGTGTGTCTTGGGGGTAGGCTGAGACTGTAGACATAAAGGCAATGTGGTAGTGAGTGAGTGTGTTGCTGGCTTGGAATATTAGGCATGTCAACAGAGAGGGCATTAGTGGCCTGGACTGTGAGCGAATGTTGATACTGCAGTTCTGAATGATGATGATGGGCGCTTTATTCGTCTATGATGCATGGGTACATAAATAATTATATCAGGGCCGGTATTCAGATTTCTATTTGATGTGTTACCAGACTGTTAAGTGAAACTGTGCATTATTTCTCTGCCGGAAAGTGTTTAGAAGGGTATCACTAGTTGTGGTAAATACTTCAATAGTATTATGTGGTGTTCCACATCGTTTGTTGAATTTGATGATAATACAAGGCCAAAGTCCCTGTCGTTAAAAATGTACTCTGGTGAATGTTTTCCCGAACATTTCGTTGATCTTCTCCTCACTAGGACCGTGATGTGGAATTTAATTTTCAAACATTTGTGTTGTTGATGGTTTATTTTATAAGGGAAGTGGAAAGAAAATTTGGAGAATTCATCAAAACTCCGGACTATTCCATTATTTCTTGTCATGACCAGAAGTTCGCTTAGTATCCATAATTAATACATTCTGTCATCTTTATGCACCACAGGGGATTCTGCAAAGCAGTCTCAACATGAAAGTTAAAGTAGCAGCCAACAACAATACATTCCACGGGTCAATTGCCTCATCCCACTGCATTTATATTCCCGTGAGGTATGGATTAGCAGGCCAAGGGTGAATATTTTAGAATATTCTCCGAATCTATGAACGGCCTCTTGCAGCATCGTTATTTACACTTTGCTGATTATATTTGAAACTAATTCTAACCATATACATCGATCTTGGCACCTGATGTACACAGCTGAATACAAAATGCATGTGTGTTTCGGTGGGCGTACGTGTATAAGCGAGCTGAGCGCGTGTGTGAGTGTGTGTGGGCATCGCTAGGTGTGTGCTCAAGCTTATTTACAAGGTCTTTATGGTCCTATCACTCCACATCAATGGGTACGGTTTCGATGTTTAGTATGCATTGTGCTACATTTTATCTCACCCCGGTATTTTTCTCCATAGGCTTAACATTAGGAACTCGTACTCCACGGCCGTGAAGTTCGTGTACCTAATACTCAATGGCTAATTGGGTGATCCATTTTATCAATAAGTAATGTTATACGGGGTGAGATAAAATCAGAAACCCACGAGAAGACAATAACTTGGTCCGTACTTGGTCCTCGTTTGACCACAGAGTGATTCACTCAGCTTCGCTTCGTGAATTACTCTGCAGTCAAACTCGGTGGAGTACGGACCAAACTATTGTCATCTCGTGGGTTTCCTTCTAAATATCTTGCTATTTAGCGGTAGGTGCGCTTGGAAAACAGTTACTTAGCACTATACACTAAAACAATGTAAGATACCTAGAGTGCAATTGTGCGAGCAAGCCCTGCAGCAGGCCTGAGTGCCTGGGAAAGACTTTCCGCTCCTTTTCCGAGCCTCTTTTGTCCTTCCAGTTCCTGTTGCTGATGGAACAAACAGACGCACTTGATGACAAATCAGACCATGGGAATACACTTGGGAATACACCTTCGACATCACGGTAGTAAATAGGACTACGATATGATGTACGATGGGTCGCATGGAAAGTGGATGGGGAGGGATTCATGGATGTGTAGTCATGGGTGAATTACGTGGCTAAATTGAGGAGGTGTATTTACCACGGCGGAGAGTCCACAATTACGTGGCCGAGTAGGAGTCGGTCATGAATCTTTATACGATTACACGCCCGACTGGAGGCTTCCTCATTGGGCCGAACTTCATGACTGCATGCATGAATAGAACATCCCCACTGCGCTAATTCGTACGGGGATTTAGCGCCTACCACAGACTGAAGGCATGATTAGATAAGACGGGATGTAAAACGACACATGTATATTATTGTTAGAAGCAGGTAGCAAAAAGGAGATTATTTATTTAATATAATCCTGTGGTATCTATATCCAGGGTGTCTATATTGTGTGTGGATATTGTAACATCCTTTGTCTCTCTCAGCTACCCAGATGATGGAGCGAGTTAATGTGGCCATATATTCTACCGACTCCCCGTACCCCTGCCGCCCGCCTTGCGGCCTCATCCCATCTGTCACCCATACAATGTTCCTGCTTAATTAACCTCGGTTTAACATCCCCTGGGTCCAGATAAAGAAACCCTAGTAAACAGAGCCTCAGATTGATATGATGAACAGCCCCGTGAAGCAGCCTCTCAGCTAGGACGTCAATTTCCATTGTCTTATATCAAGACTGATAAAATAAGGTAATTGTATTCGTGGAGCTATTGAAGACGTATATATATCACATGCGATGTGATAGCTAAATTGAATAGATGTAGCAGTACTCAGTAATATTTGTTATGTCTGATATATGGATGGTCCCATAGCAGCAAGAAATCTAGTATTCGTCAGGTTAGTAAACATCGCCTAAGGAAATATTTAATGTTTTATTTGCTCCATTTGTGAATCTAGCCAAGTAATTATCTAGAAATGTACATTTGACACGTTCATATACTTACTTAAAGGTTAGAGTGGTCACACATCAATGATGAACATACCTTTTGCTCCTAGTTTGATAGTGCGAGCTTAACTATCTATATTTCTTAATAATCCAGTTCCTTGAACAGGTGCTCATTCCCCGCAGTGCATGTTAGATTTTAACATGTGACTATCCATCATCAGGTGGTCGCCGCCTGACTAGCAGGTTGAAAGATCCACATCTGGAACATTAGTTCCCGGCGGGATCCCACCCTACGTGCAATTACGTAGGTCGGTTCGGTTATCGGTAAGTCTGCACTAACCTAGAGACACAAAACACAACTCCACACTTTTAATAAACAGGAATGTTTATTAACAACTACTTCCCGGAAGTAGAGTACCCAAGCACGGCGTGCCAGGTAGCGCTGGAGAGGCTACTCTGAAAGACTCACCTAACCACCAGGAAGGTAGCGAGAACCCGCCTGCAAAGTGAGGGTCCAAGGGTCCGCTCTCAAGGAGAGACGCGCAAGGACAGCTGTCAACCTACTGTGAATGCTGAGTATATATACCCGGCGTTACATAATCTCAGCCCCCACTGCGCCACTCTCGTGTGCGGCGTTCCCTGGAATCACTTCATAGTAAGGAGTGACTCTCCATGCCACCTTCTGTAGAACATATGAAACACTGCTTGATTCCCGCCCCACTACATACCTTTGATAGGATGAAAGGTACATGGCTGTTATATTGACAGCTTTGATTAGTATCTTAATAATAAAAGAGTTTTCATATGTCTAACCTAGTAGGTTTGTGTCATTTAAACTTGTCATTGTGATTCTATAAAGCTGACGTAGTAGTATTTTTTTCAAGAGATTTCTTCTGTAAGAGTAGCACTTTTTCTTTTTAATTTTGTTGTTGTATTGAAGCATAGTATAGACATTTGGTTCCAACTTGTAAAAAGACATGGCGTGGACTATAGTTATAAACATCCCAAACAAAATTGTTCTATTGCTTTGACATCTTGCCTCTTAGCTCCTTCAGAGAACCTTACACAGAGACGTTCTGTCTATTCCAAGGCTTTTGAAGGCTTTCATATAGGCAGTTAGTAAGGCTCCTCCCTCTTGATAAAGAGTTGGTAATGGAAGGCCTCACTACTTCTGTAAGTGTATCGTTACAAATGATCTAATATGAGTCCTGTGGATTACTTTCAACAGGTTTTCCCATATGTTCGGATAATGACTAACACAGAATCACGGTAATGGATATAAAATTTATTGAGTTGGGTACTAATACGAATTTAAATCTATATAGCAATTAGAATATAACTGTAATTAAAATATAACAGAAATGTCACGACCTATTGAGAAGCCCTACGGAGTAGGGGAAGATTAGTAGATGAGAACCTAGAGTTTTTGTAGGGTGGGTGGGTGGTTCCTTTCAGTTGGCGTCCCAGGGTTAAAGTGGACGCAGACGGGTTACGGAGTGGGGTGGTCACGTGACCGGAACCACGTGACCCGAACTACGTGAGTAGCGTCCGTGGCAAGAGTGCTCTGATATCGCATTACCGCCAACTCTTCCAGTTAGACCTAATGTGCTTTCAGTTAAGTATTCAAATGACCAGGGGTCGATCCTGGGACCGTTGTTGTTCCTTCTATACATAAACGACCTTGAAAAGGCTGTTGAAGCCTGAGGCTGTCTGCATTACGCAGACGAGACTGTACTTTGTGTGTCAGGTAAAGATATTGCAGAGGTATCAGCTACACTTCAGGCAGCTCTATCTGACTTGGATGCTTGGTGTGAAAGAAAGAAATTAACTACTAACGTGAAAAACCCAAGTTAGTTGTTTATGGTTCAACACAAAAAGTCAACAACAAATGTCTGATGCATTGTCTACTTTCTATTCAAGGTAAAAAAAACTCCATCTGGTACCTTCTTAAAATATTTAGGGTTAATCTTATATCAAAATTTAAACTTTAGATTACATTTAAATGATACCATAAACATGCTCCTCACAATATCTGTATACTTAAAAAGATTAGAAGGTACCTAATTGTTAATGCATGTTTGACTTTATGTAAAGGTTCTATAATCCTTCCCCTGTTGGACAATAATGACGTCTAACTACTTCACCCAAGAACTCCAAGAACAGTGATGCCTAGAATCGCCCAACATCCCTACCTGCAAGAAAGAAGAAATTTACAAATATTCTGAACTGCATATTTGATCAAAGAAATGATGGAGACAAACTATTAACGAGTAATGTACGAACCCTAACCACTGATGGGCCTATCTTTAAACAACATTTTCCCCATTGCAATGCTTATGTTAATTCACTTGGCTACTATAACCCCAACGCGTGGAACAAACTACCTGCAAATATTCAAAACATTTACTCATAGAAAGATTTTAAAACTTACCTAAATAACTGGTTAAGCACCAAGATTCCATGAGGACACACCCTGTCTATTGACTACACTTTTACACTTGCAAAAAAAATTGGTTTACTTCATACTATATATTCACTCCAATAAATCAGCATGCTTATGCAACTCAAGAGCCTACTTGGTATAATTTTCACGCTTATTGTATTGCACTCGCTGTATATTTGACAAATCGTTTTGTATAATGTTTCTTTCACTTTTTTATTTGTTAATGTTCTAATCACTGTCTACTTTCTACAGCTATATGTCGAACGGAAAACTCTGTCAAAGGAGCACTGGCCGAGTAATAATACGAGCCTAAGAATACGCAGAACTTATCCAGTATGAATAAATGATAGAATACATATGTATGTATGTATTATATATATATATATATATATATATATATATATATATATATATATATATATATATATATATATATATCCTACAAGAAAGCACCTCACCTCTGAGCTAACTTCATGTGTCCATTTAATCATATATGTAGTCCTTTCTTATCAGTATCCACCTATTCAAGCCCAAAAAATAGCCCTATCCAAAATAAGGTCAAATCATCATGTACTTCGAAATAGGTTTCTTGCATGTACATTTGATATCAATTATTTATAGTGATCCAGAGTAGTCATTTTCACAAACAGAAATCACAGTCTTAAAACATTGTGCATGCCTAAAACATGACGCACTTTATAGAGTGTCGGTCTACAGTGGACGTGGATAGTACAATAACGATTGGTTTTGTGTGCGAGTGGCACAGCAGATGGTGCATCAATCTCTCTGTCGCTTGGATATTACTACGCGTCAACTACTTGGAGACCGTGTTTGTATTTAGCTATAGTTTTCCATACACATATATTGCCATAAACTTCAAGGTTGATAGTTGGGGTCCTATTCTTAAAAGGGCTGAGTGCAAACATGTTTGTTTTCCTTCCATTTACCGAAGTGGACTTATGTTCGGGAACGAACATAATAAAGGTTTCTTGGGAACTAAGTTTATTCTGTAGTTACTGTCATTAGGTACAGAAATAGGCTTTAGAATTTAGTGCAATTTAGATATAGTAGAAGGGATATATAGAAATTGAAATAAAGCATTGCCCGTTACCGTGGTAATATACTGAGTTAGCCTTTCAATTCACATGATTAATATGTTTATGGTAAGTGCGGTTACTTCAGCACATGTATGCGGTATGGTGCTGTGCCAAGATATATTGCTGAGTGTGACGATACAAACGATCCCTGGCTGTTCCTAATAAGTACTAATTTCTCTGTGTTTTCGCAGTGCGTCTGCTTCACCCTGTCATCAGTCTGCGTCTTCGTGTGTATGATCGGCAGCGTCTTCCCCGGCATCCACGGCTCACGTATCTCCGCTTACGTGGGCGACTGCACGTTAAAGGGCAGTCGTCACTGTCAGTGCGTGCTCAGTCTCGACCCAACAGCCAAGGTGTACGAGTACAGGGACGTGAAGACGTGTGACCTGGTGAAAACCAGCGTCAAAGACTACCTCATCTTACAGTGTGCTCTCAACGCGATCGCAAGCGGGGTGTGCTTCTGGTTTGTCACGCTACTCTGGAAGTCCCGATACCAGGATTTGTATTCCGGGATCCGGTTTCAGTCTTACACCGGCCCGCAACAGTCGCAAGCATGATTCTATGAATGCCGTCCGATCTTGTCGTACAGGTTATGCTTGATGATATACAGTGTGTACAAGGTATCGTTGTGATATATCATTCGACTTGCGATCTCTATAGCACCAGAGAACCATTTCCCCCCGCGGAAGTGGAATTCTCTTCTGCAGTGAGACTGACGGAAAAGGTAAGTACAACATGGCGGCTACCATAGATGGCTGCCATGTTGGCTTGGTATAAATAGGGGCTGGAGAGCGAGAACCCAGTAGATTCACTCTTGTTTGTTTCCTGACTACGATTAATCATCTATAACATATTAACATCGAATACAGAGTTGTGTCCGGTGACACTCTTTCATATACTATGTATTCTTCTGGACCGTGGTATATCTGCATCTCATCATTACATACAGCGGCTAATACTGACGACAGAATCTTAGAGGAAAGACCTTACAGGATATGACGTCACATACAGAGTACAGTGGTTGATAACACGGTGACAGCAGCGTATTATATCATACCAAGGAGGCTTCCTGTTTTTCAGTCTGATGGTTGTAATGGGGCACTGCCGAAAGAATTGCTATGATATGGTGACAAGATATTCATGTTGCAAATAATTGTATGAGGATGATACTGGTAAATGGTCGCTGCTGACAACGATATAGTCAGCTTTTTAAGAATCAAGACTTCAGGTACAGTAGAACCCCGCCTAACGGACACCCCGCGTAAGCGACCATCCCGCGTTAACGGACACCTTTGGTCGGAACGTTTCCCTCTATTAGCTGTTTATTTTAACCGCGTAAGCTGACATTCCGCGTAAGCGGACACTTTGGCCCGGAACGAAGGGTGTCCGCTTACGCGGGGTTCTACTGTATGTGGTTATATTGTTAGACCATGTAGGTGATACATTTTAAAGTCTCGTCTGTCTATAGGTATATTTGTTTTATCAATTCTAAATGATCTCCATTCTGGTTTCATTCAAATTTTCATTCACTAGTTTTGATCGGCTCTGGTGAAGAATGACTTACTGCCCAGTAACAATTAGGAGATGATACACTGGGTAGGCTCGTATACTTTTAAACCGATCGTTTATTTCATTTTGCATTATCACCAGAGCCTCAATAAGTTATAGAATCAATAAAGAGCGGTAAAGATTATCTTATCGTGGTCTTTGTTACATTATCTTTTTTTGAATGATCAGTCTTTATGGACGACTGTCTTACAAGACGGTCATAAAAATATCTTTATCATCAAAAAGTCTTAATCGTGATCCACATCGTCTATAGGCCTTCGTAGCTGCATTATCGGACTATTTTCGGAAGACAGCCAAAAGTAGTGTCGTGCCAGATCACCAGAAATACAAAGCAATTTTGTTTCTCTCACCTCTAAATGGCCCTGGATGATATTATCATACGTTCTTGTGGATAAAACTACCGCAGAGGTATAATGAAGATTATATGTCAAATGTTATTGTGTTGTCCTCCACCAAGATCTGTCCTCCACTGGGATTATCATTGATCTTTGATCAAAGGTGAATCATGTGAGCTTAAAACTCCATCTGATTGGTCGATTTTATCAAGCGTTTACACGAGACAATTTTAGGCCGTGAGTCGTGAATTTTGTACCACCTGACGACTTCCAGCTGTCAATGGCTAGAGATATAAAGGTAAAAACGAGGACCACCTGGCGACTATTGGCTTGATGATCTACAGTCGTTACCTTAGGTCGTCTAGTGTAAACGCTGGGATAGGTTCATAATGTTGTCCACAAAGATATGTCTTCCGCTACGACCAGAAAGGCTTGAACGATAATGATTTAATGATTTCTCTACGACCATTTTTCTCACATCAAGGAGGAGGTCTTGTATCTCCCTATGTAAATCACAGTCATTGATTCATTACCGCTCTTAGTTTCAAAAACTAAGATCTTTCATCTTGATTTACATGAAAACTAAGGATAAAGATCTTGAAGAATTGTAGAATCTTGATCATATTGTTTTGATTTCCGTTTCTGGCCTCCAGCGATGACCCGACTTAGTCCTAAATAAGACAGAAATATTGAACAGTTTACGGCAGAGTTCAAGACAAATTATGTTCAGGCACAAATCTTTACAAATTTGACAATGCATATTGTATCGTAATGGATATAACTAGATGCCCAAAGACTGATTTTTTGAAGAACAGTTGGCTAAATACCAAGCTTCATATTGTCAAGGTCATCCATGTTTTGCCAAGATTATGATATGTATATAGAACACTTATGTAAAGTTGTACAGGCGCTAGTTTAGACCCAACAGTCTGTTAAGATAAAGGTGGTGCAGTGGTCCAGTGGGTTTTGCGGGCTTAGGTTGGTGGCCAGGTTCATTAAAAGGTATTACTGTTTGATGTGTTGCTGGGAACTAACTGTCACGAGTTTGCTGCAGTCTGGAATCCCTGATTATGGAAAGAAATGATCATATTCATGTGGGGCACAACTGAGGCTAGGGTTAATGCTGTAACGGGTGAAATCATTTAGTTATTATAAAGCAAGAGGGTTGCGATTATTTCATTTTGCATTACAGTGCTCCTCTCAGCTGCTAGATTTACACCTCAATCTTCTACACTTTACGGTGACAACAACGCATTGCCCCCTGGTATCTAGTAGATGAACCACATCCTCGGAATAACCTCATAGGGTCTGTTGTTTCTGCCCATGTGTGTGCTTCTCGCTTACATTTCATCATTCATCCATTCTTGTTGAAGTTGACGACCGTTTTCAGATCTCTTTATATCATCTAGACCAGCTCCACTACCCACTCGATCTCACTCTCTAATATTCTTTATGCTCAATTGTTCCATATCAGTAACACGGTAGACACATTCAACTAAGAATTAAGAAAATGAATAGACATTCCTTCAACGGAATAACAAGTTGTTGTGCTGGTGGGGAGACAACTTAAACACAATCTCTGGCCTTCAGCTAAGAAATGCCACCAAAGACAGTGGAAAATCTTGAAAGGTCAGTTTGGAAAAGGGTCTGGGCGAATGAAATAATCCGTTGCTATCTGAGGGGCGTAGGTAAGTCCGGCTCGGAACACAATCCATCATGGCGGCATACAGATGTCGAGCTCGGAGCGGCGTCTGGAAGAGAAACCCGGATGTGATGGCAGCTGAGGCTGGTAGTTTCCGATTTGTCCACAACTTGGCGTCCTCAGGTGATTGAGTATTTATTTAGGAGTCTCGGGAAATAGATTATCCCCTCAGACTACTTCTCCCAATTCAAATAATATTTGAGACAAATGAACAATAATACATGTGTCCTTGAAGAATTCAAGATTTTCTCTCTACTTGTAGACATTCGCTATTGGCGCTCTGATGAAGGGTGCTCAATGGAATAGTGTAGGTATATTTAAGGAATGAAAGTCATGATATTCTGGGATCCATGGCAAAAATAGCATATCCAGGATAACTCAATTCTAATACATACGCGTAGGTGCAATTGCTTCTCACACCGGGCCATCCCTCCAGCACTGACTCGCCCTGAATTGGAGCTAGGCTGAACTACTCATTCCATTAACTATAGGACGAAACGAGGGCGACTGTCAACATCAGGTTCTACTGGGCGATGAGCCTCAATTTTTAAAGTTAACCCTTGTAGTACCCTTCCCATCGTTCACACACCAATAAAGTGTATTTCAAGCTGTATTTCTACTGAATCTTGTTGTACGATCGGGTTATTAAATAGCCTGCTGCAAATCGTTGTTGAAAGAAAGAGAATTGAAAAGCTCCTCAAATATAACTGAGGTGATTATATATATTTTTTTCATCAGTAATATCATCCCATGTCATATCCCCGATACTCTAATGCTATATGTACCATATAGTTACATGGTTATATCCATTGTATATCAAACCTGTCTTGTATTGACGAGTCAGTATTGTAATATCTCATTTAATAAAGTGGATTGAATATCCTTTACCGAATATGTACAGTGTTCATTTTCTCTGTTTTTTAAATGTGATAGTTCGATAAAAATTGTATACCATGGTAAGTACCATTTATAAGGTTCAGATATAGATATATTCCGTTTAGTCACTATCATGAAAAATCATGGCTGATCATGGAGATTATCTGAAATTGGGGCAACTCTAGATTATGATGTATTTTTTTTATTCCAGGAATTGCCTTTGCACGTACTGTTTCCTTATTCTTGTGAGAAAAAAAATGGCAGGATTGTACTAACAACAAGTCTATTTGCACTGACTTCAAGTCGATATAAATATACAATGTTCTGATTGTGATAGATCTAACAGTATCTTTGGATAGTTCACTTGATGAATTGTTGGGCCTCCAGTATTTCGCCTGACAAGGAGGTTTCCTTCTGTCAGCTGTCTGGCAATTTACCGAGTAAATGGTTTCCGTGAGTATATACGTATTACAATTCGATAAAGACTGTGTGATTTGATTTGAGGAAATATTTATAGGCGGTTGACAAAAGGTTGAAGGGAGTGGAGATACAGAGTGATTAAATTACTTTCTGGATGGACTTCTGATAATTAGCCAATAAGGACATTAGGGTATAGAAAGTGACATTATCAAAATGGACTTATTTGTGAAAGGGGCTCAGAGTAAGGTAAAGTGACGTGAATGAAGAAAAATGATTGACTGAGGCCCTCAGTGCACTGCCCTCCAGATTTATTTAGGATGCTAGACCTTTCCTCTGGCTTATTAACTGAAGGTCTAGCTTCTCTATATCGTAGTTTAAAAGGATACTATTGCGTAATATTGAGAAACGACTCATATACAGTATAGTCACAAGCAGAATCTGCTCGCAAAAGGATGCACTGCTTTAATGTCCCTAGCATCGGCCCTTTTATGGTTCTATTCTTGAATTGCTCCCTTTCCATAAATCTATCAATTTCCCGAAAAATAAGTTTCTGTTCAGAAATTTAGTGGCGATGATCGTAGAAAAAACCTCCAGGTTTACAGCACTGTATGTGAATATCTATGGCGGGTAGCACATCCCCACCCCTTCCATTGACAGAGTCTCCTGTCACCTGCTCACACTCCCTCTCTGTGCAAACCCTTTCAGACATCGTTTTTGTCAAGATGGAACCTCCCTCTGATACCACTTTTGTGACGTCACCCCTAGCAGTGCAGGATGCTTTCTGGTGTTGTGTGTCTCAAATAAAATATGAGATACAGCTCCCCTTTGTGCTATTGTGATGCACAATGTTCTCGTGAACGAGTACGCTTTTGGAATGGTGAGTTCCAGAGGAGTGGGAGGGAAATTGCCTTTCCAATGTGACGTTCTAAAACCACTGATAAAATACCCCACTGAATAGATCCTCTCTTGCCTTTGACGGTTCTGGTTCTGTGTGGAATATCCTCTATGTACCATGAAGAAACATCAATTTGATGTGGCCCAATCTTATTCCATGTCAAAAGGATCGATTGCCAATTCAAAACCTAATTTTCTGCCCCCTTTTCATCTCATGAATAGTGTCTCTATGTGGACTGACCCTTGACCAGTGCGGTCCAACTACTTGAAGTATTCTGCAGGTGCAGGAAGAGATATATCCAGGGTATAGCAAGGAGAGGACAAGAGGACAGAGTCTATATCAAGTAACAGGTTCTCAGCATGCATGAATATAAATTCAGAGGTCGATAGCCTTGTGTAAGGCTCAATGACAAAGTCAGTGTTTTAGTTGGTATTCCCACATCACCAATTGTGTTAGCTCTGGGTTTACCATAGTTACGATAGTTTCCCTTCAAGCCTTTTTTTCATATCATTCTGTGGGGAACGGGTTAGTTTTGGGAAATATATAGATTCTGTTGCTTCCAATAAACATTGTTGTTTCGGGCTGATATTTGTGCTTGGTTGATTGTCGGCTTATGGGTTTTCACGGAGGAGAAGAAATCTATGAGCTGTCATTTACGAGTTCAGAGTCAGTGAGTATTTAATACTGCGACCCATGGATTTGTATATTAATGTAGAGGATACAAAGGGTGTTTTCATACACACACGACTATATTATGAAATAGCACCCACTCATTAACCTCTGGAACTTCATGAAAAATAGGTTCTACTAAGAGAAGTAAAAGTATGATAGGATTTCACCCTACTCCCTTTTACATGTACAGACACCAAGAGACACGTGACGGGACCGGCTGGTACCGGGCCAGGGTCGCCCTCGTCAATGGGTCTTAACTCTCGGCACAAAAGTCGGCATAGAGCGCGATGCGTAGTTTCCGTCGGTAATGATGGCCAGTCACGCGAGGTCGGTTCCTTCCTTCAGCTCCACCTATGGGGCACTAGCCTTTCTGATGTAATAGCACTGCTGTACTGGCCTGGATTGATTATGATTAGATACAGATCTATATCCATATGCATTTAACCAAACATTTTGGTGTATGTACATCCTTAATTAATAGCCGCCATTGGAATATAGCCCAATGTGTTTGAGTGTTTTCTTATAGATTCAACGTACATCTAATATCAATCTGGACATGACATACAGTCGGCAAATATGTTACATTTACATAGAAAAGAGATAATGGTAAGTGTTTCCATAAAAAGAATGCTAACATAGCGAGCACCTATCGAGTGTGCCATATTGAAACAAATTTCAACTTAACGAAATGGTATCTCATTCGTCTCGGGTATTCTGAAATTCAGTCCAGATATCAACAACAAAACACTGCACTAATACGTTCTAAAGTAGTTCCTATTTATCATCAACCACCATAAATTTAATGGACGATCAATACCCAGACCACCAATGACTGTTATCGCCTGCACAGATAGTCACATGGCCACATCCACTGGCAACCAGCAGTCATTATCACACCCTCAGACAACCAACAACTGGGGTCAACGGCCATTACCACAACAGATAACCAGCAATCGTCATCAGAACTAGAAACAGCCAATATTATTTACCACATCCTCAGACGATAAACGATTATCATAATGCCCACAAACAATCAACAACCCACAACTGATTACTACTATGATGAACCATTTTTATCAATCCCAAAACGGTTTGATAAATGCTACGGATCTCAGAGAATATTGAGGAATGCCATCATTTCAGAAAATAAATGACAACTGCATTCAGTTATATATATTGAAAGCTGACAACTCCCATGACCTCATGAACTAACACCCACTGGTATCACCCTCACTGAACCTTTAAGACATGTTCTCACCATTTAACAAATCATTCATTCATTGGGTAACTATCGAATGAATTTATTCATTCATTCATACATTTACTCAATCATCCCTTCACTTATAAGAGCATAAGATTTTAAATATATATTGACAATCTAAATATTACGATGGAAAATATTGTACACACTATAATATGGATGAGTAGAAGATAAAGTATGATACTAAGGCAAAGACCTAAAAGGCATCATCAAATGCAAAGTGTTCAAGACAACCCATATTTCTCTTCCTTGGAAAACAGGCTATCAATGAATCTTCATGAGAATATGATGCCCTCCTCCCCACTGGCGAAAGATTGCAACGATGTACGATATTTATCTTATATCTATTATTGAAAGTTAAAAAAATAAATAAGAGCTTGCCCTTAAATTTGAAAGAAAATATAGTAATATTAGGACTCAATATATATTAATTTATAACTCCATGCTGGTTATACGTATATAATTATTCCCATGCACCTTAAGAGGCATTTAGAATTTTTGATTTCGATGTATCACCACGACAACGAAGATTTAACTTTTGCTTCCTGATTCTATGGGAAGAACTCATTGTATGACAGATACTTTACCCTGAATAAAAAAAATGCACCAATTTATTTACCAAAGCTAGGCACGTTTACTACCCGGGAGTCGCTAGGGGGACGTGGCCTATTGGATCAGACGTCAATGGTTCTATTGACACGCGACAGTTGGGAATCAACTCAGTCTGCCTTTGATTATCGACGGAGCAGGTCCTGTAAACAAATATTTCTATTTTAGTATTTAAGTTACACAGTTTGCATTTTACAACACTGGGATTTCATCAATCTGTATTCAGGTAATAAAAGGCCTTAGGTTTTGGTGATTGTTTCTCGCCAAACTATATTTACTCGTATGGTTATTTGCCCCTGTGAGTATTGAAACTTGTATACATAACTTATAGGCCTATATCAATTTCATTTTATCCACTCCACAAACAGAAAGCTATTAGGGACTGCATTTTATATGTTAAAAGGTTCATTGATTAAGCTCTTTGTTCTGAAGATGAATTGTGGAGGTATAATGGAAAGTGACAGTTTTTATGTCGGTATATACAACTGACTTATTACAAACATGTGGTTTCTTTTCTCTGAAGCATTCACCTTGAGCGTCACTCAAATACTAACCTCTCATGGGGGTGTAGTATTCGCCGACTAGGGCCCACTATGGTGTGCTTCGTATATCGTGCTTCTAGCCTAGTCTGTGCTATTCGATAGGCGTGCATATTCGATGTCATCGCGACCAAAGACAACATGGCGGACGACGTTGAATCGTGACTTTAAACTCATGATACACGCCCCCCCCCCCCCCCTCCGTAACAACTACGAGTTCCTAATGACCAATAATCGAGGTAGCTAATGTGTGGCGGTCACCTGACACCGTTTAAATTGCTCAAATATTCAAAAGCCATCGACAGTAACAACACGCCACTTGCAACGGGCAACGCACAGACACACTTACACTTGTTCCCGGGCTACACTCCTACCGCTCTCCAATTGCATTTTCTGTTAACTGCACGCTAACCAAATAGCAACCAGACTTTCGCTAGGCGAATGGAGATTAATTTACTTATTTTGACGCATGCACAACAGGCATATCCTGCACAACTTCCGGTTAGTAGCAGACAGTGTCAACATGGAGCGGTTGTGACTCGAAAAAATACGGCCCGACGCCGCAGCGTCGGGCCGTATTTTTTCATCAAATGATGGAGAATGGCCACCCGTACGGGCTAAGTAACTACGTTTTCTCATATTACACCTAATCAGATTCTCGAGTGAAAACGATAACTGAACATTTTCGATTACAGATGAAATGGGTGACAATCATTTTCATTTCTATATTTGTTTCGCACCCTTTTTTAGGAGATCTTTATTTGATATGTACTTGTGGATCCTTCTGTAACCTTTTACATTCATCTGAGTGGATGATTCGTCTAGTGCATGATTGAGAGTTGCCAAATGGATGCTCTTTGCTCCCATTGACTGCAATTGCAGGCTATCACCTCATCCGGGCAGTTGCTATGATCCATACCACAGCTCCTTGAGCCATTGCAATCCCTTCCTACACTCGCCAGGCAATCCAGACATAAAGGTTGTTGCTCCTGGGATTTAGACGGAGTATGTTTGACCAATGCCGGTATCTTCTGATGATGATGTATACACAGTGGGAGATGCACGTAAAGAGAACCCAGAGCGGTGTCTTGGGAGATACCAACAGCTGCTAAAAGGTCAGGGCGCGAGTAAATACTAAGATGATTCATACTCTAGTCTCATACCGATAGAGTGGTCCTACTGATAGATTGCAGACAGGCACCATTCCAGCGTACGCTAAAAGCACCGGTAGTAGCAATAAAACACCCATCACCATGATGCAGTTCGGGCTAGATCTAAGTGTCTCTATACATCAGCATCAGTCTTCTTACTATGAGGGGGAATGTTTATTGGGTTATCTTAGTAGAAAGCTGTATATGCTTGCAGAAGCAGTAGTGTCGACTTTATTAGATTCCTATTCAAAATGCGTAAACGTGATTGTCCTTCAGGCACAAATATTTGTTCGACTTCAGTTTCCTTCACTATTCCTTGTTTAATATCCCTATGACACGCATTATTATCTATGCTCTAGGTGAAGGAGCGCACCTTCTGACTTTTTTTTATTCCTAAGAAGCAATAACTCTGCACCAATTTATCGCAAGGTAGATTTAAATATAGATAGTCAGAAATATAGGGTTCGTGTACGAACTATTGTTCTTGGATAAATACCAAAATCTTGGTGTCTTGAATATGTAAGCCGATCTATATGTAATCAATTCGATGTTTGCAATTATCACAGAGTTGACGGTACATCCTAAAGAGACTTTAGAGACATGAAATTCTGTTTAGATGCAAACTCAGAGTATCAACTATCGTTGTACTGTCCTTTTGTGGGCTGAGTGACAGCTACCCAACATGTCCTCACCCTCAACATGCCACCTGTGGCATGCTGATTCTCAGCATGTAGCTTGTCATTGGTATACCCATCCATCATTGACATGCCTGCACCTGGCATGCCTGATCAACATGCCTGTCCTGAGCAGGCATGCCAGGTATGGGCATGCCGAGGGATGCATGTCGAAGATGGGCATACTTGACAGGCATGCTGATGTTGAGCATACTGGAGAGGTACCAAAGGTCGGCATACCTGGCATGCCGAGGTTAGACATACAAGCTGGCCAAACCAAGGGTTGACATGCAGTGTTGTTGTCTCAAAGGTGGTTATGCTGGGGGAGAATACGAAAGGTGGGTATACTGGCCATACATGTGTGCTGAGGGTGGGTATGCTAACCAGTCATACCGTAGGTGGGTGTGCTAGGTAGGCATGATAATAATGGGCACATTTCAGGCACGCATACTGGGTGTGAGTGCTAAGTGGGCATGCTTGTGGGTATGCTCATCGTAGGCATTCTCTCAGTGTGGGCCTGCCTGGTAGGTGTGTTAAATATGGGGATGCTGGTCAAACATAGTTAGGGTGGGCATGCTGAGGAACAGAATGGTAGACAGAGTAAGCTTACGTTAGGTAAGCTGGCAGACATGCCAGCTGGGCATGTTCTGAGGGTGTGGTTGGTGGATGTGCCAAGGTGGGCATGCTGAGAAGTGCATGCTGGGAGGGAACGCTGAGTAGGCATGCTGTGTTAGCATGCTGAGAGTGGGCAGTCTGGGCAGGATATGTTTTAAGGGGGGCATGCTGTCAGGTATGCCAGTTGCACATGCTTGGTAGGCTTGCCAAAGGTGGGCAAACTGGGCAGTTATGCTACAGGTGGGCATGCTATAAGGTATGTCAAAAGGTGGGCATGTTGGGAAGGCATACCAAAGTAGGGTGTTCAAAGAGCAGGCATGCTTGGTGGGCATGCCAAGAGTGGGTATGCTCATATTACGATCAATCTTCCCCCTTATTATCGCCCATCACTTATGCGGACATTCTGCTGGTTTCTGGCCACAATGTGAGGCCAACCTGTGAGTGAATGTTCTCAGTATGCCTGCCAAACCTTTGCACATGTTCCTCGGAATACCCACCAATATGTCCAACCGTGCATGTCCACCTTTGGCATGCTTACCTGCGAGACGTTTCTCAGCTAAGGAAGCCACTGAGTACCTTCAGTCTGATAGACAATGGAGGGGAGTCTGAACTAAGTAGAACACTCTCTAATCACGACTGTAATGCCCTCGAAGAGTACTGAATTACAAAAATGCTTTCTCAAGGGGATACAATAGATATATAAAGGTAATCTCAGGAAAACATGACCTATTTTCCCCTGTGTATGTCCGAAGAGAAGATACTATAAAACACCTCCTGAACAACAGATGGCAGCACATTAGACCTGTCAAATAGAGGCTAGTGGTCTACCCAGGTGGCGTTGCCAGGCGAATGTGAACACACTTATATGCAGTACCACTTTCAGTTTTTCAGCTTTGAAAGGGCAATATAAAATTCCAATCGGTTGATCATCACAGGCTATGGCTCAGTGCTGAGGGTCTCTCACACCCCAACTCCCTTCCTACCCTTCATACCAATGGAAAACTATCTACTGTTATCTTCCTATGATCTTATACCTATGAAGAGTTGTACCCCTTTACCTCTACCCACCTTAATTTATGGATAGACCAGCACGAGGATATATATCTAAGGCCTCTTGTGTATTATTGACTGTGAACTCAAGAAGAATCCCCTCTATATGGTTGTATTCAAACAAACGTATAGAGAGAGGCAACCCGAAATAGGTCATCTTTGTGACTCAGCTCCATTTTCTGATTCTTCACTATTCCATGAATTCACTATATCAGATTCGTTTACTGTATTAGTGTTTTGATACGTGTAGAAGTTAGGTATGCTATGTACATAGTTGCCACAAAAGGCACAACCTTACAGTCAGGGACACTAGGGTAATTTTGCCCTGGAGATCGTGCCCCTATTTTTATAAGTGATTTCTGAGTCACATGAACGTATGACCTTTACATCGATAATAAATATTATTTCCATGGCAAGCATGTTATCTCAAAGATGGTGTGATTGCATATTAGAGTTTATCGACAAGAACTTTATCAGACCTGAAATTGTTGGAACAGACAATACAGACACTACAAAACAATCCGCCTGTAGTATTCCTCATTATACGTGAACAATCATTGTTTCACAAATTCGTCCACTGTTGTTTTGTTATAACAGAATGCCCCACTGCTTGAATTATGTAGTGTAGGTGAGATCTTATCAAAATGTAATATCAGAAACATCAATAAAAATGCCTCACAAGTACGGAAGTCTGCTGCTGATTGACAAGATATCATAACGTCACCGATGAATGACTGAGTGAAATGAGACAGAAACAGAACTTCAGTGTAACTTTACAGAAAAAATACTCCGGTGGAGGTATAAAAAACAGATATAAACTGACGTAATTATCGTCTGCCGTTAGATTTCTAGTGAGTCTAGAAAGTACGTGTGCAGGAAGTTTCCGGTGGAGTCCGTTGTGATTGATGACGGATAGTGCTACCACCTCGCGTGAAATGTAGGAACTGCAACAAGGCACGAGCAAGGCTTTTTTTCAGAGTGAACCTGAACAGGACACGAGATTAAAGCATCAGTCGACGCAACCTTTGAATAATTTAATTGGCGGTTCAACGGATTCAGAGCTAAAGAAATGCAATTAAATTAATTACGGGGACTGTCAGCCTGATAAATCTTCTGATTAATTTCTTAACAATTATTGTTAAATTCAATGAACTGGGGGATTCAGTGGTGTGGCTCCAATGGTTCGGAACGTCTGAGCATGATATTAGGTTATGATTCCTCTAAAGAACATTCACAGCAATCAATTTGATTTTCAAGTGGTTTTGCAGGAATGTGCTTGTCAGACGTCTACAACGAACCGAAAACTACTGTATTCTCGATTACTACCAAGAGTCATTGATATCTTTTTACAGTATTTGTATGAGCTATGATTATCTATAAAAGCTAGGAAATAAAGAACTAAAATTTAGTATTTTAATCAATTGCGTAGTAATAACCTCTGATGTCCCTAGTAGATGCACTTGTAAAGAAAACAATATTGTAGTCTCTCGGGTTATTCTCTTGTTGACAGGGTATCTTTGCGATCACTTTATCACATCAGGACACCTGGTATTCTATGCACATAGATAAATAAAAGAGAAAAAGACGCTATGAGTCAGAAGGGAAAAAGATGAGATATTGTCAAATATTCCAATCATTAGAACCGTGTGAGTAATATGGATTTGAATGTATAGATACAGATAAAGAGCTTGATAAACGAACAGTAAATATTATCTATGAGGTCTGTTCTGGGTCGACTGGAAACATAAATCGGACGTTGCTTGTTATGATTCTCATCGTGCAGTTAAATGATATTGTCGTTAGAGGTCACGAAGTATTTACATTGTACTGTGATAGGTCAGATTTCTAGAGGGTATTGTTTTCAAAGGGGCGACCCGATGTTTGTCCCCTGACCATGCCTGTCCTAGTTTTTACACAATGGTCCTTCATTAGACTTAGCTTATGTGGACCATATTCCATAAACATCAGTATCATGTTATATCATATGACGTTCAGGGATTACATTAAGTTTCCCTGGAAGTTGTCAATTAACTATAGAATACATAAAAAGTACATAATCAATGGTCGCTTTTGGTTAGGAAGGATGCGATATGAAACAAAATGGATAGTATCAGACCAATGTATATTAAACATGTTTTATTCAGATATACGGTGGGCTGTACTATATATACAAATTATTTAGCTATTTCGTAAAATATTGAACATCTTCGTAGGACATTTTCTCTTACAATCCCTGAACAACCTGCCAGAACATGTTTAGTAGATCGGATAGAACTGACAGGGGTTCTTTAAAACTTTAATTCTCTAAAGAGAAATATATTGCTGTCTCAAATGTCTGTTTCCATTCGTTTACCATAGCACCAGGACATGGAATGCTTTCACGTTAAATCACGTTTGCGACGTGCGGCCAATTACCCTTGCATCTGACCATGAGGTCTTGTTTTTGTTTGTGCAAGAGCCTTGGACATACATATACATAGAATCTCTGTGTTCCGTGTACATCGTTAAAACTGAATATTGTTTTCTTTTACACACCTGCGGAATGTGGTTAATCTTACGTGATATATGTAAATACATTCTTCATAATGACATAACTCGACATTCAATTTCATGGTAAATCAATTGAAATAAATAAGTAAACATACTCAGATCACGGACTTGTCATCCAAGTGAGTATTCAAACCGAGTCCTCAAGCTATTGTCAGTCACTGCGAGGATACGTACGCGTTATATGAAAATATATTGCTAAGAAATACACAATAAATAAGGTGTATTCATTTTACAAAGAACTGTTGAATTCATTCAAGCCGTTGTCAGAAGTATGCATAAAAACGGGCCAGTCTTAAAATCCGATCCTTACTATAGTCCTTTGATGAATAAAATATTGTCGGAGGTTCAGATCGCACAAATTACACAATCCTGCTACCAGGCAGTTCCAGTAAGTAAAGGACAAAAATAGAATGGAGAAACATACAAAGTAGGCCTTGTATAAATAAATACACTAGGGCACTTCTGGTGGGAATATCGAGGTGAATAAATCTCAGTCTGCGTGTCTCTGTGCGTCATATAAATCACGTACACAGCAGAAGGCCACTCAGTAGTTCAGTCTCTATCATTCAGAAACTGAGGCAAACGAAACGCTTCTGCTACCGTTCAATGAATTTGACGATGTAGTAATCGTCAAGATTGCGGGTGATGAGGTGGAAGATAATCCGGTAGAGGGAGTCCATGGCGATCAGAGTGAACGCCTTGTAGAGCTCCATCGAGTAGAACCCTGGCCGGATGTCTTCAAACACCAACACCATCTCTGCGTCGTCCGACGAGTCACTCTCCTTCCACTGGAGTAGATACTCCAGTGTCATGAAGTACTTATTAGAGTCGAAGCCCGTCTCCCTGCGAAACTCGGCTACCTCCGACTCCATGGAGTTCTTAGTAGCACGGTCCAGCGACCGGAAGTCTTTGGCCACCGTCAGCCATGCGGAACGTCCCTCGGGCCAGCGGAAAGCGGACACGGGCGTGCTCTGGTCAGCCCAGCCACGGTAGGAGAGTTCCCGACGAGTTTTCCGACTATGCGAGCGCGTCCAGTGATTGGGCGTCTCGTATGATACTGCGCCGCTCTTCAGGGACGCCTCGATGGCCACTTCCGGTGGCGACATCTGGCGGTTCTGGATGAGGCGCACGAACTCCTCGCGGGACATGGCGTCACGGAGTAGTTTACCGATCACGGTCGGGTACTTGAACGTCAGGTCCAGGTAGGAGCGGAAGACATGGAACCCGAGCCCCAAGAGTCCGATGCTGAAGATGACGACTACCGCGGCGATGGCGTTATGCGACCATCCAGAGATCACACTCACGTTGGCGAGCATGATAAACAGACAGACGATGCACGCCCAAGTCAGAATATTGCGTAGAGCAGCCAAGACGACGTTAGACCATACGCGCCTGTGTATGTGCCTCACCGATTTCCGGATCTCATTATACTTGATGGGGAATCCCTCAGTCTCGGGGTCCCCCTCTGACGTAATACTACCGTTGAGTCCGCCAGGCGTCACTTCCAGCGTCTCACTGATTTTTATGCAGGCAGTGTCAACGGGCCTAGTCGTGACGTCATTGGTGGTGATGTCAGTTTTGTCATACACTCCTCCATACGTCTCACCTGGGCCGGTGTTGTTATTGTCCGTGTTATCCATTGGGGTCATCATCTTGGCAAGGAGTCAAGGCAAGGTTTAAACCAGGTCAGAAATGTGTAATGTATAATTTTAAGCCGTTTACCGTCGGCGCAATTGAGTAGAGAGGATTCTGTGTATTACCACGTCACATCATTATAGATATTAACAGGATGAGTTCCGTTTTTGATTCATGAACTTGTGGTTTTCTGGGGGAAATAATTCAGCCGAAATCACTTCAGTAGTCTATAAGATAGACCCTCTTTGTATTCTGAATAAACCCCAATTTCACAAGTCATAAGGGGACGGACATGGCGATATAGACCATACAAGTATGACCCGCGGTGTCCAACAGTGACCCTCCCCGGGAGCTGCCAGCACACAATGTTATGTCGTAATAAGGGGCGAATAAGGGAGCTACAGATCAATCTCAGATCAATGCCTGTATTGATTGCCAAGGGCTCACCCTCCTGTCTGGTATGTCGCGCACCCGTGACCCTGAGTACAGATTCACGGTTCGTAGACGTAGACGTCCGGGTGGTACACCTAAACTGCGGTCAGAGCCCGATATATATTATATATTTATAGCCTTGTCCTTGCCAGCTGCCGTTGTCAAATAGCTCCGTTCTGGTGTATACAGACATGTATGTGGTAATCCACGGTGGTTGGTATATTATACAGCGTCGACTTGAGCCAGAGTGTATCAACAAAGGGGCCAAGTCAATAGCTACATACCCACCTGCCCGCAATGCTGGCTTCACTGGGATGTCTTTGTGTCGACTGAAATATTATGTGAATTACACGGATATTCACCGATCAGCGATCCATCTCTCAGTACCGTGATTGTGTGCCTCCATCTGTCTACGCCCACTAAAGTAAATAGGAGCCGTGCTGCCTGGTGGAAATGCCCATCGTCAGAACACAAACACTTTCCCCCTGACACTTTCCCGAGTTGAGAGAGAGCCGAACCCCGCTGTGCTCCGTCCACGCACTGAGACTCCAGCCTCACAGAGGTTAATGTCACTGACAGTCGTGCCAGGTGGACTAATAACCAAAGTTAGCTCCGGGTATGTTATGTGACTTGCCTTCTTAGTAATTGTCGTCTGCGGTGATGACGATTCATGTGACTTGGAGTCAATGAGTTGGTGACTCACTCCAAAAGGTGTGGTGGTGGTGTTGGTGGTGACCAACGGTCAGCGCGGTGGTCAGTCCGGTGACTGCTACTTTATCCAGCTGCCATCACAGAGTTTAGAGTGGTAGCCTTTGCGACCTACTGCTTCGTCTCACCTAGAGTAGACCCCCGACTGTCCCCTCGTCAAACCACGGCCGCCGCAATCCTCACCTCACCTACTTTAATAACCGTCGAAACGTCACTCGGGTGTGTCCGTAGGGGTCGTCGGCCTAGTGTCCCACGTCCTCTGCTCCCACGGAGCACGACGTTCATGTGGTGGTCCCTCACCCGTCCGTCGAGGTGGTAGGTGGTGGTGGCCGAGGCACGCAACACGGTGGGTGGGAGGTTCCCTTCGACACCGTGTTGACTCAATAACGTGTGGGGAGTTTCTACCTGTGCTGACCTAAATAAATCCCGTACTGGCGCCTTTACCTGCAGAGGCGTCCCCTCGGCCGTCCGGCGCGCCGCTAGCACAGGGGTGGCGTACGGCGTACGGACGGCGTACGGGCCGGTTTGAGTTAATGGCGTAACGCATGGGAGGCTGTCACCGGGTAATTTTTTTCTTTTGTTTCGTTTTTCAGAAGGTGGTAAGGGTGAGTGTTCAGTCGTGACCGCTGGAGCGTGAACTCCCGCTGTGACCTCTCGCCCAGACACGTGACCTCACGCGTACCGAGCGTGGTTTTGGTTAGCAGTGAAGCGTAACATTCGCCCGGTTCTCAGGCAGGTGGTTTCAGCCATTTCAGCGCGTGTCTGGTGGAAGAACAACAGTGTACTCTGCATTTTATGATATTTCAGCTACAGAACAAGAATGAAGAAAGGAATCCCTCACAGTGAAGAAGATATATCTATAATCTCACCCTAGTTAAAACTACTATTGAGGAAACCTAATAAAGTTTATGGTTCGAACTCACATGCCATTGAGTTTGAATCGCGTAGTAATTCACAAGGCGAAGCCGCATGAATTCCTTAGCGATTCAAACGAGATGAGATCGAGCTCTGACCGTAAACTTGAATATAATAGGTTTCTAGATACTCCATGGATTTTGAGTAAGAGTTCCCATTGTCAAGTCTATGGGGGAAAATACCAGGGATGAGATAAATACATGTATAACTTAGATTCCTTTAAGTCTTTGTTTATGAAAATTCATTAAGAAAATAAACTTGATGGGAATTGACACTTTGTGATACATGTGTGCGGCATTCCTGACAGGCCGGGCAATAAGATGTTATGTTCTTTAACATAACACACTCCTGGTTATCAGTAATCTTAATGACAGGGGATTATTTATATTTGATAGAGCATTATAATTCAACTAATTGTATTAATTTGAATTCAAAGCAATGTGAGGATATTTATTCCGCTATTATTTTGATACGGTAAAGAAAATGAATGCAAGAAAAGCACGTGATATAACTCTCATCTTGTTGCACTTTTTCTTCAAATATAAAGACTAGGAGCAAATAGTATGTTCATCATTGATGAATGAGCGTGCAGTATACATTAATAACAATTAAAAGGTTTGGATTTCATTCAGTCCATGGATAGTTTTCTATAACCCACTTGCACCCAATTAACCTGCCATTTCTGCAACTGCCTGAGTCTAGGATCCAAATACTTCAAGCACCAATGGGTCTTGAAGTATTTCGGTCTCGAGTGATTGGTCATGGTCAGCTGGGCACACCTCTAAGACACTGAGACACTGGCTCTCTGCTCTGTTCTCAATATCACAGGGAATAGTACACAGATAGTGAAAGGATAATTTCTATGAAGTGACCTGATGTATTTAGCGCGTGCATGCACGCTCTAAAAAGACCCCTATCAGGCTAGCTGAGTTTTTTAGACGTTTTTTTGCACTTTTGCATCATATATATTTATAAATGCTGACGTATAGCTCTGCATAGAATTAATTGTTTCTAAGACCATCTCCAGTCTCTATACATAGAATGATTTTAATGGTGAAGAGGTAGACAGTATAAGAAAGAGGCAGTCAAGTTAATTCTACTAGCTAGTTTGCTCTATATCAAGGTTAACATATAAGTTGGTTAAGAAGGTACACAGAATGAAATGATAATACCATATAATGTATTCCAGTTTTTAATAAGTATTCAGATATAAAAATGACATCGATGTGATGCAGTGTGGTAGCTTCTCACCGTATTGGGCCCTTGTGTTTTCATATCAAGTCTCTATCTGATGCTTTAGTAGCCAAATTCACTCGGAGAATATTTAAAGTCTAATACACCAGTCTCCCGTGAAGCTGATATTTAATTTGGCACAGGATGCCATGGACAGACTATAAACGATAAAATCCACCCATCCTGACCTAGGATGCTGTGACGTCACAGGGCCAGCTGCCCGAGCGGAATGTTACCGACGTGTTCCTCTGAATTGGCAGTATTTAAGCCGGGTCCTAGTTTTATATACATGTACTACCCTGTGCATGTACCAATAGGCTACACCACGGTACCCGTTATACATGTAGACCGGGTGAATGTCTACTCATCAAGTAGACCACTCCTACAGCTGCACCCGCAGCATGTCATTGTGCAAATCTATAGAGCTATCGTGTTATGTCGTTTGCCAGCTTGATACGCTATATCATATTCATACTTTTGTCGCTATCTTAGGTGTCTTTTATATGAACTGTATGGAAAGAGTGCCATTGCGTGTATACCTAGAAGTCTACCCGGGTATGTGGATCGAGAAGTAGGGTGGAACCGGGTTAGAGATGAGGGGACATGAAAATACCATTATTCGAATCGATGATTTTGCGAAATAGACCGACTATGATTATTAATGATATGTGGTATCAATAATGATGCTTGTCATGAGATTTTGTTTTGACTACTTCTATTTAGGTCTTCATGTTTACATAGAACCGACCGTTGCTATAATATTTGATAGAATAATGAAGGCATATCAGGGGACTTAAACTGCCCGCGAGAGCATTCATACACACACGTATATATATCACGAGGCAAGGGGCAAACCTGCAGGTAAGGCTATGTTTTCCTAATCAAACAATGTGAATGTTCTGGGCGTTACCCATACTCGGCCATTCAAACAAGGACCCATCGTGTAGCATGAATATCTGATGACTATTTCATGACGACGCAAGTTTCCAACACGACAAAGCAGCAGAATGAACACCGGGAGCATGTGAATTCACCCTCGACCGCCACCGTCCATAGTCAGCCACCATCCTCCCCTGTCTGGATAAAAATCAATACGCTTTACATTCTAACCATGTAATGATTTATCACCCTTAGAGGAGTTGCAAGCTAAATAGGTTACCTCTTGTGCTTTTCGAAGCTCCATTCTCACGATGAATAAACACCTTCTATCTAAAAAGAAACAAACAGTAGAGTTATGTCAGAAAATATCCATCGCACACTTTGGTTAACTGCATATCAAACTGAACGGCGGAAATCTAACGCTTCATATTGGGAATAGAGAAAAGTATATGCACCAACGTATGTTTATTTGGCCGTTCTCCATTGGAATTCTTACCTTTAAATTTGAGTCAACGAGCAAAGTGCCTTTTCAGAAAATACACATTCACCTATTAAATGATTGATGGGATGCTTATTATATATTGCATAAGAACATGTGATATATTCCTTTCAACCTATTATCTTATCAAACAGACCAACAAAAATTAGAACATTTCTCATAGACCGAGCTGCTCACTTCTTGTTATTATCTATTCTAAATTAGTGTAATTGATGACTGATATCGAATATTTGTAATTTAGATTTCATGAACGCGATGCTCATGGCGCCAGTGTCATGCTTTGGGATTTGGTTGGTTTGAAGCATGATACGCGTCGCAGTTTATCAATCCGTTCTGTAGCCTTGTCTTTGTCAAGACGTTTGCACATGGCCAAGGGAAACAACAGATGTCATTGTGACCGACGTGGTTCTCGTATGACAGCCTTGTCTCATTATCGTTAAAGTTATAGCATACATTGTGATAAGACACAGTGATCCTTTGATTGACAGGGATACAAAAATCCGATTAAGCCCCAAAAATGTACAATTTCTCCCTTTATCCAATAAATGTATTTGATGTTTTGGACTGTTTTTGTGGTGGTTTGTAGAGGACATTTACGACACACCTTAATATATATATATAATATGGACTAAGAAAGAAACTGATGAGGGTTTGGTATATATGTCCCCGTATGCCATCGAAGTTGGAGCGCTTAGGAATATGAACGAGGCGATATGGATATATGTTTATCACCCATTGAGTATGAGTTACCGTACTTGCATGCCTGTTGAGAACAGGTTAAAGATAATAGATACAGCCACCTGCGGGCCATATATATATATATATATATATATATATATATATATATATATATATATATATACGTGTGTAATTCAGTTTAGGTTGGCTCCACTTATGATATGATCTACGAATAGGTACCTCAATTTGGACTGACCTATACAGATGCTGCACACGGGTATTTTAGTATGGCATGTGTCCAACATAGACAGGTCAACTAAAACCCTCAGAAGCCGAGTTTTATGACAGCATGGTGGCGACCTCTCCCGGTTCTCTCAGACAATACAGGCTGCTTCGAGCGTCTGTGGATATGTTCTATCCTACAAATCTGTTTCAGCCCAATCTTCCACACAGAGACTGTACACACATGTCTATTTTCTAATTGGCTTAGATTTCCCTAACATAAAGAAAATTCACATAGATTCCTATTCAATTGCATGCCAGACAACTAATAGCCCCATTTATATGGTTACAACAAAAGCTTCCAAATAAAGAAATACTTCCTAAGTTGTCAGTTGTTTGTATTTACCCTGCTTGCCAACAATATAGTCCAAGATGTGTTTGAAAATGTATATACGATGCGGCTAACTTGAGTTTTTATAGATATTTGCTGTATCGCTGTTCATTAGGTGTCAGGAATCTATGAATCGTTTGCTACAGATACTTAAGATGTTTAGTGGATTCTCTGAACTCTCTCTTAGTGAAGGGAAGTCCAAGGTTCTGGTTTTCAAACCAAGAAATCCTAGAAAGATCAAGTGTAAATTCAAGGAGGTGTGCAGTATCAAAATTTTGGGTTTAATTTTTGCAAGAAATATGACTGAGGATGATCAATTTCGATTAAACCTCTCTCATAGGCTTGACAAGTGTAAAGCTATAGCAGGGAACTTGACAACCAGGAATATTTCAATTAAGGGGAAGATCTGCATAATCAACTCCTTGATGATTCCAATTCTCCTATATCCATGTTCTTATGTATTTGTACCAGATATGCTCCTCAAGATTCTTAAGAACATAGTATCTTCTTTCCTATGGAAGGGAGGTGTTTCAAAGGTTGCATATGATACACTGATATTAGATATCAGAGATGGAGGATTGAGATTGATGGATCTGTAGAAGATGATTTCCAGTGCCAGGATACAGTGTGTAAAAAGAATGATAGTCCAGGAAGGGAGTAACTGGACATATATCTTGAAAGACTCCTTGGATGGAGATGGAATCCTGTTCCATTTCTTTTTGGGAAAGAACAGGAAACACAAGCTAGGTTTGAGGAGTATATTTCATAGGGGTGTTTTCTCTACATGGGACAAGGTATACAACACTTATCCAAGGGAGGATGCAGAATTTGTTAATTAATACAGGTCTATGGGATAATATCTTTATCAATACTGGACTGGGTGACTATACAAAGTCCCATCTTAAGAAAGCTGGTATCAATCAGGTGAAACACCTCTTTAAACAAACTGGCATGTTGTTACATGAAGAAATCAATAATGAATATGGAACGGTGTTTTCTTTTTTTTTTTAGAGATATTTACACTGAGGTCAGCTATTCCTGAATTGCACTTACTTGAAGCCAAGGATATTGACTTTAATGACCTTAAAGATAATGTAATACTTTTTAAGGTGCCGGGTGAAAGTTCAATAGATGTCCTGAGATAAAGCAGCAAAATAATTTACAGGTTATTATCTGATAGGAAGGCAAAATTTCCAAAGACAAGGTGTAGATGGACGCAGAAGTTTCCGAACCTCACCTATGACTCTAAACAGTGGGAAACCATTTGTACCTTGCCTTACTTGGTGTCTAGTGAAACATTTTTGGAGGGCAGTCTGGAGTTGGCTGTCTTACACATTGAATATTGAGCTGTGGCAGCCACAGGAAAAGGAAATACTGTTGGGTGTACTGGAGAATGTTTATAGTAATAAAAGTAAGCTGCTAAACTTTGTAATCCTTTATGCCAAAATGTCTATACACAGACAGAGACTGTTCCATTTAAATATGCTTGATGTTACGCTTTTCCTCTCAGAACTGAAACAAAGGATTTTGGTTGCGAGAGTCACATGTGAGGGTCTGAAGCAGGTGAATAGATTCAAATTTCTTGAATGCATAGCTGATTTATAGTACAACCAAAACTCCTGTCTTCTTTCCTTTCATCTAATGTCTTGTCTTGTCACATTATTATGTATTATTCTCTGTAATATTGTACTTATTTCCTCAGTCATGTTCTCTCCTAACTATACCTAATTCTATCACCCAGAAAAGGTTGGAACAATCAATGCTATTATGCAACAGTACCATGGTTACTGTACAGACATTTGCTTGCTTATGAATGACAGAATATTATACCAAGAAATATTAGATAAAAAGAGACAAAAGGGTGGAAACTTCTTTAAAGGCTAGGGACTGAATAAGTTAGGCTGATTGGATAAGATAGATTTAAAAGTTTGTTCCAAATCCCTTGTCTCAACATGTCTGTTTTCAGAGACTTCTTATGAAATTACAGTTTGAACTGGGTCGATTCATCAGTTTGGTATTTGATTTAATATATGGTATCCTTTAGATTTGATTGGATTCACTCGGGAATTTGCACTTTATTCACAAATTTCCCTCTCCTAGACAGAGCTATAATGTCGAAGGATTTTTGATATTGTGTGAGTTGCTCGCCAATGTTGGTAGAATATACTAGCATCATTTGACTTCGGGCATGGGGGCTTAGAAATTTTCAAATTGCATGGTGCCAATTTACAATGAATTAGTTGGGAAAGTAAAGGTCACTTGAAATGAGTTTCATTTGCAGTATTATGGAAGAGGATCAGGTCGATGTTGATATTTTGAAATTAGGACATTTGAACAAGAACTATGGGAACATTCAACTCCATACCCATCATCTATATCATCATTTTATTTCTTCTATATATCGATGGCGGGATTCTTATTTGTCTCAACATCTAATGATATCAACTTGTGTAATATGATGGTGGATATTGTAACATATGAATATGTATATTCGTACGAATGCAAATAATGGGAGACCACCCGTGAGGCGAATTTTTTTATCAATGAACATAATGTTTTGATGTATGCGCATTCTAACCATATCTAAAACACAATAATAACATGGCTACTTCGTGTCCCTGCAAAATATACTTAACCTTCGACAACTCATTATCTGATAATTGAAACAAGTATACATTTTTTCCAGGTGATTTATTCATCTTAACAGTATTATAAATATCCTGCATCAAGTTATGAACATTGCTCAATGAAGTATATTATTATATTCATATATTTGCAAAATGGACAGAAAAGAAAGCTTCAATTTGTACCAGAAGATATATTCAATACATTTATGCTGCAATTCAAAACTCATCCAAATATGATAGTTATAACACACAAGATCATACCATTTACTAATTTAAACAGACCAGTACAATATCGATCTTTATATATATAATTACAGTGTTAAATCCTTAAGCAAATAATTCACGATGAAATCACTCATAAAGCTTTAAATATTACTGTAGATACGATAACATTGTATGTGATTACGATCAATATTACTGAATATTCAAGATATCACATCGACAAGAGTAATCACGGACTTAGATGACATACAAGTCCATGGTTGCGTACATTATATTCTACAATCGATGCAGCCTCTGGTTTTCAAAACTTTATCTCAAAGTAAAGAAATAACCAATTGAATTATAGCCTCCAATCGTCTCCTTATTTGTTAACTTCCCTTGAAATAGAATCCAAATCATACAGTTTTTAATCCATATGGAGTTATACCGAGTGGCAAATGTACGATAAGGAAACAAGGAAATCAAAATATTCTTGCACCACCTGGCGTTTCATGATGGCATTGGGCTGCCTACCCTCACGCCACGAGACGTGGAAATGCGATACTACAAGCACATGAAGACAAACAGTGGCCAACACACTGTCCATCATAACAGCGACAACCAAACAGTCATTTCCATCATAATGTTGGCACAAGAATATCATACGCCAACATGAGTGATCCAGGCTTTCTTCGCTTGGTCTCTTGACTTCGTTGTTTTGATACGAACACATAGTCATTGCACCATCTATATTTTGTAAATCTCTATTTAGAAGGCGATTTGATTGAATGTCGATTTAATAGAATGACCATGTTTAAATTTCATAAGTGAACATCTACGATGGACATATGAAACAACTGAACCAATGATATATTGCTACAAATAGTCCAAGACACTCCTCTTATGGATTCATAATAGTCCTTTTTTCTCTTTATAGTTTACAATAATTGATGGCAAGCACCAAACCATTTTATTCATACAGTCACATATTCAAGCCAGGGCAGGCACACTAACTACTTCTACTTATTGCGTCTCATTAAATTTCTCATTTAAGAATCCTCGGAGATCAAATCTCCCTGAGCCTGAGAGTCTTAGGTTGTCACTTGCATGAAGCCGGTGTTGTAACGAGGAGGGTGTTTACGCCCTGTAAATGAGAGAGATTTAGTGGTGCTAGCGTGTCTAACTGACAAGTAAATCGTACCAGCTCCGAGCCTGGTAACGGCACCACTTGATGCTCGTACGAAATTACTTCCACCCATTTCAGCAATAAACACAGCGTCCTTTCGAGACAAGAAATACAATTCTATGATTAACATTGCCACATAGTGTCTGAATGATGTCTGCTGGCTTGCTGGTATATAAAGACTTTATCGCGGAGGTCCCGCACGATAGTACCAATATATAAAAGTTGTGTTTTTAGAGCGTGCTTGCACGTGCTAAATACATCATCTAGAGTTTAGAGGGGTCCATATAGACTTTCAGGGTACTGCATACAAATTATCCCTTCACTATCTGTGTGCTATTCACTGTGATATTGAGAACAGAGCAGGGAGCCAGAGTCACAGTCTCTTAGAGGCGTGCCCAGCTGACCATGACCAATCACTCAAGACCAAAATACCTCATAGACCCACTGGTGCTTGATTTGTTTTGATCCTAGATAGGCAGTTGCAGAAATTGCAGGTTGACTGGGTGCAATTGGGTTACAGAAAACTATCCATAGGGTAAATCTAACTTATACCTTTTAATTGTTATTCATTTATAATAGCACGCTCATTCATCTAGGATGAACATACTATTTCCTCCTAGTTGAATCAGAGCGGCACAGACCATCATATTTGGTATGAGAGATACTTCTCTTGCTGCTGGTTCTTAACATGAGTTTTGGGAAGTTCTAATGTGAATTCAGCCATGGGTAAGATCGTCACATTACTGAAACATTTCTCAAGTCTGATTTTAGGAACTGGCGCCTGGTTATAAATCACATGCAGATGAGTTCCTATATATATCAATCACGTTCTATTGTCTCTTTTCACAACCTGTCGCTTCTAAATATATACAGTTTCTGAACTAACAATACGTGAACATTTGTACAATCAATTCTGCCATTCACAACATTTATTCCCTTCTGGAAATCTTCAGAATATCCCTCCCGTTTTATAAAATCTTACAAACCCGATTATATATCACCCTCACATTCATACCACACATCCATACCCAAATATCTACAGTGTTTACTTTTGACCCATTATATTACAGAACTGCTGCTTTCCGTGTATCACTCCAATACCACCCCCACCATACACCCTACAGCGACCCATTCCTCACACTCCCAACAGTAGAGCACCTCTCGCTGCACTTTCCCACGTAACGCCAGCTACTCGCTGTCGATGTGGTAGTCCGGTCGGGCGTGTGTGGGTGTGTAGGGGCCTGGTGGCTGGTGGTAGTCCCGGCCCGGGTTGTAGGGCCTGCCGGGTGTGCCCCCGTGTCGTGCCGGTGTCATTGGCTCCATCATCATCAGCTCATCCATACTCGTGTTCTCCTCATCCGCCACGATGGCCGACTTGTAACGCCCCCTTCTGGAACCAGATATAAGTACACCGTCAGCTTCATGAATACGGCATAACTAGGTGAGCGGATGGTTGGTGGGATTGGGATTTAGTTAGGGCACTTTGCCATGATTACATTCCAGGCTGACTACCGTAAAACTTCAGTCTATACATGTATCAACATGAGATTTGAGAGTCTATCACTGGGGTATTCAATAAACAAAGCCGTGCGATACCATTAGGCAATCGGCTTAATTAAAGACGCGAGGCAAATGGGATCTGCGGGACTGAGAGATTTTATCGGTAATGGAAACCGTAGTTTGATGTACACTATGCTTCTCCACTGACCAATTCCTTGTCTGATATACTAAGTCATTGAGTCAATCGCCTTGAGCATCTTTCAGCAAATCACATTTTGTTATACCAGGATATGGACAACTTGAAGATCAACCGTAAATTATCTTTAGTTCACACCATCACAATGAGATCACCAAGAACGGTACGCGTGCCAAACAGTATTGATGTAGATGTAGGTATAGGATGTAGGTATAGGTGGAGAAAGAGGGACAGAGAGTGAGAGAGAGAGAGAGAGAGAGAGAGAGAGAGAGAGAGAGAGCGAGAGAGAGAGAGAAAGAAAGAGTCAGAGAGACAAAGACAGGCAGGCCAGAAGATGACTGCAACTTCCAATAAAGAATTACACCCGAAGCTTATTATAGTATAGATTTCACAAAAGCATATAGACAATAATCGATGGTTTTGAAGACTGGTGGCTTTATACTACAAGAGATTGACGCGTAGTAATACACGCGTGTTAGCGAGTCTACTACGAAGTGAAACTTGAGTTGTTTCCATAACCGCCTATCCACAAAACCATCGTTTGTTGTATTTATTGATATCCTTCGGGGCTATTTATTTTTATTTTCGTTCCCCAACCATTGGTATATACAATGTTCTACACACACACACACACATATATATATATATATATATATATATATATATATATATATAGATAGATAGATAGATAGATAGATAGATAGATAGATAGATAGATAGATAGATAGATAGATAGATAGATTGATTGATTGATAGATATACTATACAGAGTGTATTTTCTGTATGTATGGTATTAAGATTTTCAATTGGGGCATTTTATACGATAGATAATAGATATGTGTAAATGATAATTGTGTTCATTACATGTAATCCAAAAAGCATCTAGTAGCATATGTTCATTCATTTACAATCTATGTTCTTCCAGTCACTAGTTCTTTGCATTGTTGATTACGATGGTATGACCTTACCTGTTGCTAGGTAATGACGTCATTTCCACCCATTATGGCAGGATAGTCTACATTGGTCGTTCAAAGTAGAGTTAAACTAAGCTCCATATATCGCTTCAGTTTGTGGAATGGTATTTTCCGATTTGTTCTTATTTTATGGACAGCTTAGCAGATACAACAAGGTGAGGGTTACGTATTTGATTTTTTATCTAGGAGCAGGAGGGCAATCACCACTTCCCACGGCCTGCTATTGCACTCCCAGTGGGACCTGGCGGGGGTGCAGGGATGAGTGCCGCTCTGCCAGGATCAGGGACCGGATCGATGAGCTAATTGTTCTAATGGAGAATGGACTGGTGGTGTGGGTAGGAGCCATCTATACCCGAGCCGGATCACAAACCCCACCCTCCTGTACCAGTATAGTCCACCAGCTGTTGCCTCTGTCTCCAATGAAGCGGCCAGGACAAAGGAGAAATGCCGGTTTGTGTACTAAATCTGGGAAGCCATATCTATAATAAGCGGAAATCATATATTGATGGAGAATCTGTGGATATATTACACCTCATGAAGACATAGGATACACATTTAATTAATGTCAGTACCACAGAGGCAGATTCATAGTTAATACTAAATGCTAAGTAATTTAAGCAAACCGGTATTCAGGCCCTAAAAACACACATGAAGACATTGTGAAGTCACTCCAGATACTGTAAAAGTGCAAGTGTTATCTATTCACAAGGTATAGATTATTCATGCGCATCAAGAATTTAATTAGAGTATTAGGTAGATGAATATGTCTTAGTTCGCATCCATGGTTGCGAGAATATATGTATGAAACCTCTCCGTCCCTGAAAGTAACCCACATTCAATTTGATTCAAATAAACGAATGTGAAAGCCCCGGTGGATGTGGGCACATGTCTGGTGCCCGTTTGTAGACTGTGGAGTAGCTCAAAATTCTAACCGCTGTGGTTTTATGAGAACAATAAATTACACTGTCGTAGCCTATTGTGTTGTTGTTGAGAGCCCCGGGAACAGGATCCAGGGAGATACGTACAATACCGGACTACTGCTGTTCTGATAAGACAAGATAAATGAGCATCTGTTAAAACAACGTTCATCGACCCGCGGATTAATTACAAAATGTGAGATTTACCGGAGATTGGAATGGCTCTTTGGTGAGACTCTAATGCAGCGGCACCTATTGCTAAACAATAGGGAGTGGACCTGTGGTTATTTGATGAAGGTGTAGAGTGGCTCAGTCATAAACTGTGCATGTCACGAGAAGGTCCGGTATACCGGGTCAGCAGTGGAGGAGCATATTATAAGTAGCGTGTATGGATTATTCAACATGCATTATGTTCACATAAATAGATCGATAAACACATGTCAGCTTAACCCGGGAGACACACAACGGTTTGGGTGAATAATGTGAGTTCCCATATTCTAACCTGCAAATAGAATACACAAACGTACGAGATAAACGACAAACACTAATTCTATAACGAATGAATACGTATTCAAACATATATATATATATAACTATTGAATATTAAAAAATAAACTCATAGAAAATAGTAAAGGCAAAGTAAGCACATGATCTAGGTGTTATTAAATTACCGGGTCGAAATTTTAATTTCAGTTTTGAATTAATCCCAAGAATTACATGTCAACCTATCAAGTTGTCAAGAGAAATTGTGAGTGGGATAAACAATTGGACGAACTACCTACTCTCTGACATTTTATCCTGCTCGCAGTTGATTTGCATGTTTATTTCATAAGTAAGGACCTGTGCAGTGTATTCAACTGTCCCGGCGCCTACTGGAGGAGACATATGGGCGGCCTGTGGCTCTTCCAGTGTGTGTATCAACACCAGCAGCCTGACAAGAACCGTGTTGAAGGACTGATAACCACAGGGGATTTCTCTTATCGCCACACTCGCCACATGCACAAGGATCTGTTAATTAACTTTGCCGCGTCCACCATGATATCAAGCGGCAAACTCTAGTAGTGGACGTGAGCTAGGTGTAGCTATAGTGGGTAGCTGATGGTGCGGAGTGATAAGCCAGCGTAAGTATGTAGACGGTAGTAGTAAACGACTTGGTAGTTTAAGGAAGGCATACCCACAGTGTGTATAGGTGAGCTACAATCTGGACCGTTGTGAGATATAGTTATATATATATATATATATATATATATATATATATATATATATATATATATATATATATATATATATATATATATGTATAACTGCCATAGCTTATAGTTATCACCATTATTGCTAAGCGCGTAACCATAGGGTTGCCATTTGGGGGCGTGGCCTATTGATGACCACGTCAATAGTTCTATTGATGCACAACGGTTGGGAATTACTCCTCTGCCTTGGTGAATCTAAAGAGCAGGACCTGTAAAATTTTAATTTTAAAAGCTACCTAGTTTTGTATAATGTAATACTGGGGTTGTCGTCATCCTGTATTCACGTAATAAAAGGCATTAGGGTCTGGTGTATTTTCTCGCCAAACTATATTCACTCGTATGTTATATCTATTTCAGTAATATGAACCAAACCTAATTTTTATATATATATATATATATATATATATATATATATATATATATATATTTATAGGGTGACGTGTGTAGGAGGTGTGGGTGTATAGACTGCGTGATGTATGTGGACATTTCACACCAGTCTCTCTGCTACGTGATCGATCGTTCCGCGCTGTCAAGTAGTTCCTACACGGACAGGAATACATCTACGACGTGTTGATCTGCGGCAGGCTGTGTAAATACAAATTGCAAACCGATGTCGCCCTCGCCTATTGACGGACTAGATCGATAGAAACACGAGCCAGACCCCCCTGAGGAACCGACTCGCCCGAGCCCCACGGGAGAGCTAATTTGAGGAACCACGGCCGATCCATTTCTCAGGGACCTGTTTGTTTACTGACACACTTCGTCCATTACAGTCAGTGCCACACTGCCAACCTTCCATCCGCCAGAGTTTCTTATACGCAACCAACCACATCAGTATTCTGTAACCGCAGGTTTTCTCCCCACAAAAAGGAAATAACTATAAGATCTTTTCTGACGTTATCGTTGTGTCTGCTTAGGCTGCTGCGTTAGCGGGAGGCGCCCCTGATTACGAACTGGTATCATATCAACTTCTATTTGACGGTACTTGACTGGAAAATGAGACAACGCACCAAGACTCTTCATGCAACTGAACCACTTATAGCGAAATTAAACAAATCCGATGATTTCATTTGACGCCTTCATTTCCATGATTGCTGATGCATTAATGGATTCGAAGAAAGAACAGAAAGTGATCGCGCAGGAGGGGATTGTTGATTTATTTGCAGATTTCTCTTTTTCATGGTCTGCGTCGCCATAAAGATGTTTATCAGATGTCGTTCTTGCAGATGAGTGCACAGGGATTGCTTGGTGATTCTTAAGGGTCTCACAGATAAGGAAGTTACGGCAGAGTTGATGTGATTGTGATATTCACTGTGGGTCCCCCAGGAGGAATGGGAAGATGGCCATAATGCTAGTTCTTGACCTAAACGTCGTGACAGCAGCTGTTTCCTCTCTGTTTTCCCTGAAGTGAGGCCATTATCATTCTGATTCATCACAGATAATCCCAGACCTGCATGATCCTGTAGGATCTGGTGTTTCTGATTGCTACCGTTCAGAGGTTACTATGAATTTGAGTATCCTTATATAACATTGAAACAAGGGTGATCATTTTAGGCTTCAACTCATAGATTACCTTTGAGAGAAGAAAGAAGTTAGGTTCCAAGGAGTACACTTAGGGCAGTACTAAATGTCAGTGATTTTGATGTTGAATAATAATAGCAATGGTATGTAATAGTGTTTTAGCTTATAGTTCTATACATAAGACTTTACTCCTATATTTAAATGTAGTGTTCTGTAAAATCCTGGTGCAAACCCATAATCAAATAATTGATGGATTCTGAGCTGTTCTACAGAAACTCATCCTGCAGTGACAAGCACTGTTCCGGGAAAAGGGCAGTGGAAGCATCCGTGAGCCAGTGTGTGATTCATGGTGAGACAGCTTTACCAGGAGTCACTTGTAGGGGAAACCCATCTTGAAGGTGATGTTGTAATCTATTTTTAGAAACATTACAGTGCTCTCTGAGTATTAAATGTACCCAGTATATAAGGGAGGACAGTCTTGAGATGAAAAGGAGAAGACCAGCCGTGACCATCAGAGTAAGATCAGCCGTGAAGTCAGCTATTATTGCCATAGAGCTTGGATAATAATTGGGACCACGCTACAAGCAGCCATGTGACGGGACATCCTCTATGCTGGAACTACTGCAACCAATGGGACTTGAATGTGCAATACTGTGAACTACAGTCAGTGTTAAATATTGTGCCATGTAGGATTAACAAAGGACTGCTATGTATGTGTGCTGGATATTCATAGTTACTGTATCACTGGATATTGTACCTTGATGTGGATTATATTAATATCTCCCCAGTTTATATTGTTCATTGGATCTTATCTTATGCTCTACATTAAACATCTAAAAGCTCCATCTTCTAGTTATTCCTGTAACCGGGAACATTACATATAGCTAGGTTACAACTTGGTGTGAGAACCCTCAAAGATCCTGGACACCTCAAATCAAGACTTTGGATGTTTCTGTGTGTTTTTGAGGATACAGTGTTTGTTTGTTGTGGTTGGTGCAGTCTAAACCACTACACACATTTCACTGGTTACAGGTATTTTAGAACAAAGAAGATAGATTAGCTTAAATACAACCAGATTGCACTATATATACACATGTATACCAAAGCTAACTTAGACTGTGAGGGATGAATTATATGGGAGGAGTGCTAACTATGCTGAGCTACTCCACTGTACCAATATGTGGGCGGCAATGACAGATATTGCGCAAATTGGTTTTCAGTCGAGTGCAAATCATCGACGAACCAACGGCGTGGTTTATGGTCTGATTCATCATTCTCCCCTTTCAATATTCATTGAATCGTGATGCAAATATGTCAGTAATGGAACCCCAAACCACCCCTTATATCGTCGTTGATGTCTCTTGGTAAATGAACCAGTCTCAATCTGTCGACATAACCAAGTTATTGTAAGTCAACTATGACTTGACTGCTCTGGCACCGAATTCCCCGACCAACTCTACCTAACTTACTACTTATCTATACTACGCACCTTCATTCCTACCTATTCTAGTTAAATTATACTATTAAGACTTCTGGAAGGTATGATAATAAAGAGTAGTTGTAATTCCGCACACTTTGGCTGAAGGTAGCTGTTTGAACCTGATATAATCAAGCAACCTGTACTAGTCTTGCACAATACGGCTAATGTGGCCTACCTGGAGAACAGGAGACTCTGTCACATATATAATTTCATGTACAAAATGTCAAGGGTTACCGAGAATCTAGCAATACCATCTATGCAAACGAGAATGGTGGCAGCTCCAGCAATAAAGGTTGCAAGACCCAATTGCCAGGCTTATGCTAATTCCCTAATGTACGACGGCGCAGTACGCTGGAATAACTTGTCTGCTTTATTACGTAATACAGAAACATTTAAGCAATTTAAGTCCATAACTAAGAGAAATATGAAGGAATCTATCCCGCAATTTTTGTGAATTGTGTCCTCCTGCCTCTGCCCCTTTTGAGAGATAGAGTGAAGAAATTTATGCCTTTTCAGTACCCTGAGTTTTAGTACTAATGTCCATGATCATGAACTGAGTCTTTGGAATACTGTAACAACTTTATAATATGCTGTAATGGTCTTTTGAACTACCACCTGTAATGTAGGGGTGACATATCACCCTGATGATGTACATCCTCGCAGGGCTGAACTGTATTAATGAACGTTATACACATAATCTCATACTAGAGTATAAATCGCGATTAGATATATTTATGTTGTGTTCTCAATCGACTGGTCGGAAAAATTATAAAATACACAGGACTGTTACCAACCCTAGGGCAGGGTGAAGAAAACCAGCCTGCCTGTATATGGCTGACACCCACGCCCCTTTGTTAACCACAATCAATGTACAAAGATAAGCTGCTTACCTGTACAACTCAAAGGTTAATAAAGAAATTCTTCTTTTTTTTAAATTAAAAAAATAAAAAGTCTGAACAGACAACAGTAAGTCCGTATGTGTAGCTCTTTCAGTTCATACTTACTACAAAGGAAACCTTTTTTAATATACATGTACCAATCCTTTTTTTTAATATCAACTCTGGCGGGTTGCCAACATTACGTCCTAATAGGATTATATCTAATTCCATAGGTGTGTTTTTTCAACGATTCATACCTCCAACAATCCCTGTATGGTCCTAATGAAGAAAATCTCCTATCATGTTTGAACTGCCACTGGGGTATCAGAGAGACCATAGATTTACCACCGATACCCTGTAACCTTAAAACAGGCTGGCAAATCCTGGTGGACATCCTGGTGGACCTTGGCTTAATCCCAAGGCGGGAATTTGCCCAGAGCCCTTGCACATGAAGCAGGTTCTGTGAAACATTTAACAGTCGGCTGTTTTCCGTACGTGCGGGGCTTTATACAGTTCTTATTTGAACTCTGACAAGCATCTGAATGGCAGACAGGGATTAACAAATAAAACCTGGTCGTTTCCCTGCTGGGAGAGCTTTGTAAATCCGTGTCGGCTTCTGACTACCTCCAGGCCTCCCCTCCATCCCCCACGCACTCACTGTCTGTGGTTCTTTGTTCGGGTCATGATTCAGAACACCACCCTTTGGCTGCTTGCATAAGGTTGTATAAGTCATTTGTTGGGCAGCAATAGTAAATAGGGTAAATATCGATCATCAGTTTATTGACATACATGAAAAAAGAGACTTTTTCCTCGCAACCATTTTCTCAGGTCAGATAGCCTCGGACTTTCCTGCCTTGAGACATTCTCCGAAGTTTTGGTTCTATATTTCGCTGAGAGAACTAGTTGTATGAGTGATCTCAATATCTTGATCATAAGATTTTATTCCGTAGACTATTACGGGATGATCCGATCGGGTATCTGGATTGGGTAATTACAGAAGATCTTCTAATACCAAAACCAATCTTAAATCAATATTGTAAAGGAACAGGAGTTACTTATTTCGAAATCTGATTCTACATTCCACACAGTGTACGGTATTTATACATTTAAGGGTGGAAATACTGATACAGCTGGAGATGTGTAAGTAAAGATGTTATATCGTTAGAGGTACGGCTGTATGTTGAGATTATGGTTCCAAGACATCTGATATGTAACTTTCTAGGTAACACGCAAAACTCCTTAACTAATATTAGGCTGTAAATTTCTATTCGACCCCTTACCTTTGTGTGACTTTTAATAACCTGTTGAATAAGTATGATCAGAGTTCCATTTCAAAAGAAATTGAGATATACTAGCATCAACAAAAACCTATGTTTTACATTTAACTTTTAACATTTAACAAGGGTAGGTCATCCCAATATTTCTCAGGGTAACCACGGATATGATAAAACTATCGCGAATCTTCTTACATAATTAACAAGGATGATTTCCATAGATGCTGAGATTTTATCAATTTATATTTTTTTTAAAAGCCTCGAATACTGCAGAAATGGACCAAGAAGTTGCTATAAAAAGTGTTGAAAAGTAGAGTGTGCAATAGCTCAATATACACACTGCAATGCTTATGTGCAGTAGACCCCTGCAGTCTCCCCTGATATATGTGACAACATTCGTGCTATAGAGGATAGAGTGCAGTTTTATATTTACCTAGGAACCCAAAATCGCCGTTTCGGAGGTCTTGGAACGAGGTCGTCCAGGTCGTCCACGTTCTCGTCATCAGCGCATTTGGGTGCGCAATAACACTGGTCGCCGAACATAATGCACCAAGCGACGGCCATGAGTAGGAACAGCACCGACCCGATAACGGTCCACAGCACCACCGCCCACCACGGCAGTGCCGTGCCTGAAATACAGATAATATACAGTCACTAGAGTACACAAACGTAACTGCCCGCCACAGCAGTGAAATGCTTGCCACACAGAAGATGCTTGGTCAGTTGATGCACAAGAATTCAGTACCACGCATGAGATACTGACAAACCAGGGACCTGTTTTTAAAACTAAGAACGACAAACGAATTGATCCTATCGTGGTCCTTGATGCATTCTCATTACCTAAAGTGATCCGTCTTTATGGAGGACATTCCGTCTTTATGGAGGAGATTCCTGCACAACGACATTCCTAAACAACGTGTGTTTAAAAAAATCTTAATCGTGATCCACATCGCCCATGGGCTTGTACCTCCATTCTTGGTATTATTGGAAGACAACCCCAGGGGGTATCGTACCATATTTGGTCTACCAGAATTAAACAACTTAGATACTCTGAGCTTGTAATGGCCTCTTAAAGTGTAGTTGGATCACATTATTATTTTTCCCTGGAAATAAATCTATTGCAGAGGTACCAATAATGCTTATTTGTAAAATGGCATTGGATGTCCTCCACCAAGATATTTCCTCCACGAGGAATATCTTTGATCATTGATTCAAGACAATCCTAGTGTTTAGTTATGTGACTTTAAAGCTCAACCTGATTGGTTGTCCACTAGTACTTACCTTCAACTACGACCAGAAAGGCTTGAACGCTAAAGATTTGATCATTTCTGTAGGACCACGTTTAAGATACGGACTGACACGGATATCCTAGTCAGTATCGTTGTGGTAAGTCCTAAACGTAGTCATTCAGTCATTATCGTTCTCAGATTTAAAAACACCTCGCTGGTCAACTATTTCACATGAAAATGATTGACTTTGCGGCATCTGATATTGAGCTGCTACAAAGCCAACTAGTACAAAAACACTATTGCAGTGTCAAATCTTGGTCACAGACCAGACTTAGTCAGTTACTGCACAAAAAACGACATTGAGTGACCGTGCTGCATCTAGAATACGGACATTATAATTATACAGCCAACCAGTATGCAGAACAACCACCACTGCAGTGCCACACAAGAACTACGACATACCTGTCAATTAGTGCACGAAGATGATACTGCCCAACATAGCAGTGCAATGTCTGCTTTACAGACGATACCTTATCAGTTATCGCTCAAAAAGCACCACTGCCTCCCATGGCAGTACGCGGTCGAAATACAGACGATACTTGGTCAACTTATGCACAGCCATAACTGACGATGTGGTAACTGAAATTCATAACCTAACACAGCCAAAAGGAATACACAAAACACAACCGACCGAGCTACGACAGTGTTGAGTCTTAATTACAAACAATACAACAATACATGATACTGCACTGTCTCCTGTACAGACAATACATCCTCGATTAGTGAAAAATTGTTCCAACCTTTAAACAACAAAACTACCTCACTGACAATAGGGGTTGGATTGTTGCTGGATAGTTGCACAAATGTAGCACAAGATCTTTAGGTTAAATCAGACATACCTTGGTGAAAGGTGATGTTTGGGCTAAAGTATACCGTATTGCGATAGTCGCAGGGTACCAGCAGTATTTAGAATCCAGAGTGGCACAGATGGCCTACCCTCTGAAAGTAACCGTTGCTCCATCTGACAACCTTGTAACATAGTACACTTTAGGTCAAATATTACCTTTTACCAAGGTAAGTTTCATTTATCCAAAAAAGTCTACTGCTTGTTTCTGGTCATTCGGATACATTTAACACGTTCCCTCTGCTCATCCAGAGAAAATTTTAAAAGCAGTTGAGGTGTAGTTGTCTTTCTCTGTTTGAAGAACCGAACCCTGGGGCGGCTTTACATGTGACCATTCTCCTGGTCAAGTGAGCCTTGAACACAGGTCTGTGTGTTTACACGTGCTTCTCCCATGGTTGTTTTAATCCATCTGCAATGGTGTCTTTTGTCGCTATGTTTGGATCCCTCTCCAGAGTAATCCGCTGTCTGTGCTGTCCTCTGCACTGCTTTGTTTCAGTGCAGTTCTGTCTCAAAGCCCAGTACGGGTACAATCTCTTTAAACTTACGGACCAAAAGTTGGTGCAAGGTGAAGTGCATAGAATCCATTATTTTATCTGAATGAGAAAGCATCAATGATTTCTGCCACCAGATCTGATTGCCAACTACAGTATCCATGTAGCTTGTTTGTAAGTCTTGACATGAACAGATTGATTTGACAGTGGCCTAATTGGCCTACTACATAGTGAAAAGAATATACGGTTAACTCCAATTCCGTCTTGGACTTTGTATGAGATTCCTCATCTGCTTCTACATTCTTATCCCCTGGGAAATGTGCTTTTATTATCCAAATATTCTGACGCTGATTCATTTCCCGGATTTCATTTGTGACATCATCACATCCTACACTCTTTGGACCCCCGTCATGATTCAGATAGGCCACTGTTGTAGTGTTGTCTGATGGACACCTAATTGTGGTATCATTCAGTGACTTTGCAAAACACAGAAGCCTAACGGCCACCGCAAGAGTTTCTGTCACATTGATGTGTAACCCCTGTCCGGCTAATGCCCAAATTCCTTTAGCGGTTTTTCCACCATCACAGACTGTTCACCATCCTAAATTAGATGCGTCTGTGGCCAATGTGACTTTGGGTAACTGTAATCAAATGCATTTAAATCATGACTGGATGTTTTTTACCCACCAGTCAAGGTCCTGCAGACCATCCTTTTATCCTACACCTAATAAAAAACTCCATAGGCTTAACATTGGGTCACTGTATTCGGTCTGGAGTTCAGAAAAATGAAAAATCTCGCTCTAGTGGGATACACTTGACAAATGACATCATTTGTTAATGTAGAAGTAATTTAGACGGGCGGGGTAGGATAAATTCTAAACCCAACTCGAGTTAGTCATGTTATTGTTCATCGCACTCCGGCAAGATCGCGTATTACTGCGCGAGGCTTCGCCTTGCGCAGTAATACGCTCTTGTTTGGTTTCTCCATAGGAAGTACACATGGACCTCTTATAGTCCTCTCCCCCACCTCTTTCTCAAGGCTGGAATTTTGTCTCATTTCAGTTTCCCAAAATGAGACTTATCATATTCTATCCCTTTTGATGAATTGACCATGAGCCGTATCAGACTGGAAACCTGTCTGATTTTCACTTTCCACCCAGTGATTAAGACTTTCACCTGAGCCTAAAACCTGAGAACTTTAGCCTCAGTGGGTAGACTTCCATCTTATCTGTATTAATGACATAACCATCACAGCAGTTTCTGCTGTGATGAAGGTATTATCAATGTACACAAAAACCTAGTGTCCTTCCTTCTGCAAAGGGGTAAAGACCGCTTTCAACGACTTTATGAACTGTCTCGGTGCTTGCGCCAGACCACAAGGGAGACATGTAAACTTGCTATAGCTGTCCCCTCCACTTGAACCTGAGGTACATCCTATTGGCCTGAAATACAGGGGTAGAGTCGCAGGCATCTGACATGTCTAACGCTCTCATGTGTGCCCCTTCATATACAAGTTCAAGTGCAGTTTGGAGGCTTTCCATCTGTCATTTAGAGCTGATACGTCTAAGATCCTCCTGAATTTCCCATTAGGTTTTGGAGGCAGGAAAACATTGGATATAAACTGACCATTACCAGTGACACATTTCTACACAATTCCTTTCAGTAGGAGTTCCTTAGTTATGTTATTAAAGTTAGGTAGGATGTGTGATGATTCAAGGCGTGTAGCAGATTCGGGAATGCGATCACGAGTGTTCTTCTGCTTTGATTTTCCTACCAAAGTCGATCCCTTGTCCAGATTAAGGTTAGCTCTAGCTTCTTGTGATAAAGAATAAAGGCAAACCATTGAACTCAATTCGATCCCCTTTTACACTTTCAATTATGTAAGGTTCATGTGTAATTCTCAACTATTTATGTACATGATATTTTTTGCCACCTGGTATAAAGGTGCCATAATTTGGTCACTCACCTATGGACTTCTTACTATGACCACAGTTGTAAAACCCTGACTTCCTGGGGTTAGACGGATTATCCTTGGACCCCTTATCCAATTTCCACTTCTAATTTCATCGGCTTTGTACCCATAGTCCTTTTTGCTCTTCCACTCATATTGTGGTTCATACTTCTTTTTGGAGATTTGTCAGCCTGTCTGATCTTGCGTTCAGCCTTTTTCATGGCCTTGTTAAGATCCCCATCCACTAGCCACTCCAGCATGGCAGATTTTCTTTTCACATATGGTTTTCCCACTTTTTGTCCAGATTTTGCTTAGCAAGTATCTCTTGGTGTGTGTCATATCCAACATCTTCCTACGATGTTGGAGATTTGAATCATACCAACATAGGCGTCCCTGATCCTGGAATCTCTATTCATTTTTGCCCACTGCTTAAGATGGTAATAGGCTTGTGACTGGTGTGCCACCCGTGACATATCAGCAAGAATGTTTTGCTGGGTCTCTCAGAGATATTCATCCATTTGTAAGCACTCTCAGGATGACATCCTGTTGGAAATTATGTTCAACTTTGGCACTTGCTACACAGTTGCACTTGCCAGCCGAGGGAAGTGGTCTAACTCTTTGACTGTGTTTTTCTTCAATGGCGGCCCCACTACACGTGACAGCACACCATACCACTGTGTCTAAGATTTCATCCTAGAAGATTTGACTACACTCTTCATCTGAGCTTGAGTTAGAGTCACTCTGACAGGCGTTCTTATGAAACATCCTCATTTGTGCTGAATGGGAGCATGCTGGAATACTTCTTCTTCCTCTAATTGAGAAAGGCTGACATCATCTTGAAGAATTGTTCCATTTGCACCATTGAGAGGCCTTTGACTGTTGGTTAAGGCTGGTTTGATACTGCTCCCAACATCTCCTTTTTATTATCAGGAGATTTGTGTTTGTCTTAGGTGAGAAATGCTTACCTATCCCCTTATCCCCTTGCTCAACTGCCATGTTGGCAGGCCACCTGACTTAAATAAACATCGGCTAAATCAAAGCTTGGTAAATTACGCACAACCCCTGTCCTTCAAGATTTCAAAAGCCACTCAGTTTACATACAGAGTGTACTTCTCCAAGGGGAAATGTTAAATGTTGATGTAAAATCATCAATCTCTGTTGTATCCGAACGACCAGTAGACTTTAACTCTTTTGTTGTTAGCGTATCTCAGGTTTGGTTTTGTTCCACCATGCGTCAACATTAAACATAGATACATACACATATATCCTCTTGCATACAATACAAAGGACATATTATACTACATGATGCACCAATGCCACACAGATACCAAGTAACATTGAGCGCTGTTCGTAGTAAGCCCCCTCCCCCCGATGTTATAATACAAGTGCACTGTAAATACAACAGTGAATGTAGAGCAACATGTGTAACTGCACCACACAAACCACTCCCTTTGATGGATCTGGTGGCGACAACTTGTAATTGCATTGTTATTTACAATGGCCTTCTATCCGATGACGTGCATTAGCTGTCCTTTTTCAAAGGCTACATTGACTATAGACGCCATCTATCTTCAACTCCCAAAACACGGCAATGAATTGTTCATTAACCAGAACCATTAGAGTCTCTTAATCACCAATAAATGGCTTTCAGCGCTAGGATTGTGTTCGGATTCGTTATGTTTTTCCATATAGTCGCTTCATAAGTGAGAATAAATCGCTGCCGAGTCGCTATCCCTAAGGCACAACATCTATTACTACAGTCCGTACAGCTTTAGAGGCATATTCCCGTGATGGCAGTAGCAGCTGAACATTAAGACAAGCCGTAGAATGACACACAAGAATAATGGTATAGGCTTAATAAACTCAGAAAGGCCCATGAGAAAAGGGAAAAGTTGTTCAGAGTGAGTGGAAGAGTTAGTGGGTAAAATGATTTAAAAATTTAACATTTGTGTGCAGTGGTGTGTAAGCAGGAGTTCATAAATCAGTTGCAGGAGGTGCTATAGTGCTGGAGGGTACGGAGATAATGCAATCACTTTACGGATTGCAATAAGGGGGTGTCATTTATAATCCTGGCTTGCCGTTCTAAGGGCGGGGCTGGGAGTCTGGTCAGTGGGGGGTACGTTTGTCAGACACGGGAGCATTCAATCACCCCTATCTACCCCGACCCCCTTCTCCATTCATACTCTGGTATATGCGGACAAATTTCGCCTACTGCCATCATGTGTGGCGGCGATAGATATTGCGTTGGGCCAGCAGGTCATGAGCGGACTCTAAAAGGAGTAGTGTCTATTGTACTGCTGGAGTACACTCTTTTCTTGATAGATCCATGTTCGTGAACACGCACATCCATATACCATTGGAAATCACGTCGGTATGGTTAGGTATAAACGTCATATACTTATGTCCGTTATTTCAAAACTAAAATTCTACTTAACCCGCCCGATCTGGCCAATACTTGAGCTATTTGACATTAAAAAGTTAAACTAATTCTATTAGTCTTGTATCATTTAAGTTATTGTATTTGTGACGTATGTTTTACTATATACCCATGCCGTATATACATGTATATATACATATACATGTATACTGTAATCACGCACCGTTTCGCCGTATAACACAAAATTACCCTATGGAACTGTGTTCCGTACGGCAAAATACGGAACAACATCCGGTACACATTGACGAAAATATCAGTTGTTAGGCCAAATTAAACCTTTCTTTTTTTATAATAATTTCGGGCATATAGGAAATACAGAACGACCTACCATGCTCGTAAAAGCCACATAATTCGATAATGATTTACGGTCGTACGGGTCTCGGCGTAAACACCTCGTTCCGTAAGAACCGTAAATTCCCATCTCGTTTTGTGGCTTGTACAGTATGGTCAGGACGTTCTATATAGATATTTGCTAGTGTGGTCAAGATACTGATCATGCTTAGTTTTATTTGTCTGGGGCACCTATGTTATGAAGTATTGGACTCATCTACCTATTTGTGTATTAAGCCATCTATCCCTATGGGTTAGAGAGCAAAAGGGACCCCTCTCCTATACTGTTTCCGAACATATACAGGGCGAAATGAGAATGCAGATGCAATTGAAGTCGCGGTCAATTCTTTACAGGATATGTTTACATCTGAAATGTCATAGAAATATTTGATATTATATATCATGCATACCTTCACGAATCAATACTGTAGTTCTCTATGATCAGGTTAAGTCCGGCGTCCACTGAGCCCCCAATACCTTACAATAGACCTTACGATAGACCCGTACATCGGGGTGCATCCTCGGGTGTGTCGGATACCAATGCGATATCGATTTTCTTTCTGGAGATGCATCATAAGGCTTATCGTAGTGTGTCGGGAGTTCAGTGAACGCCGGGCTATACACTCCCTCTCATTGGCTATAGTGACAACGCGTCACCCTTTAATGTTTCTCCATGACAGCCTTCAGTAGAACAAACTAAATACCTTCTTTTGTATTAATAAGTTCCTGAGTTCTTCGATTCTATGTTGTATGATGAAAATGAAGAAATCTTTTATGATAGAAAGTCTGAAAAGGGCGTTGGTTGTGTGCTGTGTATTGCCAAATAGAGGAGTATGCTATGAAAATCCTTGTGGATGTTATAAGGGATGATAATTAGTGGTGTAGCATCCGCATATGCAGAATATCATTTGTACTGAATAAATGATTGATAATTCACGAAAGGAGTATTTTGAAAGATGAATTTAGGTGAACGTTGTCGATCAGGGTAAATATCTATATGGAGTACTTCTTCGATCATATAATACAAAGGGTATAGATCATAAAGGTGCCAATGTCTATAAATGGCGTTATTCGGTTATAGAAGGGTATGAAGCTTATATTAGTTGATATGTTAGGGCGAAAGATGCATTGTCAGAACTGAATAATACAAGCCAGAAATACCATTCAGCTAATGTACAACTACATATGTTGAGGTACATTTGTTAAATGGTTTTATGCGCATATCCTTTCACAGTAAAAAAGTAGATAAACAATGCTGAGAGTGACATAATTGGTCATGCGTGAATGGTTAAAAAGATATGTTCAGAGCAAGGAATATTCCTGTTATAATGTGTTGCACAAAAGGATGAAAAGCCGGCTTCGCCAAAATTCAAATTAAAAGAAGTGAGATATTAGGCTTGCTTCAGGAATCGTGATGTTGACAATGCTACCGTCTAAATATTTGAAGGTAATCGGTAATGGGTATCTGGACTAAATTAGTTCTGTGCATGGTGTGAAATTAATTCTGTTACGTGTCCATCTATATTTAAGCTTGCGCTCTCGTTGGATTAGCGGAGATGATACTCTGTTCCCAAAGTATTGACCCAACTTCAAAGACGACCGTCTCTTAGACAATTTCCAATTACGAGTAGATCAATGATGAATTCGATGGGTGATTAGATGTGTGCGATAACAGGAGGGTTATTTTCCACCCAATTGCTGCTGCATCTTAACGGACCATCAACGGTACGGGCCTACTTGTGGGGAACAGAGTATTATTGATAGAGAGTTATAGGCTGAGATCAGTGTTGCGTCACACATCACGCCACACGTCATGTCATACGTCACACTTTACCTGGGACGTAGCCGCCACCGTCGCTCCCTGCAGAACCAAGATGAATGGATCAAATATCAGCACGACTTACGTACGCCAAACTCCGCCAAACAATAAAGAATGCAGTTGGTCATTTGGAGACTGTAATATATCACACATACGGTAGGTCTCTGTGGGCCCGTCCATAGGTAAAGTATCGCCAAATCAATGCCAATACAAAATCTAGGATTCATAGAGTAAATTTTATGAGCAGGGGTATATTAAGTACTTAGGGTCAATGGAATTTTCATTATACGTCCTGTTGACTCTTTATGAACAATTGATGTGTCAACGGGGTGTACTTTCACCTGCATCCTATAGCGAATTCTGAGATCTTTAGTCAACTTTTAAAACGCTATATACAAAAGAATAGTACAAAATTGAAGAAGTTATCAAAACTGATCATGAAAGACAATATATTCCTATATACATATTGGCAAACAATCTATGGTCACATACTCCTGCTAGGGGTGTAGTATATCATGAGTTATGTGCCAAGGGTGACATGATTTGACATGCCATGAAGGCTGAAATTTTCAAACCATGCATGGATGCGGCTATGATGTCATAGTGACATTGTTGAATAGCAACATGCATAGGAAAACCCATAGTCGCTATGTAACTGGTGGGAAAACTGGTAGGACAAAAACATAGTGGTTGCAGGTACTCGATAAGAGTGACCATGGCTTTTTGGACTATCACAGGTAAATGAATTCCCGTTTTTATTTATATTTGAATGTATACATATGGGAATAGGGAAACCCATCCCCAGAGAAAAACGTCAAATTAACTCGGTAAACTTTCCGATCCATACCTCGTAACTTTGACGTATTTTCAATGGAAGTTAGTTTCCCCTTTTCCTATATACCTATGAACGGTACTTGGTTTCCCTATTCTTATATACCTTTAAATATCGATAAAAATAATTATTTCTTTTCCTGCGATAGCCCCAGAAAAATGGCTTCCCTTATTGAGTAAATGCAATAGCTAAGTTTTCGTCCCGCTGCTCTTTATGTCACGTGGTCAGCCGGGACAAAAACGTCAACCCGGGACGAAAACGTCAGCCTCGCTACATAACTTATAATTACTGCACCCCCAGCAGCGGTATGTAACTGTAGAGGTTTCGGAAATGGGTATATAGGAATAGAGGGAAACTATGTTCCGGTGAAAGGAAGTCAAAGTTACGAGGTAAGGCTTGGAAAAATTACTGCCCAAGGCCCTGGCCGCGGGCAGTAATTTTTCCAAGCCTTACCGAGTAATTTTGACTTCCTTTCACTGGTACTTGGTTTCCCTATTCCTATATACCTTCAAATGTGGTTTAATAAGAGACAATCTGATTGGTCTAAATGTCAACCTTGGGTAGTATACGGCAACCTTGGGTAGTATACCAACCTTGGGTAGTATCAGATAGTTACTCCACCCCCCAGAGCGTGGTGTAAGCATAGAGTGTACAGCCATAGGTATATAGGAATATGTCTTACGCATGATCTAAATAAAGCTGAGAATTTGTTTCATTGAAATATTAAAACAATCCAAAATAGTCAATATGGAGAAAGAACCATGCGCTTTTTATAATTATCTTTCATGCAATACACTGTGTAGCTGTGTAGCATTAAGCCTATAAGACATCGAGATTTTTCCCCGATATATTTACCCCGACCATCGGCTCGGTGAGATTCGGGAATAAAATATCGATGTCTTATACCTATAAGACATCAACTTGTAGACTCTTCCCGACGACACCTCCTCCTTTAATAACTTCGTAAAACGATCCGATTGAGATCAAAGAGAGCGACCGGGAGCCAGCCCCGCCTGGGCCCCGGGCAGGGTGATAGGTCTGTACAGGTGCAAAGTTTAATAACTTCTGTCCTAATTAAGATATTAGAAAACGGGTTTCAGATCTATAATTGCATTTGTTTCACCTACATATTGGTATAAGGAACTCCTAAATCGGACTGAGGGATGGGGAGCATCGCTATTCAAATGGCCAACACAGAATCAGTAACAGTCGGTTAAAGTGCTACATCGAAATCTTAAGGTCAGGGAAAGTCGGTCATATCTGACATGGTAGTAATGCCCGACCCGTCGGGAAAAGCAATAAAATCGGGTCGGCGAAGTGCGTACATCAACCCAATTGAGGCAGATTGTCAAAGACCTGACGGAGCCGTCGGGCAAAGGTAGAATCGGGCACAGCTGTCGGGTCGGTGTCTTATAGGCTTTAGATTGCACCTTACCTGGAACACATAGTCTGGGTCATGTGAAGTGTAGGACGGGTTTAGAGACAGAGTAACACGCTTACTTTCACAAACAAGGCAGATCAATACTTAGAAATAAAACACACCTTTTATGTTCGAATATAATTGTATAGAGTGATATGCTTATGATTATTTGTTTCAATAGAAATTAGGAAAAGATATAACAATATGAATGAAAGTGGCAGTATGGTGTCACATCCAAATAAGTTAGTAGATGTGAGAAAGGTTTTTGTGTCTCTATATGCGACAGTAATGATTAATATGATTATTCATAGGTAAAGTAACGTCTCAGGTTGTGTTTTTTACCGTCATCAATGACTAATACGTAAACATAATAATACTAATTAAATTCACAATGTCATAGATCATTCACCGTATATTGTCCATTGCAGTGCTTGTGCATCTATATTTTTTCAAAGTATAAACACATCACAAATGCATCCCTATGACAGTATATATATATATATATATATGTACATGTTTATATATGGTATTGAAGAGAAGGCCCAAGCATCATCGATAGGTTAAGGCGGGAATCGAGCTATTTAAACTCAGGAACTAGTTTTGATATCTCTGTCCATAAGAAGCATTGTTGGTTTTAACATAACCCCCTTTAATTTCAACAGCTCCCAGTGTACATTGGCGATGGCAAATGGCCAGTCCACTGATGGTCAAGTGTTAGGTAGGCCTACTAAGTGTATATATATGCAAGCAATCAGTACACGTGTACTTAAATACGCATACGTAGAGTAAGTGAACGTTACTGCTGATTTACATATATATACATGTGGAGAACGATTTCCAATAGAAAATTATCCAAAAGTATTTTGGTGCGAAGAGTTTTTGCTCTAAAATGAATAATGTTATGGTATAAATGATGAATAAACTGCTTTAGAAGTGACAAACAAAATATACATGAAACATTAGTGAATAGTGTGCTAGATATTTTGATGTTATTGTTAATCAATACAATGCACAAAAGGATCGATCTTTCATGATAAGATCACAGTTGTAGATGACCACGATAAAATGTTTTATCGTGTAACAAAAGATATAATCACGATTCCAAAGCCATATTTCGAGATTCTGTTTCCATCCTTAGGTTCACACTGACACACGAACTACTCAGTGAAAATCTTGGCATGTTTAAAGCAGCATTATGTTGTTTTCTAAGACATCCTAGTGGATTGCAGAACTCATGCAATCCCCAGAGCTTCGGTTGAGTCCCAGAGGCCCCCATTACACTATCCCGTGCCAGGCTAATATCGGTCACTGAAACGCCGGAAGAGGCATACCCAGCGTCTGATTGTCCCACGTGTCGCAGGGGGCGGGGCCTTGGGACGACGCTGGCCAACCAGCGCTGACCTGTGGGACCACGTGACCGGTGCGTGACGTATGAATGCCAGTCCCAGTTGGCGGCCTGACAATCGTCGCGCGCATCTTTGAAAGCCGCTTTTACGTCGGAGATGGATTAGAGGAGTAGCTGCCGAGCCTTAAGGGGATAGGGTCCCAGTAAATGAGAGCTGACTCGAGGGTCGAAGGGCACTCTCCCCATCCCCGCTCACCCTCTATTCCCCTAGATATGCACTAGCGTATGGCAGCCCAGGCTGCTATCCCACTCCTTTCTCCATAGGAGTTCCTTGTATCTTCTGCAATAATACAGTTTGCGTGATTTTGCTGTATTATATCAACGTGTTTATACTCGTACTTGTTATCTGATGCATAAATGTACACTGATATGTGTGTATATGTCTGTGTCTTTGATAACTGCTAAGGGAGTTTTTCAAACATGTCATGCTTATTAACATTCAAGTAAGAACACGAGCGATTATCCGGTGTGTAGTGCATTTTCCATTTCGCGTATACAGTAATTATACAATGTGTCCATTCAACCACAACTTGTGACGCTAATCCATATACTTTTCTACTTTAAAGTACTTCGTTGGCAAGTATTCAACTATACTCCGTTAGTTCGTTTTTTCATCATCTAGCCTTTCTAATCCTGAACCCAAGATCACTCTACCTGTTACGGTAATGCATTATTGATTTGCATATATATTTACCTAATCAATCATCATTTGGGGTTGCTTGAGGAAGCAAATTGTTCTAATTGACAGATGCATTTTTATATGCACTGTATTTGAGTAGGGTAGTGTTGGGACTAATGTGGCATGCGTGCCATGAATGTAAGCTAGCAATAGCTATATGCATTATTCAGCAACTCAAATCCGGCTCTGTGCGATCCAGCTGCCTTTCCGTGAGTGGTGTTTTGCGCATATTGAGCAGTTCATTTGTGCGTACTGGAGCAAGACCAAGCATAAAGGGATGAAGAGAAGTCAACCGTGATCCATGGATGCATGCTTACATAGAATTGGTATTGGATGAGTGATAAGTCAACCATTCTCTCTTTTTACCATCACCCATCATAAGAAGGCTATCTGTATGAAACCTTTGTAGTGGTGATTGAAAACCTAACATTTAGAAGCCTGCTAGAATATATCCCTTTATTTGATGGAAGGCAAGGCTTTTCTTTGCGATGGAGAATAATAGGTAGCTCATTAAAAATCTATCATGGTAGAGCATTTGGCGCAAAGACTGAACACAACCTATCTGTTTGAGCTAAACATTATAACGGAAATCTGTATTTTCTAGCTGAACCTTATTAGATGTGACTCACCATCATTATGTGCTACTGCAATTGGTCATTGTAAACATGAGCAACTCCTGCAGTATTATAATTTGATACCATTATCCTTTGTGTAACCTCGCCTGTAACTGTTTCTATTTCTATTAACGACCACAAATTATATATCACACCAACAAAAAGAACAATATGAAATACGTCGAAAATTCAGAAATAGAAGAGTGTTCTCATTAATACAATCATCATGAACAGGAATTGGCATACAAGCTGGACAAACTGGGTACATCGATTTATATGTTTATATAATCCTCCACTATCCTCCAGGGTGTTTCTCGGCGTTCTGGATCATGACTTCTAGATACGTAAACAAGGCATACTTCTACACTGTTATGGTTACCATTTATGGGGACGATGTATGTGCATCCTCCGGGTAAATTTGCCATTTAAGACATGGCCACTCCTTAGTCTGGATGGTAGCAGTTACTTATAATTGAAGGTTAAGCTCACACTTAATATATTTACCCTAGAGACAGACATGTAGAGATATTTCCTTTCAGATTTATAGAACGCTCCAGGAAAGAGTTTGTATTTAGATGGCTCAGTGACTGTTGTTGTCGGTAAGATTTAGCATATCTCTGAGTGAAATTCGAGGATTATCCACGAGGTAGGTGTAAGGTGTGACGTTCAAGTAACTAATTATCAATGTTTATTCCAGGACTTGAACAAAACAAGAAGTCATGCCTTTTGCTTAGAAATATATATATATATCACTATATAACTTGTTATATGTATATAAATTGTAGAGACTCAGGATACGTTTCTATCGTATCGAGGGGGTTACCCGGTTGCGCTTCACCCTGGTAACCGTTACATCACGTTGTCTTCACTACACGCGGTAGCCAATTGGGTTACGTCACGTTCTAACAGTTAACGGATACTTGTATCGTTTTCTCAGCAGGGAAAACACGTATATTTTAGTCTCCTTATTTTTATCGGATTATCGATGATATGGGAAGAAGGAAGACTCAGAAGAAAGAAGCCCAGTGGGAGCAGGAAGCCTCTGAAGAAGAATTCGTGGACCTGGAAAAAACAAATGAGGGAAAACGGACGTTTTCCTTCTCCCACACCAGTAAGGTGGGCGAAATTTCTGAGGGGGATGCGGCCTGCGGTGGCGACGTTAAAGATGCAGTAACAAGTGCAGCAAAAACGATGGAAGGACGGATGGACGGCTTGGAAAAAACTATTACTACGTTGGTGGAGATGATGTCTGTGAAAGGAGATAGGGGCCGTAGCAAGGAGAAGATTTCAAGGAAAAAGCGTTCTCCAAAAAATGATTATTCTGTAGATTCAAGCGACTCATCTCGTGAAGATCGTTCAACTTCGAGAGGAAAACGTCGAAACAAACGAGGTAAATACGATCACGAACGTTACTTGCAGAAAAGTGATAAAGTAAACTCCTTCGAGAAATTGACATTAATAAACCTTCGTATGATGAAGGACCTATCGGAAAACGATAAGCCTATCGCAGGATTATTAGAACACATGATTTTGTTAACCGAGAAGGCTGATACAAAGGTGTTCGCGAACGAGGCTCTTATAAACTATGACAAGTCTGTTAAGACTCGTGTGGATAAGGACGGTATAGAAACGTTGAAAGACATTAACCCAGCGGATATCGTCAGGCATTTGAGTTACGACGGTTCACTCAATGCTAGGTTGCAAAAACAAAAACCGGTAAAAAACGTTGTGAATGGTTATTGTTTCAATTACAACAAAGGAGAAGGTTTATGTAAGTACCAAAATTGCAAATATCGCCATTATTGCTCTGTATGTAATGCTGGTTCACATGGTGCCTTCAGTTGCTCAAAAAACGCAAAAAACGCCCCAGGTAAATGAAACAACGCAGTCGGTGAAACTAAAAGTATCCATTTGGGGAATGGAGATCTAAATATAGAGAAATTTAGGTCATCAGAAGTTGACTCGTTAATTGATACATTGTTTGTACATAACGCTGTAAATAGTTTTGCCGATAGCTCAGGTTTAAATATTAATGACGTTGTTTCAGAAAATTTGAATCGTTGGGATCAAAATGTTTTCGTTGATAACATGGAAAACGTTCTAACTGCAAAAGATTTAAGACCGATATATGATGCGAGTTTGAATCTTGTTGATGAAACGTTGTACATTTGTGATAGTTCTTTGGGAAATATAAATGTAGGACGTAAATGTTTGGAAAATGTATGCGATTGCGTTTATTACATTGGTGATGCTATCGCTCAGTTAAAACCATGTCGTGCGGCTTTTCACGTTTTTAATAACCTACCATCAAGTTTATCAGTGGAGGATAAAAACTTTATTTGGAGAGGTTTAACAGAGGGTTTCAGAATTGTTAATAACGACTGTAATGCCAATTACGATTGCGAAAATTACAATTCGATTTTAGATGAAAAGTTCAAAAGTAAAATGGATATTATTATATCTGAAGAATTGTTGTCGGGTAAGATTCAAATCGCTGATGTAAAGCCTAACTGTATCCACTCACTGGGGGCGGTTGAAAAAAGTAATGGAGGCCTAAGGCCTATCACAGATTGCTCTAGGCCTGAAAGCCTTAGTATCAATAACTTTATGTCAGATACCTTTGAGAGTTTTAGATATAATTGTATCTATGATGCGGTAGATCACTTGGAAAAAGGTTTTTTCATGTCTGTTGTTGATATTAAATCTGCATACCGAGCGGTTAATGTTAATTATCAACATGTAAAATTTCAAGGAATTCGATGGGAAGAAAATATCTATGTTGATAACCGTTTATGTTTTGGTTTACGTTGTGCACCAAATATTTTTACTCATATTTCGAATTTTGTTGTAAATATCGCAGAACAGCAGGGAGTTGGTCGTGTAGTGAATTATCTAGACGATTTTTTAATTTTCGGTAAAACAGAAAATGAATGTTTGTCAAAACGGGATCATTTCATTGGTATTCTGGAAAATCTAGGATTTGAAGTATCAAGATCAAAAGTTACTTTTCCGAGTCAAATTGTAATCTTTTTGGGAATTACTATAAATTCTTTAGATCTTACACTCTCGTTACCACTAGAGAAGGTGGAAAAACTATCAGGAAAAATAGGTTTTGTTATGGAAAAAGGTAGAGGCTCTAAAAAAGAATTGGAGTCAATAGGTGGATTAGTATCCTTTTGTTCTCAGGTGGTCCGTGGAGGCCGTACTTTCAGCAGACGTATATTTGATTTGAGCTCGGATTGTCCTAAAAATGGTGAAATTCTCCTAAATAACGAGATTACCGAAGATTTTAACTGGTGGTTAAGATTTTGTGCTATTTTTAATGGTATTTGCTTCATTCAAAAAGATTTAATAGACTGCCCTATGGTCTCGGATTCATCAAGTTAAGGTTTTGGGGCCTGGTTTGGAAAAGATTACTTGTATGGTACTTGGAGCGATAATGAAATCTGTAGTATCCCTGTACATCATTTTGAAAAATCACCGGAATTTGATATTTTTGATATGAATATCAACGTTTTAGAATTATGGCCAGTCTTACAGGGTCTTAAAAAGTGGGGAGGTCAATGTAAAAATGCTAGTATACATGTAATAACGGATAACATGCAAGTTTTGGCAATGTTAAATACCGGAAGGTCTAGAAATGTCACCTGTATGAAGTGGCTATGAGAAATTTTTTGGTTGTGTTTTGTTTTTAACATAAACATCCAGGCATCCTATATAAAATCTGACGATAATATCTTAGCAGATTATCTCTCGCGTTTAGAATACAATGGCTATGTTGATAAATGTGAAAAAGTGTTAGAGGATAATGGTATGTGTTGTTTCTCCAACAGGAGTTTGGGTACAGATTCTCGAAGAGAGGAAAGAGATGTTTATCCAAAAATGTTTATCAAAGAACTCGATAAAAGCAAGGGAACAGCAGTGGCGTTGTTATGAAAAATTTTGTAAAACTAACTGTTTTGTTAGTTATCCTTCAACAAGTTCGGTCTTGTGTTTATACGTTTCTCATTTATCTGAATTTTTGACTCCGGTCTCTATCAAGAATTATATTTCTGCGGTAAATTTTAAAGATAAATTGATGGGATACTCAGATATGTCATCGGATTTTGCTCTTAAGATGGTCATAAAAGGGGTAATAAGATGTAACAAAACTAAGCCTATCATTAGGCATCCCCTTATCCCCTCAGAGTTACTCCGGTTTTACTCAATTCTGGATATGTCTAAAGAAAATGATCTAGTTTTTTGGGTATCGCTTGTTTTTGGTTTTCGATAGCTACTCAGAAATTCACATTTCACGTTTTCTGAACATTGTTTAAGAAAAAGCGATATTCAGGTTTTCGATACCCACGTAACTATTAATGTTAGTTCATCAAAGGTGGACCAATTCGGTACTAAGCCACAGTGTATTTATCTTAATTCTTTAGGTGAGTCACCTTTTTGCCTGGTATCAGGGCTGAAAAGAGTTTTTTCTCTCCAAAAACCTAAAGAGAATGATTTTATTTTTCAATTGTCTAAGGGGAGTTTAAGGTTACCACTTACTTACAATTCTTTAAACTCTAAAATTAAGGAATTATCTTCCTCATGTGGTATGGACCCGTTTAATATTTCTTGTCATTCTCTACGCCACGGTGGGGCGTCTTATCTCAAATCTTTGGGTATGGATATCCAAGATATCAAAATCCGGGGCAATTGGTCCTCATCGGCTGTGATGAAATATATCCATAATTTAGGATATAAAGAATCTTGGGACTCTTTGTCTAAATATCTTTAAGAGAGCTCTTAATTTCTCTCTTGTATTTGGAGGGTTTTTGCCCGGTTTTTATGTGATTACCTCCAAATACCTCGTTCTTATTTATTCGCTAATGTTGTTTAATTATTATCCATCTCGTATCAATATTATATCACTATATAACTTGTTATATGTATATAAATTGTAGAGACTCAGGATACGTTTCTATCGTATCGAGGGGGTTACCCGGTTGCGCTTCACCCTGGTAACCATTACATCACGTTGTCTTCACTACACGCGGTAGCCAATTGGGTTACGTCACATTCTAACAGTTAACGGATACTTGTATCGTTTTCTCAGCAGGGAAAACACGTATATTTTAGTCTTACCGTTTAACTATGTCTGAATAAACCCGGTTTTTATGTGATTACCTCCAAATACCTCGTTCTTATTTATTCGCTAATGTTGTTTAATTATTATCCATCTCGTATCAATATTATATATATATATATATATATATATATATATATATATATATATTACAAACGTGCTATATACTACTGAGACTAGACATGGTACATTATCCCGGGAAGTTTGGACATGAAATCATAATGTCTGCTGTTCATGATATGCAAACTAATTTAGTTTTTATTCTTTATCACGATGTTTATCGAATCATCTGGGGCGGGGGTGGACGATGTGGGAATTTTCCCTGAATCCTCTGGAGTATATATCTGTAGATGGTATTTCCGTCACCAGATGGTCTACGTTCGAACACCCCCCCCCCCCCTCCTCCCCTCCCGTGCTCTTCGACTTCTATGATCCAATTACGAGTTCAAACATAGAGTGTGCTGACAGCACCACAGGCAAAATGGTTATTGTCTGTGAGGTGGTACCAGGGTAGCATTGCTAGTCTGTGTAGGTAGGACGCCCTCAGATTGTAAAAAAAAAAAGATCAAATAAAATCTGACTAATCAGAGTTACAGTTTTCCGAATGTTAGATTAATGGTATTCAACTGCAATAAACCGCAAATGGCGCATTCATAGGTAGTGAGGATCGGCCATAGGCTTCTTCCGACAACCAATAAATATTGACCAATTAGTGACGTGCTTATACATTAATTTGTTGGTCTTTTTTGGGTTTTTTTAATCATACTTTATGTCGAGACGGGCTTCGAAAACCTTCTTCGTCTCAAAGGGAGTCATGACCCTCTAATGAAGGGCCATACTAATGGGCCCATACCTATCTGAAAACCCCAACATGAGGTAACAACAGCTAATGATACTGTTTTGCAAACCCAAACATGACTTCACGTGTCATGGTTTGATTGTCATCCGCTATGTAACCTTACTAGAAGACGGGCCTGATAGATGAATTTAATCAGAACCATCGACGACATCCTGTTAAAGGTATTTCCAGGGTATTGGCAAAAAGGAGCCCGTAGAAGAGATAAAAGCCGCAGGCAAATCGACTAAGCCAGTCAGCTTGAGCGAAGATCTGCAAACCATATAGACCTAGAGGGAATGACTGCGGGGTTGTGAATATTACACAGTGACTATGAAAGTTGGTGAGTCCCTATAATTCATAGGGGAGGGGCTGCTAGGAACATTCTGAACCAGAAAATCAGTATTGACGCTATGAAAGCTCTACATGAGCTATCATGAGAACATATTTTGGTACACTGCACACTGGTTTTGGAGGAACATTGATCCTGATTATACTAGAGTTTAAGAGAAGAAGGGTATAACGGTGTATGGTACCTGCCCCACCTCCACCTCCGAAAAAGATAACGTAGCTACGTTGGGATAAATAGTGACTAGTTGTATGCATTTCTGAATGACAGTTACACGAATATAATTCTTAGCGTCTTGGTGTTTTCTTTGTGTATGTCTGAATGGAATTTAATGAATTTCAGAATTTAAATCATGTCATCATTGACTAAGGCTAACCTTGCTATCGGGACAAGTACCCTATACCTTGCATGATTAGCAGATCAAGTGCAGGAGCCATGAACATCGGCAGATTTCACTTTGACACTGTCTCTAATGACCAACCTAGAACGTTATGTATAGCTTAATAACTTTGGGATTTCTGAGAAATCTGTGGATTTATACACACACATACATGTACATGTATCCTCGCGCTGTGAATATCGTAAGGCCTGGTGTCCACCTACTACGATAGAAATTTAGACCTACCGATATGGCTTCGATACAAAAAGTCAATATCGGAGACATATCGGGAAGGTGCAAAATCGTAGACATATGTCTAGACATGCCAATCCACCATGCATCGTATGGGGGTTTTATTGGTGTCTAATCGCAGAAACGTGGTCAACTGCCCCGATATTAGGTGACCTTCCGACGCGATTTTGATTTTTCATCGGGAGGTGCATCGTAGACTATATCGGAGCCATATCGTAGTAGGTGGACGCCGGGCCTAAGATTGCCCATGTTGTGGTGAAATCTGAAACGTGAGTACCCCTTCAGAGCATTCGGTATGGGGACAGAAAGCAACGTTAATAGCTTGTCGGAATGGCACTGGAAGTACATTGTTTGGTCTGCTTCCACTTGATGTAAACTCTCTGCAGTCATCTCCGAGGCTCTCGGGTACCTCAATGCCCGGCGACAGAATGACGTCATTGTTTGACTAGCGCTTATTAGTAAGTGTGTGCCAGCGTTTTGTCGGCGTCTCTGAACTGTGCGCGTCTATAGTGAATGATGTAAGTATACAGTGAGTGTTCTTAGGTGATGTTCGTCTAAGAGCCATTAATGATCGCATATTGAGCTGGTCTGACGAACTGCGCTATTTAAGAAAAGGTCTAGACCCAATGTGCTGGATCTATAGAAAAACACTGTGGATGCCTAATGGACTCCACTGTACACAAAGTTTGTCATATACAGACCACTAGGATGTTTCAGTTACATAATTTTTATTGCGGACAACGATTATCCGGCGTTCTAGATCTAAAACTAGCGGGTTGGAGCATAGGTCTTTTCTTCCACCCATGTGACGCAGTATCAAGGTTAAGAAGTACCCTATCCTAAATTCCTAACATTTGCTTTTGATATATTCTATGATTCAAATGTGCCATGTTTTATTGTGAAAAGCAGAAATCTGAATAGTATAAAATAAAACTGTCCGTATTTGATGGTGGCTTTTCATGCTCAGATCTTTCCTTATAAGACCGAGGCTCCAGTCAAGATTAAACCACCGGGTCAAGCGTTACCCTCGGTACTATAGTCTGTTTGTGTTATCTATCCTTGGAATCTAAATAAAATGTGTCTTGAAGAAGCTCTCTGTGTTTTTGTGGCACGCTAGATGTACAGAGATGGAATTATTTTTGAGATTGAATATTCGGGGTCGAGTCCCGTTGACTTTAGACGAGACTTCCTAGATCTGATCATTCTCCCACAATATACCAGACTGATTCGCAATCTAATCTACCAATTTAATTCCCTCTGCTTAAATGAGCAGAATTAGACCTAGTAGAACCACAGCAGTCGCATTGGAGTATTTGTAAGGTAGATACGTTAAATGAAATATACACAAAATGTGGATCAAATAACCATTGCATATGTTCCAATGTAAAATTCAATGTAGTATGTTCTATAATTTGTTGATAGTTACCATATTCCCATCTTAGATATTGATGTACCTGTGTGCGATGCACTGACACCACATCATTTATATCTATGTATGTTCTATTACATTTCCTGAAGGGTAAGGGACCACTCTCCTGACAGGAGATGGCATCAAGAATAAATATCCGACTGAACGTTGATGTAATCCACTCTCCCAACGGGCAGGTTTCTGTCGAGTAGCCAGCCCCTACGTAACACCAAGCGACACGTGTCAGAAGGTGATCTGCTCCTTATATACTACTCAAGTCAACACATCGCGGCTCTAAGTATTGTGACCTAGATTCCAGCCGCCTGATACGCTTGCAGTTAATACACTAGGACTTAGAATGGGAAAATATAAATGTATATGCCTACAATTAATTTCGGATTACTCATGTAATATCTAGGTTTAATCAATGTTAGATTATGGGGACAGGATGGAAGGAGGTTGGGTATTACCTCATTCCTTGGTATCACTTTACATGCGCCTTCGTTAATCCAAGGGTCTTAGCTGTCGACCAAACACCCGGGATGCAGACCCATAGTCCGACGGCAAGGTCCCAAACGTGGCTCAGGCATTTCCATTTAACCATTTCTACCTGGGTATGAACTTATCGTACGTTGATAATCATTTATCAGGAAAATAGTATAAATCTATATGTTCACGTGGCCTGTCCGTCGTGTGGCATAACAGTACATCCACAGCACATTCCAGGAAATCCAATTGAGAGTTACACTATGCTAAACCTTCTAAACCCAAGTGCATCACTTTTACTATAGGAATTTAATGTATCACCTATAATCTTAGTCCACGTTAGTTATGCTAATAAACCTGTCTAAAAACATGTACAAATCGGCGGTTGTAGCAGCTACTGTACCTACGATTTTTCAGACTGGACGTGGCTTGTTGCATTTCTTTCTTTTCGTAAGTCTGTAGTATTTTGAGTTAGGAGGCATATGCCTTTAAAAGAAGCCTCCCCCGAGAGAAATGCAAATGATGGAGAATCTAATACTCCCTTGAGTAGGCAGAGGGGGTAACGTTCGTCTGGGTTAATCAATCAAACTTGTTCTCTGAGGATATACCATCTGCCCCCGCATCTCGACCATCAATTGTAAAGACGGAAATCTGCGATTTCGCTGCTGCATTTTATAGAGCTAGGGATTATTATGGACTTGGATTGAAATTGATTATGTGTCATCCACAATCCTTCCCCATAAATGCGCGAATGTGCAGTGCACAAACACACCTCTCTCTTTCTCTCTCGGGGCAGGTGTATTAGTTGGATCGTGCAGGATAAAGCTTCTGTCTTGATTGAGTCATCCATAATGCCTACCATCTGCATATCTGGTTATTGGCAAATCGGTCAACTCAATGAAAAATCTCCTCAAATGGAAGTGCCTGCCCAAATTAAAGGAGCTAATTAATATGTTTAAGGTTTACTGTTGATATATCTTTACAAAGATGAGTATAAATAATGTGCTCTAACTGTATTCTACAAAATCTGATGGTGATACCAGTTTTAGATAGTAGTTGATTGTCAGGATCAGATATAAATATATCTTAGGACTCATTTGGCTTTAGAACTTATGCTTGAGTTGTTACCGAGTAAACGTCATGTAAACAACAGGTCAGAGTGGAAACGTAAATAGTCATCTATGCTACCATGGTGAAGTAAATGTGTACCCGTAATTGAATGATACCGTTGTGATAGTAATAGTGGTACTGGCGGTTAATAATGTATATATAATTGTGATGCAACTATATAGTGTTATGCAGAGAGAATGTTGGATTCTACTGTTGTTACGCCCGTGGAGGAAGTTGGGCCTATATTGGACCAACCAGCCCTGCTTCCACTGTTGAAATCAATCACGTTAAGCTCCAAGTTGACGTCTCCCAGCTGTCTTAAGCGTACTCTCCCATATTCCGTAAGATCAAACGGTGATCAGACGTTAGCCGCACATACAGCCCATAACCCCACATCGTACTGCATACAGCGACGATCGTAAAGTAGGCTAACACCGCATGATGCCCGGTCATTGGTGCGGGCCAAAAGAAGTGGCTTCCATGTTGGCTTCAGCCTCTTCAGAAGTCAGAGCCCCCGGGCCTGTAATCCGAGACCCCTTTTTAGCGGCCAGAGACGCCAAAGCCAATGTCGCCTTCAACGACGTATATAAATGAGGCCCCACTTCTAGCGTTTTTTGTCGCTAATCCCAACGATTTACACGGTACTTAAGTTACATTGAAAGCAACATTCAGAACAATAGTTTCTAGTTTCAGACAAGATGACTTTTCCTGTTTTCCGTTCCTTGTAACTCGTTCTTGTGTAAAGTTATTATCTATTTCTTAACGTCATCAGCAAATTATGCCTTCGCCTGCTTCAAATCCCCTTGGAATTGAGCGTCGCAGATTTGTGTAATGGGCTAATTAGGTATCGGAATAAAAAAGAAAGGGGGCTTGGTGTTGTGTTGGGACCAGATTCGAGACGATTATTGTTGAGATGATTTATGAGAGTTAGTGTAGTTTGTGGTAACAGAGATGTTAAAGAAGTGTAGACAGACAATGGCCTTTCAAGTTATGAACTATATCTCGTCTCCGCCCTTCTTTCGGTTTAAATCTATGTCCTACAAATCGTTGTCATAGGTATGGGGATGTGAGTTACTATGGCAAAGATATCATCACAACCTATTCAAATAATAGGTGGTAACTCCCAGATGCCTAGTACACTCATCCTAGCAAGCAATATATCGCCCATTGGCTGTTCTATTTGTTACTTGCAGTTTCTTTGTCTCTAAAACTAACATATGAGCTTTGTATTTGTCGGTAGGTAACAAACGTGATATATGGTAGGTACACTCTTTCAGTATTAAAGAAATATGATATATTGGAAATTCATGTATGAATTATATAGGTGCATCATTATCACCCACTTCTAGAGTGTGTTCAAGTAACTTCCATCCTTATATATCTGTCTTGAAAAACAATCATCGGAAAAGACGGAGAGGAAATTTGGCCTTCTTTGATGTCCTTTGGACCTGGAATAAGGCAGCTTTCGTAGCTCCGAGGCAAATACATGTACATAATGTACTCAACCCTTTCAGGTCTATTCCAGCGACCTCCACAAATACCAGGTATGCGTTATGACAGTTTTCAGCTTCGGTCAACTAGAAGTGCCTCCTATTGATAGGATTGGGGCAAGAGCTGGCTGAGTTCCTCATTGTATTAAAAACATCTGTTTAGACTTTTCACAAAACGAAATATATATACAACAGAGACTCTCAAAAAGCGCGCCTGTACTGGTGACTTTGCGCCTTATTTCCTCTATCGCAAATTAAATATTGGGTAAAAAAATATAGTTGGTATCAATTTAAAACCTATTGGGTTTCAATTTAAAACCTATTGAATATCGAAAAGCGAATACGGTCCTTTTTAGATAATCAATATTTCAAATGATAAACGAATGATTCATGAAAGGTGATACAGACCGGTTGCATTCAATAGAAATTGATATGATGAAATTTGCCTGTTATGAGATGTTCCAGTGGATGAGTTGCCTGATTAAATTTCTGTGGTATCAGCATATAATCAAAACATTCCGATGAAATAAGTTTGACCATCCATCAACTTTCAAATAATCTATTATTGTGAACAAAAAAGGACGTGTCACTCTGGTACGACCAGTACTACGTTGATTAAAGGTTTTTTTCTCTACTTAAAGACGTGCAATTTTGGTTGATGGGGAAATGAAGTAGACTTTCTAAACAGGATATTCTTTCAAATGTGCACGCCAATCATCTCACTATATTCTTGGTCGATATGTCTAAGAAATATGATAACCACTGGAAAACGTTTATCAATGCCCATATAGCTGCTTAGAATAAAGGCGCTTATCAAAATGTAATATGATATAACCATGCATCTCCCATATAAACCATATATGGTATAGCGTATTCCATCGAAAGCATTTTGATTCATGGACAAATTATTGTGGTCAACTGGTTTGACAGAGAAGTGAATGGTGCTCAATGCATGGGATATATATCAAACATTACCTTGAAATGATCTATAGGAATATATAAGGACAAGCATAATAAACACTCTCCTGTTACAAACCCTGCCTCCAAGAGTCTTACCTAGCAAAGGGTATTGGTTCACGATTTGATTCAATGTTTCATTGTTTAGAATAGTTAAAATGCAAACAGTTTCAAATGGATATTCATATGCATATCTAATCTTGGTGGCCCCATTTAACTTCTGATGCCTGGTGGGATTCATGTCCTACTAGTCTTACTAGGCGATGAAGTGAGCCCCATGACGATATCCCCCATTCGCATTCATTTCGAGTATCTCATTTATAATTTCGTTAAGTCGTATACCACAGTCCAGCAAAACTTCTTCGATTACTATCACTAGATATTTCATGGCATGTCATTCAACACACAGTGTTATCAGAAGGTAGCTACAACTATCAACTGGAATCGTCACCTCTTCCAATTACAAAAATGTATGTTTATTCAGCCAGAAATATCTAGCCTGCTACAGGTAAGTATCCGTTCATATTTAACCCACCTAAGGAATATCAGCTCTAGACTATTGAAATGGTATGTGACAACAATGGCGTAGAAAGTAGAAAAATTTGCCGGGAGTGGTCATCCAGTCAGACAAAGGTGTTCCTCATTGACTTGTGCTGCTTAGTGTAATAATCCACAGTAGACGGGTGTTGTCTAGATCTCCTATGCTGGTAATCATACAATTATAGTCAATAATAGTAGCCACGACTGCTAACTCCATGTCTTCTTCTCACTCCAGTGATAGGCATCCAGAATGTAGTAGTTATCTCTCTTTCACCCAGGTCCTTTTGACTCCGAGACAGCCCGTTTTGCTTCTAGCCTAGCCTATTTTGCCAGTCACCTCCTACCCATCCTCAATCAGCCAGCCTCCTTCTCCTAAAAGCGCACCTACTAATTGAACACCATACTGCTGCCCCTAGTTAATCACAAAGGCTGGCTCAACTATATTCAGAACCATGTTGGGGAAGCAGAGCGTTCGCACACCAGTTCCAGACACTTTCCACTTACTGCCAACTTCTAAGAAGTAGTGTGTTTAAAGGCCTATAGGCCTGTTTCCATTGGCCGACGAAAAGGGTGTAGACCTTTTGAGTTACACCGAAAGTCCGTCGGTGGTGCCACTGACTGTGCTTAGGCAAAGAAAAATGGGTGAAGGTTGTAGATTTCACTCAGTGACCAAGATTTCATTCAGTTAGGGTGGTGCCACATTACATAGTCTAAGCAGAAACAGTCGTGGGTCATTTTACGAGCTGAGTCGTTTCCATTGAGTGATTTTGGGTCAGCAGTGCCAAAAGTCTGTCAGTGGTTCCTGACTGTAGATCGATGACGGGAAATCGGCCAATGGAAACGGGCCTTATTTCAATTGGCCAATTTTTGTGCAGCGGTCTGTAGTCAGAAGCCACTGACGCAAGATCAGTGAATGGTAATGGCCTGGCACTTATAATGGTGTCCAAATAATTTAGCGAAGATTATGCAATAAGACCACCACCCACCAAATCCATCGACATGCACATGTGGAACACATCGAAAACATGGTATCCACAGCGCCCCCACCGATTATGTGTCACCAACGTGGAGTCGGTGGCCACCACCGAGAGACTTTCAGGATAACTCTGCCGATATTTTCTGCCGTTTTTGTCGGCCAATGGAAACAGACCTTATCGTGAACGGTAAGGACAAGATTAACGATTTGATATAAGACACGCCATAGCAAAACCTTGCTGGAACCGTATAAATAAATTACATGGTATATTTTATCTGTGACATACGTACTGACCTTGATAGCAGTCTATTTCTGACTTCCTATGCTTAAAAGAATCCGAGGAATCCCCTGTACTTGTCACATTGACTGTATCCTTTAAGATTGCAGAAAGGAATTTTCAATTATCAAACCTGACACTAAGTACGCCATAGGGAGACATCAATTGTCACCATAAATGCAACAACTACTACATATTGAAGGAGAAACCAACACGTTTTGGTTAAAGTCCTCATTCTCCACGAGTTTGATGCAGAGTGATATGAATGAGGCAACAGCCCAGTGAATACAGCATAGCGTTCAAACAAGTTGGAGAGCAATGCCTTTGACCAAAACAAGTTGCTTTCCGTGTTTATCTCACCCCTGTGTACACGCACTAAACGAATGGGCAATACATAGGATATAGATCATGAGGAACGGACTGCAATACTCGTTGGAGCAGAGAGAACGAGTTCCCAATGCTAAGCATATGAGACAAAATATACCAGGGGTGAGTTAAAACCTAATGAGTAGTTCTTTCTGGCTGGATACCAAATCTGTTGCAATATAGATCTAGATATGTAGTTCTAGGAGTTGCACCGGTCCAACATAATTGACCATTCCGCGAAAGTTGATCCGAGTCAATGACTTTAGAGTCACCCATTCTGAGAAAACTCAAATGCTATTTATCTCGAATAGCATTCTGGAAACGTAAACACACCTAAGCCTGTATTCGAATTAATCTGATTATTCAAAGGACCTTACACCCGTACCCAGCAGGGATTACATTCTGCAGGATATATTTTCCAAGATTCCCGTGATGTCAGCTCGTCAGGATCTATGCTATTTCGGAAATGGATCTCTGCTGGTTGATAACAAAAAGTCATGTTGTCCGAGGTATCTCACGTGACCAACCCGTAATAGTCACGTGACCAGACAGTATTATGGTGTGACGATGTCTCGCCGGGAGCCTCCGGAAATCCCGTGAGAGTTCACGACAGACCTTTAAAATGACACTTTCCTATACCTCCTTTAATTACGAGGGGGCACCAATAAAGTATAGCATTGTATTAGTTGGGTGTATCTTGTGTGTGCCATTATTCCCATGGGGATGTTGTGATTTTCTCTCTTTAGAAACATGATTCCACTTTCTAATATCCATACTCTGACATCGTAAATGGCAAAGCCTTGTGAATGATTGTATGCTGCGACGTCAGCCTTTGTAATAAGTACAACAATAGAGGTCAGGGATTGACGCCTCCATCTATTAATAAAAGTATAAAAATAGGGATTTTATGACAAAAAAATGAGTTTTCATTGTATTTCATTCAAGTGTAGGTTAGGAAGGGCGGGAAAATTACACCCTTGAGATTCCAATGATAGGAAAAAGGATATATTCGTGATGAGGCATTCTGTTCTGGGGAAAGGTTGGGGGATGTGTTCTACTGAATGGATGTAAATACATCTTAATAAGTGGCAAGCATCCATACACTCTGCTAGAGTCAGAGCATATGATCAATGACATCCGACGTTTGTTCTCCGTTATTTACTCTTAATATTATATTAACGTGGAACAGTATTTTTCTGACCACAAGAACATGGAGGAGCGTAGAAGAGACCCCAAAAGTATGTGGGAAAGATAAAACATGGTTTAGCACCCCCATTTATAAAAATGTGTGGGAAGTATACAACCCCAATGCCACCTCCTTTTTCTACGGCCCTGACAAGAACAATACTGATGCATGTCCATTTTCATGTCTGGCACTGGTAGAAGCCATTTCACACGCCAAGAGAATGCCGCATATATGGCTAGCTGCCATGTATATTACTGGATCCACTAAGGGAAAACCAATACGACTCTTTCTTAATGTGCTTGTGTCCCTCACGCAATTGGCCACTGGTGTCTATCTGTAATAATAGAAGGGTAGACACCCGGTACTGGGAGACAAGGCACGAACAGACATAGCGGAAAGAAGTCAATGTGAAGATAAACGACAGTGAGAAAGACAAATGACGTTGGAGAGCAGTTACAAAGGCGTCACTGAGACAGTATCCCTCCTCGTGACCAGCGGCCCTATCCTAGGCCCTATTCTATCTAATTGACTGTCAAATACACTCTTCCCAGTTGACTCTCTCTGGTGGCAATTCTCATAAGAGTCCCACACAAAAAAGAACTCACTGCCTCCAGAGGTAGCGTCAGCTCGCCCCGCCGCCTGGTGGCCTAGTGGGGGCACTATTTTGGCGTGCTCGGGGCGATCAGCTACGGTCGCCGGAGGGGAGGGCGGGTGCGGGCGGGCGAGCGGGCGGGCGGGCGGGCGATCATCTGGCCGGCCGATCGGCACGCTTCCCCGTGCGTCCTATCGCCTCGCCTCTAACAGAGTGTCAGGTTGCGTGCATCTTCTCCCTTTCCCTGCGCCCCTCCAACTTGGCTGAACTGATGATCAGAGGTAAGTCGAGTGGAAGCAGTGCGTTTACCTCTTCAGGCAGTTGTCTCCTACCACTGGTGTGGCGTGTAATGAGAAGCGGAAAAACAGGTGCAAAACCCAGAGTCATATACATGTATATAAATGTAGCTTGTGAAATAACGTTAGGGTATTTCACTATATATTCCTATTCATGTGAGGGTAGAATAAGTTAGTAGTCAATTGGTTTCCAAGCTTGTGCATTATTCATTCAAATTTCTTTCTGCATTGACACCCAATTCAATTGCTTTCCGACTTTTTTGTTCTTGGTTACTTTGTTGACCCAGAATGGCAATCGTGTGAAGGTTTTTGTTGGAATAGAAGAACGAGGTTTCCAAATATCGGGGAGAACTTTTCCGATGTTATTGATGAGATTGGCGGTTTTGTATTGTTATGGATGAGGCAGCAAGGCTTTCTTTGTGTGCCCTAGGGAGGGCACATAGTGCAGTGGTTTTAACCATCTCCAGTCCACCACGACCGGTAAATCCTTCACCAATGAGAAAGTGAAGCCCAATTTTCAGCAGACCTTCCGGGCAAAGCAATATCCTCGTCACGTTGACTATCTCCCGCTGGCCTATATATATATATATTCAGAGGAATATGTGGGTGTGTAAACTGCAGGTGGTGGTCTTTTGTGGCGATATGTGTTGGCCTATAAGGAGATCCCAACAGAATGTAACATCAACCGGCGGTGCCGGGGCACGTTGACGCAATACACAAATATAGGCCTCCGAAGAAGGCCAAACACTGCTTTGCTCAATAGCAGTTGTGTCATGCATAGTTTCGAAGCGACCTGTTAGGATCGTGCTTTTGACAATGCAGTTAGGTATGCATTAGCAACTAGCACCCTGGTTCCCAGGGTTTCCTTTGTTACAATGTTTGAACCCACAAGTATCATTTCTTAAAAATGCCTGGAGGTATCTTCAGGACTCACCAAGGAAATGCCTGGAAGCATTTTTAGTGTCTATCAGGGGAATGCCTCCAAACATTCTCAAGACTGAAAGAGTTAATAGGCTACCTTAGCCTACAAATGTTTTACGAATGACTTGCTGGGAAGCCAATGAAGCAGAATGTATGTAAAATGCGATCTCTGGAGCCTAGATGGAAAAATCAACTACTAGTGCTGATGCATAAGTATGCTTCAAATCCTTTAAACACAATTGAAGGATCGTATGATACAAGGAGTCAAGATGGGGCGAAGTTAAAAAGAAAACGACCGAAAACATCATTTTACCAGAAAAGCCCATTGTGGTATGGACTGAAAGAATGGGAGAAAATTCCACCATTAGTGCAATGAATTGCGAACCTTGACAGTTTAAAAAAAACATCTAACCGAAGTACCTCATTGATTTTCACACCTCATATTTCATACCCCCCCCCCCCCCCCCCCCACACACACACAAATCATGCTACTAACATAGTGTCAGCTTTGCCAATGCAGTTGTATTTGCAAAACGTGTTAGCTACGAACTCGACTCGGTTACCCGGAAGAACTTCATGTAGGAGAAAGTGTAATAAACTACTTTTTTTTTAAAAGCCTGAATATATGGTTCAGAGTCCCCCTTAACATTTGTCAGCCTTAGCTGTTGCTCCGGCGCTAACAGCAGCATAATCCAGGGAGTAAGGAACAATAGTAAAGTTGTGCCTGTCGCAAGAGCGTGAAAAACAGTTAACCACTTTTGACGATAACAATCAAGTGTGGTCTTTGGTATAATGGGTGAAGGCACTTTGACTAACGTTCAGTGTTCCTCGTGACTAATCCACGTCTTAACTCGAAGCTAATTCTAAGAAAAGATACTTTGTTTGTTTAGCTTATTTATTATGTCTGGCCTTCTGCTTCTGGCATGACTGGCATTAAATGTCGATTGAAGTTGATGATTTGGCAGATCCCATGTTAACCTGGCATTGAACCCGATTTTAACTGGAGAGCTGTTATGATGGAAAGGACCAGTCTTGGCCATGTATGATCAGATATGGCGAAGTCTGGTCCCTTCAACAATGAGGGTCTCAAGGGTACTGGCGCATGTATGAACTACTGCGATTGAATAAGACAGTGACAATACAAAGACAAGGTGATCATATATGGGGTTCTTTTCATATTGTTCTTTAGACCCCCTTCAATTTGGCTTCTATATATCCTGTGTGGGATCTTTCAAAAGAATTGTATTTTCATCACATAAACCAATTTGTCTAAAGAAACCTCTATACATACAGGGAGCTAAGAGCTGTTGTTTCTGTCCCCAATAACTTGATTTCGCCTCCGTTACCAGGTTAGAAAATTCAAATGGCGGACCAACACACACAGGAGTTTATATGCAGCCTCACTGCATACTCGAACCTTGCCAGTCACTCCTCCATTCTTGCCCCATTCTTGCCCATCTTCTATTGTTTGTCCGACAAGCAAATGTACTATGGTCACTTTGCGTCACTGGCGCTCGTGTATCCTGCTGGGGCGTTAACATCAACCCTCTATTGTCCACTTCTATCCCTCACCTTCAACCACTAACCTCTATTTGATCAACGGAGTCTATAAGTTGCCCCTGCACTGGGCCTTGGTTGACCTTGTGTACTCACTCCCCGAGCGGGTCCCCTGGCCAGACATCCCTTCGATCTCTGCAAGGCTCTGTGCTGACGGTCGAGTGACCTTAGCACCAAGAACAATATTGTGTCCAGTTGGATGGACACCGGTTCAGAAATGGCTGTGTGCGGTAAGCGTTGGTCGTGCTCTGCTGGGAATTGAATTGTTTGCCCTTGACCTCAGTGCCTCTCAATTCACTCTTTCTCATCTGACTCCTATTTCTTCTATTCCTGCTTCACACCCATGTCTCTCATCTCTTCCACACCTCTTTTCTCCCCTTCCCATTCATCCCCTCCGCCTCCTCCTTCTCACCATCATTTTTCCAGTGTTCTTTACCATCATCCTTTCTAAATTCAATTCCTACTACTCCTCTCGTTCCTCTTTCCGTGCTCTCCTTGTCTCCTGTGTTTCCCCAAGCTGGCTTATGTTATGTCACGCCTGGAGAGACATGATGAGTGTCACTCCCCACACTCTCCAGGCCTCAGTAGATCTACGGAGGTCGTGGGTGATTGGCGCGCCACCTCTCTGTGAACATCTTACCCGTCTTTTCACTTTGCCCAAAGAGACGCCTGTCATCACCCAAAGGCAGTAAACCATACACAATACGCATAAGGCATGCCTTCCCCACACTTCCCTCCACGGCAGCGCTGATCTGCCTACTCCAGGGCCGGAGCCATGCGAAATAATAAGTCATACAGGTTGGTTTCGAAAGGAGAGGCGGTCGGTGGTGTGGTGGTCTTTTTTCTAGGTCTACGGTCGGAATACTTTTACACTGATCAAAGGGGGAGGGGTCGTGTTAGTGGTGAGGGATTGAGGGTTCTCGCCGGCCAGTGCCCTGTCGACTCCCACCGGCCGGGTGGGCGACAGACACGGGCTGAGAGCGGATGAAGGTCGGAGAAGGCGGATAACGCCAATAAGGGGGTAGATGAAACACTTAGGGCATAGGAAAAGCTCGTAGAGTACTGAGAGAATGAGATATGGCAGATGGGGGCTTGAAGGCAGTGGAAATGTCAGAGTGAGAGCTTAGATTGGCAGAATAGTTAAAGATGGCAGGGGGGGGGGCAATGAGAAGCAGTACCACTAAGAGCGGTAAAATAAATAGAAAAAAATATTATAGTTGAGATCAGAAGGAAATTTATATCAGAGATGAAGGGGTTAGAGAGTGGTAGCCGTACGCCAAAAGAAGTAGGCAAAGGGGTAGCTAGGCTGAGGAGACGGTGGCTGAAATAATGAAAGGACATGCAACTTATATGAGCTCGACGGTTCTTGCTTCCAGGGGTCATATTTGGAACGGAACTCTGGAGAGGGAAAGGAAATAAGTCGATAAACCAGGTATAGAGGGTAGAGATATTTCGGGGAGGACTGAAAGACACTATGTGGCTGACAAAGATGCAGGATGGTAGCTGCTAATATTGATAAGAAAATTTGCGTATGAAAAATTTAACAAAAGGTGTGAAAAGCTGGCAATAAGTCAATGAATGGTATTTAGGGTTGATAAGGAGTGCCTTTATGACATACCTGAACCATAAAAGCAACACACCTGTGATGGACTTGTTTATAAATCCTATCTGTTATATCATAGAAAAAAAATTTAAAAAAAAGATTGTGATCGTACCTGGAGACCCGAACACAATGGCGGCTGCGGAGCATGTGAATGCCCGCCAAAATAGTAGCCTGTACCATGTGATCTCATAAATATTCATGTTTTCTTAGTCCTGTGTCTCCAGTAATATATATCCATATAATAATACAGGTGATATAATTATACATGCCATAAAATATGGTTAAACGAATGTACAGTAAACTATTTCATTTTTCAAAAAAAAGACTAGATGTTTGAACAGTGGAACGTTGATAAAAGAGGAAAAGAGAAGAGTGGTGCTGCGAGAAGGGGAATAAATCTGTAAGGTAGGTTTTAATCAAATGTAGCTAGTTCTAGAAAGGGAGACGTTCAGAGCCAAAAAGGACGAACCAGCTGGGCATGCTATAGAAGCTCTGGTATAAATACAGCCAGGGGAACAGGCAGCACCAAAGGGGGATGGATAGTGTGGAGGATAGAACTGAAAGAGGGCAGATTAAGGTAACTAGGGGAGGGGGTTATGCGAAGGGGCGGGCATAAGTAAACCATAGAGGAAGAAGAGTAAATCAGTTGACGGTGTCGTGCTCTTTTCCAGACGTAAAAAGACGTAGGTCGTCAGTCCACCCCCGAGCCCCACCTGGCCGGATCCCTTTTCATTAGGTTAAACCGGATCACTTTAGGTCGGCGTGAACGGAATAGCCTATAACCTCCCAAACCTCCATAGCGCCCCTTTCCTTCTCTATGGGATCTATATAAGTGCATGTATTGGACGCAAATGTTATGGCGAAAGGTTACGACACGGTATTTGTTATACAATAAAAGTCAGGGAGTCTAAGCCTCCTATAATCTAGTTATGTGCGTGGAACAAGGAAGAGCATGTTTATTTTTCATTGACAAATCATGTTAGGTCTCTCTATATATATACATTAAGGTTAATGTAAAGTGTATGACGTTTTCCAATAGCTTTGTAGAGTACTGGCGTTTACATATAACATGAGTGCATTATCTGTTGCCTGAGAACGGACGTTCATCAATCATGAATTTACTGATAGCGATTGCTAGAGCAAATTGCCTGCCTTCATCCCACTGGGTCTGCACCTATGTATCCGAATGCGCCCAGGCGATTTTCAGCCAAATCTTCTTTTCTCCCCGCAGAATATATTGCAGAGGACTTGACCTATCTTAGCCTTCAATTGGTATCTACGTCTTGAAAGACATAATGAAGCCAAGGATTAAGCTTGATGCAGTTACCACATAATGTCAAATGAGAAAAGCGATCCTCCTTAACAACCCTTGTGTCATAAATTGCCATGGACGACTCACTTGATTACGTCATGTGGAAGGAGGGTCACATGGGTCATGTAGCTGTAAACTTTTTCTACAATGCCAGCCCCTTTCCCACCCCAAGTGACCAACACGCCTTATAAATAATACATGCACGGCCCCGCTGGGTATCAGCAGCCACGGCCGGCGCCACACCCTAGCAGGCAACAGGCTGGTACCAGGCAGGTCCCTTGTGACGTCAGAATCCATTACGTCGATCCCAAATCCCGGCCAGGATCGCCATCGCACTAGATCACGCGCCACGTGAGGTCGCGGGGTAAAGGGTGAGGGATGCTATAGGTGAGAGGTGAGGGGGGAAGAGGAGGCAGGCCTTTGATACCCACCTTGGTGTTGTTAAGACTGAGCATATATATCTTGTAGTGGATCCTCAAAAACATAATCTATGTTGATAGGGGATGTCACTTTGCAGCACCCATAGGCAAATCTATGCAACGTTAAAATTCCAGTGATCTATCTGGGATTTTTTGCAAGTTGCATAGGTCGAAACTTGATGTTTCTAGTTTTTTTTCTCTTTAGTATTTACTTTACGCCATTTTTTTGAGGAATTGAAAAGGGGGAGGGAATCTGACCCTCGTGTGCCCCACTCTAACATTCCATGGCTCTTGGGCACATTTAAACTAAATTTATTGCATCTAGGGTTGACAAGCGACAAGTGTGGGTTCACTGACACAGTCACCCCGCTGTGCCTCACTCTTCTCTATAATCCCATCTCTTGGCCCCGGCTGAACGTAAGCCTTTAGATCTATCTAAGCATTCTGTATTTGGGGCATGTTCGGGGCATGGAATTACATTAGATTAGAAAAAGGAAGCACATGTATATCAATCTTACTTTTCGAGTTTTTGGGTTTTGATTGAACTATAGACATGAATTGCAAACTGAGGGACTTCATTCAGATAAATGGTAATATATATATATATATATATATATATATATATATATATATATATATATATATATATATATATATATGCGTGTGTGTGAGTTTCTAATCAGTTTGAGTTTCTGTCTCTTATTCCCCTCGGATAGAGAACAATTTTTATAATCACTATTCTGTTCTGTTTGATCTATTTCGCGTGATTTTTTTTGCGTTCGACTATGATATCGACCCGTGCGATATGATTTGCTTGCTCATATGCAATGTTAGAATTTGCATAATGTCTATCCCAACAAGACTAGACATTTCGCATAGTCAGAGTTGATTAAAACTCCCCCCCCCCCCCCTCCTCCCGGGTTGCTAGTTCGATAAGAGATTCTCGATGAGCTCCCATCGTGGTAGGCAAGACCCCTTGGTCTGCTCGTTCATATGAAGGGGGTATCGGCTTGTCCTGATTACCGTCCAACCACCAGATCTTCACGGCCGATAATATCGACATCTGGCAATGTGGCGTGCCCTGTGTCTGGAAGACCCCTGCCTGGCCAGTCCATACACAGGACGGTATTATCAGTAAACCAGTCGCCACCCTCTTGGACATTGCATGGCGTTGCAAACTCTTCGTAGCGCACTAGGGTCTATACGAATTGATCTCAATCTCATGGTGTATATGAAAAGGGAATCTGTCTGCACTAAATATGTGTGCTGTGGTTCGTGCCAACACCAATGATCAGTCTCCATAATATACAACCACACCCCAGAAAGGGTGAATCACGTACACTCCTCTGTGTATATTTACCCTCCCGTTGTGCTGAGGGTTATTAGAGGATGGGTATCAAAGAGACTACGTCCACGTGGCATGAAACATTAAAATAGGTAATTGCGGCAATTGCAGGTATTATGTCGGAAATTAAGTAGGATTGATGTGAAATGGTCCAACTGTCAATATTTCATTGTGTCAATCACCTGCATTATTCACACACGATCAGGATGCTCGGGGGTCTGACCTCAACCACAAGTTGAATCGATCACTTTACCACACGTTTGTGTCAGCATAACTGTCTGCAATTCCACGTAATGCTCTATTTATACCAGTTACAGCTTCCCACACATACCAACTCCTCGCAGCCATTAAGGACGGTATTATACCCGGCCAACGAAAGCGCCCTTGAAGGTGGCGAAAGGGATCGCTGCAACCTCCTTGTCCCTGCCCTACATTAATCTGCCTCTTCTATCGTGGCCATACACCACTGAGCAGTGATGTAATCCATCGATACCCCACCAATCCATCCCATCCGGAGAAACTCATAAGGGCAACATCAGCTTTCCAATGTTCCCCTTCATACTTGAATGGCCGATGATCCAATGCCTCCTCACAAGCAAGCATGAGTGAGGCCCTTGAACAGAGGATTCCCAGTTGGTTCTCCTTACGTCCTCCCATAATCTATTTTTTTGTTCTTGTATTGTGCTGTTTGCCGCAGGGGAAGCCAGGACGTTTTAGGCCACGTCGACTTCCCGTCGCTTTAACGTGTGCAACAATTCTCTCAGCCATGAAGCCCATCTTGATTTGGGCAGGGAAGGTGCTGCCCTCTAGTGGCACGCCATCCTCCAGGGGGAGAAAGACGCTTGCATCACGTCGGGCTATTGTTCCTCTCTCCGACTGCGAGATTCAATTACGACTTCCGGCGTCAGAGGCACTCCAGGCACCAGAAGTGAACAACTTCCTGTCTGCTGCTTTTGCCGGAAGTGGTTGATTACAACCCAGTTATGAAGCTGTGACTTCAATTGCTGAGTTTCTAAGTCTAAAGATTTCGCCTCAGCTCTGAAAGGATGGCTTCCACTGCATAGATCATTTATTCATCAGCACAGGGAATATAGCTTTAAATCAATATGTTTCAGTGTTCAAAGATTTGTATCACCGAAAGGACAATTGATATCTGAAAATATGCCAATTTTATATACTACTTAGCTCAAGCCTCATCACAGTTCCACTTCAAATATAGGCCATTTATATTGAACCGTTTTGTATCCGTTGTTTATTTCTATTCAAGTGTGCTACCGTAAGTACTATACATCATGTCAGGTGAGTCATGCAGCATTCAGCACTTCATATTCTTAAAGGTACATTTTAGTACTTGTAAACTACTGGTTAAGATTATCAAAATAAGTGTGATACAGCATAGGCTATAAAATGTTATGACCGGGGGTATCATGGTGCAGGATGCTGAATACACACATATATATGACATCAATCCAACAAAAACAAAATGCAGATATCAGTTGCTATATCGTCGCCAATTGTTAGGTCTATGTGTGAGTTAGCAATGTTATGGGGCGTAATTAGAAATTAAGAAATTATTACATATGAGTATTATGGACATCCATGATTCCGCCAATAATTTTGGACAAGGATATTTCTGTCTTAGTGTCACTATTTTTTCCACGTGAGATATTAGAGAAAGTTCTCCGGGAGCAATGCTTCCCTGATCTTACCTTGTACGTACGGTCCTGCCGTCGGGCCAGAGAAGGGCATCTGTCTATAGACTTGTCCTGGGCACTACCATCACAGAGAGGACGACAAAGTGGGTTCGTGTGTTTCTACATGTATATGCGTATGTGTGTATGCCCAACAGCTTGTCAGCACGCGTCTCCTCTTCACTCTGACTACTCCTCCCTGTGGGATTATTTCTTTCTTCCTTACTTTTGTATCTCCATCCGTTGTGCGCTCATACCGTTATAGCTGTGCTCACACCTGTAACCTCCGTCACTTGATTTTTTTCTCTTCCTCCTCCTAAGGTTCGGTCGCTG